>JARQOD010000001.1:176299329-176433072 GCA_033576555.1 Oophaga sylvatica | reverse complement strand
GTTCGGTGACCCTCCTCAAGGGGGGGTACTGTTGTGAATGGGTTTGAGATGAGTTCTGAGCAGAGCTCCCTCTGGTGGTTACAAGCGGTACTAGTGAGGATTGTGAGGACTGGGAATCAGGTGTTACTGATTGGTCTTATATAAGGGAGTCATTTTCCCATCAGGGTTGCCGGTGATCAATTGTTCTGGTCTGAATCCTTCTTTCCAGTTTCCCTTGTAGCCTGCTGTGTCGTGTCTGCATCTCCTGCTATCAGATAAGACAATTTCTTATTTTGTGTTTTTGCTATATTTTTGCATTTTGTCCTGCACTTCTGTGGGGGCCTTCTGGGTCCCCTCCGGGGGCTTTTGCCCTCTCAGTTTAGTCCAGCCACTGTGTTTTGTACTTTTGCTTTTTCCAGTTTTTTTCAGTGGCTGCTGTTTTGATTTTTTACACCAGAGAACTAATTTAGGTGGTAGAGGTCGTGTGATCTCAGGTGATTTTGAAATTAGTAGAGTTGGTGTTTTTTCAGGGTTTTCTGAGATTGCAGTAAGTACCCTTCCTGTCCTTTTCTGTTTAGATAGTTTGGGCCCCAGCGTTTGCTCGTACTATTTTCTTTCTGTGTCAGTATTTCCTCTTGTCTAACCGCCATTACATGTTTGGGGCTTTCTATTATCTTTGGGGTTCTGCTCCGGGGCAGATAGCTTTCCTATTTCTATCTTTAGGTGTAGTTAGTTTCTCAGGCTGTGACGAGGCGTCTAGGACCAACGTAGGAACGCTCCACGGCTGCCTCTAGTTGCGGTGGTTAGTCAGGGTACTGCAATCTCATAGATTCCAACTGCTCTGGTGTATTGCCTTTTTTACCTGCACTCCTCAGCTACCGTAACATAACAGTATCACCGGCCTTAAAAATTGTATGGTACTCACAGAAGGGAAAAAATATTTTGAAGGAAGAAAAGTTGTCAGAGATATTTTTCTGTTTGTTGCATTTTTTTTTTTTTCCCTCTGTATCTCTGGTGCTGGGAGGATCTTTTCTCTCAATGGAGTTTGCACAGTTGTCTGGCCGTGTGGATCAGCTTGCCACTGAGGTTCGGAGTATTGCTGCATATCTTGCTGGTTGCCTGTTGTGGAACCTAGGATTCCCATGCCAGATTTGTTTTTAGGGGATCGAGCTAAGTTTCAGAATTTCAAAAATAATTGTAAATTGTTTCTTGCCTTAAAATCTAAGTCCTCAGGAAACGCAGCGCAGCAGGTTCAAATTATCATCTCTCTCCTGCGCGGCGATCCTCAGGATTGGGCTTTTTCCCTGATACCTGGGATCCTGTTTTGAGTGATGTTGATGCGTTTTTTCAGGCTTTGGGGTTATTGTACGATGAGCCTAATGTCACTGATCAAGCTGAAAAAGCCTTGTTGGCATTAAATCAGGGCTTGATGACGCTGAGTTATACTGTCAGAGATTCCGTAGGTGGGCAGTCCTGACCAAATGGAATGACGACGCTTTGGCGGCCCTTTTCCGGAAGGGTCTGTCGGATAATGTAAAGGATGTTATGGTGGGATTCCCTGTCCCCTCTGGTCTCAATGATTCTATGTCATTAGCGATTCAAATTGACAGACGTTTGCGTGAGCGGAGAAGTATGCGTGGAGTGGTGTTTCCTTGTGAGCCAGCTGCTGAGCCCATGCAGTGTGATGGAGTGGTGTCTGGGGCACAGCGTCATGAGTTTCGAAAGCGCAATGGGTTATGTTTCTACTGTGGTGATGCCTCTCATGCTATTTCAGTCTGCCCTAAGCGGGGAAGACATTTTGCACGCTCAGTTGTCTTGGTAGTGTTCAGACTAAGTTTTTATTAACTGTCACTCTGATATGCTCTCTGTCCTCATTTTCTGCTCAGGCTTTCGTTGATTCTGGAGCAGCTATTAACCTGATGGATTATGATTTTGCTAAACGTTGTGGGTTTCCCTTGATACCCCTACAGAAGTCTATTCCTTTACTGGGGATCGATTCTACCCCTTTGGCTGAGAATAAACCCAGTTTTCTACTCAGGTGATAATGAGGGTTCAACCTGATCACCAGAGTGCTGCAAATTTTTGGTTCTATATAATCTGCATGACATTATAGTGCTGGGTTTCCCTTGGTTACAGTCTCATAATCCTGTTTTGGATTGGAAATCTGTGTCTGTAACCAGTTGGGGCTGCCAATGTGTTAATACCAACACTCCTGTTTTTTCTGCCTCCCCCCAGGCTGAGGATGTTCCTGACTTTTTGTTTGATTTTTCTGATGTGTTTAGCGAAAGTAAATCTGCATCCTTACCTCCCCATAGGAGCTATGACTGCGCTATTGAATTAGTGCCAGGTAGTAAATTCCCTAAAGGTCGCCTTTTCAACTTGTCTGTACCTGAACATGACGCTATGCGGTCTTATATCAAGGAATCATTGGAGAAGGGTCATATCAGACCATCCTCTTCACCCTTAGGTGCCGGTTTTTTCTTTGTGGCCAAAAAAGATGGTTCATTAAGGCCGTGTATTGATTATCGTCTCTTGAACAATATTACTGTGAAATATCAATACCCGTTACCCTTGATTTCTGACCTGTTTTCCAGGGTGAAAAACGCTACTTGGTTTACCAAGCTTGACCTCAGGGGGCGTATAACCTTATTCGCATTAAGCACGGGGATGAATGGAAGACGGCATTTAACACCCCTGAAGGGCATTTTGAGTACCTTGTGATGCCCTTTGGGCTCACTAATGCTCCTTCCGTCTTCCAGTCCTTCATGAATGACATTTTCAGGGATTTTGTGGACAAGTTTCTGATTGTTTATTTGGATGATATCTTGATTTTTTCTAATGACTGGGACTCTCATGTGAAACATGTTCGAACTGTATTCCAGATTTTGAGAGAGAATGCTCTGTATGTGAAGGGATCAAAGTGTCTTTTTGGCGTACAGAAGATCTCATTTCTGGGATTCATTTTGTCCCCATCTGTTATTGAAATGGACCCGGTCAAGGTTCAGGCCATCTGTGATTGGGTCCAACCTACTTCATTAAAGGCTCTTCAGAGATTTTTGGGTTTTGCCAATTTTTATCGTAAATTTATTGGTAATTTCTCGGTTATTGTTAAACCATTAACTGATTTGACCAGAAAGGGTTCTGATGTGGTGAATTGGCCTCCTGAGGCAGTCTCTGCGTTTCAGGAACTTAAGCAGAGATTCACTTCTGCTCCTGTTCTACGGCAGCCTGATGTTTCTCTGCCATTTCAGGTGGAGGTTGATGCCTCTGAAATTGGGGCAGGTGCCGTTTTGTCCCAAAAAGATCCAGAGACCTCTAAAAGTAACCCTTGTGCCTTTTTCTCTTGAAAATTTTCTCCTACTGAACGTAATTATGACGTGGGTAATCGGGAGTTATTGGCCATGAAGTGGGCTTTTGAAGAGTGGAGACATTGGCTGGAGGGAGCCAAACATCAGTGGTGGTCCTTACGAACCATAAGAATCTGGTCTATCTGGAATCTGCCAAGCGACTCAATCCTAGACAGGCCAGGTGGGCCTTGTTTTTCACACGTTTTAATTTTGTGGTTTCCTTTCTTCCTGGCACTAAGAATGTTAAGGCGGATGCCCTCTCGAGGAGTTTCCTTGCGGACTCTCCTGAGCTATCTGATCCCTCTGTTATTTTGAAGGAGGGTGTAGTTCTTTCCGCCATCTCGCCCAATTTGAGACTTGCTCTGGAGGGGTGTCAGGAGGATAGGCCCGAGCGCTGCCCTGTTGGAAAATTGTTTGTCCCGGACCAATGGAAAAAGAGTGTGATGTCTGAGATTCATTGTTCCGCATTGGCTGGGCATCCCGGAATTTTTGGTACCAGAGACTTGGTTAGTCGGTTCTTTTGGTGGTCTACCTTGTCTCGCGATGTCAGGGAATTTGTGCAGTCCTGCGGGACTTGCTCTCGCTCCAAGCCTTGCTCTCGCTCTAGTGGTTTGTTGATGCCATTGCCTGTGCCCAAGAGACCATGGACCCATATCTCTATGGATTTCATTTCCGATCTTCCTGTTTCTCAGAGAATGACCACCATCTGGGTAATTTGTGATAGGTTTTCCAAAATGATACATATTGTGCCATTACCTAAGTTGCCTTCCTCCTCTGAATTGGTGCCTTTGTTCCTTCAGCACGTGGTTCGTTTACACGGCATTCCTGAGAACATTGTGTCTGACAGAGGAGTCCAGTTTGTTTCCAGATTTTGGAGGACTTTTTGTTCTAAACTGGGTGTTCAATTGTCTTTCTCCTCGGCATTTCATCCTCAGACCAATGGTCAAACTGAGAGAACAAACCAGACATTGGAGACTTATCTAAGATGCTTTGTGTCTGCTGATCAGGATGACTGGGTCTCTTTTTTGCCTTTGGCTGAGTTTGCTCTTAATAATAGGGCTAGCTCTGCCACTTTGATGTCTCCGTTTTTCTGTAATTCTGGGTTTCACCCTCGATTTTCTTCAGGACAGACGGAGGCTTCTGTCTGTCCAGGTGTTGACTCTGTTGTTGAGCGTATGCAGCAGATTTGGGACCAGGTAGTGGAGAGGTTGTCCCTCTCTCAGGAGAGGGCCCAGCGGTTTGCTAACCGGCATAGGACTGATGGTCCTCGGTTTAAAGTGGGGGACTTGGTCTGGTTGTCCTCAAAGAATATTCCTATGAGAGTAGCATCTCCTAAATTTAAGCCTAGGTTCATTGGACCTTATAAGATCATGGAGATTATTAATCCTGTTTCTTTTCGTTTGCTTCTTCCAGGGACATTTAAGATCCATAACGTGTTCCACAAGTCCTTGTTGAAGAGGTTTGTTGAGCCAGTGGTTCCTGCTGCTGTGCCTCCTGACCCTGTTTTGCTTGAGGGCAATCTGGAGTATGTGGTTGAGAAAATATTGGATTCTCGTTTTTCTAGACGAAGACTCCTGTATTTGGTTAAATGGAGAGGTTATGGTCAGGAAGACAATTCTTGGGTGTTTGCTTCGGACATCCATGCTAGGAGACTTATCCGTGTGTATCATAGAACTCATCCTGACCGACCTGGTTGCTCAAATGAGGGTTCGGTGACCCCTCCTCAAGGGGGGGTACTGTTGTGAATGGGTTTGAGATGAGTTCTGAGCAGAGGCTCCCTCTGGTGGTTACAAGCGGTACTAGTGAGGATTGTGAGGACTGGGAATCAGGTGTTACTGATTGGTCTTATATAAGGGAGTCATTTTCCCATCAGGGTTGCCGGTGATCAATTGTTCTGGTCTGAATCCTTCTTTCCAGTTTCCCTTGTAGCCTGCTGTGTCGTGTCTGCATCTCCTGCTATCAGATAAGACAATTTCTTATTTTGTGTTTTTGCTATATTTTTGCATTTTGTCCTGCACTTCTGTGGGGGCCTTCTGGGTCCCCTCCGGGGCTTTTGCCCTCTCAGTTTAGTCCAGCCACTGTGTTTTGCACTTTTGCTTTTTCCAGTTTTTTTTCAGTGGCTGCTGTTTTGATTTTTTACACCAGAGAACTAATTTAGGTGGTAGAGGTCGTGTGATCTCAGGTGATTTTGAAATTAGTAGAGTTGGTGTTTTTTCAGGGTTTTCTGAGATTGCAGTAAGTACCCTTCCTGTCCTTTTCTGTTTAGATAGTTTGGGCCCCAGCGTTTGCTCGTACTATTTTCTTTCTGTGTCAGTATTTCCTCTTGTCTAACCGCCATTACATGTTTGGGGGCTTTCTATTATCTTTGGGGTTCTGCTCCGGGGCAGATAGCTTTCCTATTTCTATCTTTAGGTGTAGTTAGTTTCTCAGGCTGTGACGAGGCGTCTAGGACCAACGTAGGAACGCTCCACGGCTGCCTCTAGTTGCGGTGGTTAGTCAGGGTACTGCAATCTCATGATTCCAACTGCTCTGGTGTATTGCCTTTTTACCTGCACTCCTCAGCTACCGTAACATAACAATTAACGTTATTGACCGTTCCCATGAGCTGTCCTCCACTGGGTAGCCCTGCCATTTAATCAAATATTGTAACTGATTTCTGTATAACCTGGAATCTAGAATTCTTTCCACCACAAATTCTTCCTGACCATCGACTAGCACTGGGTCAGGGCAAGGAGAAGAACGTCCAGGAAGCGTATTGGGTGTTGCAGCCTTTAGTAGGGATACATGAAAGACAGGGTGGATTCTCATAGTTCTAGGCAGTTGAAGACGACAAGCAACGGCACTTATAATTTTACTGATTTTATAGGTCCAATGTACTTATGTCCCAACTTAGACGATGGAATCCTTAACTTAAGATTTCTGGTTGACAGCCAGTCCAGGTCTCCTACCTTGAAAGCTGGTGCAGGTTTACGAAATTTATCTGCTGCTTTCTTGTACCTTTCCTGAGCCAATTCCAGATTCTCCTTTAGAAGATCCATATTCTTCTGTAAAGACGTGATTCTTTCAGCCACTGCTGGTAAAGGCGTTTCTATGGGAAATCGTGGAAGAATGTTAGGATGATAACCTAGATTGGAGTAAAAAGGAGACTGCTTAGTGGAGGCGCTCTGAGAGTTGTTATAAGAGAACTCAGCCAATGGAAGTAGATCCACCCAATCATCCTGTAGGGGGCAGATAAAGCAGCGGAGATACTGCTCCAGAGTTTGATTGGTTCGTTCGGTCTGTCCATTAGTCTGGGGATGAAAAGAAGAAGAAAGGTTTACTTTAATGTCCAATGCTGCACAGAAATTTTGCCAAAACCTTGAAGTGAATTGCACCCCTCGATCCGAAATAACCTCATCCGGTACTCCATGTAAGCGAAACACATCTTTAATCATCAAATCTGATGTCTGTTTTGCAGTGGGTAAGCCGACACAAGGGATAAAATGAGCTGCCTTTGTTAAACGATCAACCACCACTAGAATAGTGTTTTTCCCTTGAGAGGTTGGTAACTCCACAATGAAGTCCATAGAAATGGATCCCCACGGGCGGGACGGGGTGGGAAGAGGTTGTAACAGACCAGTTGGTGAGGAGCGAGGTGTTTTGCATCTTGCACAGACTTCACATGAAGTGACATAGTTTAAAACATCCTTCCTGCAAGTGGGCCACCAAAAGAAACGAGAAAGAAATTCCTGTGTCTTTAGAATTCCTCTATGCCCAGCTATCTTGGAATCGTGAATGAGTTGCAATACTCTCAATCTGACTGTTTCAGGAATATACAGACGTTGTCCCAGAATCCACACACCATTCTTAAAGACAAGACTTACGTCCCTTGGGGGTTGTGCCAACAAGGAATCCGCATGGTATGCTTCCTTGATGTCCTTAAGTAGGTCTTGATTATGAATCACTCCCAGGAATCTAGAGTCAGGAAGAATAGTCTTAGGAGGAGTAAGTGGACGGGTCTCTGCTGAATGAATCCTAGAGAGTGCATCAGCCTTTCCATTGCGCGATCCTGGTCTATAAGAAATGACAAAATTAAATTGGTTTAAGAAAAGATTCCAGCGAGCCTGGCGAGGAGTCAGGCACTTAGCCGACCTGATAAATTCAAGGTTACGATGGTCTGTCAGGACGACTATTTGCTGTGCAGACCCTGAAGAAGGTGTCTCCATTCTTTGAAGGCGGCAATAATGGCCAACAACTCTCTATTGCCCACATCGTAGTTCCTCTCAGCCGAAGACAACTGCTGGGAAAAGAAGGCACAGGGATGCAAGACATTCTTCTCACCTGTTCTCTGAGAGAGTATAGCTCCAACGGCACAGTCTGAAGCATCCACCTCTATTATGAAGGCAAGTTCTGGGTTGGGATGTACCAAGATAGGTGCGGTGGTAAATTTATCTTTTAGACGGGAAAATGCTTCCTGGGCTTGGGGAGTCCAGGAGAACCTAGACTCTTTCCGGGTAAGTTGGGTGATAGGTGACACTACCTCAGAGAAATTCCTAATGAAACGTCTATAGAAATTGGCAAACCCGATGAAGCGCTGCACCTCCTTCACATTTCTAGGACTTGGCCAATCCTTGATGGCTTGGGTCTTGCTTCCATCCATACTAATTCCTTGTGTAGACAGTACATACCCCAGAAATTGAATTTCGGTCCTATGGAATTCACACTTTTCAAGTTTGATGTAAAGATGGTTTTGTCTTAGACGTTCCAAGACCATTCTCACATGTCCATGATGTTCCTCTGTGGAGTTAGAAAAAATTAGAATATCATCCAAATAAATCACCACAAATGTATCTAGGAGACCCCTGAAGATGTCATTCACCAAGTGTTGGAAAGTGGCTGGGGCGGTACTCAGACCAAAAGGCATAACTAGATATTCAAAGTGTCCATAGCGTGACCTGAATGCAGTCTTCCATTCATCCCCAGGTCTAATACGGACCAAGTTATAGGCCCCATGGAGATCCAATTTAGAGAAAATTTTGGCATGCCGCACTCTCTCCAATAACTCAGGGATTAAAGGCAATTGATAACGGTTTCTAATAGTAACCTTATTGAGTTCCCTATAGTCTACGCAGGGTCTCAGAGATCCATCTTTCTTCTTCACAAAGAAGATGGGTGCACCTGCAGGAGATGAAGAGGGGCGTATGAATCCCTTGGCTAGATTTTCGTCTATGTAATCCTTTAAAGCCTTTAGCTCAGGCCCCGCCAGGGGGTAGATCTTACCAAAAGGTATCTCTGCTCCAGGCAATAATTCAATTGGACAATCATATGGACGGTGAGGGGGAAGCTGGTCAGCGTTCTTCTTGTCACATAAATCCACATAGTCCTGGTATACAGCTGGTAGTTCAGGGACTGACATGGTTCCTTTAGGAACAGAGCAAGCTGAAACTTCTGGACTCATCTGTTTCTCTGGAAAGTGTAATTCCTTGGTCTCCCAGTTAATGGTAGGGTTCTGAGCCTGCAGCCATGGTAGCCTTAGAATAATGGGAAAGTGGGGAGAAGAGATAAGCATAAAGGACAGTTTCTCTTGATGATCTTTACCCATAAGGACCCTCAAAGGCTCCGTTTCCTGATCCACTGGTCCAGAGGTCAGCAGGGAGCCATCCACAGTTTCCATCTGTACTGAAGTAGCCTTCTTCACTGAACGTATCCCCTGTTTCAGAGCAAAGGAGACATCCATAAAATTCCCACTTGCCCCTGAGTCGATCATAGCAGAGCTAGACACCCAGACTGAGTCAACCCAGAGTTTGATGGAAAGGAAGCAATGAGAATTGTTTTTCCTACAACTCAGCTGGGACACCGCTGAGGAAACTTGAAAAATTGCAGCGTTTACACAGTCATCGTCCTCAGAAGTAACGGAGTTTAAGTCCGAGAAATCAATATCTGTTGCTGCAGATCTCTCTGGAGCCTGAGGCTCGGACCTGACAGATCTCCTCTCGCAACACTCACAGTGAATGAGTGCTGCAGTAGTCTTACGAGAACGGCTGGGGCAGTTTATAATGAAGTGCCCTGACTTACCACAATAGAAACATAGATTTTCCTTAAAACGATGTTCTTTGCGTGCATCACTAACCCGTCTTTGTAAAGAGTCTACCTGCATGGGTTCAGGTTCAGGTTTCCGTGTGATCCTACTCAAAGGTTCCTTAGCTGGGGAGGAAGGTAGGAAAAGGTTAGTGCGATTGCTTTCGAACCATCTCTCTTGCCTGCGTTCAGTCAGGCGAGCATCAATACGGATGCAGTAGTTAATAAAGTCACCTAACGCAGTGGGAGGGTCGGCACGAGCAAGTTCATCCTTAATTAGTGGAGACAACCCCTTTCGAAAAATAGATTTTTTGGCGGAACTGTCCCAGGTGGTATCAAGAGCCCATCTCCTGAAATCCAAGGCATATTCGGCTACCGAGTGCTTACCTTGGCGCAAAGTTAACATGGCTGCTTCAGCTGTTGCACCTCTATTGGGGTCATCAATACCTGCCCCATGGCTGAAATGAAAGCATCAAGATGATCCAAACATTCATCCTCAGTCTCAATCAGAGGGTTTGCCCACATCAAAGCCTTGTTGGTAAGTAACATAATTATAGTAAGCACTTTAGATCGTTCAGTGGGAAATTGTGAAGCATGTGCAGAAAAAACAAATTGCATTGGTTAATAAATCCCCTGAATTTTTCACGTTCACCACCAAAACGAAAAGGGGCAACTTGGGAATCCCAGAACTTGGGGCTACGGCAGGAGCCTGGACTCGCTCCTCTAGAACCTCAATCCTGGCTCGCAAATCCTGGGCAGTCTGTCCAAACACTTGCAAATTGTGATTAGTGAGGTCCTGTAGGTTTGTAAAATGGGTTTTTATAGTCTGTAAATCTGCAAGGATATTATCAGTCACTCCGCAAAGTTCCTTTATGCGGGCCTCCATTTTCCAGATCTTTTAAGACAGGAGTACTGGAAGGAGAGGAGAAAAAAAAAAACAATAGTGTTTACCTGTGGTAACACTGCAGAGAGAAAAAAAAAATTAAGGGAACTGCTCACCTGGAATGGTTGTGAGAAGTCACAACCACTATCATCACAGAAAGTTCAACCGGACATCTGATATCCACAGTTACAGCAGACACAAAAGAGGGAAGAAAAAAACAAAAACAATAGTGTTTACCTGTGGTAACACTGCAGAAAAAAAAAACTTAAGGGAATTGCTCACCTGGAATGGTTGTGAGAAGTCACAACCACTGTCATCACAGAAAGTACAACCGGACGTCTGATATCCACAGTTACAGCAGACACAGCCTTCCCAGACCCAGCAGACACTAACGTTTTGGCTTCAGAATCTTGTAATGTATGTAGTACAGTTCATATAGCGTCTTGTGCTTGGGTGCGATGAAAATACATGAGACACAGGTTTGATATAGAAGGTCTTGTATTACTTCATACAAGTGGCAAAAATAGTCACACAGTTTGCAGATACAGAAGCAGGAGACACAGCAGGCCAGAGTAACTTAAGCTCAGCAATCACTCTCCACAACAGGTTCAGGATCTTCTTCTCTGTTACCGTAAGTCCATGCAAACGTGGATCTTTCAAAGAGCAGGGTTCCAGAGTCCACAAGTGTTCCAGAGTTCCTCAGTAGGAATAGCTGGAGTATAAAGTCCAAGGCTTCCAGGAGTCAGGTCACAGGTTCACTGCAGGCTAGATTCTGAAGCACTGATTGCTCAGCTGTGGCTGCTTAAGAAGCAAGAGGGAGAGAATCAGGGCGGGAACATGAAAGCTGGAAACTCCATATTGACTGAGGGCAAGATAGCTGCAGCAAGACAGAAAGCAAAATGGCTGACGGAAAAACTGAGTTTCAAGAACATGTACATAGAACCTTACAACGTGTCAAAAACAAGGCCCACCTGGCCTGTCTAGGATTAAGTCGCTTGGCTGATTCCAGATAAACCAGATTCTTATGGTCCGTGAGGACCACCACCTGATGTTTGGCTCCCTCCAGCCAATGTCTCCACTCTTCAAAAGCCCACTTCATGGCCAATAACTCCCGATTACCCACATCATAATTACGTTCAGTTGGAGAAAATTTTCGAGAGAAAAAGGCACAAGGGTTACTTTTAGAGGTCTCAGGATCTCTTTGGGACAAAGCGGCACCTGCCCCAATTTCAGAGGCACCAACCTCCACCTGATATGGCAGAGAAACATCAGGCTGCCGTAGAACAGGAGTAGAAGTGAATCTCTGCTTAAGTTCCTGAATCGCAGAGACTGCCTCAGGAGGCCAAGTCACCACATCAGAACCCTTTTTGGTCAAATCAATCAATGGTTTAACAATACCAGAGAAATTACCAATAAATTTACGATAAAAATTGGCAAAACCCAAGAATCTGTGAAGAGCCTTTAATGAAGTAGGTTGGACCCAATCACAGATGGCCTGAACCTTGACCGGGTCCATTTCAATAACAGATGGAGACAAAATGAATCCCAGAAATGAGATCCTCTGTACGCCAAAAAGACACTTTGATCCCTTCACATACAGAGCATTCTCTCTCAAAATCTGGAACACAGTCCGAACATGTTTCACATGAGAGTCCCAGTCATTGGAAAAAATCAAGATATCATCCAAATAAACAATCAGAAATGTATCCACAAAATCCCTGAAAATGTCATTCATGAAGGACTGGAAGACGGAAGGAGCATTAGTGAGCCCAAAGGGCATCACTAGGTACTCAAAATGCCCCTCTGGGGTATTAAACGCCATCTTCCATTCATCCCCGTGCTTAATGCGAATAAGGTTATACGCCCCCCTGAGGTCAAGTTTGGTAAACCAAGTAGCACTTTTCCCCCTGGAAAACAGGTCAGAAATCAAGGGTAACGGATATTGATATTTCACAGTGATCTTGTTCAAGAGATGATAATCAATACACAGCCTTAATGAACCATCCTTTTTGGCCACAAAGAAAAAACCGGCACCCAAGGGTGAAGAGGATGGTCTGATATGACCCTTCTCCAATGATTCCTTGATATAAGACCGCATAGCGTCATGTTCAGGTACAGACAAGTTAAAAAGGCGACCTTTAGGGAATTTACTACCAGGCACTAATTCAATAGCGCAGTCATAGCTCCTATGGGGGGGGCAAGGATGCAGATTTACTTTCGCTAAACACATCAGAAAAATCAGTCAAAAAGTCAGGAACATCCTGAGACTGGGGAGAGGCAGAAAAAACAGGAGTGTTGGCATTAACACATTGGCAGCACCAACTGGTTACAGACACAGATTTCCAATCCAAAACAGGATTATGAGACTGCAACCAAGGGAAACCTAGTACAATAATGTCATGCAGATTATACAGTGCCAAAAATTTGCAACTCTCCTGATGATCAGGTTCAACATTCATTATCACCTGAGTAGAAAACTGGGGTTTATTCTCAGCCAAAGGGTAGAATCAATCCCCAGTAGGGGAATAGACTTCCGTAGGGGTATCAAGGGAAACCCACAACGTTTGGCAAAATCAAAATCCATCAGGTTAATAGCTGCTCCCGAATCAACAAAAGCCTGAGCAGAAAATGTGGACAGGGAGCAAATCAGGGTAACAGTCAACAGAAATTTAGTCTGAACACTACCCAAGACAACTGAGCGTGCAAAACGTCTTCCCCGCTTAGGGCAGACAGAAATAGCATGAGAGGCATCACCACAATAGAAACATAACCCATTGCGTTTTCGAAACTCATGACGCTGTGCCCCAGAAGCCACTCCATCACACTGCATGGGCCCAGAAGCTGGCCCACAAGACAACACCATTCCACGCACACCTCTACGCTCACGCAAACGTCTGTCAATTTGAATCGCTAATGACATAGAATCATTGAGACCAGAGGGAGCAGGGAAACCCACCATAACATCTTTTACATTCACTGACAGCCCCTTCCGAAAAAGGGCTGCCAAAGCATCATCATTCCATTTGGTTAGGACTGCCCATTTTCGGAATTTCTGACAGTACAACTCAGCGTCCTCAAGCCCTTGATTTAATGCCAACAAGGTTCTTTCAGCTTGATCAATGACATTAGGCTCATCGTACAATAACCCCAGAGCCAGAAAAAATGCATCAACATTACTCAAAACAGGGTCCCCAGGTGTCAGGGAAAAAGCCCAATCCTGAGGATCGCCGCGCAGGAGAGAGATGACAATTTGAACCTGCTGTGCTGCATTCCCTGAGGACTTAGGTTTAAAGGCAAAAAACAACTTACAGTTATTTTTGAAATTCAGAAATTTGGCCCGATCTCCCAAAAACAAATTTGGCATGGGAATCCTAGGTTCCACAACCGGCAACCCAGCAAGATAGACAGCAATACTCCGAACCTCAGTGGCAAGCTGATCCACACGGCCAGACAGCTGTGCAAGCTCCATTGAGAGGAAAAAAAAATCCTCCTCAGCACCCAAAGAAAAAGAGGGAAAAAATGCAAGAAACAGAAAAAAAAGAAAAAAATCTCTGACAACTCTGACAACTTTTTTCTTTCTACACTATTTTTCCCTTCTGTGAGTACCATACAATTTTCAGTTAGGCCGGTGATACTGTTATGTTTCGGTAGCTGAGGAGAGCAGGCAAAAACGGCAATACACCAGAGAGGTTGGAATCGATTGGATTGCAGTATCCTGACTAACCACCACAACTAAAGGCAGCCGTGGTGCGTTCCTACGTTGGTCCTAGACGCCTCGTCACAGCCTGAGAGATTAACTACACCTATAGTTAGAAAGAGGAAAGCTATCTGCCCCGGAGCAGATCCCCAGAGAACATAGGAAGCCCCCAAACATGTAATGGCGGTTAGACAAGAGGAAATACAGACACAGACAGAAAATAGTATGAGCAAACGCTGGGGCCCAATCTGCCAAGACAGAAAAGGATAGAAAGGATACTCACTGCAATCCAAAAAAAAAACCCTAAAAAATGCCAACGTACTGATTGCAAAAACACCTGAGATCACATGATCTCTACCACCTAAATCAGTTCTCTGGTGTAACAAAACTAAGCCGCAGCCACTGAAAAAATTGGAAAAGGCAAATGAACAAATAACAATGGCTCCAGAGGAACTGAGAGGAGCTCAATCCCCCGGGGTGGAATCCTGGCTAACCTCACAGAAATGCAGAGAAATATGCAAATGGTAAGCACAAAAACAAAAACAGAAAATATCTTATCTGAAAACAGAAGAAGAGGCAAGACTCAGCAAGCTTCCAAGTGAACCAGGAACCACAGTTGAGACAAGAACAATTGATCACCGGCAACCATGATGGGAGGGAACCTCCCTTTTATAAAGCCAGCCTGTGAATCCTGATTGCCAATCCTCATTGAATGGTTCAGTACTGTTTGTGACCACCAGAGGGAGCTTCTGCTCAGAATTCATTTCCAAAACATTCACAACACGCCGCCACTCCCACCTCTGATGCGTCCAACTCCCCACATGAATGGTTCTGATGGATCGGGCTGAACCAACACAAAAGCAGACATAAAACACTTCTTCAATGCTGTGAATGCTTCAACTGCCAGAGACGACCAGACTTTAAGATCAGCCCCCTTACGAGTGAGATCAGTGAGTGGTTTGACCACCTGAGAAAACCCCTAAATTTGCAATAATAATTGGCGAAATCCAAAAAGCGATGAAGACCCTTGAGGTCTCTGGGTTGAACCCAATTAACAATGGCCTGTTCCTTTCTGGGGTTCATATGAAAACAAACCCATTGGTAGGGAGGATGAACCCCAGAAAGGAAAGCTCTTGGACACAAAATGAAGACTTCTTAGGTTTAGCGAACAGGAGTTCTCCCGTAACCTATGAAGAACAGCACGAAAAATGACCTATGTGAGATTCTTTGTCAAGAGAAAAAATGAGAATGTCATCCAAATATACAACCATAAAGTGCCCAATAAAATCAGAAAATACATCATTAATGAAGTTTTGAAACACCGCAGGTGCGTTTATGAGACCAAAAAGTATGACTAAATTTTCAAACAACCCCTCAGAGGTGAGAAATGCCATTTTCCACTCGTCCCCTTCCTGAATGCCGATAAGGATATGTTCCCCCGAGATGCAACTTGGAAAACCACTTAGCCCCAGATAATTGGTTGTAAAGATCTGGAATGAGCGGAAGGGGGTAGGTATTTCTCACCGTAATCTTATTTAGTTCCCGAAAATTGAGGCAAGGGCGTAAACCACCATCTTTCTTTTTAAGAAAAAAGAATCCTGCAGCCACAGGAGAACCAGAGGGATGGATGTGACCTTTGCGTATACTTTCAATTTAGCAACTGGAATCAGATTAATAGTAGTGATGGGCAAGCACTAAAATGCTCAGGTGCTTGTTGCTCGGGTCGAGCAAATTGGAATACACAGAACAACGAGCCCAATGTAAGTCTATGGGAGACCCAAGTATTTTTGCCATGATCCAGCACTGGGGTTCTTTTAAGGTTTAAATGCATCTGAAAATGAGGTAAACAATGCTCAAATGACCCGGGGACATAATGGGGATCGCCCCTGGAAGCATTCCTGACTCCTAGTTCACAGCTTTAAACAATGTCAGAGTTTCATGCCATTTTTACCGGTGCACCAAAAAACATACCAAAACAAAACCAAAATGGATTTTGCAGGGAAATATATCAAGGTACATCCTTTCCAGGTTAATGACTTGTATATAAGGCAAAATAATTAACCCCAGACCAAAATGTTCCTCCACCACTTGGGCTATGTTCAGACGTAGCGTTTTTGAAGCGTTTTTCAACTTTAACATTGCTTTGAACCAAAACAAATGCATTCACTGGGATATGTCATTGTAGCATTTACCATCCCTAGCTGTCCATGTGGTGTGTGACACATAAGCAGACATATCTTGTGTCATTTATGAAGGAGGGACTCCTAAAGTCACAGAGTCTATTTTTACAGGGGCATCAGGCAGCATTAATCTGCTTAAAGGGCCATTATTAAACAGTGGGTCTCCTAAACTGTTATAGCCTATGCAGTGGATTGGCTGCCAAGAATTGCGACGCACCCCAATACCCCTTTCACTGTTACGGGTCTGCAACTCAGGAATAGAGCGGGGGGGGGGAGAAACTGACCCTGCACTAGGACTAGACTCAATTCCTACGATGGAGCGGGCGACCTATTCCTTACGAATAGACCCACAGACGAACCTAGTCTAGGCTCAAGCGAAGACCTAAAGATGGGGGGAAGGGAATCCCTGAAAGATCTAGGGACTGGGAACAAAAACAGGTGACCTTTAGCAGGGAAATAGAGGAAGCTGCAGAACATAGTAACATAGCTATTAAGGTTGAAGGAAGACTTTAAGTCCATCTAGTTCAACCCATATCCTATCCTAACCTGCCCTAATATGTTGATCCAGAGGAAGGCAAAAAAACAAAAGGAAAAAACAAAAAGACTAAGCAAGCAGAACTAGAGTTCCCAGAACGGCACTAAGTATAACACAAAGCTATCAAAGCTCCTAGCCAGAGCTCAAGCGGATTAACACTGATGTCCTGCAAGTACTGGGAGGCAGGTGCAGGGTAATAAAGGGTGATACAATCATCTGACCAACGACAAGCCCAGCACCAGGGGAAAAAGACCAGCAGCCAGAAACCACAACAAGATGGCGGATGGTCAAACTAAATTGATTCTAACAGTACTTCCCCTTTTATGAGGATCATCCGGATCCTCTTGGTCGAGCCTTATTCGGAAATCTCCTGTGAAAAGCCTTAATCAGCCTTGAGGCCGAGACATCCTCAGCTTTCACCCAGGAATTATCCTCGGGATAGAAACCCTTCCAGGACACGAGATACTGCAACCTTCCTCTGTGCTACCTGGAATCCAATATGCGAGAAATCTCAAACTCACCATCCTCATCAGTTGGAGGAACAATAGGCATCGCCTCCTTATCTGGCGTGTCAACTTTCTTCAGTAAAGATACATGAAAAACTGAATTAATTCTCCAGGACGAGGGTATGTCTAATCTCACAGCTGCAGAGTTGACAACCTGAACCACTTTGAAGGGTCCTACAAATTTAGGCCCCAGTTTTTTAGAAGGGATCTTCAAACGAAGATTCCTAGAGGACAACCAGACCATGTCACCAACTGTGAACAATGCCTCCCTTCTTTTCCTGTCAAAATATTTCTTAGACCTTCTATTTGCCTCTTTCAGATTATGGCGTACATTGGTCCAAACCCTTTCCAAACTTCCAGAAAAAGTCTCCTCCTCAGGCACAGCCGCCCCAATCTAAGAAAATGGACCGAAAGATGGATGTCTCCCTGTACAGCAAAAAAAAGAACACCCAGCCGAGACAGATATATGATTATTAAGAGCAAACTCGGCTAGTGGTAGATATTCCGACCACATCTCCCGATTGTCTGCTACAAAACATCTCAAAAACTGCTCAACGTCCTGGTTTTTCCTTTCGGTCTGTCCATTGGACTCCGGATGATAACCTGATGAAAATTACAAATGACCCTATAATCTGTCACAAAAAGCACGCCAGAAGCGAGCAACAAACTGTGGTCCTCTGTCGGAAACAATGTCCGTGGGAGCACCATGGAGCCTGACAATCTCTTTCACAAATGCCTTAGCTAGAGTCTTGGCACAGGGCAATTTATTGAACGGGACCAGATGACACATCTTACTAAACTGGTCCACAACAACCCAGATGACAGAAAAACCCTCAGAAACCGGCAAATCGGTGATAAAATCCATAGCAAGAAGTGTCCATGGTGAACTAGGAACCTCCAAAGGGCACAGCAATCCTGCAGACGGGGTATGAGAGGCCTTCGACCTAGCGCACACCATCCACTGACGCACCCACTTGATGATTTCTCTATGCCACCCTGGCCACCAGAAACTTTGACCGATTGACTTTCTAGTTTCTGAAATCCCTGGATGACCCGCCAACAGAGACTCATGACATTCAACAAAAAAGCTCTCCTCAAGGCTTTGAGCACAAATAATTTACAATACGGAGTGTTTGTTGGTGCAGAATTCTGGGCTTCTAGGATGTTATTCTCCAACTCAGAACCCAATGCTGCCACCACCACCCCTCTCTGCAAAATACATTCCACCTTCTCAGGATTACCGTATATAATCATGTATAAGTCGAGATTTTCAGCACATTTTTTGTGCTGAAAATACTCCCTTGGCTTATACACGAGTCATTGTGCAGAAACCAGTGAGGGAGGAGGTGCAGCGGCAGGAGCCGGTGGCTGGGACATCATACTCACCCTCCTGTGCAATCGCTGATCGTCCCTGCATTCTCCATTGTCCCAGGGCTGGCAGCTTCTTCCTGTGTTGAGTGGTGACATGGTACCGCTCATTAAGGTCATGAATATGGACGTGACTCAACTCCCATAGGTGTGGCGTCCATATTCATGACCTTAATGAGCAGTACCACGTGACCGCTCAGCACAGGAGAGCTGCAGGAAGCCGGGACAACGGAGAATGCAGGGGACGTTCAGCAATTGCACAGGAGGGTGAGTATGATGAAGCAGGATGGAGGAGCACGGAGGAGGACGGGGGAGCATGGAGGAGGACGGGGAGCATGGAGGAGGATGGGGGGAGCATGGAGGAGGACGGAGGAGCATGGAGGAGGACGGGGGGCATGGAGGAGGACGGGGAGCACAGAGCAGGATGGGGAGCACAGAGGAGCATGGAGCAGGATGGGTGTCACAGAGGAGGGTGGGTGAAGCACAGAGGAGGACAGAGAAGCACGGAGCTTGATGGGTGAGCACAGAGGAGCAATTAACAGGACTGGGGGAGCATGGAGCAGGATGGGGGAGCATGGAGCAGGACCGGAGGGCACAGAGGAGGGCGGGGAGCACAGAGCAGGAAGGGGGAGCTGAGAGGAGCACGGAGCAGGACGGTGGAGCACTGAGGATGACGGGGGTGCACTGAGGAGCATGGAGGAGGACAAGGAGCTGAGCCATACATAGAAGGATGGGATCGGAGCCGAGCCATGCATACTGGGAGGGAGGGAGAGCCACACAGAGCAGGACAGGGATGAGGAGACAATGTACACCCGGCTTATACTCAAGTCAATAAGTTTACCCAGTATTCCGTGGCAAAATTAGGGGCCTCAGCTTCTACTCGGGTCGGCATATACTCGAGTATATACGGTACCTGCCGGAGAGAAACTACGAGACAAAGCATCCGCTTTAACATTCCTTGTGCCAGGGATAAATGTTATGGAGAAATGGAACCGGGAAAAAAAACAGTGCCCACCTGGCTTGACGGGCATTCAAACGTTTAGCAACATCCAGATAAATCAGATTTTTATGATCAGTAAAAACCTGTATCAGATGTCTAGCCCCCTCCAAAAAATGTCGCCAATGCTCTAACGCGAGCTTAATAGCCAGTAACTTTCGGTTCCCAACATCATAATTGAGCTCAGTCTCCGAAAATTTTTTAGAAAAGAAAGCACAGGGATGCACCCCATCCTCTTCCTCATGGACAGAACTGCCCCCACCCCTACTGATGAGGCTTCAACCTCTAGCAGAAAAGGCTTGATCTCATCTGTCTGGATCAAAACAGGAGCAGAGCTAAACCTCTCCTTGAGATGCTCAAAAGCCTCCACTGCCTCAGTGGACCATTGGACAGTTTAAGAACCCTTCTTGGTGAGATCAGTTATGGGTTTAGCGATAACAGAAAAATTCTTTATGACTTTTCTATAATAATTGGCAAACCCTAAAAATCTTTGGACAGACTTTAAACATTCAGGCCTAGGCCAATCCAGTACTGCCTGAACCTTCACTGGGTCCATCTCAAACCCATCACTGGAGACCAAGTACCCCAAAAAACTCATTTTCTGTACCGCAAACTCGCACTTCTCCAATTTAGCAAAGAGGTTGTTTTCGCTCAAAATCTGTAGAACTTTGTAGACTCTCTGCCAATGCGACTCCAGATCAGGTGAATAGATCAAAATATCTTCCAAATAAATAATAACACTCCTACCGATCAACGGCCTCAGAATGTCTTTAATGAAATTTGGAAAAAATGCAGGCGCATTAGTAAGGCCAAAAGGCATCACCAGACACTCAAAATGACCCTCCGGGGTATTAAAGGCTGTCTTCCATTCATCGCTCTTCTTTACCCGCAGCAAATTATATGCCCCATGAAGGTCAATTTTAGAGAACCACTTAGCTCCAGTTAGTTGGTTAAACAAATCGGGAATTAGCGGCAACGGGTAAGGATTGCGCACAGTGATCTTATTAATCTCCTGAAAATCAAGACACGGTCTAAGGCCTCCATCCTTCTTTTTGACAAAAAAAAATCCTACAGCCACAGGAGACTTAGATGGTCTTATATGACCTGCAGCCAAACTAGTCTGTACGTATTCCTTTAAGGACTCCCTCTCAGGAATCGTCAGATTAAATAAACGACTCTTACGGAGTGTAGCACCTGGGACAAACTCAATAGCGTAATCGTAATCTCTATGTAGTGGTAGAGCTTGCGGCTCAACTTCTGAAAATACCTTCCAGAAATCCTGAATGGCTTCAGGCAGCTCTCTCTTCACAACATCAGCAATGTGAACATTACAACATTTACCATAACACCCTTGACCCCAGGACCTTATAATACCAGATGACCAGTCCAGCAAAGGATTGTGCATTTTTAACCAGGGTAAACCCAGGACAACTGGAACAGGCAATTTATCCAGTACAAACAAGTCAATGCACTCCTGATGTTCCATATTGACAATAAGTGGGAACCCAGTGAACTTCCGAGACAGGCACCCATGCTCCAGGGGAGTGTTATCAATCGCCACAACAGGAAAAGGAGATGACAATGGTTCAGAATCAAATTTATATTTGTCTAGAAATTGTTGATCAATCAAATTCAGTGCAGAACCACAATCCACCATGACCTGAAAATCAATGGAATGACCATGATAGGTGGAATTAGCAGAAAAAAAAAACTCCTGCGGACCGTAAAAATGCAATACAAACGGGAGTGTTTCTCATACTGACCTTTTTTTTCTTTTCTTTCTTTATGAGAACGTCGCATTGCTTAATAAAATGGTCCGCCTTACCACAATACAAACATAGCCCCTCAGAGAATCTCCTCTCCCTCTCCTGGGAACGAGAGGACATTGCCCCAAGTTGCATTGGCTCCCCGCTGTCGACGGGCTATCCTTAGAGACTGGGTCCAGCATTACAAGAGGCTTCTCATTATTCTGCCTGTCTCTCAATCTTCTATCCACACGGATAGCTAACCTCATAGCAGATTCCAAAGTATCAGGTACAGGATAAGCAATGAGCAAATCTTTAACCCTTTCACTCAAACCTGCTAAAAACTGACTCTTGAGCACTGGGTCATTCCACCTGACCTCTGCGGCCCATCCCCTGAACAGGGTGCAATACCTCTCGCATCACCAGAACCCTGTTTAAGCCGTCTGAGCTCTGCCTCAACTGTGGTGACTCGATCCGGATCATCATATAACAACCCCATAGCAGTAAAAAAATGCTTCTACTGACGTCAAACAAGGATGATTAGGTGGTAACGAAAATGCTTAGATTTGGTGATCACTTCGCAACAAAGACATAATAATCCCCACATGCTGTGATTCACTCCCTGAGGATCCCAGTCTAAGGGCCCCATCTCACATAGCGACTCACCAGCGATCCCGACAACGATATGAACTTGTCAGGATCGCTGCTGAGTCGCTACATGATCGCTGCCAAACAGGCAGATCTCAGCAGCGATCAGGACAGCTTGTACGCTGGTAACAAGCGACACACGTCGCTTAGTTACCGGCATACAGTGCGCTGGTGCAGGGAGCTGGTAACCAAGGTGTCATGATCCCAGTGCAGGTTTGGCCTGCACACCAGGGGTTAATGTCTTGATCCTAGTGCGGGCTCTGACCTGCACACCTGGGGTTTATTATTATGGCCTCTCTTTGGTTCGGGGAGAGCTTCTTATAGCCCTAGGAAGCTCCAATCCCCGTCAGTTATACTTTTGCCCTTGGCTGAGTGTGTTGACCCCTGATTGCCTGTGCCTTGTGCCTGTGTTCTAGTTTGTTTGTATGGTTCTGACCCGGTTCTGTTTCCCGTTGTGATTTTGCCTCTTGATTCTGTACTGTGTATATGCTTCTCTGGTTTTCTGACTCCTGCCACGTCCCTGACTATTCTTGATTTGCCTGCTCCTTGTGTACTGCGTTGTCTCTCACGTTTACTGACCTCGGCTTGTCTTGGATTCCGTCTCCCTCTGGTGCCCCGTCCTCTACCTGGTGTCCGGTGACCCCCTTTCCATTCTCCAGGGTCCCAGTAGCTCCCTGCACTCATCCCCAGCTACAGGACGCTAAGCTCCGCCCCCTGGGGTCACATGACCGCAGGTCCTGGCAGTACACTCACCACTTGGTGTTCTGCTAACTCCAGCTCTGCTGTATTGCTATCGTCTTGCCCAGCACTCGGGCGCTGTGAGTACCGCTGTCACAGGCCGTCGGAGGCTCCGGGCTCCCACTGTCAGAGCTGCTGAAACCGCTGGTAAGTGCCCACCTAGCGGCAGGGCCGGCTCCAGGTTTTTATGGGCCCCGGGCGAAAGAGTCTCAGTGGGCCCCCTTAACAGAGACCACGATTCATGATGCACAGATACTGCAGAGAAATATGGGTATAGCACAACGCCAAACACTTCTCCTTCTTCCATTACATGAGTGATACCTATTGTAAATTGTACAATAGCTCAAAAACCGCCAAATCCTCACAGCGCACAGTACAGACTGGACAGTACAGTCCTCCATACAATATTATGGGCACCAGATAGTCTCCCCCTCATCACCCATATAATACCCCATGCAGGATGTCACCCCGCCATCCCCCATATAATGCTCCATACAGAATACTGGACCCAATATATTGCTCCATACAGAATAATGGACCACATATAATGCTCCATACAAAATATGGAGCTCTCCTCTACACTGTGCTGCGTTCTGCACTGTTACGGCTCAGGAAAGGGCGCTGTGGAAAGACTCCCCATTATCATCATCATTGCCTGCCCATCATTATCATCAGTGCCTCCCCTCATCATCATTGCCTGCCCATCATCATCATCATTGCCTCCCCATCATCATCATTGCCTGCCCATCATCATCATCATTTCCTCCCATCATCATCATTGCCTGCCCATTAATATCATCATCATCATTGCCTTCCCATTATCATTGCCTCCCCATCATCATCATTATCATTGCCTCCCCATTAATATCATCATCATTGCCTTCCCATTATCATTGCCTCCCCATCATCATCATTATCATTGCCTCCCCATTAATATCATCATCATCGCCTTCCCATTATCATTGCCTCCCCATCATCATCATCATCATCGCCTCCTCACCACCATCACTGCCTGCCTCCCCCCACCACCATCACACATACAGCACCGCAGGAAGCACTCTCTGACATACACACAGGCACACACACACACGCGCCTCACCTGTCCGGCGTCCGCGCGCTCTCTGCCACAGCCGGCCGCTGAATGATGACGTCATTCAGCGGCGCTGCTGTGAGAGAGGAAGCGCTGGCACAGGCGCCCCCTTGAGCTCGGAGCTGCTGCAGCGGAGGCACGGGGAGAGGTGAGTATTGCGCCGGCTGCCGTCGGGGCCCTGAGCAAGCGGGGGGGCCCAGTGGCGGCGCTGACACCGCTAATGGGTGCCGGGGTACCCGACTGCGAGTGGGCCCCCCGCCTGCTCAGGGCCCCGGCACTTGCCCGGGTGTGCCGGGTGCTGACGCCGGCCCTGCCTAGCGGTTTCTCTTGATATTATAACTGACCTTGAACTTTTTTTTTTTTTTTTCTCTGCAGCATGGACCCAATGCATGCTTTATCTGAGCAGGTGAAACACTTGACTCAGTTGCTGCAGAAGCTAAATTTGGAGCACCAAACTCTGGCCCAATCCCAATGGAAGGTTGCGGATTCGGTTCAGGGGGCGCTATCCGCAGGGTTTCAGCAGGAGTGGGCTAGAGATGTCTTTTTAGTCTCACCCGAACCCCCAGTTAAGTTACCAGATACTTTTGCTGGTAACAAAAGTAATTTTAGAGTATTTAAGGAGGGCTGTAAACTTTTTTTCTCTTTGAGACCCCGCTCCTATGGGGATGAGAAACAGAGGGTGGGGGTGGTTATGTCCCTGCTTAGGGGGGCCCTGCAAGCCTGGGCATTTTCTCTTTCCTCTTCTGCCCAGAGAGAATGAGTGTGCATGCATTTTTTGAGGCCTTAGGGCATATTTACGATGAGCCGGATAGAGTGCGTTTGGCTGAGGACAAGGTGATGAGTGTCTGTCAGGGGAAGCACTCGGCCGAGTGGTTCTGTTCTGAATTTAGACGTTGGGCAGCCGAGGTTTCGTGGAGTGATGCCGCCCTTCGGGGGTTGTTCCGTAGAGGCCTGTGTGAACGTCTAAAGGATGCCCTGGCACTTCATCCTCCACCTGACTCCCTGGAGGATGCCATGACCCAAGCGGTTCGCATGGATCGCAGACTGCGGGCTAGAGGCATTATGCAGTTGGAAACATCATTATTCTCCAGTGGAGATGAGACCCGGACTCCTCCTGTGTCTATGGAGGTGAATGCTATCACCTGTGAGAAGGAAAGAAGACGCCGCCGTGAGAAGCAGTTGTGCTTCTATTGTGGGGAATCTGGACATTGGAAGAAGGACTGCCCCTCCTGTCCGTCATCTTCCAAGGTGGCGGGAAACGACTAGGTCTGGGTAGTAGTCGAGGAGGCTACCCAGACCTTCAGGTACATTTTTCCTCACTTGCAAAAATTGTGCTTCAGGTGGAACTGGAACTTGGTGATGGTCCTGTTCAGACTACCGCCTTTATTGACTGTGGTTCTGCTGTTAATCTGATTGACACCCGGATATTGACTCTTAATAAGATAGGGACAGTCAGGCTTCAGGATCCTGTTAAACTTGTGGCTATTGACTCATCCCCTCTTACCCGGGACGGTATCTATTTCAGGTCTGAACTTTTTTCTCTGAAAGTGGGTCCCACTCATGTGGAAAAACTAAGTTGTCTTGTGTTAGATAATTTGCCTGCGGGACTGGTACTGGGGATGCCTTGGCTTCAACGCCATAATCCAACCATTGATTGGGTGACGGGGGAGATCACTCAGTGGGGATGCAGGGATAAATGTTGTAACCTGGGACCTCTTGTCAACTCTGTTAAATCTGTATCTGTGTCGTCTGTCGGTCTGGAGGGTATTCCGGAATACCTGAAGGATTTCGAAGACGTGTTTTCCGAAAGCGAGGCTGAGGCGCTGCCACCACATAGACCCTATGATTGTGCCATTGATTTAGTACCTGGAGCCAAGTTGCCTAAGGCTCGGTTGTTCAATTTGTCCGGGCCAGAGCGCCAAGCCATGAAGGAGTACATAGCTGAGAGTCTCCGCAAAGGGCATATTAGGCCTTCTGTTTCACCCGTAGCAGCAGGATTCTTCTTCGTGAAGAAGAAAGATGGTGGTTTGCGGCCGTGCCTCGACTTTCGGGAACTTAACATAATAACGGTTAGGAACACTTACCCACTTCCCCTCATTCCAGACTTATGTAACCAGTTATCAGAGGCCCAATGGTTCTCCAAATTAGATCTCCGGGGAGCCTACAACCTGATAAGGGTTCGGGAAGGGGACGAATGGAAAACGGCATTCCTTACATCAGAGGGACTCTTTGAAAACCTGGTGATGCCATTTGGGTTAACTAATGCCCCCGCTATTTTCCAGAACTTTATCAATGTTGTGTTTTCAGACCTGATAGGCCGTTTTGTTATCATTTATTTGGATGACATTTTGATATATTCCCCGGACAGTCAGTCTCACTTGCAACATCTACAGACAGTTCTCCAGAGACTCAGGGAGAATCAATTGTTTGTGAAATTGGAGAAATGTTCGTTTTTCGTTCAGGAACTGTCTTTTTTGGGGCTGATTGTGTCCGGTGTGGGGTTTCGTATGGATCCTAAGAAGGTGCTGGCTATTGTAGACTGGGTTCAGCCTCGAGACCTCAAGGGCTCCAGCGCTTTTTAGGATTTGCAAACTATTATCGGAGATTCATTAAAGGTTTCTCACAAGTGGTTAAACCACTCACTGATCTTACCCAGAAGGGTGCTGATGTAAAAAATTGGTCGAGACTTGCTAAAGAATCCTTCTCAGAGCTTAAGAAATGTTTCATGTCCGCCCCAGTGTTGGTTCAGCCAGACCCATCCAAACCTTTTATTGTGGAGGTGGATGCTTCTGAAGTGGGGGTGGGTGCTGTGTTGTCCCAGGGTCCGGCCACCCTTACTAATCTCAAACCCTGTGCCTTCTTCTCCAAGAAGTTCTCTTCCGCTGAGAGAAACTATGATGTAGGCAATAGAGAACTTCTTGCGGTCAAGCTGGCATTCGAAGAATGGAGGCACTTTTTGGAAGGGGCGGCTCACCCTATCACTGTTATCACAGGTCACAAAAATTTGGCATACCTTGAATCTGCTAAGAGGCTTACGCCTAGACAAGCCCGTTGGTCACTTTTTTTTTCACGATTTCAATTCTCCATTACTTTTCGACCGGGGTCCAAAAATGTTAAAGCGGATGCCCTGTCCAGAAGTTTTGACCCTGTGTCTCCCCCCGAGCCACCGTCCTCCATTCTTCGTCCGGGGGTGGTAGTGGCGGGGACCTCGACAGAGTTGGAACAAGAAATTTTGAGGGCTCAGTTCCTAGCTCCGGCGGCCAGGCCAGGGGATAAATTGTTTGTTCCAGAATTATTGCGGCCTAGACTTCTGCAGGAGTTTCATGAGTCTAGGCTTAGTGCTCATCCTGGTATCACTGCCACTAGAGAGGCAGTAGCCAGGGTGTTTTGGTGGCCTTCAATGGGGTCCGATGTTAAGAAATTCATTTCTGCTTGTGGAGTTTGTGCCCGTTCCAAAAGCTCGCATAGCCGGCCGGCTGGGGAACTCATACCTTTACCGGTTCCTGAAAGGCCATGGACTCATCTCTCCATGGACTTTATTACCGGTCTTCCACCTTCCAGGGGCAATACCGTGATTTGGGTGGTGGTGGACAGGTTTTCTAAACAGGCCCATTTCGTTCCCTTGGCAGCATTACCCTCAGCAGAAACATTGTCAAGATTGTTTGTGCTGCATGTGGTCCGTTTGCATGGGTTACCCCTGAATGTTGTGTCTGACAGATGTGTGCAGTTTGTGGCAAAATTTTGGAGGGCACTCTGTAAGAAATTGGGCATCTCACTCTCCTTCTCATCGGCATATCACCCGGAAAGTAATGGTCAGATGGAGCGTACCAATCAATCCCTGGAACAGACTCTCAGGTGTCTGACCTCCGCCAGACAGGAGGATTGGTGTGATGCATTACCGTTGGCGGAATTCGCCTTTAACAACCGAGTGAGTCAATCCACCAACATGTCCCCATTCCTGATTAATTATGGGTTTAATCCCCATTTTGGGGAGTTTTCACGGTTGGATTCCGGTTGTCCAGGGGCGGAGGGATCCATTCTACGGTTAAAAAATATCTGGGCTGAAGTCCAGCGTAATATATCTCGGGCCCAGGGGAGGTATAAATATTTTGCGGACAAAAAGAGAGCCCCGGGACACATGTTTCAGGTGGGGGAGAAGGTTTGGCTTTCCACACGTAACATCAACTTGAAGGTACTATCAGCTAAATTGGGACCGAAGTTCATCGGTCCGTACGAGATTGTGGAGATAGTCAATCCTGTGGCATATAGGTTGCATCTCCCCCCGTCCTTAAAAATAACCAATGTGTTCCATAAATCTCTGTTGAAACCCGTGGGGTCTGTCAAGGAGGACTCTGAGTCTGTTGTTCCTCCAGTGTTAGTGGAGGGTCACTTGGAGTATGAGGTCGGACACATTGTGGACTCTCGGCGGGTGCGCTGCTCCTTACAGTACCTGGTCCACTGGAAGGGATATGGACCAGAGGATCGCTCATGGGTCTCTGCTCGCTCGGTACATGCGGATCGCCTGGTTCGGGCTTCCATGCCAGGTACCCGGGCAAGCCTGGGGTCCAGAGGCCCCCCGTTGAGAGGGGGGTACTGTCATGATCCCAGTGCAGGTTTGGCCTGCACACCAGGGGTTAATGTCTTGATCCTAGTGCGGGCTCTGACCTGCACACCTGGGGTTTATTATTATGGCCTCTCTTTGGTTCGGGGAGAGCTTCTTATAGCCCTAGGAAGCTCCAATCCCCGTCAGTTATACTTTTGCCCTTGGCTGAGTGTGTTGACCCCTGATTGCCTGTGCCTTGTGCCTGTGTTCTAGTTTGTTTGTATGGTTCTGACCCGGTTCTGTTTCCCGTTGTGATTTTGCCTCTTGATTCTGTACTGTGTATATGCTTCTCTGGTTTTCTGACTCCTGCCACGTCCCTGACTATTCTTGATTTGCCTGCTTCTTGTGTACTGCGTTGTCTCTCACGTTTACTGACCTCGGCTTGTCTTGGATTCCGTCTCCCTCTGGTGCCCCGTCCTCTACCTGGTGTCCGGTGACCCCCTTTCCATTCTCCAGGGTCCCAGTAGCTCCCTGCACTCATCCCCAGCTACAGGACGCTAAGCTCCGCCCCCTGGGGTCACATGACCGCAGGTCCTGGCAGTACACTCACCACTTGGTGTTCTGCTAACTCCAGCTCTGCTGTATTGCTATCGTCTTGCCCAGCACTCGGGCGCTGTGAGTACCGCTGTCACAGGCCGTCGGAGGCTCCGGACTCCCACTGTCAGAGCTGCTGAAACCGCTGGTAAGTGCCCACCTAGCAGTTTCTCTTGATACAAGGTACACATCGGGTTTCTAGGCGCGGGGCGGTGCCTAGAAAATCGATGTTTACCTTGGTTACCAGCTCCCCTACACCAGCGCGCTGGTATCTAACGTAAACATTGGGTTTCTAGGCGGCGCACGGCACCTAGAAACCCGATGTTTACCTTGGTTACCAGCTTCAGCTCGCTGGTCTCCCGCCTGTCACACGCAGCATTGCGTGCTGGCCAGCGGGAGACCAGCGATCAAAGAAAAGTCCAGGACATTCAGCGACGATCAGCGATACCCAGCAGGGGTCTGATTATCGCTGCATGTCAAACTTGGCGAGATCGCTTCTGAGATCGCTGTTGCGTCACAAAATTTGTGACTCAGCAGCGATCTCGCTAGCGATCTCACTATGTGAGACGGGGCCCTAAGCCGAAAATATAGTAAACATACATTTCTAAACGTAAAAAATTCCTACCGTTTACCAGAAAAAATCTCAGGTAGTCCTACCTTAGGCTCTTCACAGCGTACTCCAGGACAATTACTCACATGCTGTTGCAGGCTGGCTACTCTCAAAGTTAACCCTTGCAAGTGTTGAGTAAGTTCTTGGACGCTGTTCATATTGAAGGACTCCGGGAGAAAAAAATCCTTTTTTTTATATATGTTCTGGCTAGACATACTGTTATGGGTCTGCAACTCAGGAATAGAGCGGGGGGGGAGAAGCTGACCCTGCACTAGGACTAGACTCAATCCCTGCGATGGAGCGGCCTATTCCTTACGAATAGACCCACCGACGATCCTAGTCTAGACTCAAGAGAAGACCTTAAGATGGGGGAAAGGGAATCTCTGAAAGACCTAGGGACTGGGAACAAAAACAGATGACCTCCTAGCAGGGAAATAGAGGAAGCAGCAGAAACAAAAGTAATAAACAAAAAGACTAAGCAAGCAGAACTAGAGTTCCCAGAACTGCACAAAGTATAACACAAAGCTATCAAAGCTCCTAGCCAGAACTCAAGCGGATTAACACTGATGTCCAGCAAAGTCTGGGAGGCAGGTGCAGGGTAATAAAGGGTGATACAATCACCTGACCAACGACAAGTCCAGCACCAGGGGAAAAAGACCAGCGGCCAGAAACCACAGCAAGATGGTGGATGGTCAAACTAAATAGATTCTAACATTCACGAGATGTCCAGGATGGCTTCCATAAAAAATGTTGCATTGAATGCAAGGCCTGCCCTGCTACCAAGTCATATGCACCCCAATAAGACTTTGAACCCACATACTGGATGGGCACAGGAAAATCCACTTCACATTATTCATTTTGTACTCCCATTCTGTTTTCTTATGCATTGACTGCAAGGCCTGCCCTGCTACCCAGTCATATGCACCCCAATAAGACTGTGAACCCACATAATGGATGGGCACAGGAAAATCCAATTCACATTATTCATTTTGTACTCCCATTCTGTTTTCTTATGCATTGACTGCAAGGCCTGCCCTGCTACCCAGTCATATGCACCCCAATAAGACTGTGAACCCACATAATGGATGGGCACAGGAAAATCCAATTCACATTATTCATTTTGTCCTTCCATTCTTTTTTTTGCATTGACTGCAAGGCCTGCCCTGCTACCAAGTCATATGCACCCCAATAAGACTTTGAACCCACATACTGAATGGGCACAGGAAAATCCACTTCACATTATTCATTTTGTACTCCCATTTTGTTTTCTTATGCATTGACTGCAAGGCTTGGCCTGCTACCAAGTCATATGTGCCGCAATAAGCCCAATCTCCCCTTGGAAGAAACATAGAGGAGTGCCTCATCAAAACATGTCCCATTAAAAAGGAGCAGGTCTCCTAGACTTGTAATGCCCATACCCTAAGTGTATAGGCTGGCCAACATTTTCCCCTGTGGGGTACACCTTAACCTTTTCCATAACAAGTATTTAACACCCAGCAAAAACACCCACCCTTGTTAGGATTTTGACACTGGCTGAAGCAGCATGGAACACATTAACCCTGGTGATCTAGTGGCGGTGGATGATGAGACGTGGAGGAAGGTCTGATTAAAAACTATGCCCAATTTAAAGGAGCGGGTCTCCTAGATTTGGAATGCCCATACACTAAGTGTGTTGGCTGTCAAACATTTTCCCCTGTGGGGTACACCTCAACCTTTTCCATAACAAGCATTTTACGCCCAGCAAAACCACCCACCCTTGTTCGGAGTTCGACACTGGCTGTAGCAGCACGGAACAAGTTAATGCTGGTGATCTAGTGGCGGCGGATGATGAGACGTGGAGGAAGGCCTCATTAAAAACTAGGCCCAATTTAAAGGAGCGGGTCTCCTAGACTCGTAATGCCCATACACTAAGTGCAAGGGCTGACAAACATTTCCCCCTCGGGGAGTAAAATTGTTAAAAATATTTTATGGGCATCATAGACAATATTGGCCCCAGTCGTCGGCTTTCCCCCTTTGGCGCAGAAAATTGTGGGGGAGCCCACGCCATTTTTTCCCATTTTTTTTTTTAATTAAAGATATTGTGGGAAGATTTTGTGTGTGTGTGTAACTATTTATGTACAATTTTATCTATCTACCCCATATCTATCTATCTATCTATCTATCTATCTATCTATCTATCTATCTATCTATCTATCTATCTATCTATCTATCATCTATCTATCTATCTATCCCATATCTATCCATCTATTATCATCTATCTATCTATCAATCCATCTATCTAAGCAAAGATAATCCGATCAGCACTTCCTAGTGTGAACACGTGCAAGCTAAGAACCTTCATTTTTCATGTATTACTGTAAGTAAAAAAAAAAATTAATAATTTTTGATTTTTTTTTTTAAATTTTGAGAAGTTTAATCTAAATTGAATGTTTTTCTGTGTTTTCACATGGCCTAGATTCATACATATGTGCTGTTGTGTTCTTTTTTGTCTATCTATCTATCTATCTATCTATCTATCTATCTATCATCTATCTATCTGTGTGTGTAATGGAGTGTGTTTTGGACAAATGTAAAAGAGGAGGTTGTACAAGAAATTACATCACAAATCTTTTTTTTTGTTAAGTAACATCTTTATTTGGCTTACAAAAACGCATACAAATCAGCATAAAACAATGCATGAAAAAAACGCATCAAATCCGCATCAAAAACTCACCTGCGTTTTCTGCCAAGAGGTGCGGATTCTGTGCAGAAAATTCCCCAGGCTAATCTGCAACGTGTGCACATACCCTAAGACGGCCACTAACAGCTCTCTGCAGCAGTATGTATGTATAAAAAAACAAAAAAAATGGAGTTCTATACAATTAGGTAAAAAAACAATACTTTATTAATCAATAATTACAAATACAATTAATATAGACAAAAAAGGACAATTGACCCTGGTAAAAAAGCATGGGTCTCCAGGCGAAACGTGCGTTGGGATTGGGTCTGGCTCCGTGGCATAGCAATACATCATGGGTGAGAATTGAGCATATTTGACAGATTCATTATTTTCTACCTATAATACTGAGGGAACTTCCTTAAGTTGATGGTAGATGTTTTATGTTTGATCCCTGATGCTGTGTGCACTTTGGCAATTGGCAGCTTGGCTATATTAGGCTTGCACTTGCTTTAAACTTTGCATTTTGCTGCAATAATGAACACATAATTGATTGTTACCATAGTGATGTTCTGACTTAATTGTAATGACATTTATGCCTGGAGACCCATGCTTTTTTACCAAGGCCAATTGTCCTTTTTGTCTATATTAACCCCTTAACGACCGCCGATACGCCTTTTAACGGCGGTCATTAAGGGTACTTAAACCACAGCGCCGTTAATTAACGGCGCTGTGGAAAAAGTGAATAGCGCCCCCCAGAGGCGCATTTTCTCCGGGGTCTCGGCTACCGGGGGTAGCCAAGACCCCAGAGAACATGAATCGGGTCGGTTTTTACCGACACCGATGTTGCGATCGCCGTTATTAACCCTATAACGGCGACCGCAACAACAACAAAAAAAAAGTTGTGCCATTTAATTTCTCTGTCCTCTGATGTCATCGGACATCAGAGGACAGAGAAAAAGGGTCCCCGGGACCCCCATGTGGCCCCCAATGTCCTGTATGTGGCCCCAGGGCCCTCCGGTGTCCCCCGGGGCCGGCGCGATGTAGAAAATGGCGGGTGCATGCTCAGTGCGCCCGCCGCTATGTGCCGCTGTGCTGGGTGGGGGATGGGCAAATATTCTCTGGGGTCTCGGCTACCGGGGGTAGCCAAGACCCCAGAGAACATGAATCGGGTCGGTTTTTACCGACACCGATGTTGCGATCGCCGTTATTAACCCTATAACGGCGACCGCAACAACAACAAAAAAAAAGTTGTGCCATTTAATTTCTCTGTCCTCTGATGTCATCGGACATCAGAGGACAGAGAAAAGGGTCCCCGGGACCCCCATGTGGCCCCCGATGTCCTGTATGTGGCCCCAGGGCCCTCCGGTGTCCCCCGGGGCCGGCGCGATGTAGAAAATGGCGGGTGCATGCTCAGTGCGCCCGCCGCTATGTGCCGCTGTGCTGGGTGGGGGATGGGCAAATATTCTCTGGGGTCTCGGCTACCGGAGGTAGCCAAGACCCCAGAGAACATGATCCGGGTAGGTATTCACCGATCCCGGTGTTGCGATCGCGTCTATGCAAGCATAGACGCAATCGCAAAAAAAAAAAAAAAAATGATTTTCTCTCCCCTCTGATGTGATCGCACATCAGAGGGGAGAAAATGAGGGTCCCCAGGTCCCCCGATCGCCCCCCCCTATACTTACCGGTGTCCTCCGTCCTCCCGCAGGCCCCAGGATCCCGGCGTCTTCTTCCTGCAAAAAAAAATGGCGGGCGCATGCGCAGTGCGCCCACCCATCTGCTTGGCGGCAGATTCAAAAATTTTTTCATTCATTCTCCAGAAAGTGCATTTTGATCACTGTGATAAACTATCACAGTGATCAAAATAAAAAAAACAGTACATAACCCCCCCATTTATCACCCCCTTAGTTAGGGACATATAATAAAAAATAGAAATTATATTTATTTTCATTTTTCTGTTAGGGTTATAATTAGGGTTAGGGTTATAATTAGGGTTAGGGTTAGCATTAGGGTTAGGGTTAGGCTGGGTTCATACTGCATTATGGCAGTCCGTTAGACGGACTGCGTTACACCGCGGTATAACGCGGTGTAACGCAGTCCATTAGCGCTGCCATTCACCCCCATTTGAGGGCGCATCGCGACGCATGCCGTAAAGCGGCATGCGTTTGCGACGTGCCATCATGCAGTGACGGAGCCTCGGACGCGGGCTGCAGCGTCTGGGCTCCGTCACCGCTAGCGCAGATGAATCATCTGCTGATTCCTCTGCGCTGGCGGGTATAGCATAACGATTGCGTTATGCTATACCGTTACCAGCCCGTCAACGCTATGTGTTGAACGGCTGGTAAAACGCAAAATGAACCTAGCCTTAGGGTTAGGGTTATAATTAGGGTTAGAATTATGGTTAGGGTTACAATTAGGGTTAGGGTTAAAATTAGGGTTAGGGTTACAATTAGAGTTAGGGTTACAATTAAGGTTAGGGTTACAATTAGGGTTGGAATTAGGGTTGCGATTTAGGTTAGGATTAGGGTTGGGATTAGGGTTAGGGGTGTGTTGGGATTAGGGTTGGAGCTAGAATTGAGGGATTTCCACTATTTATTCACATCAGGGGGTCTCCAAACACGACGTGGCGTTCAAAAAGTCAAATGGCGCTCCCTCCCTTCCGAGCCCTGCCGTGCGCCCAAACAGTGGTTTACCCCAACATATGGGGTATCAGCGTACTCAGGACAAATTGCACACCAATTTTGGGGTTCTAATTTCTCCTGTTACCCTTGGGAAAATAAAAAATAGCTGGCTAAAAAAATCATTTTTGAGAAAAAAAATGATTTTTTATTTTCACAGCTCTGCGTTTATAAATTTCTGTGAAACACTTGGGGGTTCAAAGTGCTCACCACACATCTAGATAAGTTCCTTAAGGGGTCTAGTTTCCAAAATGGGGTCACTTGTGGGGGTTTCCACTGTTTAGACACATCAGGTGGTCTCCAAACACGACGTGGCTTTCAAAAAGTCAAATGGCGCTCCTCCCTTCCGAGCCCTGCCGTGCGCCCAAACAGTGGTTTACCCCAACATATGGGGTATCAGCGTACTCAGGACAAATTGCACACCAATTTTGGGGTTCTAATTTCTCCTGTTACCCTTGGGAAAATAAAAAATAGCTGGCTAAAAAAAACATTTTTGAGAAAAAAAATTATTTTTCATTTTCACGGCTCTTCGTTTATAAATTTCTGTCAATTTTTACAATTCTGACCACTGTCTCTTTATGAGGCTATAACTCTGGAACGCTTCAACGGATCTTCGCGATTCTGAGATTGTTTTCTCGTGACATATTGTACTTCACGTTAGTGGTAACATTTCTTCCATATAACTTGCGTTTATTTTTGAAAAAAAAACGCAAATATGGCGAAAATTTTGAAAATTTTGCAATTTTCAAACTTTGAATTTTTATTCCCTTAAAACAGAGAAATATGTCACACAAAATAGTTAAGAAATAACATTTCCCACATGTCTACTTTACATCAGCACAATTTTGGAACCAAATTTTATTTTCTTAGGAAATTAAAAGGGTTAAAAAATTACCAGCGATTTCTCATTTTTACAACAAAATTTACAAAGCCATTTTTTTTAGGGACCACCTCATATTTGAAGTCACTTTGAGGGGTCTATATAGCAGAAAATACCCAAAAGTGACACCATTCTAAAAACTGCACCCCTCAAGGTACTCAAAACCACATTCAAGAAGTTTATTAACCATTCAGGTGCTTCACAGGAGCTGAAGCAACATGGAAGGAAAAAATTAATATTTAACTTTTTAGCCACAAAAATGATCTATTACAAACTTTTTTTATTATTTTCACAAGGGTAAAAGAAGAAAATGGACAGATAAAGTTGTTGTGCAATTTCTCCTGAGTACGCCAATAGCCCATATGTGGGGGAAAACCACTGTTTGTGCACACGGCAGAGCTCGTAAGGGAAGGAGCGCCGTTTGACTTTTTCAAACTAAAACTGGCTGGAATTGAGATTGGACGCCATGTCGTGTTTGGAGAGCCCCTGATGTGCCTAAACAGTGGAAACCCCCCCCAAGTGACACCATTTTGGAAACTAGACCCCCTAAGGAACTTATCTAGATCTGTTGTGAGCACTTTGAACTCCCAAGTGTTTCACAAAAGTTTATAATGCCTGGGTGTAAAAAAAAAAAAAAAACAATTTTCCACAAAAATTATTTTTTAGTCCCAAATTTTTGATTTTTCCCAAGGAAATTGGACCCCAAAAGTTGTTGTCCAATTTGTCCTGAGTACGCTGATACCCCATATGTGGGGGGGAAACTGTTTGGGCGCACAACAGGGCTTGGAAAGGAAGTAGTAACGTTTTGGAATGCAGACGTTGATGGGGGTCATGTTCCGTTTGCAGTGCCCCAGATGTGCCTAAACAGTGGAAACCCCCCACTAGTGACCCCATTTTGGAAACTAGACCCCCTAAGGAGCTTATCTAGATCTTTGGTGAGTACTTTGAACCCCCAAGTGCTTCACACAAGTTTATGATGCCCGGGCATGAAAATAAAAAATCCTATTTTTTTCCCACAAAAATTATCTTTTAGTCACTAATTTTTTATTTTCCCAAGGGTAACAGGAGAAATTAGACCACAAAAGTTGTTGTCCAATTTGTCCTGAGTACGCTGATACCCCATATGTAGGGGGAACCACTGTTTGGGCGCACGGCAGAGCTCGGAATGGAAGGAGCACCATTTGACTTTTTCCAAACAAAATTGTCTGGAATTGAGTTTGGACGCCATGTTGCATTTGGAGAGCCCCTGATGTGCCTAAACAGTGGAAACCCCCCACAAGTGACCCGATTTGGGAAACTAGACCCCCTAAGGAACTTATCTAGATCTTTGGTGAGCAATTTGAACCCCCAAGTGCTTCACACAAGTTTATAACATAGAGCCATAAAATTAAAAAATCATATTTTTTCCACAAAAATGATCTTTTCACCCCAATTTTTATTTTCCCAAGGGTAACAAGACTCCAAAAGTTATTGTGCAATTTGTCCTGAGTACGCTGATACCCCTTATGTGGGGGTAAACTACTGTTTAGGTGCATGGCAGAGTTTGGAAGGGAAGGAGCGCCGTTCGACTTTTTCAACACAGAATTGGCTGGATGCCATGTCGTGTTTGGAGAGCTCCTGATCAGCCTAAACAGTGGAAACCCCCAACAAATGACACCATTTTGGAAACTAGACCCCTCAAGGAACTTATCTAGATGTGTGGTGAGCACTTTGAACCCCGAAGTGCTTCACAAAAGTTTATAATGTACAGCCGTAAAATATAAAAAAAATTTTTTTACAAAAATGATTTTTTCGTCCCCAATATTTTATTTTCACAAGGGTAACAGGAGAAATTGGACCACAAAAGTTGTTGTCCAATTTGTCCTGAGTACGCTGATACTCAATATGTGGGAGAAAACTACTGTATGGGCTCGGAAGGGAAGTAGTGACGTTTTGGATTGCAGACTTTGATGGAATGGTCTGGGGGCGTCATGTCGCATTTGGAGAGCCCCTGATGCACCCAAACAGTGGAAACCCCCCACAAGTGACCCCATTTTGGAAAATAGACCCCACAAGGAACTTATCTAGATGTGTGGTGAGCGCTATGAAGCCCCAAGTGCTTCACAGAAGTTTATAACGTACAGCTGTAAAAACAAAAAAAACATTTTTTTTTTAAAAAATGATATTTTTACCCCCAGTTTTTTATTTTCCCAAGGGTAACAGAAGAAATAGGACAAATTGAACAATAACTCTTGGGGTCCAGAGTACACTATACCCCATATATGGGGGTAAACTACTGTTTGGGCGCATGGCAGAGCTCAGAAGTGAAGGAGCACCGTTTGACTTTTTCAACGCAGAATTGGCTGGAATTGAGATCAGACGCCATGTCACATTTGGAGAGCCCCTGATGTGCCTAAACAGTGGAAACTCCCCACAAGTGACCCCATTTTAGAAACTAGACCCCCTAAGGAACTTATGTAGATCTGTGGTGAGCACTTTGAACCCCAAGTGCTTCATACAAGTTTATAACAAAGAGCAGTAAAATTAAAAAATCATATTTTTTTCAACAAAAATTATCTTTTCACCACAATTTTTATTTTCCTAAGGGTAGCAAGACCTCAAAAGTTATTTTGAAATTTGTCCTGAGTACGCTGATACCCAATATGTGGGGGTAAACCACTGTTTGGGTGCATGGCAGAGCTCGGAAGGGAAGGAGCGCCGTTTGACTTTTTCAATGCAGAATTGGCTGGATGCCATGTCGCATTTAAAGAGCCCCTGATGGGCCTAAGCAGTGGAAACCCCCCCACAAATGACACTATTTTGGAAAATAGACCCCCTAAGGAACTTATGTAGATCTATTGTGAGCACTTTGAACCCCAATGTGTTTCACTAAAGTTTATAATGCCTGGGTGTGAAAAATAAATCCTAAAAATGATTTTTCAGTCCCCAATTTTTGATTTTTTCCAAGGAAATTGGACCCAAAAGTTGTTGTCCAATTTGTTCTGAGTACACTGATACCCCATATGTGGGGTGGAAATACTGTTTGGGCGCATGGCAGGGCTCGGAAAGGAAGTAATGACGTTTTGGAATGCAGACTTTGATGGGTGTCATGTTCAGTTTTCAGAGCCCCTGATGTGCCTAAACAGTGGAAATCCCCCACAAGAGACACAATTTTGGAAACTGGACCCACTAAGGAACTTATCTAGATGTGTGGTGAGCACTTTGAACCCCCAAGTGTTTCACAGAAGTTTATAACGCCCAGGCGTGAAAATAAAAAATCATATTTTTTCCACAAACATGATTTTTAGTCCCCAGTTTTTTATTTTCTCAAGGGTAACAGAAGAAATTAGACCACAAGAGTTATTGTGCAATTTGTTCTGAGTATGCTGATACCCTATATGTGGGAGAAAACTACTGTATGGGCACACGTCGGGGCTCGGAAGGGACGTAGTAACGTTTTGCATTGCAGACTTTGATGGATTAGTCTGCGGGCGTCATGTCGCGTTTGGAGAGCTCCTGATGTGCCTAAACAGTGGAAACCCCCACAATTGACCCCATTTTGAAAACTAGACTCCCCCCCAAGGAACTTATCTAGATGTATGGTGAGAATTTTGAACCCCAAGTGCTTCACACAAGTTTATAATGTAGAGCCATAAAAATAAAAAATCATATTTTTTTCCACAAAAATGATATTTTTGCCCCCAATTTTTTATTTTCCCAAGGGTAAAAGAAGAAATTGGACCCCAAGAGTTATTGTACAATTTGTCCTAAGTACGCTGATACCCCATATGTGGGGGTAAACTACTGTTTGTGCACTTGGCAGAGCTCCGAAGCGAAGGAGCACTGATTGACTTTTTCAGCGCAGAATTGGCTGGAATTGAGATCAGACGCCATGTCACGTTTGGAGAGCCACTGATGTGCCTAAATAGTGGAAACCCCACAATTCTAACTCCAACCCTAACCCTAACGGGAAAATGGAAATAAATACATTTTTTAAATTTTATTATTTTTCCCTTACTAAGGGGGTGATAAAGGGGGTTTGATTTACTATTTATAGCGGGTTTTTATGTTTGGCAGCTGTCACATGCTAAAAAACGCTTTTTATTGCAAAAAATAGTTTTTGCATCACCACATTTTGAGAGCTATAATTTTTCCATATTTTGGCCTACAGAGTCATGTGAGGTCTAATTTTTTGCGGGACGAGTTGACATTTTTAATGGTACCATTTTTGGGCACATGACTTTTTTTGATCGCTTTTTATTACGATTTTTGGGAGAAGAATGAACAAAAACCAGCAATTCATGAATTTCTTTTGGGGGGGCGTTTATACTGTTCCACATGTGGTAAAATTGATAAAGTGGTTTTATTCTTTGGGTCAGTACAATTACAGCAATACCTCATTTATATCATTTTTTATGCTTTGGCGCTTTTATACAATAAAAAAAATTATATCTAAAAAATAATTTTGCATCGCTTTATTCTGCAAGCTATAACTTTTATATTTTTTTGTTGATGATGATGTGTGGCGGCTCGTTTTTTGCGGGACAAGATGACGTTTTCAGCGGTACCATGTTTATTTATATCCGTCTTTTTGATCGCGTGTTATTCCACTTTTTGTTCGGCGGTATGATGATAAGGCATTGTTTTTTTTGGCTTGTTTTTTTAAGACGTTCACTAAAGGGGTTATCTAATGGGACAGTTTTATAGGGTGGGACGTTAAGGACGTGGCAATACTAAATATGTGTACTTTTATTGTTTTTTTTTAATTTACATAAAGAATTTATTGGGGAATTTTTTTTTTCTTTAGTTAGGAATTTTTTTATTAACACATGTTAGTTTTTTTTTTTTTACTTTTTTACTTTGTCTCAGGGTGGGACATCACTATAAAGTGTTAGATCACTGCTCTGACAGTTTGCACAGCACTCTGTCAGACCAGCGATCTGACAGGCACTGCAGGAGGCTTTCTCAGTGCCTGATCTCAGCAGGCACTGAGGAAGCTGCCTCCCTGCAGGACCCGGAAGGACCCCGCGGCCGTCTTGGATCCGGGGTCCTGCAGGTAGGAGGCCCTCGGAACAGCGCGATCAGATCGCGCTGCTATGAGGGCCTCAGGGAAGCATGCAGGGAGCCCCCTCCCTGAGCAATGCTTCCCTATGCCACTGGAAAACTGCGATCATGTTTGATCGCAGTGTGTCGGAGATTAAAGTGCCAGGAGCGGTCCGTGACCACTCCTGGCACTTAGTGCCTGGTGTCAGCTGTGATAATCAGCTGACACCCGGCCGCGATCAGCTGCGCTCCCCCCGTGAGCGCAGCTGATCGCATATGACGTACTATCCCGTCCTTGGGAATTAAGTCCAGTGCACATGGATGGGATAGTACATCAGATGGCAGAAAGGGGTTAATAAAGTATTGTTTTTTTTACCTAATTGTATAGAACTCCATTTTTTTTTTGTTCATGGACATGGACACCACTTACCACAGGACCAGGCACTGGAGAGTGGGAGTCTCAGTCTGGGACTCACACTGGCCTGTGTTCTGTGGGCCTGTGGCACACTGTAATGGCAGCCACTGCCTGTCTTATCAGCTTCTGCCTCAGATCCGGAGGGTTCATATGGGGTTCAGAGGCGTGCTTACATAGCACGCTGTACATGACACTCCTCAGAACCCTGTCTGAACCCTGGCCAGATCCAATTCCAGCACGCCGCCAGGTGCCATAGCAACCCCACGCAGTCTTAGCCTGCTCTGCAGTGAGTCCCACCCGCACCGCTGTCAGCTGTGTGTGTGCGGCTGCCTGGCCGGCCGCTATCCACTGCCGCGGCCAGGAGGTGTTCTTTCATTGTGCGCCCCTGCCTCTGGGGGGGCAGTTGCCCCCTCTGTCCCTCTGTGGGTACATCCATGAACATCATCACTTGTGAGACATGACCGGGAGTGACCTATGAAGAGTCGTGCTCGGAACGATGCTCCATAGAATGCAGTACAGAACTAAAGTTGCCGCCTCCCTTGAGACTCGGCAGCTCTGAACAACGATGACGTCAGTAACACCGCACATCAGAGTCGTCGAGTCTCATAGAGGGCAGCGTGAATTTTTCTGCCTTTAAACCAAACAATTATGCCACAGAAAATAGATAATAAATAACTTTTACTACATATCTACTTTACACCAGCAGAATTGTTTAAACAATTTTTTTTTGGTAGGAAGTTAGAAGGTTAAAAATTAATCAACAAACACATTTGAAAAGACTTTGAGGGGACTATGTGACAGAAAACACCCAAACATGACACCATTTTAAAAAAATGCACCTCTTAAAGTGCTCAAAAACACACTTAATAATTTTATTAACATTTATTTAAATACGTTTATAAACTCTTTAGGTTCTTCACAGGAACCAAAGCAATATGGAAGGAAAAAAAATTACTTTTTCCCACGAAAATATTGATTCAACATCAAATTTTGCATTTTCAAAAGCGTAACAGGAGAAAATGTACCATACAGTTTGTTGTGAAATTTCTTCTGAGTACACAAATGCCCCATATGTGGTTGAAAACTACTGTTTGGGGGCACAGCAGGGCTCAGAAGGTAAAAACCACCATTTAATTTTTGGAACTCAAAATTGGCTGAAATCTATATCAGACGTCTTGTTACGTTTGCAGAGCACTTGATGTGCCTAATCAGTGGAAAACTTGACAAGTGACCCACTTTTGGAAACTACATTCCTCGAGGAACTTATCTAGAGTTATCGTGAGCACCTTGAACCCACAAATGCTTCATAAAATTTTATAACGTTCAGCCATGAAAATGAAAAAATACATTTTTCCGCAAAAATGTTGCTTTAGCACAATTTTTTTTATTTTCATAAGGGTAACAGGAGAAATGGACCATGTAATTTATTGTGCAATTGGTCCTGAGTACACAAATGCACCATATGAGGGGGAAAACTACTGTTTGGGTGCACAGCAGGACTTGGACGGGAGGGAGCACCATTTGAATTCTGGAGCTCAATTTTGTCTGAAATAGATTGCGCATGCTACATCACTTTTGAAGAGCTCATGTTATACCAAAACAGCAGAAACCCCCACAACTGATGTCATTTTGGAAACTACACCTCTCGTGGAATTCATGTAGGGGTGTAGTGAGCATTTTGAACCCTTAGGCGATTTACAGAATTGTATAAATTGGGCTCAGTAAATGAAAAATTACCATTTTTTCCACTAAAATATTGCTTTGTCCAAGTTTTTAACTTTCAACAGTGATTAATACAGTGGTGGCCAAAAGTATTGGCACCCCTGCAATTCTGTCAAATAATACTCAGTTTCTTCCTGAAAATGATTGCAATCACAAATTATTTGCTATTTTTATCTTTATTTAATTTGCTTGCAAGGAAAAAACACAAAAGAGAATGAAGCAAAAATAATAATAATGATAATAATAATAATAATCTTTATTTATATAACGCCAACATATTCCGCAGCGCTTTACAGTTTAACAGTTTCAAAACACAAGTCATAGGTAACAACGTTAACAATAAATAATTAAAGCAAAATAAGCCGACCCTGCTCGTGAGAGCTTACAATCTACAATGAGGTGGGGGAGATACAAAGTACAGGTGTGTATATACAATGGTGCATTTACAATGATGGTCCAGCCATCTTGAGGGAGTGAGGCATGGATGGAGATAGTGAATGGGCTACACATACACATTTATACATAGAACGACTTTGGTTAGTGAATGTGATAGGCCACTCTGAACAAATGTGTTTTGAGGGAGCGCCTGAAACCATGCAAATTGTGGATAGTCCTAATTTCTTGGGGTAGAGCATTCCAGAGGATTGGCGCAGCGCGGGAGAAGTCTTGGAGTCGGGAGTGGGAGGTACGGATTAGTGCAGAGGTTAGTCGAAAGTCGTTTGCAGAGTGCAGCAGTCGGTTAGGCCGATAGTTAGAAATGAGGGAGGAGATGTAGGGGGGTGCTGCACTGTGGAGAGCTTTGTGGGTGAGAACCAGTACTTTGAATTGGATCCTATAATGAATGGGCAGCCAGTGTAAGGACTGGCGAAGAACGGACGCGTCCGAGTACCGATTAGCCAGATGGATGACCCTGGCTGCTGCATTAAGGATGGACTGGAGAGGGGATAGTCGAGTAATGGGGAGGCCAAGTAATAGAGCGTTGCAGTAGTCCAGGCGGGAGTGGATCAATGCTACAGTGAGGGTTTTTGTTGTTTCCATGGTGAGAAAAGGGCGGATTCTAGAGATGTTCTTTAGGTGTAGACGGCAAGAGCGGGCAAGAGATTGTATATGGGAGGTGAAGGAGAGATTGGTGTCAAACATAACACCCAGACAGCGAGCCTGCTGCCGGGGTGTTATTATGGTGCCGCCCACAGAGAGGGAAATGTCAGATTTAGGGAGGTTAGTAGACGGCGGGAGCAGAAGGAGTTCAGTCTTGGAGAGGTTAAGTTTCAGATAGAGAGCGGACATGATGTTGGAGACTGCGGACAGACAGTCGGTGGTGTTTTGTAGAACAGCGGGGGTAAGGTCGGGGGATGACGTGTATAGTTGTGTGTCATCGGCATAAAGATGGTACTGAAAGCCAAATCTGCTGATGGTCTGTCCAATTGGGGCCGTGTAGAGAGAGAAGAGAAGGGGGCCAAGGACTGAGCCCTGGGGTACACCGACAGTGAGAGGAAGAGGAGATGAAGTGGAGCCAGAGAACAAAACACTGAAGGAGCGGTCAGAAAGATAGGAGGAGAACCAGGAGAGAACAGTGTCCTTAATACCTAGTGACTGGAGCCTAGACAGTAGGAGACGGTGGTCAACAGTGTCGAAAGCTGCAGAAAGGTCGAGTAGAATGAGCAGAGAGTGGTCGCCGTTACGTTTTGCTGTAAGAAGGTCATTGGTCACTTTGATGAGTGCAGTTTCAGTCGAATGTAGGGGGCGGAAGCCGGACTGTGAAGGGTCTAGGAGGGAGTAAGTGGAGAGGTAACGGGTGAGGCGGGAGTAGACTAGGCGCTCCAAGAGTTTAGAGATGAAGGGGAGATTGGAGACCGGTCTGTAGTTGTTTGTGCAGGAAGAGTCGAGAGCGGGTTTCTTTAGTAATGGAGTAATGATGGAGTGTTTGAAGGAGGATGGGAAAATGCCAGAGGAGAGTGAGAGATTAAAGATTGTAGTTAGGTGAGTTGTGACAACTGGAGAGAGAGACTGGAGGAGATGTGAGGGGATGGGGTCGGTAGTGCATGTAGTCGGACGAGAGGAAGAGAGGAGTCTGGAGACTTCTTCTTCTGTGATGGGATCAAATGTGGAAAGTGAGCCAGGGGAAATGCAGGGTGGGATGGGAGTCACAGCACTTGGTGGTTGAGAGCAGATTTCCTGACGGATAGTATCTATTTTTTCTGTAAAATGGGAGGCCAGGTCGTCAGCACAAATGTCTGTGATAGGGGCTTGTGCTTTTGGCCTGAGGAGGGAGTGAAAAGTGTCAAAAAGTTTCTTGGGGTTGTTGGCTAGTGAGGAGATCAGTGTGGTGAAGTAGGTCTGTTTGGCGAGGTGAAGGGCAGCATTATAAGTTCTTAACATGAATTTAAAGTGGATGAAGTCTTCTGGTGTGCGGGTTTTTCTCCAGAGGCGTTCAGCACTCCTAGAGCATCGCTGAAGAAGTCGAGTTTGCAATGTGAGCCAGGACTGTTTTACTGTGTGTTTGGAGGTTCTGAGGGTGAGCGGTGCTACTTGGTCAAAGGTGCTTCTAAGAGTCTCATTGTAGTGATGAACAGCCAGATCAGGACAGGAAAAATAGGAGATTGGGGACAGTGATGAGTGTAGGGAGTCTGAAAGTGTCTGAGGGTTAATGGCTTGTAGATTTCTGAATGTGTGGTAGGTAGGAGTGCGCTGGGGTGGTGGAGGATTTGTGAGCGTGAAGGAGAGAATGTTGTGGTCAGAGAGTGGAAGCGGTGAGTTATTTAGGTGGGAGATTGAACAGAGGCGGACAAAGACCAGGTCAAGGGTGTTGCCATCCTTGTGTGTCTCAGAGGTTGAAAGCTGTGAGAGGCCTAGAGAAGTGGTTAGTGATAGAAGCTGAGATGCAGATGTGGAAGTAGGGCTGTTAATGGGGATGTTGAAGTGTCACGCTGTCTAATGATATGTATACAATGTCAGTAAACTATTAATACAGGAACAACACTCTATACAACAACTAGTATAGCAACATCAGCATGTAAGTATAGAATAGATTTACCTGACACGATATCTGCTGAACTCAGGGTTAATCTTGAGGACTTGATGAGCTGAAACAGGAAAGAGGTGGACCGGGATCTAACCTGACCCTAAACTGGGGTCCTAACTAATCCCTCACCTTGGAGGTACTGATAATGGTTCAGAAGTCCAAGTCACCAACCTAACCCTGTCTCCTATCAGACCCTGAACCCTGTAATCAGTCCTAAGAAGGATCCTGACTACCACCAAAGGGATATGGGCTGATCTTAGCTAAATACACAGATTAGACATATAAGACAGACAGGATAACACTCGCTTGCATACACACTCAAACACCAAAGGAACATAAATGGTCTGGGAAATAAACTCTAACCAAGTTGAGCCCAGAACAACTAAGGAGCTCACAACTAAAGTCTATACAGATTCATTCCTATCTGTGGTCTGCATGAAGGTTTCACTGGCAACTCCCCAAGCAGACAACCAGGAATTTAAAGGAAACCAATCAACAAATAATCAATTGCAGCCGGGAGAAACTGCACCCAGTCCCAGCACCGAGCACAGACATAATTAACTCCCTAGCTGCCAAACACAAAGAAACAGCAGCTCAGCTGTGAGAAGTCAAAATGTGCAACCGCGACGATCTTCGTGGCAATGCACACATGACATGAAGTCTCCAAGGATAAGGGTTGGTAGTTCTGAGGACATGAAGTGCGGCAGCCAGGCTGAGAAGTGGTCAAGGAACTGGGTGGGTGAGCCTGGGGGCCGATATATGACCGCTACTCTGAGGGAGAGGGGATGGAAGAGCCTGATGGTGTGGACCTCAAAAGAAGGGAATGAGAGTGATGGAATTGGGGGGATGACCTGGAAAGTGCATTGTGGGGACAGGAGTATGCCAACTCCACCACCATGTCTGTTTGTGGGTCTCGGGGAATGGGAGAACTGTAAACCACCATACGAAATGGCAGCAGGGGAGACAGTGTCAGAATCCTGAATCCAGGTTTCAGTGAGGGCCAACAGATTAAGAGAGTGGTTCAGAAAGTAGTTGTGCAGGAAGGATAGCTTGTTGCATGCAGACCGTGGATTCCAGAGGGCACAATTGAAAGAAGGAGATGAGGGAGTGCAAGTAATATTAATGAGATTATTATGGTTTCGGTATGAGGAAGGGTAGGGATTGAGGATGGGGGATGGTGGACCAGGGTTGGGGGAGATGTCCCCTGAAATCAGTAGGAGTAGGAAGATAAAGAGCAGGTAGTTGTTGGAATTGTAAGTAGGTTTTTTCTGTGATGTGTTTGGACAAGATGGGCTGAGGTTTTTCAGGAAGGTGAGGAGTGCATGGGAACTGTACATGGGAGAGGGAAGTATGGAGGGGCTGATGTGTATGAGTCGTGATGGAGGGGGGATGGGGCGGTGAATCTGGATGGCAAGGGAACACAGGAGGAAATAGATAAAGTACATAATGAAAAATAAGGCAAATTGTGGGGTACCTGATTCGAGCCCTGATTAACTGCCATGAATAACTGCCGTTTTCAAGATGCTTGTCTTCTGTGATGCTTAACTTCTGGGATGCATGCGCCCCCACAATGCATGCGCCCCTTAGACTACTCCTAAATATATAGTCCACACTACAGGGTCAGGAAAGTGGGATTGTGGGAGCTGCTTTGGGATAATTTGCCAGCTGGGGCCAGCACACCAGGGGGTGGTTAGATCATCAAAGGCACTAGACCTGGCAACATCTATATGTTATAGCACTTTCCACCTGATAGCATCTACAGAGGCCCCAGTCACAGGAATACACAGCAGTAAGTATTAAGCACAGTGCAAAAAATGAATTATACTAAAGTTTTACCAGGCACATTAAACTATGTTGCAAGATGGTACAGCAGTGGTTGGCAGCAATCAGAAGTATGGAGTGCATACTATTGCTATATATTTCCACATGCAAGACAGAAGGGGCTTGTGTCATTCAGCTGCTTGCTGACAATGAATGGAGTGCATACATGCAGAGAGGATCAATTCAGAGGATGAATGATTTGGTTACCATTGCTATATATTTCCACATGCAAGACAGAAGGGGCTTGTGTCATTCAGCTGCTTGCTGACAATGAATGGAGTGCATACATGCAGAGAGGATCAATTCAGAGGATGAATGATTTGGTTACCTGTGTGAAGAGAGAAGATGAATGTTAATTCTTTGCCATGAATAACTGCCGTTTTCAAGATGCTTGTCTTCTGTGATGCTTAACTTCTGGGATGCATGCGCCAATGCATGCGCCCCTTAGACTACTCCTAAATATATAGTCCACACTACAGGGTCAGGAAAGTGGGATTGTGGGAGCTGCTTTGGGATAATTTGCCAGCTGGGGCCAGCACACCAGGGGGTGGTTAGATCATCAAAGGCACTAGACCTGGCAACATCTATATGTTATAGCACTTTCCACCTGATAGCATCTACAGAGGCCCCAGTCACAGGAATACACAGCAGTAAGTATTAAGCACAGTGCAAAAAATGAATTATACTAATGTTTTACCAGGCACATTAAACTATGTTGCAAAAAATCAAATCCTTGATCACTTCACACAAAACTCCAAAAATGGGCCAGACAAAAGTATTGGCACCCTCAGCCTAATACTTGGTTGCACAACCTTTAGCCAAAATAACTGCGAACAACTGCTTCCGGTAACCATCAATGAGTTTCTTACAATGCTCTGCTGGAATTGTAGACCATTCTTCTTTGGCAAACTGCTCCAGGTCCCTGATATTTGAAGGGTGCCTTCTCCAAACTGCCATTTTGAGATCTCTCCACAGGTGTTCTATGGATTCAGGTCTGGACTCATTGCTGGCCACCTTAGAAGTCTCCAGTGCTTTCTCTCAAACCATTTTATAGTGCTTTTGGAAGTGTGTTTTGGGTCATTGTCCTGCCGGAAGACTCATGACCTCTGAGGGAGACCCAGCTTTCTCACACTGGGCCCTACATTATGCTGCAAAATTTGTTGGTAGTCTTCAGACTTCATAATGCCATGCACACAGTCAAGCAGTCCAGTGCCAGAGGCAGCAAAGCAACCCCAAAACATCAGGGAACCTCCGCCATGTTTGACTGTAGGGACCGTGTTCTTTTCTTTGAATGCCTTTTTTTTCCCTGTACACTCTATGTTGATGGTTTTTCCCAAAAAGCTCGACTTTTGTCTCATCTGACCAGAGAACATTCTTCCAAAACGTTTTAGGCTTTCTCAGGTAAGTTTTGGCAAACTCCAGCCTGGCTTTTTTATGTCTCGGGGTAAGAAGTGGGGTCTTCCTGGGTATCCTACCATACAGTCCCTTTTCATTCAGACGCCGACGGATAGTACGGGTTGACACTGTTGTACCCTCAGACTGCAAGGCAGCTTGAACTTGTTTGGATGTTAGTCAAGGTTCTTTATCCACCATCTGCACAATTTTGCGCTGAAATCTCTCGTAAAGTTTTCTTTTCCTTCCACATCTAGGGAGGTTAGTCTGTTATGTTTCTGTAACTGAGGAGAAATAGCAAAAAATAGCAAAAGCGGTAATACACCAGAGAGGCTGGAACCTATTGGATTGCAGTAACCTGAACTAACCACACAACTAGAGGTAGCCGTGGAGCGTTCCTACTTTGATCCTAGAGGCCTCGTCACAGCCTGAGAGATAACTACACCTAAAGGCAGAAAGATGAAAGCTATCTGCCCCGGAGCAGATCCCCAAAGAAAATAGGAAGCCCCCAAACATGTAATAGCGGTTAGACAAGAAGAAAAAACGGACACAGACAGAAAATAGAATGATCAAACGCTGGGGCCCAATCTGTCCAGACAGAAAAGTACAGGAAAGAATTCAGACTGCAATCCAACAAAACCTTAACAAAAATACCAACACTTCTGATTGCCAAAAAACCTGAGATCACACAATCTCATCCACCTAAATCAGATCTCTGATGTAACAAAACGCTATTCAGCAAATAAAAAGTAACAAAAGAGCAAAGCAAAAGTGCAGACACAAACGGAGTAACAATTGCAGTGCCAGACCTCCCAAAAGAGGACAGGCTGCAGTCCACTGCAGGCAGCAAACCAGAAGAGAAAATCAAACAGAGAAAAAAAAACAGCAAACACTTATCTGAAGGAGAGCAGGAAACTAGCAGTGCTTCAAGCAAGACCAGAAGGAACAATTGATAACCGGCAAGGCTGCTGTGAACTCAGGCCACTTATATCCTACCATTCAGCGCCAGCTGAAGGCCATTCATTAATCAGTTCATTACCCTCAGCAACCACCGGAGGGAGCCCCAGCTCAGAAGCCGCCTCCAGCATATTCACAACAGTATCCCCCCTTGAGGAGGGGTCACCGAACCCTCACCTGCGCAACCAGGCCGATCAGGATGGGCTCGATGATAGGCACGGATAAGTCTCCCAGCATCAATGTCCGAAGCAAACACCTAAGAATTGTCCTCCTGATCATAACCTAACCTCTCCACTTAACCAAATACTGGAGTTTCCGTCTAGCAAAACGAGAATCCAATATCTTCTCAACCACATACTCCAAATTGCCCTCAACCAAAACAGGGTCGGGAGGTGCAGCCATAGGAACCACTGGTTCGACAAACCTCTTCAATAAGGATTTGTGGAACATGTTATGGATCTTAAATGTCCCTGGAAGAAGCAAACGGAAGGAAACCGGATTAATAATTTCCACAATCTTATAAGTTCCAATGAACCTTGGCTTACATTTTGGAGATGCAACCTTCATAGGGATATTCCTTTAGAACAACCAAACCAAGTCCCCCACTTTAAAATGAGGACCATCAGTCCTATGCTGGTTGGCAAACCGCTGGGCCTTCTCCTGAGAGAGAGAGACAACCTCTCCACCACCTGGTCCCAAATCTGCTGCATACGCTGCACAATAGAGTCAACCCCCGGACAGACAGAAGCCTCAGCCTGTCCTGAAGAAAATCGAGGGTGAAACCCGGAATTGCAAAAAAATGGAGACATCAAGGTGGCAGAGCTAGCTCTATTATTAAGACCAAACTCAGCCAAAGGCAAAAAAGAGACCCAGTCATTTTGATCAGCAGACACAAAACATCTCAAATAAGTCTCCAAGGTCTGGTTTGTTCTCTTGGTTTGTCCATTAGTCTGAGGATGAAATGCAGAGGAGAAAGACAACTGAACACCAAGTTTAGAACAAAATGTCCTCCAAAATCTGGAAACAAACTGGACTCCTCTGAAAGAACAAAGGCACCAACTCGGAGGAGGAAGGCAACATAGGTAATGGCACAAGATGTATCATCTTGGAAAACCTATCACAGATTACCCAGATAACGGTCATTCTCTGAGAGACAGGAAGGTCAGAAAGAAAATCCATAGAAATATGGGTCCATGGCCTCTTGGGTACAGGTAATGGCATTAACAAACCACTAGAACGAGAGCAAGGCTTGGAACGAGAGCAAGTCCCACAGGACTGCACAAAGTCCCTGACGTCACAAGACAAAGTAGGCCACCAAAAGGAGCGACTCACCAAGTCTCTGGTACCAAAAATCCCGGGATGACCAGCCAACGTGGAACAATGAATCTCAGACATCACACTCTTTTTCCACTGGTCTGGAACAAACAACTTCCCAACAGGGCAGCGCTCAGGTTTATCCTCCTGACACCCTTCCAGAGCCAGTCTCAAATTGGGCGAAATGGTGGAAAGAACCACACCCTCTTTCAAAATAACAGCAGGATCAGATATCTCAGGAGAATCTGCAAAGAAACTCCTCAAGAGGGCATCCGCCTTGACATTCTTAGTGCCAGGAAGAAAAGAAACCACAAAATTAAAACGTGTGAAAAACAAGGCCCACCTGGCCTGTCTAGGATTAAGTCGCTTGGCTGATTCTAGATAAACCAGGTTCTTATGGTCCGTGAGGACCACCACCTGATGTTTGGCTCCTTCTAGCCAATGTCTCCACTCTTCAAAGGCCCACTTCATGGCCAATAACTCACGATTATCCACGTCATAATTACGTTCAGTTGGAGAAGATTTTCGAGAGAAAAAAGCACAAGGGTTACTCCTAGAGGTCTCCGGATCCCTTTGGGACAAAACGGCACCTGCCCCAATCTCAGAGGCATCAACCTCCACCTGAAACGGCAGAGAAACATCAGGATGCCGTAGAACAAGAGCAGAAATGAATCTCTGCTTAAGTTCCTGAAATGCAGAAACTGCCTCAGGAGGCCAATTCACCACATCGGAACCCTTTTTGGTCAGATCAGTCAATTGTTTAACAATACCAGAGAAATTACCAATAAATTTATGATAAAAATTGGCAAAACCCAAAAATCTCTGAAGAGCCTTCAATGAAGCAGATTGAACCCAATCACAGATGGCCTGAACCTTGACCGGGTCCATTTCAATAACAGACGGAGACAAAATGAATCCCAGTAATGAGATCTTCTGTACGCCAAAAAGACACTTTGATCCCTTCACATACAGAGCATTCTCTCTCAAAATCTGGAACACAGTCCGAACATGTTTCACATGAGAGTCCCAGTCATTGGAAAAAATCAAGATATCATCCAAATAACCAATCAGAAATTTATCCACAAAATCCCTGAAAATATCATTCATGAAGGATTGGAAGATGGAATGGGCATTAGTAAGCCCAAAAGGCATCACTAGGTACTCAAAATGCCCCTCTGGGGTATTAAAAGCCATCTTCCATTCATCCCCGTGCTTAATGCGAATAAGGTTATACGCCCCCTGAGCTCAAGCTTGGTAAACCAACTAGCACTTTTCACTCTGGAAAATAGGTCAGAAATCAAAGGTAACGGATATTGATATTTAACAGTGATCTTATTCAGGAGGCGATAATCAATACACGGCCTCAATGAACCATCCTTTTTTGCCACAAAGAAAAAACTGGCGCCCAAGGGTGAAGAGGATGGTCTGATATGACCCTTCTCCAATGACTCCTTGATATATGATCGCATAGCATCGTGTTCAGGTACAGATAAATTAAAAAGGCGACCTTTAGGAAATTTACCACCAGGCACTAATTCAATAGCGCTATCGTAGCTCCTGTGAGGGGGCAAGAAGGCAGATTTACTTTCACTAAACACATCAGAAAAATCAGTCAAAAAGTCAGGGACATCCTGAGACTGGGGAGAGGCAGAAAAAACAGGAGTGTCAGTATTAACACATTGGCAGCCCCAACTGGTCACAGACACTGATTTCCAATCCAAAACAGGATGAGACTGTAACCAGGGGAAACCTAGTACAATAATGTCATGCAGATTATGCAGCACCAGAAATTTGCAACTCTCCTGATGATCTGGTTCAACCCTCATTATCACCTGAGTAGAAAACTGGGGTTTATTCTCCGCCAAAGGGGTAGAATCAATGCCCAGTAGGGGAATAGACTTCCGCAGGGGTGTCATGGGAAACCCACAACGTTTGGCAAAGTCAAAATCCATCAGGTTAATAGCTGCTCCAGAATGAACAAAAGCCTGAGCAGAAAATGTGGACAGGGAGCAAATCAGGGTAACAGTCAAAAGAAATTTAGTCTGAACACTACCCAAGACAACTGAGCGTGCAAAACGTCTTCCCCGCTTAGGGCAGACAGAAATAGCATAGGAAGCGTCACCACAGTAGAAACATAACCCATTGCGCTTACGAAACTCATGACGCTGAGCCCCAGAAGTCACTCCATAACACTGCATGGGCTCAGGGGCTGGCTCACAAGGCAACACTATCTCACGCATACCTCTGCGCTCACGCAAACGTCTGTCAATTTGAATAGCCAAAGACATAGAATCATTGAGACCAGAGGGAACAGGGAATCCCACCATAACGTCCTTTACTTTTTCTGACAGACCCTTTTGAAAAAGGGCTGCCAAAGCATGATCATTCCATTTGGTTAGTACTGCCCACTTTCGAAATTTCTGACAGTACAATTCAGCGTCTTCAAGACCCTGATTTAATGCCAACAAGATCTTTTCAGCATGATCAGTGACATTAGGTTCATCGTACAATAACCCCAGAGCCTGAAAAAATACATCAATATCATTCAAAACAGGATCCCCAGGTGTCAGGGAAAAAGCCCTATCCTGAGGGTCGCCCGCAGCAGGGAGATGACAATTTGAACCTGCTGTGCTGCGTTCCCTGAGGACTTAGACTTTAAGGCAAAAAACAACTTACAGTTATTTTTGAAATTCAGAAATTTAGATCGATCCCCCAAAAACAAATCTGGCATGGGGATCCTAGGTTCCATGACCGGCAGCCCAGCAAGATAGGTAGCAATACTCCGAACCTCAGTGGCAAGCTGATCCACAAGGCCTGACAACTGTGCAAACTCCACTGAGAGAAATAAGAAAAAAAAAATCCTCCTCAGCACCCAGAGAAAAGAGGGGAAAAAAATGCAACAAACAGAGTTTCCTTATTACTATTTTCCCCTTCTGTGAGTACCATACAATTTTCAGTTTTTTGGCCGGTTACACTGTTATGTTTCGGTAACTGAGGAGAAATAGCAAAAAATAGCAAAAGCGGTAATACACCAGAGAGGCTGGAACGTATTGGATTGCAGTAACCTGAACTAACCACACAACTAGAGGTAGCCGTGGAGCGTTCCTACGTTGAGCCTAGATGCCTCGTCACAGCCTGAGAGATAACTACACCTACAGGCAGAAAGATGAAAGCTATCTGCCCCGGAGCAGATCCCCAAAGAATATAGAGAGCCCCCAAACATGTAATGGCGGTTAGACAAGAAGAAAGAACGGACACCGACAGAAAATAGAATGAGCAAACGCTGGGGCCCAATCTGTCTAGACAGAAAAGTACAGGAAAGAATTCAGACTGCAATCCAACAAAACCCTAACAAAAATACCAACACTTCTGATTGCCAAAAAACCTGAGATCACATGATCTCATCCATCTAAATCAGATCTCTGGTGTAACAAAATGATATTCAGCAAATAAAAAGTAACAAAAGAGCAAAGCAAAAGTGCAGACACAAACGGAGCACAATTGCAGCGCTATACCCCCCCAAAAGGGGACAGGCTGCAGTCCACTGCAGGCAGCAAACCAGCAGAGAAAATCAAACAGAAAAAAAACAGCAAACACTTATCTGAAGGAGAGCAGGAAACTAGCAGTGTTTCAAGCAAGACCAGAAGGAACAATTGATAACCGGCAAGGCTGCTGGGAACTCAGGCCACTTATATCCTACCATTCAGCGCCAGCTGAAGGTCATTCATTAATCAGTTCATTACCCTCAGCAACCACCGGAGGGAGCCCCAGCTCAGAAGCCGCCTGTTAGGGTCTGCGGAGCGCACCTAATAGATATATTAGAGAGGTGCGTTTGCAGCCCGGTGTCCACCGTGCAGGCGAAGCCCGCTGCTAGTAAGATGGCGAAAGTAGCGAACTCTGTTATCCCACAGAGTCGCTAAAATAAGCGCCGTAGCGCACTGTAGCAGTAAGTGCGAACTCTGTTAATCCCCAGAGCCGCTAATGGGAATTCCACAGCGATATATGGCGATAGGTGCGAACTCACTTAGCTTCAGTGAGCCGCAAAGTAAAACGCTAGGGCGCTGAACCAGCGTTAGAAAGCAAACCCTGTTGCGTCACAGAGCCGCTGAGAAAAAGACTGTCCTGTTAACACCACAGGGATACACAGATAACTGCTGTGCGGATAGCAGTCCGTGATCACGCTGACAGCAACGCAATCAAGCAATCTCCTCACCGGAGAAGCCGGTATTCTAGGGGCTTATTTCAGCCAATCCCTAACCACATGCATGCATGATCACACTGGTGCAAAACACATAATGCAATTGATACTAGCGCATGGTGGCCCAGCCATGCCACCCTTTTATAGTAACAGCTACAGGACCTGCCAGAAACAAGGACCAATGAAACTGTTCCAGAACACCAGTAGTCACAGGACCTTCCTGGCGGACCAATAGGAGCTGCTGCAGTACCTGAGCATGTGACCCTTGATCTCCAATGAGAGATCTCACCCTGGGCATGCTCAGAAGGGGAAAACAAGGACTTTGTCCTAAAGACGTCTGCTCGCCGCTAACCAGTACTGGCCACAATAGCAGAGCCTGGAGAGGCAGCAGTAATCCTCTGCACACTGTTAGACTGGGCGAGACGCTGGGACCGACGTCTAAGCTGAGCAGAGTCCACTGCGGCCAGAGACGAATGGGAGATCGCAGCCGGAATGGCTCGAGATTCCCCTTGTGCAGAAGTGGGAACTCGACCCCTAACATTACCCCCCCTCCTAGGGCCCCCCTTCTCTGGGCCTCGCTACGCTCATAGGCAGTGATGAGCTGCGGAGCATGAACATGCTTGGCAGGCTCCCAGGACCTATCCTCAGGCCCATAACCCCTCCAATCCACCCCAAAAAATTTCTTGCCCCGTACCACCTTGCACCCTACAATGGCGTTCACCTCGTAGTCATCCGAAGACAAACCCGACGTCCTGGCAGATGACTCAGGCAACCGGGAGATGACCACGGATTTTAGGAGGGACACATGGAAGGTGTCGGAGATACCAAGGCGAGGCGGAAGGGCCAAACGGTAAACCACAGGGTTCACCTGCTCGAGAACCTTGAAGGGACCCAAATTGCGGGGTGCCAACTTAGTGGATTCCACCCGTAGCCTGATGTTTCAGGCGGAGAGCCACACTAGGTCGCCAGGAGCAAATGTCAGAGTGGGACGCCGATGGGCATCGGCAGAAGACCTCATCCGTTCCTTGGAAGCCTGAATGGCATCCTGGGTGCGGTCCCATATGTCCCGTGCCTCCACAGCCCAGTCTGCCACCCTGGAGTCGGCGGAAGCCATGGGCATGGGCACCGGTACCCGTGGATGCTGGCCGTAATTTAAGAGGAATGGGGTCTGTCCGGTGGAGTGAGCCACAGCATTGTTTAGCGCGAACTCCGCCCACGGGAGCAAGGATGCTCAGTCATCCTGCCTGGCAGAGACAAAATGTCGCAAGTAGGTGACCAAGGTCTGGTTGGCCCTCTCTACCAACCCATTCGTCTCGGGATGATATGCAGAGGAGAGGTTCAACTCAATGCAGAGTAGATGACACAACTCTCTCCAGAACCGAGACGCAAATTGGGGACCTCGATCGCTGACGATCTTGTCTGGCATACCGTGTAGATGGAAGATGTGTCTAATAAATAATGCTGCCAAGGCCCGTGCAGAAGGTAACCGTGGTAGCGGCACTAAGTGCACCATTTTGGAGAAGTGGTCGGTGATCACCCAAATGATAGTGCAACCCCGAGACTTGGGTAAGCCCACCACAAAGTCCATCCCGACCATCTCCCAGGGCCTGTCTGCCACTGGCAAAAGAAAAAGTAACCCAGCTGGCTGTTGTCGAGGGGACTTGTTCCTGGCGCAGGAGACACACGCCTGAACATACTCCCTGACGTCACGGACCATATGTGGCCACCAGTATGTCCTCGCCAATAACTCAGTTGTCCTCTTTGCCCCAAAGTGTCCACCCACCCTGGACGAGTGTGCCCAAGAGAGTACCTCCGGTCGTAAATTAGTGGGCACAAAAGTCTTGCCCGGAGGCACAGACTCTAGCGAAACCGGGGCTACAGTTCTCAGGCTCTCTGTGGGGACAATAAGCCGAGGCTCCTCATCCTCCTCCTCTGATGACACTAAGGAGCGAGAGAGAGCATCGGCCCGAACATTCTTCTCACCAGAGAGAAAATGGAGGGTGAAGTGGAACCGAGAGAAGAATAGGGACCATCTGACCTGTTGAGAATTTAGCCGCTGAGCCGTTTGCAAATATACCAAGTTTTTGTGGTCGGTGAAGACTTGGAAGGGAAAACGAGCCCCCTCCAGAAGATATCTCCACTCAGAGAAGGCCAACTTCATAGCCAGCAACTCCCTGTCCCCGATGGAATAATTCCTCTCTGCTGGTGTAAAGGTCTTAGAAAAGAAGAAGCAGGGATGCTTCCGAACTTGAGCATCCTTTTGATAAAGGACTGCTCCAGCACCAACAGAAGAGGCGTCCACCTCTAAAATAAACGGCTTATCAACATCAGGACGATGTAATATGGGAGAACTGGCAAAATGCGACTTGATGGAAGAGAACGCCTTGGAGACCTCCTCAGACCACAACTTGGCTACCAAGGGAGCTACCAAAGTCGAGAAATAAGGAATGAACTGGCGATAATAATTAATGAACCCCATAAAGCGCTGCACCGCTTTAAGAGAATGGGGTTCTTGCCAGTCCATTACAGCCTGTAGTTTGGCAGGATCCATAGCCAATCCCTGGGCAGAGATGATATAGCCCAGGAAAGGTAAGGACTCCTGCTCAAACACACATTTCTCCAGCTTGGCATAGAGGGAGTTTGCCCGTAAGAGGTCGAAGACTTTGTTGACATCCCTCCGGTGAGAGTCTATATCTGGTGAAAAGATGAGAATATCATCCAGATAGACAACTACAGAGGTGGGGAGCATATCCCGGAAGATATCATTGACAAAGTCTTGGAAAACAGCGAGAGCATTACAGAGCCCGAAGGGCATCACCAGGTGTTCATAATGCCCATCCCTGGTATTAAAAGCTGTCTTCCACTCGTCCCCCTCACGGATGCGAATTAGGTTATAGGCACCACGTAGATCAAGCTTGGTAAATACTCTTGCTCCTCGGAGCCTATCAAAGAGCTCAGAGATTAGGGGCAACGGGTACTTATTCTTGACGGTGATGGCGTTAAGACCCCTGTAGTCAATACATGGACGTAATTCTCCGTTCTTCTTTTGCACAAAGAAGAACCCCGCCCCTGCTGGTGACACCGACTTCCTAATGAACCCTCTTGCCAGATTCTCCTGAATATACTGGGACATGACCTCCGTATCAGGAAGCGAGAGGGGGTAGACTCTCCCCCGAGGAGGTTCTGCTCCAGGCAAAAGATCAATAGGACAGTCGTAGGGGCGATGAGGTGGAAGAGTCTCCGCCGCCTTCTTGGAGAAAACATCTGCATATGACCAATAACACTGAGGAAGAGAAGTGAGATCTACGGGTATCTCTGTGGTGGTGACCTGAACGCACTCCCTGACACACCTGCCTCTACATGAATCACCCCAACCCAGTATCCTCCCAGAGGACCACTCAATATAGGGAGAGTGGTAACGGAGCCAAGGTACTCCCAGCAACACCTCGTCTATTCCCTCGGGCAGGACAAGAAAAGAAATACTCTCCTGATGGTAAGGGGACATAGATATAGTGAGAGTGATATTCTGGTGGGTGATTTGTGAGGGCAGAGTTGATCCATTCACTACTCGCACAGTCACCGGTTTGGCGAGCATCACCAGAGGTATAGTGTGGTGGAGAGCAAACGCAGAGGACATGAAATTCCCCTCGGCTCCAGAATCCACACATAGCTCGGCGGTGAGCGTGGATGGACCTACAGTAATTGTCCCCTTAAAGGACAACTTGGTGGAAACCGCCGCAGTGTCTAGTGAACTTCCTCCCAAGGTCACTAGACGCGACCGTTTTCCCGACCGCTGTGGATATTTGTTGGCATAATGTCCTAACTGCTGGCAGATGTTACAGACCACGGGTACTCGAGCGGCCCGGGATTTAGGTCCTGCTCGAGAAACCTCCATGGCCTCATGGGAGTCTGGTGTCTGGCTGGAAGATTCTAGAGGTCTGGTGAAGGTGGGAGCCAGCCAAAACCTCTGCCTACACTGGGACCGCTTCAACCTCCGCTCGTGAAAACGGAGGTCGATGCGGGTAGATATGGCGATAAGCTTCTCCAGTGTGGTGGGACTCTCCCTGGTAGCCAAGGCGTCTTTCACATGGCCCGCTAGTCCTCTCCAAAACACGGGAATGAGAACTTTATCCGGCCAGTTCAACTCTGAGGACAGAGTCCGAAATTGGACAGCAAAACAGCTGACCAAGGACGAACCCTGTGAACTTGCCAGCAGTTGGAGCGCCGCATCGTGGGTAACCTGAGGTCCTAGAAAGACCTTTTTTAGAGCCTCCAGAAAACGGGGAGCACTCCGCACCACACGGTCGTCACGCTCCCACAGCGGGGTGGCCCACTCCAACGCTCTGCCCGACAGAAGAGATATTACAAAGCCCACTTGTGCCCGATTCATGGGGAAACGTGCAGCCAGAAGCTCGAGTATACAGCACTGACTCACGAATCCCCGACATTGCTTGCTGTCACCAGCAAACTTGTCTGGAAGTGGGAGGTGGGATATTGTGGGGGCAGAGGATGCAGTGGACACACTGGCTGCAGCCACGCTAGCAGCCTGAACAGCGACTGCGGTAACATCCACAGCTGAGGTTGTGCGCTCAAGAGCCGCCAACCTACCCTCCAGCTGCTGTATGTCCCGCAGTAGACGCTGGTCATCCGCCATTTTACTAGCCAGACCCGGGCGCTAGTATTATGTTAGGGTCTGCGGAACGCACCTAAAAGATATATTAGAGAGGTGCATTCGCAGCCCAGGGTCCACCGTGCAGGCGAAGCCCGCTGATAGTAAGATGGCGAAAGTAGCGAACTCTGTTATCCCGCAGAGTCGCTAAAATAAACGCCGTAGCGCGCTGTGGCAGTAAGTGCGAACTCTGTTAATCCCCAGAGCCGCTAACGGGAATGCCACAGCGCTATATGGCGATAGGTGCGAACTCACTTAGCTTCAGTGAGCCGCAAAGTAAAACGCTAAGGCGCTGAACCAGCGTTATAAAGCGAATCCTGTTGTGTCACAGAGCCGCTGAGAAAAAGACTGTGTCCTGTTAACACCACAAGGATACACAGATAACTGCTGTGCGGATAGCAGTCCGTGATCACGCTGACAGCAACGCAATCAAGCAATCTCCTCACCGGAGAAGCCGGTATTCTAGGGGCTTATTTCAGCCAAGCCCTAACCACTTGCCCTCAAATCTCCTCACCGGAGAAGCCGGTATTCTAGGGGCTTATTTCAGCTGAGCTCTAACCACATGCGTGCATGATCACACTGGCGCAAAACACATAATGCAATTCATACTAGCGCATGGCGGCCCAGCCATGCCACCCTTTTATAGTAACAGCTACAGGACCTGCCAGAAACAAGGACCAATGAAACTGTTCCAGAACACCAGTAGTCACAGGACCTTCCTGGCGGACCAATAGGAGCTGCTGCAGTACCTGAGCATGTGACACCTGATCTCCAATGAGAGATCTCACCCTGGGCATGCTCAGAAGGGGAAAACAAGGACTTTGTCCTAAAGACGTCTGCTCGCCTCTAACCAGTACTGGCCACAATAGCAGAGCCTGGAGAGGCAGCAGTAATCCTCTGCACACTGTTAGACTGGGCGAGACGCTGGGACCGACGTCTAAGCTGAGCAGAGTCCACTGCAGCCGGAGACGAATGGGAGACCGCAGCCGGAATGGCTCGAGATTCCCCTTGTGCAGAAGCGGGAACATGACCCCTAACACCGCCTCCAGCATATTCACAACATTAGCCACAGTGCCATGGGCTTTAAACTTCTTGATGACACTGCGCACGGAAGACACAGGAACATTCAGGTCTTTGGAGATGGACTTGTAGCCTTGAGATTGCTCATACTTCCTCACAATTTGGTTTCTCAAGTCCTCAGACAGTTCTTTGCTCTTCTTTCTTTTCTCCATGCTCAATGTGGTACACACAAGGACACAGGACAGAGGTTGAGTCAACTTTAATCCATGTTAACTGGCTGCAAGTGTGATTTAGTTATTGCCAACACCTGTTAGGTGCCACAGGTAAGTTACAGGTGCTGGTGATTACACGAATTAGAGAAGCATCACATGATTCTTCAAACAGTGCCAATACTTTTGTCCACCCCCTTTTTCGGTTTGGTGTGGAATTATATCCAATTTGGCTTTAGGTCAATTATTTTTGTGTTTTTTCATTGAAGACAAATTAAATGAAGATAATAATACCAAAGAATTTGTGTTTGCAATCATTTTCAGGAAGAAACTGAGTATTATCTGACATACTTTTGGCCACCACTGTAGGAGAAAATAAATGGTGTAGTTTGTTATGCAATTTCTCCTGAATATGTAAATACCCCATTTTGGTTGAGAAATACTTTTGAGGCACAGTATAAAGCTCAGAAAGGAAGAAGGCCATATTGGAGTTCTGGTTTTCTTGGAATGGCTTAAGACTGCGATGTCACATTGACAGCGACCCTGACGTGCCAGAACAGTGGAACCTATCATAAGTGACCCCATTTTACATATTACACCTTTCAATGAATTCATCCGGGCTTACAGTGATCATATCGACACCACAGGGATATCACAACATTTTATACTATTGTGCAGTAAAGAAAAAATAATTACATTTTTACCACCAAAATTTAGTTTTAGCCCCAGATTTTACATTTTCACACAGGAAAATGAGTAAAAATGGCTCCAAAATTTGTCACACAATTTCTGCTAAATGTGAAAATACTCAATATGTGGCTATATAGAACTGTTTAGCCATGCAGCGAGACTCGGGAGGGACGGAGCGCTATTTGACTCTTGGAGAACAAATTTTCATAGAATAGTCCTTAAGTGTCAGAAAATCTGAATCCCCCTTAAGTGATCCCATTTTGGAAGTTACACCCCTTTGGAAATTTGACCGCAAGTGTAGTGACGATTTTGACTCCATGGGTGTTTCCCAAAAGCCAGTAGCAGTGGATCTTGCCTAGTTAAAATTGCAAATCTGCCTTTGTAGTGCCCAGTATGTTGTAGTACCAATATATTGTATCCAGCTTCTGCTTCTGAATGTAATGCTAGTCACAACTCATGGACAGACTGTGAGTCAGAGAAGTCAGATGTTCTGGGGTCAGTACCAAGAGAGCACATAGTAAACCAAGGGAAAAGACAAAGGCTTAAGTCATGTCACATTCCATGGTCTGAATACCAGAGAAATAGCGGATAAGAAAAGGGGCAATAACCAACGGGGTAGTCAGAACACGGTCCAAAGGTCAGCAGCAGTAGATCAGAAGCAAAGGGGCAATAACAAATGGGCAATCTGTCTCAGATAGGTCAACTGAGCTGTCAATCAAAGCACCAGCAGCTCATCACGCCCCAGCACAGGATAGGAAGAGGAGGAATAGTGGCACTGGAGACATGGACCCAATAAATTAAGCACTTATATTGAGGTTGGTACCATTTTTGGGCACATAATTTTTGATTGCTTTCTATTCCAATTTTTGGGAGGCAGAATGAAAAATAACAGCCATTCAGGAATTATTTCTTGTGTTTTTTTTAATGTCATTCACCGTATGGTAAAAATGATAAGGAAGCTTTATTCTTTGAGTCAGTAGGAAGCAATACCACATTTATATGATTCTTTTTAAGTTTTGCTGCTTTTACACAATAAAACCATTTCTTTAGAGCTGTAAGTTTTTTATTTTTTCCGCTGATGGAACTGTATGGTGGCTTGTTTTTTGTTTTTTGCAGGGCGAGATGACTTTTTCAGCAATACCAATTTTATTTACATTTGTCTTTTTGATCACTTTTTAATCCATTTGTTCAGCGGTATGATGAAAAAGCATAATTTTTTGGCATGTTTTTTTTTACGGTGTTTTCTGAAGGTTTTAACTAGTGTGACAGTTTTATACGTCAGGTTGTTCCAGAAACGGCAATACAAAATATGTGTACTTTATTTATTATTTTTGTATTTTTGTTATTACATAAATACAGTATGTGCATTCATTGGTATAATATTTTTGTCCTTTTTTGGTCTTATTTTGTGATTTCTTTTAAAAATATTTGACATTTTTTTTAAAAATATTTTTAAATTTTTTTACTTATCCCCTCTATGGGTCTTTAACTTTTATTACTGTGATCGCTGGTATAATGCATTACAATGCATTATACCTGTCAATAGTGATGAGCGCAAGTGCTCGTTACTCAAGTTTGCCTAGTGTGCTCAGTTATGCCCCAAGTATTGCAGGTGCTCAAGTGACATGTTCGAGTCCCCTCGGCCCCTATTAGGCAGCCACAAAACATATGGGTATTGTCTGTGTACCTGACAATCCCCGCATCTTTTGTGCCTAACAGCTGCAAAACATGCACCGGTGGGACTCAAACATATCACTCGAGCACCAGCGATATTCGGTGCATACCCGAGCACCCTAGGCAAACTCGAGTAATGAGCACTTGCCCTCATCACTACCTGTCAGTTTTACGGTGCAGTCAGAAGCTGTATAACGCTTGGACTGGCTATCGGCTCTCCTGACTTGAGTCTGACAGTTGCATTGACATATACACTGTTGCGTGAGGAGAGCCATAGGCCAGTCTGAGCATTGCGATGCGATCATCGTCTGCATTATACAAGTGTCTGACTATACCGTTACACTGACAGAAGCCTCTTAGCCCATGCTTCAGGCATAGTCTACACAGACCTTTGTATCTAATAGGTTATGAGGTCACCATGTGACCTCCTGCTGTCATGGCAACCATTGTACCCCCATTATTACATCGTGGGGGCACCAATCGGACAGGAGAGGAAGCCCCCTTTCTTTACCTGCCTTGTAAATGTTGTGATCACTATTGATTGCAGCATTTAAAGGGTTAAACAGCCCGGGGTAGTGAGAAAAAATCTCCTGGCAGTAACAGCCAAATCTTGTCTATAACTTAAGTCGAGCTCCCAGCGACGATCGTGTGGGCACTACTCTTGTACCTGCACGATTGCCAGGACATACCAGTAAGTACATTTTGCTGGAACGCACTGCAAAATAGGATGTACTGCTATGTCCAATGTTGGAAAGGGGTTAAATGTGTTTTCACAAGAACAAAGTTAATTTTAATTAACATTTTAATCAATAGATCTTTGGTACTAATAAATTCCACAATTGTATGTGTTTGAAAAAAATATTCCTGTGCTGAGATAATCTTATAAATGTGCCCCTGCTGTGTACTGTAATGGTTGTATCTCACTGTGCTGGAACATGGTCTGACCATACCACATCAGATTTGTTATTTTCCCTTTGTAGTATTATGATCACTGACCCGAAAATAGATTCTCTAAGCTGAAAACTATTGACTTGATTGACTAAGGTCTAAAAGATTCCTTGACTTTCACATTTAAACTTGCTGTCACCACAAATTACTATACACGCTACATTCTTTACTAAAGTGAATCTATCAATAGGATCAACCCACCTTACCCGTCTATATGGGAAAGTAGGTCATAGGAATCCATGTTTTTCTTATATGTAAATGAGCAGTTCCAGGCTTGATATTTGCGATCTGATGTCTTATCCCTTAGAAATCCATTTTATTTTTATATGTAAATTAAGAACTATGGGTTGGACACTGATCTGTATGAGAATCTGTCTCAAGAGTTTATTATAAATGAAAAGGTACATTACCAGTTTGAGACATGTAACTAGCATAAAACTATAGAACTGTTTAATGCAACTGCAAGGCAGTTGCGCGTAACCTTCACCAGAGGGCGCCATTGAGGGAGAAAAAAGGGTTGCACTCACCGTATAGCACCACAGTGCAGATATGCAGGCCGTCACTAGGAGGCGGCAGAGTAGTCAGACACGCCGGGTCAGCAACAAACAGGAAGACGAAGTACCAGAGGTCACAGCAATGCACGTGGTCAGAGACCAGCCAGAAGTTGGAGCCAGACAGGAATGCGGTATTCAAAACGTGGGACAGAAAGGAGCGTCAGGTGTACAAGCCAATGAGTCAAAAGCTGGTCGGTAACATAGTATCAGAGACAGAAAAGCAGGAGGCAGGGTCCAGATTTCCAGCCGAGTCATACACTGTAGGGAAACAACCAAACGTACACAAAGTCAGTGATAGCGAACGGGTCAGACACTAACACGGGAATTCAGAGGCAGATGGATCACTAGGGCATACAGGTGTTAGGGTTCGAGTTCCCGCTGCTGCACAAAGGGAGTCTCGAACCAGTCCTGCTGCGGTCCCCCATTCGTCTCCAGCCACAGTGGAGCCTGCTCAGCAGAGATGTCGGTCCCAGCGTCTTGCCCATTCCAGTACTGTGCAGAGACTTACTGCTGCCTCTCCTGGATCTGCGTTTATAGCCAGTGCTGGAGCAGACGTCTTTGGGACGAAGTCCTGCGTTTCCCCTTCTGAGCATGCCCAGGGTAAGATCTCTCATTGGAGATCAGGGGTCACATGTTCAGGTACAGCAGCTCCTATTGGTCCACCAGGAAGGTCCTGAAGCTGCATGTGTTTTGGAACAGTTTCTCATTGGTCCTTGTTTCTGGCAGGTCCTGTAGCTGTTGCTATAAAAGGGTGGCATGGCTGTGCCGCCATGCGCTAATATCAATTGTCATATGCTTTGCGCCAGTGTGGTCATGCGTGTATGTGGTTAGGGCCCGGCTGAAATAAGCCCCTAGAATACCGACTTAATCGGTGAGGAGTTTGGTATGCTAGCTGGTCAGGGTCGGTGTCCTAGATGCCCTAGATTACCGGCATAACCGGTGAGGAGTTTGATTGTCGTATTCAGGGCCTGGTGTTCATAGATTGCGGGTGTCTCCCGCGAGGACATTAGCGCATGATCACGTTTTATGTTCGCTTAGCAGTCAACTGTGTACCTGGGTGCCTGACAGGACACAGAAGTTTTTCTCAGCGGCTCTGTGATGTAACAGGGTTCGCTTTCAACGCTAGACAGCGCCCTAGCGTGTTTATTTTGCGACTCAGTGGTGTTAAGTGAGCTTGCACACATCGCCATATAGCGCTGCGGCACTCCTTCTAGCGGCTCTGTGGAATAACAGAGTTCGCACATATTGCCACAGCGCGTTACGGCGTTTATTTTGGCGACTCTGCGGGATAACAGAGTTCGCTTCTTGCGCCATTTTACTAGCAGCAGGCTCCGCCTGCACGATGGACCCCGGGCTGCGAACGCACCTCTTTACATCATATATTTGGTGCGTTCCGCAGACCCTAACAACGGGTCACCTGCTCAAGCCCGGAAGCATGAACTATCTCTGACATTGCCTGCAAGCCATAGCGAACTGAAATAGAAAAAACAGATCCAAAATGAGGCAGAGGGGATTAACCCCCACATGACCAGTCCAGGGATAGGATAGCAGAAAACAAACCCCGGACTGGATCATGACAAACTGAACTTTGTCTCATAACAAACATGTTCGCACCTGCAGCTCTCACAGCTCTGCTGTATTGCAACAATTTTGCAACACTGGCTGCCTGTGAGATGGAAATTCAAGCACTAAGAGGAACCAACCCCTTTTATTTAAAATAAGCTCTAGAGGTGTCATATTATTCAGTTTCCTATGACCTACATGTCCATGTAAACGGCTTAAGAGGGTTGATCCAACTGACAGATTCTCTTTAAGTAGAATTTAAGGGAATATTCAGGTCAGAAAGGTTGTACAATATTTGGAGTAAGTTTATTTCTCTCTCTACCCATCTAGCCTATGTGACAGATCACAAGTGCCCTTCCTGCTGCTCAGTAAAAGCTACAGCTGTCAGTTAGGACAGGTCATTGGAAACTGAAAATACTTGACTCATGGGCTCTTTTGATTTATAGCTTGACTCATAAAATGCTCATTTGCATTCTCAGGATTATATAGGATTATACAGCTAGCCTGACATACAGTACGGCGCAAAAGTTTTAGGTAGCTGTGGAAAAAATGCTGCAAAGTAAGAATGCTTTTAAAAATAGAAACACTAAGCATATTTTAGCAATTAAAAAATGCAAAGAGAAACAAAGATCTAAACTAAATCATTATTCAATCTAACTACCCTTTGCCTTCAAAATAGCATCAATTCTTCTATGTACACTAGCACACAGGAATTTGAAAGGGAGTTTGTTCCAAACATCTAGTGCTTCATTACGCTGAAGAAAGTTCTCAAAGACCTTATCTGTATGTTTGGGGTCATTGTCCTGCTGCAGAATAATTTTCAAGACAATCAGATCTCTTACTGGTGATATTGCATGATGGTTAAGTATCTGCATGTATTTCTCAGCTTTGAGGACACTAAGAAATGGGCAGCGTTTCGGAGTATTGACATGGTGGTCAGCTAAGGAAAGTTAGTGCAGCAGATGAAATACACATCATGTTTACTTCCCGTTGAAAATGGAAAATGTACAGTAGTGCCATCAGCTCAGGACTGGCAGTAATCTGTAAGAACCAAACTACATCGAACCGCTTTTGGGAGTAGTATGTCCAGAAGTGTTATTCATAGAAGACTTGCAGCCAAAAACCATACTCGTGACATGGAAACAAGGCCATGTGACTCAATGATGCATGAAAACATAGGAAGTAGAGTGCAAAAAAAATGGCAGCAGGTACTCTGGACTGATTAATTACATTTTTACTCCATCAAGAGGCAGTTTGTCTCCCCAGTTCACTTCAGGTCAGCGGGGACTCCCTCTGACGTCACTGATGCTGTGCGGTGTCCTCGGCTGACCTGAAGTGAACTCATTACAGTGGGAAGCAATCAATGAAGCTTCCCACAGTAATGACATCCTCTCTTGTCGCTGGGAGAGGAAGTCATTCATTCAGGAGCTTTCAGCTGAGCAGGCAGCATTAGCTGCACTGCTTGGATGAAAGCTAGTTAACCCTTTGTGAAGGATTACAGCGTGGGACATGACAGAGCACTGGAAAGGTAAGAATAATGTTGTTTTATTATTTTTCTTTATTATAGGAGAGCAAATGCTTCGCAAGGATTAAGAGTTAAATAAAAGATGGTCAAAAAAATTGTTTTTATTTCATTAAAATTATTTATTCTTAATGTGTGTGTTTTTTTTATTTACTTCAATAGGATTAATAATTTATAGTTGTCTAATTGACAGCTCTCAATTATTAACCTGGCTTAAAGTCACCTTTCAATAGCAAGGTGGCTTTAACCCATTATTAACCCATTCACCACCGCTACAGGGCAATGGGAATAGACCAGCAAAGTGCCAGAAAGGGCACATCTAATTATAGATTTGCCTTTTCTGGGGTGGCTAGGGACAGATGTTAGTAGCCAGGGGGGGCACAAAATAAATGCACCCTCCCTAGGCTATTATTATCTGCCCCCACTCGCTGGCTTTGTCTGTCTGGTTGAGAAAATACAGCGGGAGCCCACGCATTTTTTTTACAACGAATTGACACATTTAATTAACCCCTACATGTGTGAAATTTTGCACACAGCCACTCATATAATTGTTAGTGAAAACCATATATCAAACTACATGAAATGACATGGTTAACTGTATGTAAACCATGTGTCATTTCATGTCAGGTTCTGTAATTTCACAAAAGCCGGCAATTGAATTAACGGCTATTATAGTATGTAGAAGTGTATGAACTATAAATATATATATATATATATATATATATATATATATATGCGTGTCACAATGACATGTGTGTGTATATATACATATAATATATGTATATATGTAGTGTTTTGTGAGCTGTCAGTGTGATTTTACAGTAGCCGGGGATGATTTGCCGGCTTTTCAAAGGACACTGGTGCGTATAAATCGGACAGCACTCGCATGGTTCTAGTGCTGTCCGATTTTTTATCGCATCCATTGACTTGCATTAGCGATTATCATGCCAAAATCGCTGCAAATCGCAGCATGCTGCGATTTTTTTCTCAGACCGATTTCAGCTGAGAAAAAAATCGCAAATGAGAAGTCCCCTATTGAATAACATTGGTCCGACTGCAATCTGATTTTTTATCGGCTTGCAATCGTCCGTTTTTGTCTCCAGTGAGTATGAGCCCTAAGACTGGCATTTTGTATGGCAGTATTAATAAAGCGAGTGTTGTAGAAAGATGCACAAAATTCATTTAGAAGCGTGCACCTCTTAAATTTATTTAACCTTTCTTTAACTGTTCTGTGCCACCGTTAGAGATATATGCTAAGCAGATGCCGGCGTACATTTCTGTATTAATTTACACCACTTTTGTGTCATAAATTATTATGATTTTGTTGGCCGTGTTGCATGTTGCCCAAACTTCATTATCTTAAAAAGTAGGTAGAGCAGGCTGGGACTGCTGTAAAAACATCAAAAGTCACAATAACTTTGAGCTGCACAAAATTCTTGTGACATTTCAAGCAGATTTACACCAAAATTCTGGCAAAAAATATTTGTTGATAAATTGGACCCTCTTACTTTACATTCAGGATTTTTCAGTCTATTGAAGATACCTGCTCTGTTTTCTCTTGGAAAAAAAATCATATGTGCAGACGTTCACGTTTACTTTAGGGGCTCATAGTTGCCTAGCAACAGACTGTCACAATCTACAGTAGAGGAAACAGATGGCAGGAAAGTAGTGAGGACCAGGAATAATCAGCGGATTTTTAATTTAGCTTACATAATGCCATTAGTTACTGTACAAAATACTGAATCAAAATGATTTAGATAAGATAAATCTTCGCATTTCTGAAAGTTGAATATTTCTGTGCAGTATTTCAGAGTCAAAGCAACCCAAAAAGCTTGCTTTAAAGATTTATAAAACTACATCATTTGTTTAGGATTCTTTCCTTGCAAAATGTTTCAACTATACTTGCAATAAAAGAAGTACATGTCAAAAACGGGATTTAAACATAACATCTGTCACCACCATTTTTCCATCTAACACAATAATTTTGAAGCCAATCAGTCTTTCACACACTACATTAGTCAACTGTCAAATCGCCATGAAAGACTTCTCAGTATGAGATGTTGTGTACAATGCGAGAGGAACAACATTGTTATGTGATGTACATCAAAAGAAACATGGATGACCTGTCAGCTCCAACTAAAATATAAAAAGCGCTGAAAAAGCAGTCGAACAATACAGTTCAGCACAACTCCATGGTTTAAACAATGAAATTCAGGATGACTGAAGAGTTATATGATAAACTCGAGTTCAAAACTGTTCTGGTGTTAAAAAGAGAAAACAATGGATTTAAAGTGGTAATCCAGTTACTCCTTTGGAGGTGAGCAGGTAATGTCATGATATCTATAGAGTCTACAGCACCTACATTATCTCTATATAAAAATAATAGTTCATTGAAAGGAAACTTTTTTGTTTACTACTTTTATCTTTGCATTTAGTTGTTCAAATGTAAGAAAAAAATTGAGATGCCAAGTATGTGTCAAAATAGAAAAAAAAACGCAGTTCTCAGCTTTTAAAGGGGTTTTCTAACCTTTAACCCCGTAGTGACAGAGCCAATTTGCAGCTTAATGACCGGGCCAATTTTTACAATTCTGACCACTGTCACTTTATGAGGTTATAACTCTGGAACGCTTTAACGAATCCAGCTGATTCTGAGAATGTTTTTTCGTGACATATTGTACTTCATGTTAGTGGTAAAAAATTTTTTATATGACTTGCTTTTATTTATGAAAAAAACGGAAATATGGCGAAAATTTAGAAAATTTAGCAATTTTCAAAATTTAAATTTTTATGCCCTTAAATCAGAGAGATATGTCACACAAATTTCTTAATAAATAACATTTCCCACATGTCTACTTTACATCAGCACAATTTTGGGAAGAAAATTTTTTTTTTGTTACAAAGTTATAAGGGTTGAAAGTTGACCAGCGATTTCTTACTTTTACAAAACCATTTTTTTTAGGGACCACATCACATTTGAAGTCACTTTGAGGGGTCTATATGATAGAAAATACCCAAATGTGACACCATTCTAAAAACTGCACCCCTCAGGGTGCTCAAAACCACATTCAAGAAGTTTATTAACCCTTTACGTGCTTCACAGGAACTGAAGCAATGTGGAAGGAAAAAATTAACATTTATCTTTTTTTGCAAAAACTTTAATTCGGAACCAATTTTTTTTATTTTCACAAGTGTTAAAAGAAAAAATAAGCCACAAAATTTGTTGTGCAATTTCTCCTGAATATGCGATACCCCATATGTGGGGGTAAACCACTTTTTGGGCGCACGGCAGAGGTCGCAAGGGAAGAAGCGCCGTTTGACTTTTTCAACGCAAAATTGGCTGGACGCCATGTCGCGTTTAGAGAGCCTCTGATGTGCCTAAACAGTGGAAACTCCCAACAAGTGACCCCATTTTGGAAACTAGACCCCTTAAGGAACTTATATAGATGTGTGATGAGCACTTTGAACCTCCAAGTGCTTCATAGAAGTTTATAACGTAGAGCCGTGAAAATAAAAAATCATATTTTTTCCACAGAAACTATCTTTTCACTCCAATTTTTATTTTCCCAAGTGTAACAAGACCCCAAAAGTTTTTGTGCAATTTGTCTTGAGCTTGCTGATACCCCATATGTGGGGGTAAACCACTGTTTGGGTGCATGGCAGAGCTTGGAAGGGAAGGAGCGCCGTTTTACTCTTTCAACGCAGAATTGGCTGGATGCCATGTCGCGTTTGTAGAGGCCCTGATGTGTCTAAACAGTGGAAACCCCCCACAAGTGACCCCATTTTGAAAACTAGACCCCCTAAGGAACTTATCTAGATGTGTGGTGAGCACTTTGAACCCCCAAGTGCTTCACAGAAGTTTATAATACCCGGGCGTGAAAATAAAAAATCATATTTTTTCCACAAACCTGATTGTTTTGTCCCCAATTTTTTATTTTCCCAAGGGAAACAGGAGAAATTAGACCACAAAAGTTGTTGTCCAAATTGTCCTGATTACGCTGATACCCATATGTGGGGGGACCACTGTTTGGGCGCACGGCAGGGCTTGGAAGGGAAGGAGCGCCGTTTGACTATTTCAAACCAAAATTAGCTGGAAATGAGATTGGATGCCATGTCGCGTTTGGAGAGCCCCTGATGCACCTAAACAGTGGAAACCCCCCACAAATGACACCAATTTGGAAACTAGATCCCTTAAGGAACTTATCTAGATGTGTGGTGAGTACTTTGAACCCTCAAGTGCTTCACAGAAGTTTATAACGTAGAGCCGTGAAAATAAAAAATCATTTTTTTCCTCAAAAATGATTCTTTAGCCCGCTTTTTCTTATTTTCCCAAGGGTAACAGGAGAAATTGGATGCCAAAAGTTGTTGTGCAATTTTTCCTGAGTACGCTGATAGCCCATATGTGCGGTGTAACCACTGTTTGGGCGCATGGGAGAGCTTGGAAGGGAAGGAGCGCCATTTTGTAATGCAGACTTTGATGGAATGTTCTGCGGAGTCATGTTGTGTTTGCAGAGCCCTTGATGTGCCTAAAGAGTAGAAACTCCTCTGCAAGTGACACCATTCTGGAAACAAGACCCCCAAGGAGCTTATCTAATGTGTGTTGAGCACTTTGAAGTGCTTCACAGAAATTTATAAACGCAGAGCCGTGAAAATAAAAAATCATTTTTTTCCTCAAAAATCATTTTTTTAGCCAGCTATTTTTTTCCAAAGGGTAACAGGAGAAATTAGAACCCCAAAATTGGTGTGCAATTTGTCCTGAGTATGCTGATACCCCATATGTTGGGGTAAACCACTGTTTGGGCGCACGGCAGGGCTCGGAAGGGAGGGAGCGACATTTGACTTTTTGAATGCCACGTCGTGTTTGGAGACCCCTGATGTGCCTAAATTGTGGAAACTCCTCAATTCTAGCTCCAACCCTAACCCCAACACACCCCTAACCCTAATCCCAACCCTAACCCTAATCATAACCCTAACCCTAATCCTAACCCTAAATCCAAACCCTAATTGTAACTCTAACCCTAATTGTAACCCTAACCCTAACGCTAATTCCAACCCTAACCCTAATGATAACCCTAACCCTAAGGCTAGGTTCATATTGCGTTTTACCAGCCCGTTCAACACATAGCGTTGACGGGCTGGTAACGGTATAGCATAACGCGATCGCGTTATGCTATACCCACTAGCGCAGAGGAATCCGCAGATGATTCATCTGCGCTAGCGGTGACGGAGCCCAGACGCTGCAGGCCGCGTTCGAGGCTCCTTCACTGAATGACGACACATCGCGAACGCATGCCGCTTTACGGCATGCGTCGCGATGCACCCTCAAATGGGGGTGAATGGCAGCGTTAACGGAGTTTATCACAGTGATCAAAATGTACTTTTAGAGAATGAATCATTCATTTTTTGAATCTGCCGCCAGACAGATTCGGTGGGCGCACTGCGCATGCACCCGCCATTTTTTTTTACAGCTGAAGACGCCGGGAGGCCGGGAGCTGCAGGAGCACAGAGGGGACACCGGGAGGTACAGGGGGGAATCGGGGTCCCGGGGACACTATTTCTCACCCCTCTGATGTGCGATCACATCAGAGGGGAGAGAAATCTTTTTTTTTTTTGCGGTCGCAGTTAGAACTGATATAATGGCGATCGCACACCGGGGCCGGTAAATACCGATCTGGATCATGTTCTCTGGGGTCTCAGCTACCCCCGGCTGCCGAGACCCAGGAGAACATCGCCCAACCCCCCGGCACATGGCGGCGGGCGCACTGCGCATGCACCCACCATTTTCTCGCTATTGCAGCATGGCAGCGCCCACCGGGCGACTCAGGAGGGCCATAGGACCACCGGGGGCCACAAGGGGGGGATCAGGGACCCAATTTCTCTCCTTTGATGTCCGATCACATCAGAGGAGAGAGAAATTAAATGGCACTTCAGATTTTTTGTTGTTGTTGCGATCGCCGTTATAGGGTTAATAACGGCGATCGCAACATCGGGGTCGGTAAAAACCAACCCGAATCATGTTCTCTGGGGTCTCCGCTACCCCAGCAGCCGAGACCCGGAGAAAATCCTACTGTGGGGGGCGCTGTACCAAAGCTGTGGTTTAAGTACCCTTAATGACCGCCGTTAAAAGGCGTATCGGTGGTCGTTAAGGGGTTAAGAAGACATGTTATAACAAAATATTGTAATGTTGTAAAAATAAAACAATAGTCTCTCAATTTGCTGCTGATCCAGCACATCAGCTTTATCAGTCTCTCTGAACATGATCTATGCAGTAGTCCACTTGTCAGTGGCCCAAGTGCTGTTGAGCAGTACTACTGGCATGTTTCCCATTATTGAGTGATAATGCTAGTAGTATGACGTGTGACTGCTGTATACACTGATTGATTGAAGGATCATATGCTAGATAGCTGCTTAGACTTCTGTATTGGATAAGCAGTGGATTGGAGATAAGAGTATTTTTTTGTTATATTAAAATATTTACTATTGCCTTTATTTTTTCTCAAATGCCAACTAACCCCTTGGTTCTTGTTCTTGGGGTCCTTGTTTACTTAACAGTAGGAACATGTAGATGGAACATGTATGAACCTCATGCAGATGGCACTTAAACCCCTTCAAAGATGTTGTTCACTACTCGACAACGCCTTCTTAAATACTATATTCCCCACTGTAATAAATATAACAGATACCTCGCACACCGACACTGTTCCATTGATGTCAGTACCAGGTCCTTTGGACTCACATGACATTGTGATGTCCCTGAACACTGCAGCTTATCAGTAACTACCAGTTGGTTGCAGTTTTCATACTTCATGTGGACATTCGAGGTTCGATCACAGAAAATGTGAGTGAAGAGAGCCATCAGCGACTAATGATTGGCTGCAATGCTGCCCTGGTATAACAATGTCATGCAAGCCCTTGTCCATCATGCAATGTACCACACATTATACTTATCCATTTTTCAGTTCCCTCAGAAAGGCATATGTTTGGCTCCAAATTTATTGAACATCAACTCACATGAGCATCAACTCATAGTAAATTACACAGTCATGATTTATTTAACATAAACAAAATGAAGCAATGAGAAAATATAAGTGCGCCCTTAAAGCTTACATAGAAATTAAAAAGGTAATCAAAACATTTTTGATTAAAGAGGTTGTCCGGTCAAAATCGATAAGTCTGCAGTGACTCTGTGTGACTGCAGACTTATGAATCCCTCCTGCACACGCATTGTGCGCTGCGTGGATTCGCCGGTTTCAGACCCAAAACCAGAGGATATGTATGAATTATGTATTCCCCGGCCAGTGGGCATGACCTTGCTCTCCTTACACTTGTATGGAGCGAGGCCCCACCCTCTAGTCGGACATGCCCACTGGCAGTCCGCATCACTAGATGGGGAGCCGTCATGGCTCAATACAAGTGTATGGCGCAAGGACACACACACTGGCAGGGGTATGAATAACTCCCAGGTCTGAAATTGGAAAATCATAAGTCCACAGTCACACAGAGTGACTGCAGGCTTACCAGTTTTGACCGGGCAACCCCTTTAAGCAAGTGTAATCACTTTTACAAAAGCAGAAGTTTGCTGGCCTGGAACTGGAACAGTTAGGATGCATTAAAACAATGTAATGGAGGACAGATATCAGAAGTAATCTTAGTGATGCAATTGTTGCTGGCTATTAAACTGTGAAGGGTTATAAGGTAATTTCCAAACAATTAAAAATTATTCTCCAGTTGAAAAACACTCAAGACAGATGACAAACCCCCCCAAAGTGGATATACCAGGAAAATTCACCCCAAGTTCAGACTTTGCAATGCTCAGAGAAATGCAATAAAACCTTAGCTCTACAGCTCACACTCTAAAGACTTAAGTTATCAAGTTATAGATTCAGATCATGACAGTTCAATTTGAGATTGACTGTACAATTATGGCTTGTGTGAAAGGGTTGCTAAGATAAATCCTTTTCTTACTGAAAAGAACATGGCAGCATGACTAACATTTGCAAAGTTGCATCTGAACAAACCACAAGACTTCTGGAACTCTATTGGAATGCTTAACTATCTGATTAAGTGATATAAAGTGGGTTCGGAAAGTATTCTGACCCCTTTAAATTTTTCACTCTTTGTTTCATTGCAGCTATTTGGTAAATGAGAAAAAGTTCATTTTTTTCTCATTAATGTATATTCTGATGCCAAATTTTTACTGAAAAAAAAACAGAAAATGCAGAATTTTTTGCAAATTTAATAAAAAAGAAAAACTGAAGTATCACATGGTCATAGCAATTCAGACCCTTTGCTCAGTATTGAGTAGAAGCACCCTTTTGAGCTAGTACAGCTATGAGTCTTCTAGGGAATGATGCAACAAGTTTTCACACTTGGATTTGGGGATCCTCTGCCATTCTAACTTGCAGATTCTCTCCAGTTCCATCAGGTTGGATGGTGAACTTTGGTGAACAGCCATTTTCAGGTCTCTCCAAAGATGCTCAATTGGGTTTAGGTCAGGGCTTTGGCTGAGCCAGTCAAGAATGGTCACAGAGGTGTTCTGAAGCCACTCCTTTATTATTTTAGCTGTGTGCTTGGGCTCATTGTCTTGTTGGAAGGTGGACTTTCGGCCAAGTCTGAGGTCCAGAGCACTCTGGAAGAGGTTTTCATCCAAGATATCTCTGTACTTCGCCGCATTCATGTTTCCTTCAATTGCAACCAGTCCTGTCCCTGCAGCTGAAAAACATCCCCATAGCACAGCGGTTCTCAACCTGTGGGTCGCGACCCCGGCGAGGGTCGAACGACCAAAACACAGGGGTCGCTTAAAGGAGCCGGCGACTGCAGCACTGTAGTGACAGCTGCAGCCGCCGGCTTCAAGAAGACAATCCATACTTACCTATCGTCGCTGCGTCCCTGTCGGCCGCAGCAGCTTCCTCCTGGCAGTGCGGTGACGTAGTACCGCTCATTAAGGTAATGAATATGGACGTGACGCCACCCCATAGGCGTGGCATCCATATTCATGCTCTTAATGAGCGGTATTACGTCACCGCTGCGCACAGGAGGAAGCTGACGCGGCCGACAGGGACGCAGGGACCTGCAGCGATGGAGCGAGGAGGGTAAGTATGATGGGGGGACGGGGGAGCAGAGCCATGTATACAGGATGGGAGGGGGAGCGGAGCCATATATACAGGATGGGAGGATGGGAGCGGAGTCTGTATACAAGATGGTAGGGGGAGCGGAGCCATATATAGATGGAGATGGACGGGCAGATACAGGATGGGAGGGAGCGCATTTACAGGATGGGAGCGGAGCCATTATACAGGATGGGAGGATGGGAGCGGAGCCATGTATACAGGATGGGAGGATGGAACGGAGCCATATATACAGGATGGAGCGGAGCCATGTATACAAGATGGTAGGGGGAGCGGAGCCATATATACAGGATGGGAGTGTGGGAGCGGAGCCATATATACAGGATGGGAGGGTGGAGCGGAGCCATGTATACAGGATGGGAGGATGGGAGCGGAGCCATATATACAGGATGGGAGGATGGGAGCGGAGCCATGTATACAGGATGGGAGGATGGGAGCGGAGCCATGTATACAGGATGGGAGGGGGAGCGGAGCCATGTATACAGGATGGGAGGGGGAGTGGAGCCATATATACAGGATGGGAGGATGGAAGCGGAGCCATGTATACAGGATGGGAGGATGGGAGCAGAGCCATGTATACAGGATGGGAGGGGGAGCGGAGCCATATATACAGGATGGGAGGATGGGAGGGAGCCATGTATACAGGATGGGAGGGGGAGCAGAGCCATATATACAGGATGGGAGGATGGGAGCGGAGCCATATATACAGGATGGGAGGGGGAGCGGAGCCATGTATACAGATGAGATGTGAGGTGTATGTGTCTGTGTGTATCAGTTTGTGTGAGTGTGTGTCTGCCTGTGTGTGTGTATGTGAGAGAGTGCTGCGGTGCTGTCTGTGTGTGGTGCTGTATGTGTGATGGTGATGGAGGGAGGCAGTGATGGTGGTGAGGAGGCAACGATGATGATGGGGAGTCAATGATGATGGGCAAGGCAGGATGATGATGGGGCAGGTGATGATGATGGGAGCAATGATGATGAATGATGATGAGAGCAATGATAGATGATGGGGAGCCAATGATGATGAGCAGGCAATGATCATGATGATGGGGGAGCCAATGATGATGGGCAGGCAATGATAATGATGATGGGGAGCAAATGATGATGGGAGGCAATGATGATGATGGGCAGGCAATGATGATGATGGGCAGGCAATGATGATGATGGGGAGGCGATGATGATGGGGAGCCAATGATGATGGGCAGACAATGATGATGATGATGGGGAGGCAATGATAATGATGATGGGGAGGCAATGATGATGGGGAGGTGATGATGATGATGGGGAGGCAATGATGATGATAATGGGGAGTCTTTCCACAGTGCCCTTTCCTGAGCCATAACAGTGCAGAATGCAGCACAGTGCAGAGGAGAGCTCCATATTTTGTATGGAGCATTATATGGGGACCAGTATTCTTTATGGAGCATTATATTTGGCCCATAATACTGTATGGAGGACTATATGGTGCCATAATATTGTATGGAGGACTGTAATTATTTTTTGGTTTTGGGGTCACCGCAACATGAGGAATTGTATTGCGGGGTCACGGCATTAGAAAGGTTGAGAACCACTGCCATAGCATTATGCTGCCACCACCATGTTTCACTGTTGGGATTGTATTGGGCAGGTGATGAGCAGTGCCTGGTTTTCTCCACACATACCGCTTCGAATTATCACCAAAAAGTTCTATCTTCGTCTTATCAGACCAGAGAATTTTATTTCTCATAGTCTGGGAGTCCTTCATGTGTTTTTTAGCATATGAGGGCTTTCATATGTCTGGCACTGAGGAGAGGCTTCCGTTGGGCCACTCTGCCATAAAGGCCCGACTGGTGGAGGGCTGCAGTGATAGTTGACTTTGTGTAACTTTCTCCCATCTCCCTACTACATCTGTGGAGCTCAGCCACAGTGATCTTGGGGTTCTTCTTTACCTCACTCAGCAAGGCTCTTCTCTCACAATTGATCAGTTTGGCTGGAGGGCCAAGTCTTGGAAGACTTCTGGTGGTCCCAAACTTCTTCCATTTAAGGATTAATGAGGCCACTGTGCTCTTAGGAATCTTGAGTACTGCAGAAATTCTTTTGTAACCTTGGCCAGATGTGTGCCTTGCCACAATTCTGTCTGTGAGCTCCTTGGTCAGTTCCTTTGACCTCATGTGGTGACCTTCATTCTGTATGGGGTGATTAAGTGGGGACATCAAACTTAATGGGGTGATTATAGGGGACATCATACTTTATACAGGGGTTTGTTATGCATCTCGTACTGTATATAAGGGGCTGTGATGCATACCAATATATATGGGGCTTGTGGTGACCATCTTAATATGCATGAGGTCATCATCACTCTGTGTGACTGTAGACTTGTGAATCCTCAGTGTGTGCATCACGCACTGTCAGGATTCTCCGGTGTCGGGGGTGGCCAGTCAGGTAACCGCAAGTATGCGATTTGAATTCATGTGGTCATGTGCTGTCTAAATGTGCACGGCTGCACTCAATACAAGTGAATTCAGCAAAGCCAAGGTGTGGAAATCCTAATCTTGTGGTCACATGACGGCCACTCTCAACACCGACACCGGAGAATCCTGACAGTGCATGCTGTGAGGATTCAGAAGTCTGAAGTCACATATACTTTAACCCCAAGCCTGAAAGACAGCTTAAATGATCAGTATAGTGGTATTACAGTGGGTATGGAAAGTATTCAGAGCCCTTTACATTTTTCACTACTTGTTTCATTGCAGCGATTTGGTAAATTCAAAATAGTTCATTTTTTTTCTCATTAATATACACTCTGCACCACATCTTGACTAAAAAAAAAACAGAAATGTAGAAATTTTTGCAAATCTCTGAAATATCACATGGTCATAAGTATTCAGACTCTTTGCTCAGTATTGAGTAGAAGCACACTTTTGAGCTAATACAGCCATGAGTCTTCTTGGGAATGATGCAACAAGTTTTTCACACCTGGATTTGGGGATCCTCTGCCATTCTTCTTTGCTGAACCTCTCCAGTTCCATCAGGTTGGATGGTGAACATTGGTGGACAGCTATTTTCAGGTCTCTCCAGAGATGCTCAATTTTGTTTAGGTCAGGGCTCTGGCTGGGCCAGTCAAGAGTGGTCACAGAGTTGTTCTGAAGATACTCCTTTGTTGTTTTAGCTGTGTTTTTAGAATCATTGTCTTGTTGGAAGGTGAACCTTCGGCCAAGTCTGAGTTCCAGAGCACTCTAGAAGAGGTTTTCATCCAGGATAGCTTTGTACTTCACCCATTCATTTTTACCTTCAATTGCAACCTGTCTTCCTGTTCCTGCAACTGAAAAACACCCCATAGAATGATTCTGCCACCACCATGTTTCCCTGATTTTCTCCACACATACCACTTAGAATTATCACCAAAAAGTTATATCTTCGCCTCATCAGACCAGAGAATCTTATTTCTCATAGTCTGGTGAGTCCTTCATGTGTGATCGGTCTGCAAACCATGTCCTATGAGGAATGGTTACAGGATTTGGGAATGTTTAGCTTTCGAAAAAGAAGACTGAGAGTAGGAGTACTTAATAGCAGTCTACAAATATCTGAAGGGCTGTCACAGTATAGAGAGATCATCATTATTCTCATTTGCACAAGGAAAGACTAGAAGCAATGGGATAAAACTGAATGGAGGAGACACAGATTAGATGTTAGAAAAAACTTTTTGACAGTTAGGGTAATCAATGAGTTGAACAGGCTACCACGAGACGTGGCGAGTTATCCTTCAATGGAAGTCTTCAAACAGAGGCTAGACAGACAGCTGTCTGGGATGATTTAGTAAATCCTGCTTTGAGCAGAAAGTTGGACCAGATGACCCAGGAGGTCCCTTCCAACTTTACCATTTTATGATTCTATGAGTCTATCTCTACAGTATATGCTGATAATATTTGGTTATGGTTTGTTGGTATCTGCCTGTTACATTGCAATATTCTTATTGTGGTATTGTTATTATTATTAAATCTTAGAGTTATTATTAGAAATATTGGAAGCCTTGATTTCCTCCAGGCAGGGTAATATTAGTAATAGATGTCCCTAACTGGGGCTCAGGGGTGGGGACAACATGGGCCTGTATGCTTTAAAATGCCAAGGCTGAAATTCAGTCCCAGTCCATCCCTGGAGAGAGACTACCTGGACATATGAGATCAACACACAATTCAAGTTGCAGAGTTGCAGTCAGGAACAGAAGCCACTGGGGATCAGCGTGATAAGTATTAATACTAGTGATGAGTGAATTTGTTCAGAAAACGATTGCCAAACATAAGTTCAGCATGAATATGACACATTCAGATTTGTGATCGGAAACACAAGCAAAATTTAATAAAATCGGGAAAAATCGGAAACATTCGATAAAAAGTGCGGGGAAATATTTGTGCTGCCACAAAAGTATTTTAAGCACTTTTGCTACGATAATGGTGGTGTATCATGAGAATTTGGCATGTGTTTGATGAGGGGAGGGGTTTGCAGAGCTCAGAAGCGCAGCGTGCTTGTAAACAGTAATTTTTTTCCAACACACAGGCTCTCCATGCATGTGCAGTGACAGTGACACAGCCATGACATATGCAGCTGTGGCGGCGATCAGCTGTTCAGCCAGCGGGATCCAGGAAGCCAGGTTCCCGCTGTAGCATTTTCGGCAAGCGCTATTGCTTGCCGAATATGCGGGAAACCGAAGATATTCGCTCAAGTCTTGTGGTATCCTGACAGCTAACCAGCAATAGCACAAAAAGAGGAAAAACAAAAAAATCCTCCAAAAATTCAAAAAATACAGCAAAAAGGCAGAGATGCTCTCCTGCCCAGGCCTTCAAACAAATGCACTATCAGGATGCAGTGGACCCATATAGTTAAGATGGCGGCAACACAGGTGCAAGAATACCGATGGGACAGCCGCTCACAACCTACCAATCCATGGAGGGGGCGGCTGCTTGGTATATTGATGCACAATGAAGACTTGTATGCAGCGCTGTTCACATTATGGCAATGCACTGCATCCAGTTAAACAGCCTAGTATTTACACCCTTCTATTAGATCAGGCGGGCTGCCCAGCACTATTAAAATGCATCCCATGTGAACAGACACCACAGTTTACAAGACCAAATGGGCCCAACTGCACCCTGTAAAATAAAGTGCAAAAAACACATAAAAAAGTGTGAGGTATTAGTTTGTATTTTGGCCAAAGTACGTAAGCTTGTAATCCACTTCACAGATCCTCACTCTTACAAGTAACTACACTAACCAGCAATAGCACAAAAAGAGGGAAAAAAAAATCCTCCAAAAATTCTAAAAATACAGCAAAAAGGCAGAGATGCTCACCTAAATATAAACAAATTGACCCCCGCGCCTCCAAATAGCTGCTCAGAATGATAGTGGTAACAATACTAGGAATCCACCAAATAAGAATAAATTAACTCCCTTAGATGCTGGCCCAAAAAGGAACCAAATATAATGCAATGAGAAACTTACTTGAATCCTATAGATGGTGACACGTGTTGGGACATGGAAACCCGGCACCTCATAGAAGTGACAGGGAAGGCAGGGCGCGTGTTGGCTTAAAAAGCTGACAGGCAGGCAATCTAGCAGGGGAGCGTCCTCCCTAGAAAGCAAGATGCCTCCTGAACTGTCGTGCGTACCTGCGTCGAGTGTAGCGGCATCCTGCGGCCAAAGGATGCCGTAAGAGAAGACGGGATAGATTGGAGGTGGAAATGGAAGGACGGGTGATGTCACCACAGGATAGGGGCCGAGGAGAGTCAATTCTATCCAACGCGTTTCAAAGGCACACAGGCCTTCTTCATCAGGGATGGAGAACTGCTGAGCCGCCGGTCTTAAATACCTATCGGTGTCTACCACTCCTCCCCCAAAATTAATGGCACATGTCACCATAGCAAAATGAATTGAATAATGTGTCTAATTGCTTGAAGAAAAGCCCTGGCTATTATGTACCTAAGTGTATAATTAAAATCAAAATTCTTTATTAGTGAACAAATATAAAAAATATATATGTGTACCTTACAAATTATTAAAACCTATTTTAATGATTGCTAATTAGCAGAACCATTGATCCAATAAAATGTATGTATGTGTACTTACTTTTTAGTACAATGTGATTTATATGGTACACAGTCGACACATTAATAAAATGAAATAATTGTCCTATAGGTAAATATCAAAATAAGACTGATGGTGACCGATAAAACATCTGGTTTAAAAATAGTAAAAATAAAATAGAATAAAACTAAGAATATATGCTGGCTAAAGGTTATATATTGCCTTAGCCAGTTATAAGCTGTCCGCTTATAGTTGTTATCCTAAAAACATTCAGGTGCTTATGAAAAAGCAAAAAGCTCTATCTCCTGGTTTAACCCTTTAGGGGCCAGACTATCTAAAGTGAAAATCCAGCGGGACTCAACGCGTGACATCCGTTTAAGATAGTCGCCACCCCTGCTGTTCTTTTGGACTATTTGGATTCCACAAAAACAGGCACCCCTCACGGACTTGTTGTGATGTTCCAAAAAGTGCCTGGATAATGGATGCCCACTAAAAGCCTTTCTTGATGTTATTAAAATGTTCCTTAATCCGGTCCTTCAGTTTCCGTTTAGTTCGACCCACATAAATTTTCTGGCAAGGGCACTGTATTAGGTAAATTACCCCAGTGGTGTAACATGAAATTGAGTCTTTAATATAGTATTGCTGTTGGTTATGTGTATCATAAAACGTAGTTTGTTTAACTTTACGAAAAGTAGTATCGATACAACATGAACAGGTGCCGCATGGTGTAAAACCTTTTGATGCAGCACTGGCAGATTTAACCATTTCATTCCCCACAGTTGGGGCTACTAGGTTGCCTATTGATTGGGCTTTCCTAAATACGAACTTGGGGTATTTTGGTAAAAATTCCCCTATTTTTTTGTCACTGATGGATACACCAATATTTACGAATAATATTTGTAAATTGTTGGTGATTGTGGTGGTACTGAGTAATAATCGGCAGATCGTGAATTTGTTCCGTAATAGTAGGTCTAATGCTCAGGTTGGGTTGAGGTTTGTGGACTAAGGTGTGTCTGGGCACCAGTCCAACTTCCCTTTTAGATATTTGTAGAGCAGATTCTGAATAACCTTTTTCAAGGAATTGGCTAATCAAGTGGTCAGCTTCTTTATTATATTCCTGTATGTTGGAACAATTCCATCTAATTTGCGTGAATTGGCCCTTAGGGATGTTGGTCAGCCATACATGAGATGGCAGCTGTGGATGTCGATGTAACTATTGACATCAACATCTTTGCGATGACACCTGGTATGAATAGCCTCTTTTTCCACATATATTTCCAAATCTAAAAAATTTATACTGTTTGGACTTGTGGTAGACGTGAATTCCAATCCAAATGTATTATTGTTGAGAGTGGAGATAAACCCGTCAAGGGCTTTCTGAGGTCCATCCCAAATAAACAAGACATCATCAATGAATCTGCGCCACATAATTAGACCGGGAAACAATTGCCCTGACTGAAAAATGCATAGCTCCTACCATTTGGCTACATATAAATTCGCGTAGCTGGGTGCAAAACAGGTACCCATTGTCGTACCCCAGGTTTGTAAGTAAAATTGTCCTTCATAGATAAAGTAATTGTGTTGAAGAATAAACATTATACTATCGATAATGAATAAAACCTGGGGTTCGGCATAGTTCCCAAGTTTTCTAAGAAAATACTCTGATGCCTCACATCCTTTTTGATGGTTGATAACAGTATAAAGTGACTTGATATCTAGAGTACCTAGAATAAAGCCCCCGTCTCACATAGCGATATCGCTAGCGAGGTCGCTGCTGAGTCACTAGTTTTGTGACGCAGCAGCGAGCTCACCAGCGATATGCTGTGTGTGACATTCAGCGACGATCAGCCCCCCTACCGGGTATCGCTGATCGTCGCTGAAAGGTCAGGACATTTTTTGATCGCTGGTCTCCCGCTGACAGGCACGCATCGCTGGGCGGGTGTGACAGGCGCGAAGAACCAGCGATCCGCGTGGTAACCAAGGTACACAGCGGGTTTCCAGGCACCGCGCAGCTCCTGGAAACCCGATGTGTACCTTGGTTACCAGCTCCCTGCATCAGGGCACTGGTATTCAAGGTACACTGCGGGTAACTAAGCGATGTTACCCGCAGTGTCGCTTGTACTGATCGCTGCACTCAGCAGCGATAATGTAGCGATACACCAGCGATCCTGATCGTTGTCGGGATCGCTGGTGTATCGCTATGTGAGACCCAGCCTTAAGTCCCTTTTTCCACCTAATGCCCTCAAGGACTTGTATTGTATGGTTGGTGTACTTGAGATAAGCTTGAACCAGAGTCAGGCATTTCTGAAGATGTACGTCAACATATCGGGATAAATTAGATGTAAGGCAATTGATGCCAGAGATTATGGGTCTACCCAGAGGGCATTTTGTATCTTTATGTAATTTAGGGATATGATAAAAAGCCGCTATGCTGGGAGTTTTGTTCAAAATAAAGCAAAATTCTTTATTATTAAGTATACCTTCCCGTTTACCCTTTGTGGCTAGAATATTGAGGTAGTTGATATACTGAGCGGTGGGGTTGTTGACCAATTTCTTATACGTTATTTGGTCATTTAATAACCTAAGGGATTCTTCGTGATACATAGACTTGTTCAAGATTACGATCCCACCCCCTTTATCCGCCGGACGAATAATAATGTCATTGTTTGATTGAAGGTCCTGAATAGCCCTCCGTTCACTAATAGTTAAATTGTTTGGCAGATATTTCCAATTATTTTGTTTAGTTCGTCTAATGTCCGCACTACCATAGTTTCAAACGTGCAAAATGCACTTGAATATTCCTGTAGTAGATTAAATTTAGAAGGGTTTGCCAAATTGGTATGGACATAATTAGATTGGGTTATTTGAGCTTGGAAGGATGCAGAGGGACCTTTTTTTTTAGAAAGTATTTTTTGATAGCCAAATTACGCAAGAATTTTTTAATACTAATGTATAGGTCAAACGGTTTAGATCTGACCGTAGGAGCGAATTTCAAACCTTTTTGAAGGAGTGAACATTCATGGTTTGATAATGTATAGGAGCTTAAATTAAAGATTTTTTGTCCATAGTATTTATAGAGGCTACTGTTGTGAATGGGTTTGAGATGAGTTCTGAGCAGAGGCTTCCTCTGGTGGTTACAAGCGGTGCTGGTCTGTCCAGTGAAGATTGTGAGGACTGGGAATCAGGTGTTACTGACTGGTCTTATATAAGGGAGTCACCTTCCCATCAGGGTTGCCGGTGATCAATTGTTCTGGTCTGAATCCTTCATTCCTGTTTCCCTTGTAGCCTGCTGTGTCGTGTCTGCATCTCCTGCTAACAGATAAGACATTTTCTTCTTTTTGTTTTTGTGTTATATTTTTGCATTTTTGTCCTGCACTTCTGTGGGGGCCTTCAGGGTCCCCTCCGGGGGCTTTTGCCCTCTCAGTTTAGTTCAGCCACTGATGTTTGTACTTTTGCTTTTTCCAGTTTTTTCAGTGGCTGCTGTTTTGATTTTGTTACACCAGAGAACTAATTTAGGTGGAAGAGGTCGTGTGATCTCAGGTGTTTTTGAAATTAGTAGAGTTGGTGCTTTTCAGGGTTTTCTGGGATTGCAGTAAGTACCCTTCCTATCCTTTTCTATTTAGTTAGTTTGGGCCCCAGCGTTTGCTCATACTATTTTCTTTCTGTGTCAGTATTTCATCTTGTCTAACAGCCATTACATGTTTGGGGGCTTTCTATGTTCTTTGGGGTTCTGCTCCGGGGCAGATAGCTTTCCTATTTCTATCTTTAGGTGTAGTTAGTTTCTCAGGCTGTGACGAGGCGTCTAGGACCAACGTAGGAACGCTCCACGGCTGCCTCTAGTTGTGGTGGTTAGTCAGGGTACTGCAATCTCATAGATTCCAACTGCTCTGGTGTATTGCCTTTTTTACCTGCACTCCTCAGCTACGAAACATAACAGTATCACCGGCATCAACTGAAAATTGTGTGGAACTCACAGAAGGGAAAAATATTGTGAAGAAAAAAAAAGAAAAAAAAAAAAAGGTTGTCAGAGTTGTCAGATGTATTTTTCTGTTTTGTTGCATTTTTTTCCCTCTGTATCTCTGGGTGCTGGGGAGGATCTTTCTCTCAATGGAGTTTGCACAGTTGTCTGGCCGTGTGGATCAGCTTGCCACTGAGGTTCAGAGTATTGCTGCATATCTTGCTAGGTTGCCTGTTGTGGAACCTAGGATTCCCATGCCAGATTTGTTTTTAGGGGATCGAGCTAAGTTTCAGAATTTCAAAAATAATTGTAAATTGTTTTTTGCCTTAAAATCTAAGTCCTCAGGGAACGCAGCGCAGCAGGTTCAAATTATCATCTCTCTCCTGCGCGGCGATCCTCAGGATTGGGCTTTTTCCCTGACACCTGGGGATCCTGTTTTTAGTGATGTTGATACATTTTTTCAGGCCTTGGGGTTATTGTACGATGAGCCTAATGTCACTGATCAAGCTGAAAAAGCCTTGTTGGCATTAAATCAGGGGCTTGATGACGCTGAGTTATACTGTCAGAGATTCCGTAGGTGGGCAGTCCTGACCAAATGGAATGACGACACTTTGGCAGCCCTTTTCCGGAAGGGTCTGTCAGATAATGTAAAGGATGTTATGGTGGGATTCCCTGTCCCCTCTGGTCTCAATGATTCTATGTCATTAGCGATTCAAATTGACAGACGTTTGCGTGAGCGGAGAAGTATGCGTGGAATGGTGTTGCCTTGTGAACCAGCTTCTGAACCCATGCAGTGTGATAGAGTGGTGTCTGGGGCACAGCGTCATGAGTTTCGAAAGCGCAATGGGTTATGTTTCTACTGTGGTGATGCCTCTCATGCTATTTCAGTCTGCCCTAAGCGGGGAAGACGTTTTGCACGCTCAGTTGTCTTGGGTAGTGTTCAGACTAAGTTTTTATTAACTGTCACTCTGATATGCTCTCGTCCTCATTTTCTGCTCAGGCTTTCGTTGATTCTGGAGCAGCTATTAACCTGATGGATTATGATTTTGCTAAACGTTGTGGGTTTCCCTTGATACCCCTACAGAAGTCTATTCCCCTACTGGGGATCGATTCTACCCCTTTGGCTGAGAATAAACCCCAGTTTTCTACTCAGGTGATAATGAGGGTTGAACCTGATCACCAGGAGTGCTGCAAATTTTTGGTTCTGTATAATCTGCATGACATTATCGTGCTGGGTTTCCCTTGGTTACAGTCTCATAATCCTGTTTTGGATTGAAATCTGTGTCTGTAACCAGTTGGGGCTGCCAATGTGTTAATACCAACACTCCTGTTTTTTTTGCTCCCCCCAGGCTCAGGATGTTCCTAACTTTTTGATTGATTTTTCTGATGTGTTTAGCGAAAGTAAATCTGCATCCTTGCCTCCCCATAGGAGCTATGACTGCGCTATTGAATTAGTGCCGGGTAGTAAATTCCCTAAGGGTCGCCTTTTTAACTTGTCTGTACCTGAACATGACGCTATGCGGTCTTATATCAAGGAATCATTGGAGAAGGGTCATATCAGACCATCCTCTTCACCCTTAGGTGCCGGTTTTTTCTTTGTGGCCAAAAAGGATGGTTCATTGAGGCCGTGTATTTATTATCGTCTCTTGAACAATATTACTGTGAAATATCAATACCCGTTACCCTTGATTTCTGACCTGTTTTCCAGGGTGAAAAACGCTACTTTGTTTACCAAGCTTGACCTCAGGGGGGCATATAACCTTATTCGCATTAAGCACGGGGATGGAATGGAAGACGGCATTCAATACCCCGGAGGGGCATTTTGAGTACCTGTGATGCCCTTTGGGCTCACTAATGCTCCTTCTGTCTTCCAGTCCTTCATGAATGACATTTTCAGGGATTTTGTGGATAAATTTCTGATTGTTTATTTGGATGATATCTTGATTTTTTCTAATGACTGGGACTTTTCATGTGAAACATGTTCGAACTGTATTCCAGATTTTGAGAGAGAATGCTCTTTATGTGAAGGGATCAAAGTGTCTTTTTGGCATACAGAGGATCTCATTTCTGGGATTCATTTTGTCCCCATCTGTTATTGAAATGGACCCGGTCAAGGTTCAGGCCATCTGTGATTGGGTCCAACCTACTTCATTAAAGGCTCTTCAGAGATTTTTGGGTTTTGCCAATTTTTATCGTAAATTTATTGGTAATTTCTCAGTTATTGTTAAACCATTAACTGATTTGACCAGAAAGGGTTCTGATGTGATGAATTGGCCTCCTGAGGCAGTCTCTGCATTTCAGGAACTTAAGCAGAGATTCACTTCTGCTCCTGTTCTACGCAGCCTGATGTTTCTCTGCCATTTCAGGTGGAGGTTGATGCCTCTGAAATTGGGGCAGGTGCCGTTTTGTCCCAAAAAGATCCAGAGACCTCTAAAAGTAACCCTTGTGCCTTTTTCTCTCGAAAATTTTCTCCTACTGAACGTAATTATGACGTGGGTAATCGGGAGTTATTGGCCATGAAGTGGGCTTTTGAAGAGTGGAGACATTGGCTGGAGGGAGCCAAACATCAGGTGGTGGTCCTTAGGACCATAAGAATCTGGTCTATCTGGAATCTGCCAAGCGACTCAATCCTAGACAGGCCAGGTGGGCCTTGTTTTTCACACGTTTTAATTTTGTGGTTTCCTTTCTTCCTGGCACTAAGAATGTTAAGGCGGATGCCCTCTCGAGGAGCTTCCTTGCAGACTCTCCTGAGTTATCTGATCCTTCTGTTATTTTGAAAGAGGGTGTAGTTCTTTCCGCCATCTCGCCCAATTTGAGACTTGCTCTGGAGGGGTGTCAGGAGGATAGGCCCGAGCGCTGCCCGGTTGGAAAATTGTTTGTCCCGGATCAGTGGAAAAAGAGTGTGATGTCTGAGATTCATTGTTCCGCATTGGCTGGGCATCCCGGAATTTTTGGTACCAGAGACTTGGTTAGTCGGTCCTTTTGGTGGCCTACCTTGTCTCGTGATGTCAGGGAATTTGTGCAGTCCTGCGGGACTTGCTCTCGCTCCAAGCCTTGCTCTCGCTCTAGTGGTTTGTTGATGCCATTGCCTGTGCCCAAGAGACCATGGACCCATATCTATATGGATTTCATTTCCGACCTTCCTGTTTCTCAGAGAATGACCACCATCTGGGTAATTTGTGATAGGTTTTCCAAAATGATACATCTTGTGCCATTACCTAAGTTGCCTTCCTCCTCTGAATTGGTGCCGTTGTTCCTTCAGCACGTGGTTCGTTTACACGGCATTCCTGAGAACATTGTGTCAGACAGAGGAGTCCAGTTTGTTTCCAGATTTTGGAGGACTTTTTGTTCTAAACTGAGTGTTCAATTGTCTTCTCCTCGGCATTTCATCCTCAGACCAATGGTCAAACTGAGAGAACAAACCAGACATTGGAGACTTATCTAAGATGCTTTGTGTCTGCTGATCAGGATGACTGGGTCTCTTTTTTGCCTTTGGCTGAGTTTGCTCTTAATAACAGGGCTAGCTCTGCCACTTTGATGTCTCCGTTTTTCTGTAATTCTGGGTTTCACCCTCGATTTTCTTCAGGACAGACGGAGGCTTCTGTCTGTCCGGTGTTGACTCTGTTGTGGAGCGTATGCAGCAGATTTGGGACCAGGTAGTGGAGAGGTTGTCCCTCTCTCAGGAGAAGGCCCAGCGGTTTGCTAACCGGCATAGGACTGATGGTCCTCGGTTTGAAGTGGGGGACTTGGTCTGGTTGTCCTCAAAGAATATTCCTATGAGAGTGGCATCTCCTAAATTTAAGCCTAGGTTCATTGGACCTTATAAGATCATGGAGATTATTAATCCTGTTTTTTTCGTTTGCTTCTTCCAGGGACATTTAAGATCCATAACGTGTTCCACAAGTCCTTGTTGAAGAGGTTTGTTGAGCCAGTGGTTCCTGCTGCTGTGCCTCCTGACCCTGTTTTGGTTGAGGGCAATCTGGAGTATGTGGTTGAGAAAAATTAGATTCTCGTTTTTCTAGACGGAAACTCCAGTATTTGGTTAAATGGAGAGGTTATGGTCAGGAAGACAATTCTTGGGTGTTTGCTTCGGACATCCATGCTAGGAGACTTATCCGTGCGTATCATAGAACTCATCCTGACCGACCTGGTTGCTCAAATGAGGGTTCGGTGACCCCTCCTCAAGGGGGGGGGTACTGTTGTGAATGGGTTTGAGATGAGTTCTGAGCAGAGGCTTCCTCTGGTGGTTACAAGCGGTGCTGGTCTGTCCAGTGAAGATTGTGAGGACTGGGAATCAGGTGTTACTGACTGGTCTTATATAAGGGAGTCACCTTCCCATCAGGGTTGCCGGTGATCAATTGTTCTGGTCTGAATCCTTCATTCCTGTTTCCCTTGTAGCCTGCTGTGTCGTGTCTGCATCTCCTGCTAACAGATAAGACATTTTCTTCTTTTTGTTTTTGTGTTATATTTTTGCATTTTTGTCCTGCACTTCTGTGGGGGCCTTCAGGGTCCCCTCCGGGGGCTTTTGCCCTCTCAGTTTAGTTCAGCCACTGATGTTTGTACTTTTGCTTTTTCCAGTTTTTTCAGTGGCTGCTGTTTTGATTTTGTTACACCAGAGAACTAATTTAGGTGGAAGAGGTCGTGTGATCTCAGGTGTTTTTGAAATTAGTAGAGTTGGTGCTTTTCAGGGTTTTCTGGGATTGCAGTAAGTACCCTTCCTATCCTTTTCTATTTAGTTAGTTTGGGCCCCAGCATTTGCTCATACTATTTTCTTTCTGTGTCAGTATTTCATCTTGTCTAACAGCCATTACATGTTTGGGGGCTTTCTATGTTCTTTGGGGTTCTGCTCCGGGGCAGATAGCTTTCCTATTTCTATCTTTAGGTTAGTTAGTTTCTCAGGCTGTGACGAGGCGTCTAGGACCAACGTAGGAACGCTCCACGGCTGCCTCTAGTTGTGGTGGTTAGTCAGGGTACTGCAATCTCATAGATTCCAACTGCTCTGGTGTATTGCCTTTTTTACCTGCACTCCTCAGCTACCGAAACATAACAGGCTACTTTCTTTTTGGCGAGTTCCCCCTCTCTTACCCCTCTTGGTTTGTTTGGTTTTACCTGAAAAAAATTCCGGTTAATTAAGGAGTGAGAAATGGGGCCCTTGTTTTTCTTAAGAGCAGTAAATGAGGGCTTGTTTTTATTATTCATGGTTTTATTCATATTGGTTTTATTATTAGTTGTGCCCTTTAGTCGGTTTATTGGTGTCAACTTGGATGCTGGCACAGATTCTAATCGTAGAGGAGGTAGAATAGTAGTTGAGGTAGTAGCTATTCCTGATCCGGAAGATTATCTCCCTGGAAACAAGAGGACTCACCCTCTGTTTCCATAAGTATTAATGGCGCATATCTATTAGTAGTAGATGTCTGGGATGGTGCCAAGCTCCTCTGTGGTCCTATTGCAGATGTTGAAGCCGTCATTGGTGTAATGCTAGTCTCAAATGATAGTTGAAAATCAGTCGGACTTATTAATCTAGACTGATCTTGAAGTGTTTGTTTATTTGGTTCCTTATGATAATTAGGCACGGGAGTATATTGGGTAGAATTAGTGTTTGTATATACCGAAAATTCAATGATTGATTAGATGCATTATGTGATGGGGTGATGTTATATTCATCCAAGGTCAGTAGATCTTCCGGTCTCTGATAAATACTGGAAGTTTCATTTGCCCCATATTCTGGTGCACTGAGATATGTTTCTTTAGGGATATTATCCCTATGGGACTTCTTGATCTTTTTGGCAATAATTTCCTGTTCCTTATTTTTTAATCTGAGTAGTATAATTATCTATTATACCTTGAAAGTCATCCATATGATCAAATTGTTCAAATTGTTCAAGTTGATCAAGCAACCTGACCACCTGACGGCTAGTGGTCCTAAGGTTAGCCAATGCTCACCTGCCCAGGCCTTCAAACAAATGCACTATCAGCTTTTTCCCTGACACCTGGGGATCCTGTTTTAAATAATATTGATGCATTTTTTCAGGCTCTGGGGTTATTGTACGATGAACCTATGTCACTGATCAAGCTGAAAAGATCTTGTTGGCATTAAATCAGGGTCTTGAAGACGCTGAGTTGTACTGTCATAAATTTCGAAAGTGGGCAGTCCTGACCAAATGGAATGATGATGCTTTGGCAGCCCTTTTTCGAAAGGGTCTGTCAGAAAAAGTAAAGGACGTTATGGTGGGATTCCCTGTTCCCTCTGGTCTCAATGATTCTATGTCTTTGGCTATTCAAATTGACAGACGTTTGCGTGAGCGCAGAGGTATGCGTGAGATAGTGTTGCCTTGTGAGCCAGCTCCTGAGCCCATGCAGTGTGATGGAATGACTTCTGGGGCTCAGCGTCATGAGTTTTGTAAGCGCAATGGGTTATGTTTCTACTGTGGTGACGCTTCCCATGCTATTTCTGTCTGCCCTAAGCAGGGAAGACGTTTTGCACGCTCAGTTGTGTTGGTTAGTGTTCAGACTAAATTTCTGTTGACTGTTACCCTGATTTGCTCCCTGTCCACATTTTCTGCTCAGGCTTTTGTTGATTCAGGAGCAGCTATTAACTTGATGGATTTTGACTTTGCAAACGTTGTGGGCTTCCCATGATACCCCTGCGGAAGTCTATTCCCCTACTGGGCATTGATTCTACCCCTTTGGCGGAGAATAAACCCCAGTTTTCTACTCAGGTGAGAGTTGAACCAGATCATCAGGAGAGTTGCAAATTTCTGGTGCTGCATAATCTGCATGACAATATTGTACTAGGTTTCCCTTGGTTACAGTCTCATAATCCTGTTTTAGATTGGAAATCTGTGTCTGTGACCAGTTGGGGCTGCCAATGTGTTAATACTGACACTCCTTTTTTTTCTGCCTCTCCCCAGTCTCAGGATGTCCCTGACTTTTTGACTGATTTTCTGATGTGTTTAGTGAAAGTAAATCTGCATCCTTGCCCCCTCACAGGAGCTATGATTGTGCTATTGAATTAGTGCCCGGTGGTAATTTCCTAAAGGTCGCCTTTTTAATTTATCTGTACCTGAACACGATGCAATGCGATCTTATATCAAGGAGTCATTGGAGAAGGGTCATATCAGACCATCCTCTTCACCCTTGGGCGCCGGTTTTTTCTTTGTGTCCAAAAAGGATGGTTCATTGAGGCCGTGTATTGATTTCGCCTCCTGAATAAGATCACTGTTAAATATCAATATCCGTTACCTTTGATTTTTGACCTATTTTCCAGAGTGAAAAGTGCTAGTTGGTTTACCAAGCTTGACCTCAGGGGGGCGTATAACCTTTTTCGCATTAAGCACGGGGATGAATGGAAGATGGCGTTTAATACCCCAGAGGGGCATTTTGAGTACCTAGTGATGCCTTTTGGGCTACTAATGCTCCTTCGTCTTCCAATCCTTCATGAATGACATTTTCAGGGATTTTGTGGATAATTTCTGATGTTTATTTGGATGATATCTTGATTTTTTCAATGACTGGGACTCTCATGTGAAACATGTTCGAACTGTGTTCCAGATTTTGAGAGAGAATGCCTGTATGTGAAGGGATCAAAGTGTCTTTTTGGCGTACAGAGATCTCAATTCTGGGATTCATTTTGTCCCATCTGTTATTGAAATGGACCGGTCAAGGTTCAGCCATCTGTGATTGGGTTCAACCTACTTCATTGAAGGCTCTTTAAAGATTTTTGGTTTTGCCAATTTTTATCGTAAATTTATTGGTAATTTCTCGGTTATTGTTAAACCATTAGACTGATTTGACCAAAAAGGGTTCTGATGTGGTGAATTGGCTCCTGAGGCAGTCTTTTGCGTTTCAGGAACTTAAGCAGAGATTCATTTCTGCTCCTGTTCTACGGCAGCCTGATGTTTCTCTGCTTTTTCAGGTGGAGGTTGATTCCTCTGAGATTGGGGCAGGTGCCGTTATGTCCCAAAGGGATCCAGAGACCTCTAAGAGTAACCCTTGTGCCTTTTTCTCTCGAAAATTTTCTCCAACTGAACGTAATTATGACGTGGGTAATCGGGAGTTATTGGCCATGAAGTGAGCCTTTGAAAAGTGGAGACTTTGGCTGGAAGGAGCCAAACATAAGTTGGTGGTCCTCACTGACCATAAGAACCTGATTTATCTCGAATCAGCCAAGTGACTTAATCCTAGACAGGCCAGGTGGGCCTTGTTTTTCACACGTTTTAATTTTGTGGTTTCTTTTCTTCCTGGCACTAAGAATGTCAAGGCGGATGCCCTCTCGAGGAGTTTCTTTGCAGATTCTCCTGAGTTATCTGATCCTGCTGTTATTTTGAAAGAGGGTGTAGTTCTTTCCGCCATTTCGCCCAATTTGAGACTGGCTCTGGAAGGGTGTCAGGAGGATAAACCTGAGCGCTGCCCTGTTGGGAAGTTGTTTGTTCCAGACCAGTGGAAAAAGAGTTTGATGTCTGAGATTCATTGTTCCGCGTTGGCTGGTCATCCCGGGATTTTTGGTACCAGAGACTTGGTGAGTCGCTCCTTTTGGTGGCCTACTTTGTCTCGTGATGTCAGGGACTTTGTGCAGTCCTGTGGGACTTGCTCTCGTTCCAAGCCTAGCTCTCGTTCTAGTGGTTTGTTAATGGCATTACCTGTACCCAAGAGGCCATGGACCCATATTTCTATGGATTTTTTTCTGACCTTCCTGTCTCTCAGAGAATGACCGTTATCTGGGTAATCTGTGATAGGTTTTCCAAGATGATACATCTTGTGCCATTACCTAAGTTGCCTTCCTCCTCTGAGATGGTTCCTTTGTTCTTTCAGCATGTGGTTCGGTTACATGGCATTCCGGAGAAACATTGTGTCTGACAGAGGAGTCCAGTTTGCTTTACAGATTTTGGAGGACATTTTGTTCTAAACTTGGTGTTCAGTTGTCTTTCTCCTCAGCATTTCACTCTCAGACCAATGGACAAACGAGAGAACAAACCAGACCTTGGAGACTTATTTAGATGTTTTGTGTCTGCTGATCAAGGGATGACTGGGTCTCTTTTTTGCCTTTGGCTGAGTTTGCTCTTAATAATAGAGCTAGCTCTGCCACCTTGATGTCTCCATTTTTCTGCAATTCCGGTTTCACCCTCGATATTCTTCAGGACAGGCGGAGGCTTCTGTCTGTCCGGGGGTTGACTCTATTGTGCAGCGTATGCAGCAGATTTGGGACCAGGTGGTGGGAGGTTGTCTCTCTCTCAGGAGAAGGCCGAGCGGTTTGCCAACCGGCATAGGACTGATGGTCCTCGTTTTAGAGTGGGGGACTTGGTTTGGTTGTCCTCAAGGAATATCCCTATGAAGGTTGCAACTCCAAAATTTAAGCCAAGGTTCATTGGACCTTATAAGATCATGGAAATTATTAATCGGTTTCCTTCCGTTTGCTTCTTCCAGGGACATTTAAGATCCATAACGTGTTCCACAAGTCCTTATTGAAGAGGTTTGTCGAACCAGTGGTTCCTATGGCTACACCTCCCGACCCTGTTTTGGTTGAGGGCAATTTGGAGTATGTGGTTGAGAAGATATTGGATTCTTGTTTTGCTAGACGGAAACTCCAGTATTTGGTTAAGTGGAGAGGTTATGGTCAGGAGGACAATTCTTGGGTGTTTGCTTCAGGACATTCATGCTGGGAGACTTATCCGTGCCTATCATCGAGCCCATCCTGATCGGCCTGGTTGCGCAGGTGAGGGTTCGTGACCCCTCCTCAAGGGAGGATACTGTTGTGAATATGCTGGAGGCGGCTTCTGAGCTGGGGCTTCCTCCGGTGGTTGCTGAGGGTAATGAACTGATTACTGAATGGCCTTCAGCTGGTGCTGAATGGTAGGATATAAGTGGCCTGAGTTCCCAGCAGCCTTGCTGGTTATCAATTGTTCCTTCTGGTCTTGCTTGAAGCACTGCTAGTTTCCTGCTCTCCTTCAGATAAGTGTTTGCTGTTTTTTTTTCCTCTGTTTGATTTTCCTTGCTGGTTTGCTGCTTGCAGTGGACTGCAGCCTATCCCCTTTTGGGCATCTGGCGCTGCAATTGTGCTCCGTTTTTGTCTGCACTTTTGCTTTGCTCCTTTGTTACTTTTTATTTGCTGAATAGCATTTTGTTCTACCAGAGATCTGATTTAGGTGGATGAGATCGTGTGATCTCAGGTTTTTTGGCAATCAGTAGTGTTGGTATTTTTGTTAGGGTTTTGTTGGATTGCAGTCAGAATTCTTTCCTGTACTTTTCTGTCTAGACAGATTGGGCCCCAGCGTTTGCTCATTCTATTTTCTGTCTGTGTCCGTGCTTTCTTCTTGTCTAACCGCCATTACATGTTTGGGGGCTTCCTATTTTCTCTGGGGATCTGCTCCTGGGCAGATAGCTTTCATATTTCTGCCTTTAGGTGTAGTTATCTCTCAGGCTGTGACGAGGCATCTAGGATCACCGTAGGAACGCTCCACGGCTACTTCTAGTTGTGTGGTTAGTTCAGGTTACTAGCAATCCAATAGGTTCCAGCCTCTCTGGTGTATTACCACTTTTGCTATTTTTTGCTATTTCTCCTCAGTTACCGAAACATAAAAGCAGTGGACCAATATAGTTAAGATGGCGGCAACATAGGTGCAAGAATATCGATGAGACAGCCACTCACAACCTACCAATCCATGGAGGGGGGGCTGCTTGGTATTTTGATGCACAATGAAGACTTGTATGCAGCGCTGTTCAGCATTATGGCAATGCACAGCATCCAGTTAAACAGCTTAGTATTTACACCCTTCTATTAGATCAGGTGGGCTGCCTGTTATGGAAATTTAATTAGGATAAATCTATCCTGAAGTGTTTGCTGGTGCCGTTCCCAATTCTCTATTAAATGTCTTTTTGAGCGCTCAGAACGAAATGAGGACTGTTCACAACGGAAGTGTCAGTATAACAGTTCGTCAAGACCCTCATTTATTATTCATTCAAGGTTTTATACGTTTACAAAAAGGGGCTGGTTAGTCAATTAACATACAATTAAAAGCTGCTAGATTATTGGCTGTTCTAGTGTAAGTATGATAATTATGATAAAAGGGCTCAAGTTGCAGATTTATTGTTTTATGTTCTTTTGCCCTAGCTTTCTTGCATGACTAGTAAAGTTAACAATAGATATCTTATTAAAACTCTCTGAACTTGTTCCTTATGAAGGCCAGGGTCGTTTAAAACGACTGATTATTGCTGGCATCAGCTTTTGCATAGATATGTGTGAGCACAGGATTTTTAGCAAGTGAGATCTATCTAACTGTGAATGCATATATATGAATATACTTTGAATATATGGAATACATATATATTTCCATGACAGTCCCCCCTTAGATACCACTTGCCCTAAAAACCTGCCCCTGTCCCAAAGCACTGCAACTCTTTTGTGCTGCCGGCGGGTTGAGAATATGCCTAGCGCATGTCTCCCCCACCGAATACAGACTTTTCGCAAATGGGCGGTCAGGAGGACTGTCCCTGTCGGGGGTTTATGTGTTTGCAATCATAGTCTCTTTATTTAACTGCATGTTCAGAAAAAATATGTGTGTATTCTTCATCAGGTAGGTCATCTGTCTGGTCAGTCAGAGCATCCACGACATCCTTCATGGCTTAGGTATCCCTCCTGGTACGGGAGCTTCCTTGCAATGCGATACGTGGATCCAAACAGGCTTTCCCTCTAGTTACACAGAGGTTGGTGTCATCTGGGGCTCTTGGACAGGACCATCAAATCTGGCAGTGAAGAGAAAAACTCGAGAATGGACAATAGTTTTTGACCAATTCAATTACATAAGCAAACAAGATATCATTTTGCATATTCTGCTGCTGAGGGAAGAATGCACCTAACTTGGGACTAGACCCAAACAAAATTTCGTATGGTGACAGCTTTTCTGGGTCTCTGGGAGTGTGCCTTACGCTAAACAGTGCAATTGGGAGTGTGTCATGCCATGGTTTGCGTGTCTCTTGGGCAATTTTTAACATCCTATTCTTAAGTGTTCCGTTCAGTTTTTCTACCTTCCTGCTGCTCTGGGGGTGGTAAGGAGTGTGTGGGACCTAAATCTGACCCTACTGCTAACCAGATCTCTTGTGTCAGATTTGCTGTGAATGCGGGTCCCTGATCACTCCTATCACTTCTGGAACCCCGTATCTGCACACTATTTTCTGAAAGTAGCTTCTTTGCAGCAGTCTTTGCTGACTTGGAAGGCTTCTGTCCATCTTGAAAATACTTCTTTGACCACAATGGCATATTTGAATCCTTCACTTGGCGATATCTGGATGTGCTCTATCTGGATCCTCTGAAGCTGGTAGAGTGTTCTTGCCAGATGAGGTGGGGGGGACTTTCTTCCACACGTCCAGGCTTGCATTTGCCGCAGGTCAGACAGCTGCTGGTGACTTTGGCTGTTAGGGTGGAGATCCCTGAAGCGAACCAGTAAACACCAATCAGATCATTCATCTGTGTCTTTGATATGTGGGTGTGGGTCCATGTGCCCATTGGACCACCATAGGGTGCATACTTTGTGGTAGGCAGAGTTTGAAGTCCATTATTGATAGCCTTCCTTCTTCACGTGTTGCTTTTATCGCATTCAGCTCTTCTTCTCCTTTTGGAGCTTGGTCTTGCAACTTCTTGAGCAGATCCCAGGACGTCTTTTTGTCAGGTTCCTTGTCTTTAGTCGTCATGTAGTAGCCGTCCGGCTCTACGACCTCTCCCACTTCTCCATGCTGTCTTCCTTTGCCGCTTCTTTGGCTGCCATGTCCGCCATGTTGTTGCCTCACGCCTCTTCTGTTCTCAGTTTTTCATGCACTTTGATTTTTCAAATTGCCACCATTTTGGAAGTTGGAGTACACCCAGCAGGTCCCTGAAGGCTCCATGATGCTTCACGGTTGTCCCGTTTGCTGTGATGAAGTCCCTTGTAGCCCAGATGGGCCCAAAGTCATGTGCTATGCCATGCGAGTACCTGTAGTCGGTGTAGATATTTGCAGTCTTGCCTTCTGCCATCTGGCAGGCCTTCGTCAGCGCTATCAGTTCTGCTTCCTGGGCTGACAGGCTAGGTGACAGACTTCTGGACCACAGGATTTCTTGATTGCTGGTCACTGCACTTCCTGTGTGGAAACTTCTTCATCATCTGCAAATCTTGAGCCATTCTGTAATTCTGTAAATTTTGTTCTGGAAAGTCCTTATTGTATCCCCCCTTGGGAGTGGGAGTAGAGTAGCCGGGATGAGGACTGTAGGTCTGGAGACGGTGACATTATGAGACAAAGGCGATAGAGGCGCCACAAAGATGCCTGGCGGTGGGGAGATTATTGTTGGTTGAGCTTGATTGAAGATTGCCAAGATGTCGGGTGGAGTGAGAGTTTCCAGTGGCTGTCCAAGAGTGATGTCAGCAACCTTGTCCAGGAAGGTGTGTGCTGCAGATACTGCCATCAGGCAGGAGGGTGCTCCTCTTGCAACTGGATCCAAGCGGTCTGAGAGGCAGCCTAAAAGTCTCTGTTTTCCCCCGTGAATCCATATCAGGACTCCAGTAGCATGACCTTCTTTCTTCCATCAGGTAGACGGAAAGACTTCTCGTAGTCAGGTAGGCCTGGTATTGGCGCTGAGACTGTGGAGTTCTTCCAATCTCCTGAGTGGGTTGAAGGCTGCGTCTGATAGAAGGAGCGGGGTTGCGTTGATGCTAGCGCAAAGAGGCTGCATTAGGACTGAGGCATCAGGGATCCAGGTTCTGCAATACGACACTAGACCAGGGAAGGCCTGCAGCATTCTTGGAGTTGTTGGGGGAGCCATCTTCTCCACAGTGGTCTTCCAGTCTTTTGACATGTGTTTCGTCTGGTGGGCAATACAGTGTCCCAGGGATGTAACTTGCTTCTGACATCACTGGACTTTGTTCTTCAGACCTTGCGTTGCTGTTCTCAGTAGAGTAGAGAGACAAGGAATGGACTGTGCAGGTATCGATGTCACACACAATGAGAGGTCATCCAATTTGTAGAAGAGTGATCTTGCATATTCTGCATCCAGTTGACGGGATGGAGGACATTGTCTGGTGAAATTTGAAGGCTTGTTCTGAGCACTTGAGGCAACACTGTCCATATGCACTGCACTGGTGCGTGAAGGCAGGCCTCCAGGTGGAGGGGAAATACTGAAGAAGGCACTGGCCAGGTTGATCACCGTGAATACCGTTGCGGTGACTGGGACTTTTGAGAGCAGAGTGTGCGGGTTCAGCACTGTTGGGGTTTCAAATACCGTAGCCTCTTTCACGGCCTCCAGGCCTTGCACCATTCTGAACTCAGTGAGGTTTACAGTCTTTTTCTTTACTGTGGAAAAGCTGGTATTGATTCCGATGGGCGAGGCAGCCCAGTTTGGCCTTGTCCTTCAGTATGCGGCAGGGGACTCCCATCTGCCGGCGCAGAGCTGGCGGGAAAACAAGCCGTCTACTAGGATCCACATCATGAGAGATGACGACCAGCTGACTTTCTTGTTCTCCACCAAGACAGTCACTGTGTTAGCACCTGCTCTGGTCACAGGGGGTCTTCTTGTTGGGACGTCTCCTTAACCGGCTGCTTTTTTCTCAGCACGGGCCATCAGTAGTTTCTTTTTCTCCAGCTCGGTCTCAGGTCAGTATTTGTGCACAAGTTTGAAGAGCTGAGTGGCCTTTTGCCGGTCTAGGGCCTGGGTGAACTGGTTGATTGCAGGGGGCACCTCCTGGTGCTTGCAAAAGATGAACCTCTGGCGTTGGAGCTGGATGAGGTGTTGCCATTCCATGAAGCGAGTAGGGTCCTTCTTGAGTTGAATATCCTGGCCAATGTCAAAGTTCTCAGGCCGTCTTCTTAGGCGAGTTCACTTAGACCTTCAGTTGGTCAGAGACATCTTGACTCTGGGTGATGGAGTGGCTTTTCTGGTACTATGTCCAGCACCTCCTGTGATAGGTCTGCAGTGTGGTTGTTCCTGTTTCTTCTTGGGTCAGGGGTGAAGAAAAGTGTCATGGTCCCATCTTCCTGGAACACTCTGGCCGCTTTCAGCTTCTGCAGTAAGTCCACTCCCGATAGGTTGAGGGTGCAGGTCTTTGACACAACAAACTGGGACATGATGGAGCGTTCTGGCTGAGTCCACACGCTCAGGGGCTTCATAATCTGGAAATATCTGACTTGACCATCAATTCCCATGCAGGACGCAGAAGATTCTGATAGATAGGTGAGGTTGCGGAGTTCCACAAGAAAAGATCTGACTACGCCATCCACTCTCAGGATATTGGTCCCACTGGTGGGGTTCCCTGTGGACTTGGTGTGCTCCTGTCCTATGGACGGGGTTCTTCACTGTGTTTCTTCTTCTTCTGGGCGAAGTCAGTGTTCTGCACCGGTTCCGGAAATGACCAAACTCGCCACAGTTGTAACACTGGACATCCCTTCTGTCCCGGCGGGACTCAATCCTTTTTGCTACTGCGAGCAGGGTATCCATTGCTATTGACGTGTACTCAGGCCTGGCTACTACCAGTGGTTTCCTGATTGGTTCTCTCAGTCCATGCACAAAAGCCTGTGCCAACATCCGTCTGTGTGTCTGATCATGGGTAATGAGGCCCAAATCTTGAAACACTTGCATCACTCTGTCATGGAACTTCTCCACAGACTCTGTCTTGTCTTGACTCATGTCATGTAGGCTGAGAGTTTGTCCTGTCAGTCTGCTTTTGGTCCATTCTCTGAGTGCTCAATTAGCTTTGGTCCTGTCTCCCAGGCATACGCATCTAACTCTGTTGGAAGCTTGAAGTGTTCTCTCATAATTGGCCAGAATGCATCACCTGCTTTTATTTCCGTTACGGTCCAGAGATCAATCCAGGCTGCTGCATACGTTCGCTGGATCTGCTGCATTTTTTGGCAAAATGGACATGGTGTGTATCCCTGGGTCTGGCAGCATACTGATCACCTGGCTTGGGATGAAGGGCTCATAGGATGGTGCCTCTACCTGTCCCTGCTCTATTGGTGCTTGTGTGTTTTCTTCCCTAGTATTGGGCAGCATGTGTGAGTTGCATCTTTATCTTCATCAGATAAGAAGTGACATGGTGTACTTGGTGCATACACTGGGTGAGATTTGGGCTTAGAAGTTGTCTTGCTGCATGGGGATTTCCCACTTCCTTGCTGAGGCTGCGGTGGATCAGTGTCATGGTTCCATGCTGGCAGCCCTGCTCGGCACTGAGGTTCCTCATTTGTGTCTGTAGCTATACTTCCCCCCTGTGAAGCCATGGCTGTGGGCTCTGATAGTTGTTGTGTCTGGGGGCTACATGCAGCGTTTTGTGTAGGGAGATTTGCACTTTCTTCTCCTGATATAATGACTGGCAATGTTTGTACTGTGCTTGGGATAGACAGAGTGCCCTGTGCTGGAGGCACTGAATACAGGGACACCACATTGCTTTGATTGGGTGTTGACCCAGTTGATAATGAAGTAGAAAAAAAGAGGAAGAGAAGGGAGGTGTGAGGGAGGAGCGAGAGAAAGAGGAGGGGAGAGAGATGGAGGGGAGAGAGTTGGAGGGGAGGGTGAAGAAGAGGAAGAGAATGAAGGAGGGGAGGGAGAGAAGAGTGGAAGGGGAAAAGGAGAGAAAGATGGAGGAGAGAGAGGAGGAAAGATGGAGGGGGAGAAGTAGAAGAAGATGAAGAAGAAGATTTGAGAGTTGGAGAGGAAGAGATAGAAGAAGAGGAAGAGGAAGAAAATGGATGTGTCAGAGATGTGAGGGAGGGGAAAGAAGGATAGAGAGGGAGGCAGCGAGGAAAGAGGAGAAAAGTCTGAAGAAGAAAGAGAAAGGGACTGAGAAAAGAAAAAAGGAGAGGGTGTCCCCCCTGTGGCTCTTGAGAGGGGATCGTTGAAACAAAAATGCCTTCACCCTGTGGAGAGAGGCGGGGAGCGTTTTTCCCTGTACAAGGCTTCTTATTCAATGAGAGCAGCCTACACCTGTCCCGTGTCTCCACATGATGGACATGTGATGTGTGTGACTCTGAATTCTGCTCTTGTGACATGTCAGTGATAATTTTCTCACGGACGATTTAACACCTTTTCAATCTTATTCACATAAAAAATCACTTCCTGGTCCGTTCAAATTAACTTGCTGTACCTTCTACACGATGCAGCACTGCTCTTTTATAGCAGACGGTAATCTATTAACAAACTTTCCCGTTACCTTTCAAACAAAAAACAAGAAAAAACATTTCATTATGCAGCGTAAAGGCTGCCTGTCCATTTGCTTCTCACGTACTCTGACCTTCTATTCACATGCCTAGCCCTTCGATTCTTACGTACTGTGTCTATTCCAAAAACCTATTCAACAAAGGTGATTAAAAATCTGAAAACTGCTGCATTCTGGTTCTGTGTGTCTTCGCTGAATGCCTGATGGGAGGGGTGAGTCAAGCCGCTGCGCAGCTGTTATTCTCCCTCAGACTGCAGTTTCCTTATCTATGCTTCTGACCTTGGTCTAAAGCAAGCCAGTAGGAAAAAAAAAAAATGGTTGGAGAATAAAACTCTAAAATAAATTGATTAGAAAAAAACTCTCCAAAATTATTTAAAAATGTACTTAAAAGAAAAACTTTAAAAACAAAAGTTAGATTTAGTAAAAAAAACTTCTAGGAAAAAATAAGATTGACCAAAAAGGGGAGGGAAGAAAAAACAAACAAAAAAAAACAAAAAAACAACAAGGTATTAATCATAAAACTCTGAAAAAAACAACCCTTGTTACTAAAACAGCTAATTAAAAATAGAAAAGAGGTGGAAAACTGATGTAAAATTATAAAGACAAAAAGAAAAAATACTTTTCGTTGGTGCTGCTCCCCCTTCTGGAGGAAAAAAAAAAATATATAAAAATCTCACTGCTGCCAGCACTTCCCCCCTCCCTTATATCTCTGCTTGCTAACTCTACAGGCACTGAAATCACGTATTAAAAAAAAGATTATCCTCAAAATAGCAAAAAAAAAATGAATTTTCACGCTACAGCCTGTAACCAAAAAACTAGCTTAGAAAATCAAAACCAGGAAACAGATGTGACAACGTGATTAGCAGAGGAGGGGGTCAAAGGGGTTTCTCGTTGCTGCAGCCAGCAGTGAATGAGATAGTGACAGAGCGCACGCTGCTCTGAATGAGATTTAAAGCGACAGTACCTGATACAGACAGTGACAATGAGACAGACACACCCGGGAGAATACGAATCCCTCTTTTGATGATCTGTGACACATACAAGCTGCTCTGGTAACTGATAACTCACCAATTGCACTGAGCACGGCAATGCTCAAGGTCTACCACTTTCTGAAAACCGTACGCCCTGGCCCGTGCGCCGGTCACAGTAATCTGTATAATAGCCTTAATCAAAATTCTCACCATCCACGTCTGATTTGGCTGGGATGACCTCCCCCCTTGCGTGGACAATTACTGTGAGAACTTATCCAAACAAAGCTCCTGCCCCTCACACCTGGATTGATGTGGGATGACCTCCCTCCTGTGTGTGAAAGATTTCTGCAGAAACTTAACCGATTCAAAGCCCTCGCCCCTCACACCTGGCTTGATCTGGGATGACCTTCCACCGATGTGTGAAGGATAACTGCGTGGACTTATCCAAATCAAAGCTCCCGCCCCTCACACCTGGATTTTTTGGGATGACTCCACTATGTGTGAAGGATTTCTGCGGAACTTACCAGCAATTTTTTTTGCTATACAGCTCCCAGAAATCAGCAAGCAAAAACAGTCACCGTTCAACTTTCTCCCGGTTCACACAAAACATGAAACATACACAGCACAGCAGCAAACAACTCGGCTTATATCCCAGGGCTTTTGGATAAGGGTATGGACTTTTTACACAACCTGGGAATGCGGTGATGACCACGTCCGACCGGCTAGAAGTGTAGGCTAGGACTAGGCACAGGGAACATTCAGGTAAGATGACAGAGTTTTCTTACCTTACTTATGGAGCTGCAGTCTCTGTCCCGTATGCCAAGGCCAGGGCCAACACCCCCGTCTCTCCGGTCGCCCGGGTCCTCGTGCGTTTCGTCCAATGCCCCACGTTGGGCGCCAACTGTTATGGAAATTTAATTAGGATAAATCTATCCTGAAGTGTTTGCTGGTGCCGTTCCCAATTCTCTATTAAATGTCTTTTTGAGCGCTCAGAACGAAATGAGGACTGTCCACAACGGAAGTGTCAGTATAACAGTTCGTCAAGACCCCTCATTTATTATTCATTCAAGGTTTTATTTGTTTACAAAAATGGGCTGGTTAGTCAATTAACATACAATTAAAAGCTGCTAGATTATTGGCTGTTCTACTGTAAGTATTGTAAGCTTTTCAGGGGATATAGCTCTGGGATCGCCGTCCGGGTAGACGGAGTGGCACGGAAACAGTTCATTCACAGACAGCAGTTCTGGTAAAAACTGGCCGCAACCAGTTTTATTAAAGTCCACAGCAAACAGAACATAAGCAAAACCAAATCATAAACATAAGCCCTGGGCTTGTCCAGCCACTTACTACACTTAGATAGATTTCCCTCTCTATCCGGGACCAGTGTTGTGAATGGGTTTGAGATGAGTCTGAGCAGAGGCTCCCCTGGTGGTTACAAGCGGTACTAGTGAGGATTGTGAGGACTGGAAATCAGTGTTACTGATTGGTCTTATATAAGGGAGTCATTTTCCCATCAGGTTGCCGTTGAACAATTGTTCTGGTCTGAATCCTTCTTTCCAGTTTCCCTTGTAGCCTGCTGTGTCGTGTCTGCATCTCCTGCTATCAGATAAGACAATTTTCTTATTTTGTGCGAGCTCTCTGTCTGTGTTCGCAGACACCCACCTACTTCTGGTCTCCTAATTAACAGCTGAGTGGTTTCAGGCCTGAGTTGCAAGTGTGTACTGAATGTAAGGTGTAGTGACCTTTCTCTACCACTAGGTTTACAAAGCCATACATTTCCCTTATACCAGTCAGCAAAGTATCTAGGTGAAATGTACACCCCATTCAACACACATACTCTCACTGTCTCACATATCCCCCCCCTCTTCTCCAGACCGGAGGGCTGGTCATCCAGACCGGAGGGCTGGTCAACAATCCAAAAGAGACAGTGAACTCTGGACCAGTCATGGCCCTCATCAGCTTCATCTTCACTACTGTCATCTGTATCTTCACCTGAGCCATAGCCAACATCAGCTTTCTCTTCATCTGAAGCATCCGCACTACCCTGTACCCTCCCAGGCCTATGCTCTCTGCGGACCTCGGGTATCCTGCACGGTTTCATCTTGACCTTAGGGCCGGGCTCAGTTTCGATATAGTGCCTGGCCAGAGAAGTACGACCCGGCACATCAGAACACTTCTGCTGACTCTTCCTCAGAAACTCACGTACCTCCTGTCCTTGGTGCACTGACCATGTGTCACCAACTATCACAGAAGGTATAGGGGGTTTTTCACTTTTCTCTAGTTCCCCTTGAACCCTCTTTAGCACATCTATTTTCTTGAATATCGGTTGACTCATAAAGTCTATTTCACAGACCTTAAGCTCCTCTGCCATGGTCTCTGACCATTTTAAGCTACACTGTTCAAATGATTGGGACTGTAGAAGGAGCTGATCGTTTTTCTTTTGCAGTACACATAATTCATCCGCTAAGTCTCCAGCTGAATTGTAATGTTCTACCGTGACAACAGCATTCTTATATAGAGCCTTAGACTTATTGAGCAGCATTTGCTCTTGCAACGAAGAGATTCCCTGTATCCTTCCTTTTACTTCATTGACCTTCTCACGAAGATGCTCATGGCTTTCATCACACTCCTTCATCACAGTTTGGAGTTTTTTCTGAGAAGTCATCAATTCATCTGGTACCTGTTGGACGTCTTTTATGTCTTCGACCCCTTCTTCAGGCTCTTCTGGTAGAACATGCTCAGAAGCCCTACCGTCAGTCTTACATTCTACCTCTTCAGTCACATCATTATGGTCTCCAATATTTCCATTTATTCCGGCTTTCAAGTTCTTCTTGATAGCTGCATCTGTATACTCAGAACCCGCTGGATTCTTCTCTTCCACCACGTTCTGCATCCCATCTGAGCTCCCGTGTGTCTGCAGCGGCAACGGAGTGACACATCGCTTTTTCCATTTGTTGGGACGTGGCTCCGATGTAGACTCCATGAAAGTGCGCTTGAGCTCACCAACGCCAGCCTGATGTCTCAAAATCTCATCTTGTGACTTATCCAGATCCGAACTTCCATCCTGAGCTTCACGAGTTGCAGCTACTGATCCAAACCGCAACCCGTCCACGCCGCTGTCTTCGGCAGAAACAGATTCCTGGACAGAGTCAGTCCCCATATCTTCAGTCTTGTTCCTCACAGCTTCACTTGAGACCTCAGCTTCTGATGAGGCATCTGGCTTGGTGACTACCACTTCTATGGCTTTTTCCACCTCTGCAGCATCTCCCTCAGAGTCCTTGGCACGATACAGATCCACACCATACCTTGGTAACTTCACATTTCCAACAGCATCTACTTGGGCTGTGTTCAGTTTCAGAGTCCTGCCTTTAAAGCTCAGCTCTCCTCCTTTCACCTTAGTCTTCGCCAGGGAACCGGCCAACTGTAAAACATCTTCAGATGCCATCTTCTGTCCGACTGCAAGGTCAGCATCAGCCTTCCTCTCAGGACTCTCAACCTCCTCTGCTACCATGCCTTCCTCATTTGCACTGGTTGCTTGATTGTCATCAGATGATTCACTATCACTACCACTATCCCTGTCTGACCCCTTTTTCTCAGCCACATCTGGCTCACTTTCAGGGTTATACACTTCATTTTCATTCACATCCTGCTCACTGTCAGGGTTATACAATTCATTCTCATTCACATCTTGATCTGGAACCTTAGTTAACATGTCATCCACAACATTAACTTCACCATCTGGTCCCTGGTTTCCCTCAGGTGGTCCCTCAAGTATGTGACTATGTGACAACCCCAGCACTATACTTCCATTTTGCTCAGGTACTAGGAGCTGGCTCACGACCTCTCCCTGGACTTCAGTGTCCTTATACAACAGGTGAGTGTTTATGGCAACATGAGGAAACCTCTCCTCAGAGCCAGGCTCTTGGGAAACCTCATTTAGAACATTTATATTTTCCTGGGCCGTTTTAAGAGAGGGGTCTCGCCACTGCTCACTCTCAAAATTGTCACAGGACACAGGTAAGTCAGGACACTTGGTTCCCGAGAACCACCATCCTCGTCTCCCAACATCACCTGCAAAGGAATTTCATCACTATCACAGTCATCATTATTATCAATATCATTATCATGATTATGATCAGTATCATCATCACTATCATTATCATGGTCATCATCATTATCATGATCATCATCATCATCATGGTCATCATCATTATCATGATCATCATCATCATTATCATTATCATTATCATCATCATCATCATCATCATCATCATCACATAAGTTTAACGGCCCACTAGCATTGTGTTCCGCCCCTCGGGACTGTGCACCCTCAGTAGGAGCTTCATCACACTGTCCATCAGAAACATTTTTCCCCCAGAGATCCTTAGACCGGGGAAAGTCATTACCCAATATGACGGGGTGCACCAGGTTCTTCACTACCCCCACTTCACATGAAACCTCCCCCGTTTGGGGATCAAGTCCACGGCAGTCTCTGGGTAGACTTTGGTGTCTCCATGGATGCACACCACACTCAGGTGTTTATCAGGGATGAAGTCCCTATCAATCAGGCTGTCACATACGGAAGTCACTGGACTCTTTGAGTCCAAGAGGGCCTGTGCTGGGCAGTCATTTACAACCACCGGGGACCCCTGTGGTCCAGTCTCTTCGGCTGAGGTGGACACACACACACAGGCTCTGCGCAGGGAGAGAGGGATCCGCCAACATCACAACACATAGGCTCCCCCTCTATTGGACAGTTGGCTGCAATTTCACGACATCTCCAACACTGTCCATCACACTCTCCCCACCCACACGACCCCAACAGCTGGAACGCTCTTACCGGGAGAGTTCGGCGTCCAGGAACTCTGAAGTGACGACCTCTCAGACGGCTGGTCACGGAGGCAGTCTTTGGTGGCGAAGGCCCTCTCCATCAGGCTGACCAGACGATTGGCGTCCTGGTGGTCTCCTTGTCCGACCTCTGGCTGTACCTCAGGAGGACGTGCTTGGGTGTAGCGGTCCACTATCACCTTTTCAACTCCATAATCAGGTTTGCTGACTGCAGACTCCCAACTGCATCTCCAGTCATGAACTCCCCTGGCACGGGCTGTCACCGTAACACCCAGCCGGGTAAGAATCTCCGCTTTCAGCTTGGCATAGTCTTGGCTGTCCTGCTCGCTCAGGTCAGCATAGGCCCTTTGGGGTTCTCCAATCAGATAGGGTGCGACCATCATGGCCCATTCAGATAGGGGCAGATTCTCCTTCTCTGCCAGTCCCTCAAACCTAGTGAGATATACCTCCACATCGTCACGAGGTGTCATCTTTTTCAGGGACCGTCTTACCGCCTTCTTTACAGCGGACAATGCAGGTGACTTTGCAACATTACTTTGGGACGATGCGCTGCAAGTCTTTTGTAGTGCTGCAACCTGCTCAAAAAACAACCGGTTATTCTCTGCTGCTGCTGCAGGAATTGCTGCTGGGCCTGCTGCATGCGCTGCTGGTGCTGCAGGCGCTGCCGCTCCATGCTCTGCTGCATGCTCCGCTGGGCCTGGACCAGGTACTCAATGAGCTCCTCCATACTGCCGGACTTATCTGTCTCAACCACGGCAGTCTTATGTTGCACATTAACTTGCGCCATTTGTTCAAACAGCGCCTCCATGCTGTCATCCATGCTGTCAGACTTCTCTGTCTCAACAACGGCAGTCTTCACTCAAGACATACACACTCCACAGTCTTTTCCACAGAAAATTCAGCCTTGCTGTGCAGACACTCTTTTTTTTTTTTTCTTTTCTTTGCAAAGTCTATTAGGGCTACTGTCTCTTTAAGACTTCTCCAACAGACGTTTCTCTTTTTTTTTCTCTGCAAACTCTATTAGGGCCACTGTCTGGAGGTATATTCACTAGGTTTGAGGGACTGGCAGAGAAGGTGGAATCTGCCCTATATGAATTCGGCCATGATGGTTCGCACCCTATATGATTGAGAACCCCAAAGGGCCTATGCGACCTGAGCGAGCAGGAAGCAAGACTATGCCAAGCTGAAAGCGGAGATTCTTCCACGGTGGGTGTTACTCGGTGACAGCCCGTGCCAGGGGAGTCATGACTGGAGATGCAGTTGGGAGTCTGCAGTCAGCAAACCTGATATCGGAGTTGAAAAAGGTGATTGTGGACCGGCTACACCCAAGCACGTTCCTCCTGAGGTACAGCCAGAGGTAGGACAAGGAGACACCAGGGTCGCCATCGGTTGGTCTAGCCTGATGGAGAGGGCTTCGGCCACCCAAAGACTGCCTCCGTGACCAGCCGTACTGAGGAGGTCGTACTTCAGAGTTACTGGACGCCGAACCTCTCCGGTAGAGCGTTCCAGCTGTTGGGGCGTGTGGGTGGAGAGTGTGATGGACCAGTATGTTGGAGAGGTCGTGAAATTGCAGCCAACTGTCCAATAGTGGAGGGAGCCTATGTGTTGTGATGTTGGCGGATTCCTTCTCTCCCTGCGCAGATGAGCCTGTGTGTGTGTGTCACCTCAGCCGAAAGAGGACTGGAACACAGGGGTCCCCGGTGGTTGTAAATGACTGGCAGCCACAGGCCCTCTTGGACTCTCAAAGTGGCCAGGTGACTTCAGTATGTGGACAGCTGATTGATAGGGACTCTTCCCTGATAAACACTGAGTGGTGATGTGCATCCCATGGAGACACCAAAAGTCTACCAGCAGACTGCCCGGTGGACTTGATCCCCAAACGTGGGGTGGTTTCTTGTGAAGTGGGGGTAGTGAAGAAACCTGGTCCACCCCGTCATATTGGGTAATTAATGATCTTTCCCGTCTTAAGGATCTTTGGGGGGCGAAAAATTGTTTACTGATGGACGTGGATGAAGATCATAATGAGGGTGCACATCCGAGGGGCGGAACACAATGCTAGTGGGCGTTAATACGTATGTGATAGATGATGATGGTGATGATGATCGATGATAATGATAATGATAATGATGATGATGATATGTAATGATGATGGGACATGATGTGATGATGAATCATTGATAATGATGAATGACCATGATAAATGATAGTGATGAGATACTGAATCATAATCATGTTAATGATATTGATAATACTGATGACTGTGATAGTGATGAAATTCTTTGCAGGTGATGTTGGGGGAGACGAGGATGGTGCAGTTCTCGGGAACAAGTGTCTGACTTACTTGTGTCCTGTGACAATTTTGAGATGTGTGCAGTGGCTGAGACACCTCTCTTTTAAAACGGCCCAGGAAATATTCAAATAAAATACAAATGTTCTAAATGAGGTTTCCCCAAGAGCCTGGCTCTGAGGAGGAGGTTTCCTCATGTTGCATAGACACTACCTGTTGATAAGGACACTGAAGTCCAGCAGGAAGGTCGTGAGCCGCTCCTAGTACCTGGCAACAATGGAAGTATAGTGCTGGGGTGTCACATAGTACATACTTGAGGGACACCTGAGGGAACCCAGGACCAGATGGTGAAGTTAATGTTGTGGATGGACAGGTTATAAGGTCAGATCAAGATGTGAATGAGAATGATTTGCTATAACCCTGACAGTGAGCAGGATGTGAATGAAAATGAAGGTATAACCTGAAAGTGAGCCAGATGTGGCTGAGAAAAAAGGGTCAGGGGTAACAGGGGATAGTGGGTTAGGATAGTGCGGAATCCATCTGATGACAATCAAGCAACAGTTGCAATTGAGGAAGGCATGGTAGCAGAGGAGTGAGAGTCCTGAGAGGAAGGGCTGATGCTTGACTTAGCAGTCGGACAGAAGATGGCATCTGAAGATGTTTTACTGTGGCCGGTTCCCTGGCGAAGACTAAGGTGAAAGGAGGAGAGCTGAGTTTAAAGGCAGGAATCTGAAATGAACACAGCCCAAGTAGATTGCTGTTGGAAATGTGAAGTACAAGGTATGGTTGTGGATCTGTATCGTGCCATGGACTCTGTGGGAGATGCTGCAGAGATGTGGAAAAAGCATAGAAGTTGTAGTCACCAAGCCAGATGCCTCATCAGAAGCATGAGGTCTCAAGTGAAGCTGTGAGGAACAAGACTGAAGATATGGACTGACTTGCCAGGAATCTGTTTCTGCCGAAGACAGCGGCGTGACGGGTTGCGGTTTGGATCAGTAGCTGCACTCGTGAAGCTCAGGATGGAAGTCGGATCTGGATAAGTCACAAGATGTGATTTTGAGACATCAGGCTGGCGTTGGTGAGCTCAAGCGCCACTTTCTTGGAGGTTATACATCGGAGCCACGTCCCAACAATGAAAAGAAACAGCGAAGTGTCATCTCGTTGCCGCTTGCAGACCCACGGGAGCTCAGATTGGATGCAGAACGTGGGTGGAAGAGAAGAATCCGCGGGTTCAGAGTATACAGATGCAGCTATTCCAAGAAGAACTGAAAGGCCGGAATAAATGGAAATATGGAGGACCATAATGATGTGTTGATGAGTAGAATGTAAGACTGACGGTAGGGCTTCTGAGCATGGTTCTACCAGAAGAGCCTGAAGAATGGGTCGAAGACTTAAAGACGTCCACATGGTTTTTACCAGTTGAATTGATGGACTTCTCAGAAAAAAACTCCAAACTGTGATGATGGTGTGTGATGAAAGCCATGAGATCCCTTTTTTTTCGTGTGAGAAGGTCATTGAAGTAAAAGAGGATACAGGAATTCTCTTCGTTGCAAGAGCAAATGCTGCTCAATAAGGTCTAAGGCTCTATATAAAAAAAAAATAGAATGCTGTTGTCACGGTAGAACTTACAATTCAGTGGAGACTTAGCGGTGAATTATGTGTACTGCAAAAGAAACACGCTTCAGCTCCTTCTACAGTCCCAATATTTTCGAACAGTGTAGCTTTAAAATGGTCTGGAGACCATGGCCAGAGAGCTTAAGGTCTGTGAAATAGCTTTATGTGTCACCGATATTTTTCAAGAAAATAGATGTGCTAAAGTGGGTTCAAGGGGAACTAGAGAGAAATGTGAAAAACCCCTATACCTTCCTGTGATAGTTGGTGACCATGGTCAGTGCATCCAAGGAATGGAGGTACGTGAGGTTTCTGAGGAAGAGTCAGCAGAAGTGTTCTGATGTGGTGTCTACTTTCTGGCAATGAACTATATCGAAACTAGAGGCCGCCCTAGGTCAGATGAAAACCGTGCAGGATACCCGCGTGGGTCCGCAAGAAGAGGCATGCCTGGAGGGTACAGGGTAGTGCGGATGATTCAGATGAAGAGAAAGCTGATGTTGGCTATGGCTCAGGTGAAGAAGATACCAGATGACTGTTAGTGATGTTGAAGCTGGATGAGGTGCCATTGACTGGTCCAGAGTTCACTGTCTCTTTTGGATTGTTGACCAGCATCGGTCTGGAATGACCAGCCCTACCGGTCTTGGAGAAGAGGGGTGGGATAATGTGAGACAGTGAGGTATGTGTGTTGAATGGGGTGTAATTTCACTAGATACTCTGCTGATGGTATTAAGGGAAATTATTGGCTTTGTAATCCTAGTGGTGAGTAACGGTCACTACACCTTTACATTCTGAACACACTTGCACAATCAGGCCTGAAACCACTCAGCTGTTAATTAGGAGACCAGTAGTAGGTGGGTGTCTGCGACACACAGACAGAGAGCTCGCACAAAATAAGAAATTGTCTTACTCTGATAGCAGGAGATGCCGGACACGACACAGCAGGCTACAGGGAATGGAAGAAGGATTCAGGACCCAGAAACAATTGTTCACGGCAACCCTGATGGGAAATGGACTCCCTTATATAACGACAATCAGTAATCAACATGATTCCCAGTCCTCCAATCCTCCACTAGTACCGATTGTAACCACAGAGGTAGCTCTGCTCAGTACTCATCTCATACCCATTCACAACACTGGTCCCGGGATAGCGAGGGAAATCTATCTAAGTGTAGTAAGTGGCCTGACAAGCCCAGGGTTTATGGTTATGATTTGGGTTTTGTCTTATGTTCTGTTTGTGCTGTGGACTTTAATAAAACCGTTGCGGCCAGTTTTTACCAGAATGTGTCTGTGAATGAACTTGTTTGTGCCACTCCGTCTACCCGGGACGGGCGATCCCAGAGCCTATATCCCTGAAACGCTTACATATTACAGTTAGAACAGCCAAAATCTAGCAGCTTTAATTGTATGTAATTGACTAACAGCCCATTTTTGTAAACAAATAAAACCTTGAATGAATAATAAATGAGGGGTCTTGACGAACTGGTTTATATGACACTATACGTTGTTATGGACACGTCCTCATTTCGTTAATCTTGAGCGCTCAAAAAAGACATTTTATAAGAGGAATGGGAACGGCACAGCAAACACTTCAGGATAGATTTATCCTTATTTATATTTCATAAAAGTTGGAGGCCCAACGTGGGGCTTTGACGAAACGCCGTGGACCGGGCGACCGGGACCGGAGAGACGGGGTGTTGGCCCTGGCCTTGCATACGGGACAGAGACTGCAGCTCCTTAAGTAAGGTAAGAAAAACTCTGTCAATCTTACTGAATGTTCCCTGTGCCTAGTCCTAGCCTACACTTATAGACGGTTCGGACGTGGTCATCACCGCATTCCCAGGTTGTGTAAAAAAGTCCTACCCTTATCCAAAAGGCCCTGGGATATAAGCCGAGTTGTTTGATTGCTGTGCTGTGTTTGTTTATGTTTGGTGTGAAACGGGAGAAAGTTGAACGGTGACTGTTTTTGCTTGCTGATTTCTGGGGGCTGTTGTATAGCAATAAAAAATTGCTGGATAAGTTCCGCAGAAATCTTCAAACATTGGGGGAGGTCATCCAAAAAATCAGGTGTGAGGGGCGGGAGCTTTGATATGGATTAGTCACGCAGATATCCTTAACACAGCGGTGGAAGGTCATCCCAGATCAGCCAGGTGTGAGGGGCGAGGGCTCTTTGAATCGGTTTTTTAAGTTTCTGCAGAAATCTTTCGCACACAGAGGGAGGTACATCCTCACATCAATCCAGAGTGTGAGGGGAAGGTGCTTTGTTTGGATTAGTTCTCACAGTAATTGCCACGCAAGGGGGGAGGTCATCCAGCCAAATCGGACGAGGATGGTGAGAATTTTGATTAAGGCTATTACAGATTACTGTGACCGGCGCTAGGGCATCGGGGTACGGTTTTCAGAAGTGGTAAGACCTTGAGCATTGCCTGTGACTCAGTGCAATGGTGAGTTATCAGTTACCTGAGCAGCTTGTATGTGTCACAGATCATCAAAGAGGGATTCGTATTCTCCGGGTGTGTCTGTCTCATTGTCACTGTCTGTATCAGGTTCTGTCGCTTTAAATTCTTTTCAAGCAGTCGTGCGCTTCTGTACTATTTCATTCAATGCTGGCTGCGGCAACACGAGAAACCCTTTGACCCCCCTCCTTGCTAATTCTCGTTGTCACATCTGTTTCCTGGTTTTGATTTTCTAAGCTAGTTTTTTGGTCTACAGGCTTATGTAGCGTGAAATTCATTTTTTTTTTGCTATTTTGAGGGATAATCTTTTTTTAATACGTAGATTTCAAGTGCCTGTAAGAGTTAGAAGCAGAGATATAAGGAGGGTGGGAAGTGTGGCTGCAGTGAGATTTGTATTATATTTTTTTTTTTTCCTCCAGAAGGGGGAGCAGCTACCAACGAAAGTATTTTTTCTTTTTGTCTTTATTAATTTTCATCAGTTTTCCACCTTGTTCTATTTTTAATTAGCTGTTTTAGTAACAAGGGTTGTTTTTTTCAGATGTTTTATGAATTAATACCTTGTTGTTTTTTTTCGTTGTTTTTTGTTTGTGTTTTCCTTCCCTCCCTTTTTGGTCATCTTTTTTTCCTAGATAGTTTTTTTTATCTAATATAACTTTTGTTTTTAATGTTTTTCTTTTAGTACTTTTTTAAATAATTTTGGAGAGTTTTTTTTTAAGAATTTATTTTAGAGTTTTATTCTCAAACCTTTTTTTTTTTTTCAAACTGGCTTGCTTTTGACCAAGGTAGAAGCATAGATACAGGACAAATGCAGCTGAGGGAGGACTAACTGTCTGCGCAGCGACTTGACTCAACCTACCATCAGGCATTCAGCGAAGACACACAGAACCAGAATGCAGCAGTTAGTTTTCAGATTTTTAATCACTTTGTTGAATAGGTTTTTGAATAGACACAGTACGTAGAATCGAAGGGTAGGCCATGTGAATAGAAGGTCAAGTACGTGAGAAGCAAATGGACAGGCAGCATTTACGCTGCCATAATGTAATTTTTTTTATTGTTTTTTTTGTTTGTAAGGTAACGGGAAAGTTTGTTAATAGATTACGTTGCTATAAAAGTGCATGTGCTGCATCGTGTTGATTAGAGTACAGCAAGTTAATTTGAAGGACCAGAAGTGATTTTTTATGTGAATAAAGATTTGAAAAAGGTGTTAAATCGTCCGTGAGAAAATTATCACTGAATTGTCACAAGGCAGTATTCAGAGTCAACACATACATGTCCATCATGTGGAGACAGGGACAGGTGTAGGCATGCTCTCATTGATAAGAAGCCTTGTTACAGGGAAAAAACGCTCCCCGCCTGCTCTTCCACAGGGTGAAGGCCTTTTTGTTTCATCGATCCCCTTCAAGAGCCACAGGGGGGGACACCTCTCCTTTTTTCTTTTCTCAGTCCCTATCTCTTTCATACTTCAGACTTTTCTCTCTTTCCATGCTGCCCTCCCTCTCTATCCTTCTTTCCCCTCCCTCCATCTCTGACACATCATTTTCTTCCTCTTCCTCTCTTCTATCTCTTCCTCTACAACTCTCAAATCTTCTTCTTCATCTTCTTTACTTTTCTCCCATATTCTTTCTCTCTCTTCTCCTCCATCTTTTTCCTTTTCCCCTTCCACTCTTCTCTCCCTCCCTCATATTCTCTTCTCTTCTTCACCCTCCCCTCCCCCTCATCTCCCCTCATCTCTCTCCCCTTCTCTTTCTCTCGCTCCTTCCTAACACCTCCTTCTTTCTCTTTTTTTCTTACTTCATTATCAATGGGTCAACACCCAATCAATAGCAATGTGGGTCACTGTATTCAGTGCCTCCTGCACAGGGCACTCGTCTATCCCAAGACAGTACAAAAATTGCCAGTCATTATTTCAGGAGAAGAAATGTGCAAATCTCCCTACACAAAACGCTGCATGTAGCCCCCAGAACTACAACTAGCAGAGCCACAGCATGGTTCACACGGGGGGGAACGTATAGCTACAGACACAAAATGAGGAAATCAGTGCGCAGCAGGGCTGCAAGCATGGAACCATGACATGATCCACGCAGCCTCAGCAGGAAGTGGTAATCCCCATGCAGAGACAAATTTAAAGCCCAAATCTCACCCACGTGTATGCACCAAGTACACATGTCACTTCTTATCTGATGAAGATAAAGATTGCAACATCACACATGCTGCCCAATACTAGGAAGGAAAAACACAAGCACCAATATAGCAGGGACAGGTAGAGGACCATCTATGAGCCCTTCATCCAAGCCCAGAGTGTGATCAGTATGCGCCAGGACCCAGGGATAACCTCCATGTATTTTGCCAAAAAAATGCAGCAGATCCAAGCGTACGTATGCTGCAGCCTGGATGTTCTTGGACGTTATACGGGAATAAAAGCAGGTGTTGCATTCTGGCCAATTAAGAGAGAACTTTCAAGCTTTCCAACTGAGTTAGAGGCGTTGCCTGGGAGGCACAGGACAAAGTAATTGATTAAACTCAGGGATGGGCCAAAGAGACTGACAGGACAAACTCTCAGTACATGACATGAGTCAAGACATGACAGAGTCGTGGAGAAGTTCCATGAGAAGTGATGCATGTGTTTAGATTTGGGCTCATTACCCATGTCAGACACAACAGGACGGATGTTGGCACAGGCTTTTGTGCATGGATGAGAGAACCAAATCAGGAAACCTTGTAGTAGGCCAGGCTGAGTACACGTCAATAGAATGGGGGATACCTGCTCGCAGTAGCAAAAAGGATTGTGTCCGCCGGGACAGAGGATGTCCAGTGTTAAACTGTGGCGAGTTTGGTCATTTCCGGAACCGGTTTGCAGAAACACTGGACTTCGCCAGAAGAAGAAGAAACACAGTGAAGAAACCACTATACATAGGACTGGCATCCCAAGTCCACAGGGAACCCCACCAGTGGGACCATATCCTGAGAGTGGATGGCGTAGTAAGTCTTTTTCTTGTGGAATCCCGAAACTCACTATCTATACGAATCATTGCGTCCTGCGCATGGGAATTGATGGTTAAGTCGATATTTTCAAGATTATGAAGCCCACTGAGCGTACTGTGGACTCAGCCAGAACGCTCCATATTTTCCCTGTTTGTTGTGTCAAAGACCTGCACCTAAACCTATGGGAGTGGACTTACTGCAGAAGTGAATGCGGCCAGAGATGTTCCAGGAGATGGGACCATGGACCATTGTCTTCACCCCAGACCCAAGAAGAATACAGGGAAAACCACACTGCAGGACTATCACAGGATGTGCTGGACATAGTACCAGAAAAGCTCTCCATCACCCAGAGGTCAAGATGTCTTGACCAATGAAGGTCTAAGTGAACTCGGCCTAAGAAGACGGCTGGAACTTGACATTGGCAGGGATATTCAATCAAGAAGGACCTAACTCGATTAATGGAATGGCAAACACCTCTTCCAGCTCCAACGCCAGAGGTTTCATCTTTTGCAAGCACCAGGAGGTGCCCCCTGAATCAAACAGTTCACCCAGGCCCTAGACCGCAAAAGGCCATCAGCTCTTCAAACTTGTGCACAAATACTGACTGAGGACGAGCTGGAGAAAAAAGAAAATATGATGCCCGTGCTGAGAAAAAAGCAGCCGTTATGGTGACGTCCCAACAAGAAGACCCCTGTGCCCTGAGCAGGTGCTAACACAGTGACTGTTTGGTGGGTGAACAAGAAAGTCAGGGGTCGTCTTCTCTATGTGTGATCATAGTAGACGGCTTGTTTTCCCGCCCAGCTCTGGCCGGCAGAAGGGGGTAGTCCCCTGCCCGCATACTGAGGACAAGGCAAACTGGGCTGCCAACGCCCAATAGGAATCATACCAGCTTATCAACAGAAAGAAAAAGGACTGTAAACATCTCTGAGTTCAGAAATGGTCGCAAGGCCTGGAGGACGTGTGAAAGAGGGCTACGGTATTTGAAACCCCAACAGTGCTGAACCCGCACCACTATGCTCTCTAAAAGTTCACAGTCACCGCAACGGTTATTCACGGTGATCACCTGGCCAGAGGAAGTGTCCTTCTTCAGTATTTTACCCTCCTACATGGAGGAATGACTCACGCATCACAGTGCAGTGCATATGGCAGTGTTGCTTCAAGGTGCTCAGAAAAAGCCCTCATATTTCACAAGTCCAGTGATGTCAGAAGCAAGTACATACTGGGACTCTGTATTGCCCACAGACGAAACACATGTCAAAAGATGGAAGACCATGTGGAGACAGTGGCCTCACCCAAACAACTCAAGAATGCTGCAGGCACTTCCTGGTCTAGTGTCGTTATTGCAGAAACCTGGATCCTGATGCCTCAGTCCTTAATGCAGCCTCTGTGCGACTAGCCATCAACGCAACCCGCTCCTTCTATCAGACGCAGCCTTAAACCCATCAGGAGATTGGAAGAACTTCCACAGTCTCAGCGCCAAATAACCAGGCCTACTGACTAGAGTATGTCTTTCTGTTCTACTTGATGGAAGAAGAATGGTCTGTATGGAGTCCTGATATGGATTCCCGGGTGGAAAAACAGAGACTTTTAGGCTGCTCCTCAGACCCGATTGGATCCAGTTGCAAGAGGAGCACTCCTGCCTGATGGCAGTATCTGCAAGCACACACTTCCAGGACATGGTTGCTGACATCACTCTTGGACAACCACTGGAAAACTCTACTCACCGACATCTTGGCAATCTTCAATCAAGCTCAAACCAACAATAATCTCCCACCGCCAGGGCATTCTTTGTGGCGCCTCTATCGCCTTTGTCTCATATGTCACCGTCTCCAGACTACAGTCCTCATACGGCTACTCTACTCCACTCCCCAAAGGGGGGTATACAATAAGGGACTTTCAGAACAAAAAATTTACAGAATACAGAATGGCTCAGATTTGCCGATGATGAAGAAGTTTCCACACAGAAGTGCAGTGACCAGCAATCAAGAAAATCCTGTGGTCCAGAAGTCTTTCTCCTAGCATGTCAGCCAGGAAGCAGTAACTTGATAGCGCTGACGTAGGGCCTGCAGATGGCAGAAGGGCAAGGACTTGCTAACATCTACACCGTTACAGGTACTAGCATGGCTATCGCACCGACTTTGGGCCCATTGGGCTAAACAGGGACGTTCATCACAGCATAGGGACAACGTGAAGCTTCATGAGCCTTCAGGGACCTGCTGGGTTGACTCCAACTTCCAAAATGGTGCAATTTGGAAAAATCCAATGTGCATGAAAACTGAGAACAGAAGAGGCGTGTGACGGCAACCATGGGGACATGGCAGAAAAAGAAGCAGTCAATGGAAGAAGCATGGAGTGTTGGGAGACGGTCGTTTCATGAGCCGGAGGCTACTACATGACAACTAAGCAAGTAACTGACAACAAAGACGTCCTGGGATTGCTCAAGAAGGTGCAAAAGACATGCTCCAAAAGGAGAAGAAGAGACTGAATGAGATATTAAAAAGCAAACACGTGAGAAGGAGGGTATCAATAATGGACTTCAAAATCTGCTTACACAAAAGTATGCACCATATGGTGGTCTCCAATGAGCAACATGGACCATGTCCCACATATCAAGACACAGATGGAACAGGATCTGATTGGTGTCTTACGGGTTCGCTTCAGGGATCTAACCCTAACAGCCAATATTCACCAGAAGCTGTCTGTACCTCGCGGCAAAAGCAAGCCTGCTGGACTTGTGGAAGACGAAAGTCCCCCCACCTCATCTGCAAGAAACTCTACAGCTTCAGAGGATCCAGATAGACCACATTTCAGATAACGCCATGGGAAGGAGGGGGGGGGGGGGGGGGGGGGGGGGGGGGGGGAATTTCAAATATGCCATTGTGGTCAAAGAAGTATTTTCAAGTGGACAGAAGCCTCCAAGTCAGCAAAGCTGCTGCAAAAGAAGCTTACTTCAGAAAATAGTGTGCAGATTTAGGGGTTCCAGAAGTGCTTAGAGAGTTATGGGACCCCCGACCATTCACAGCAAATTCTGGACACAAGAGATTATGGTTAAGCGTAGGGTCAGATTTTGCTACACATCATTACCACCCCAGAGCAGCAGGAAGGTAGAAAACTGAACGGTACACTTAAGATGGATGTTAAAAATTGCCCAAGAGACAGCAATCCATGGCATGACACACTCCCAATGCATCTGTTTAGCGTTAAGGCTACACTCCCAGTGACCCTTGAAAATGCTGTCACATTACGAATTTTTGTTTGGGTCTAGTCCCAAGTTAGGTGCATTCTTTCCCTCAGCAGCAGAATATGCAAAAATGATTTCTTGTTTGCTTATGGTAATTGAATTGGTCAAAAAACTATTGTCCTTTCTCGAGTTTTTCTCTCTTCACTGCCAGAATTTGATGGTCCTGTCCAAGAGCCCAGATGACACCATCCTCTGTGTTGTAACTAGAGGGAAAGCCTGTTTGGATACGTATAGATTGCAAGGAAGCTCACGTACCAGAGGGATACTAGACATGAAGGATGTCGTGGATGGCTATGACATGGACCTGACTAGATGACCTTACCAGATGAAGAATACCACATATTTTTTCTGAAATGCAGTTAAATAAAGAGACTTTGATTGCAAACATATAAAACCCCCGACAGGGACAGTCCTCCTGACCGCCATTTGCGAAAAGTCTGTATTCGGTGGGGCGGAGAATGACGCTAGGCATATTTATCACCGACGCAGCACAAAAGAGTTGCAGCGCTTTGGTACAGGGGGCCAGGTTTTTAGGGAAAGTGGTATCTAAGGGGGGATGTAATGGAAATATATATGTCATTCCTATTTCAAAGTATATTCATATATATGCATTCACTGTTAGATAGATTCACTTGCTAAAATATCCTGTGCTTACACATATCTATGCAAAAGCTGATGCCAGCTATTAATCAGTCGTTTTAAACGACCCTGGCTTCATAAGGAAACAGTTCAGAGGAGTTTTAATATGATTTATTGTTAACTTTACTAGTCAGCAAGAAAGCTAGGTCAAAAGAACATAAAACAATATAAATCTGCAACTTGAGCCTTTTATCATAATTATCATACTTACACTAGAACAGCAATAATATAGCAGCTTTTAATTGTATGTTAATTGACTAACAAGCCCCTTTTTGTAAACGTATTAAAACCTTGAATGATTAATAAATGAGAGGTCTTGACGAACTGTTATAACTGACAACTTCGTTGTGGGACAGTCCTACATTTCGTTCTCGAGCGCTCAATAAAGACATTGATAGAGAATTGGGAACGGCACCAGCAAAACTTCAGGATAGATTTATCCTAATTAAATTTCATAACAGCGCCACCTAATCTATAGAAGGTGTAAATACTAAGCTGTTTAACTGGATGCTGTGCATTGCCAATTGTTGAACAGCGCTGCATACAAGGTTTCATTGTGCATCAAATACCAAGCAGCCACCCCCTCCATGGATGGTAGGTTGTGAGTGTCTGTCATCGTATTCTTGGCACCTATGTTGCCGCCATCTTAACTATATTGGTCCACTGCTTTTATGTTTCGGTAATGAGGAGAAATTAGCAAAAAAATAGCAAAAAGTGGTAATACACCAGAGAGGCTGGAAACCTATTGGATTGCTGTAACATGAACTAAACCACACAACAAGAAGTAGCGTGGGAGCGTTCTAACGGTGATCCTAGACGCCTGTCACAGCTGAGGATAACTACACCTAAAGGCAGAAATATATTAATAGCTACTTGCCGGAGCAGATCCCAGAGAAAATAGGAAGCCCCAAACATGTAATGGCGGTTAGCAAGAAGAAAGCACGGAACAACAGACAGAAAATAGAATGAGCAAACGGCTGGGGCCCAATTGGTCTTGACAGAAATGTACAGGAAAAGCATCTTACTGCAATCCCAACATAACCTAACAAAAATACCAAACACTACTGATTGCCAAAAAAACTGAGATTCACACGATCTCATCCACCTAAAATCAGATCTCTGGTAGAACAAAATGCTATCAGCAAATAAAAAGTAACAAAGGGCCAAAACCCAAAAATTTTAGACAAAAACGGACCAAAAAAATTGCCCGCGCCAGATGCCCAAAAGGGGATAGTGCAGCCACGAAAACAAAAACCCAGGGAAGGAAAAACAAAAGAGGGGAAAAAAAAAAGCAACCTTATCTGAAGGAGAGCAGGAAAATAGCAGTGTTCAAGAAAAACCAAAAAAGGGGAAAAATTGAAACCAGCGGGGTGCTGGGAATCAGGCCCTTATATCCTACCATTCCCCAGTAAAAAGGGCCCTTCAGTAAAAGTTCATTACCCTCAGCAACCCCCGGGGGAAGCCCCAGCTCAAAAAGCCGCCCCCGCATTTAAACTTTCCCCCCCTTTTAGGAGGGGTTTACCGAAAACCCCCAACTGCGCAAAAAGGGCCCTGGGGTGGGCTCGATGATGGCCGGAAAAGTCTCCGCATGAATGCCAAAACAAAAACCCCCCAAAAATGGCCTCCTTTCCCCCTAACCTCTCCATTAAAACCAAAAAACTGGGTTTTTCCTTTTTAGAAAAAAAAGAACCTATCTTTCAACCACATACCCCAAAATTTTTCCCCCAAAACCCAAAAAGGGTCGGGAGGTGTAGACATAGGAACCCGGTTGACAAACCTCTTCAATAAGGGGGCTTGTGGAACACGTTAGGGTCTTAAATGCCCCGGAAGAAGAAAAAGGGAAAGGGAAAACCCAAATTTTAATTTATGATTTATAAGGTGCAATGAACTTGGTTTAAAATTTTTTGGGTTGCAAACCTTATGGGGTTATTCCCCTTTTTTGGGGCCCCCCAAAAACCCGTCCCCCTCTTTAAAAAGGGGCCATCGGGCCTATCCCCGGTTTTTAAAAAAACCCCGGTTCTCCTGAGAGAGAGAAAAAACCCCCACCCCCGGGCCCCCAAAACGGGTGCTTCCTGCAAATAGAGTAAACCCCCCCGGGCAGACGAAAACCTCCCCCTTTTCCTGAAGAATTTTCGAGGGTTAAAAATCGGAATTGCAGAAAAATGGAGCATCAAAAGGGGGGAGGTAGTTTTTTTTAAGAGAAAAAAAGCAAAGGGCCCCAAAAAAAGACACAGTTTTTCCTTATCAGCAGACCAAAAACATCTGAAAAAAGTCTAAAGGGGTTTGGGTTTTTTCTTCAGTTTGCCCCTTTGGGCTGAGAGTGAAATGTAGGGAAAGACAAATGAACACCATTTTTAAAAAAAAATGTCCTCCAAAATTGTTTTAAAAAAAATGGACTTTTTGTCGACCAATGTTTTGGAAAAGCATGAAAAACCCAACCACATGCTGAAAAAAAAAGGGAAAAAATCTCAGAGGAGGAAAGGAAAATTAGGTAATGGACAAGATGTATCATTTGGAAAACCTATCACAAAAACCCCCGAAAACGGTCACTTGAGAGACGGAAAAGGCAGAAATAAAATCCTAGAATAGGGTCCGGGCCCCCTTGGGTAAGGAAATTTTCCATTAACAAAAAAACAGAACGGAGCAGGTTGGGGAAGAGAGAAAATCCCCCGGTCTGCACAAAAGTCCCTGCATACGAGACAAAGTGGCCACCAAAGGAGGACTACCAATTTCTCTGTCCCCAAAAAACCCGGGGAAATGCCCCGCCAAGCGGAAAAAATGAATTCAGACATCAATCTTTTTCACTGGTTGGAACAAACAATTTCCCCCCAACAGGGCAGCGCTCGGTTTTTCCTCCTCCCCCCCCGGGGGCCCCAGTAAAAAAATTTGGGGGGAAAGGCGGAAAAAATCCCCCTCTTTCAAAAAAACGCAGGTCGAAAAATCAGGAGAATCTGCAAAGAAACTCCTCGAGAGGGATCCCCTTAAAATTTTAGTGAGGAAAAAAAAAAAACCCCAAAAAAATTTAAAAAAGTGTAAAAAAAAAAGGCCCACCTGGCCTGTCTATTTTTAAAAGTCACTTGGCTGTTTCGGGATAAACGGTTTTTATGGTCGGGGGGGCCCCCCAAACCCTTATGTTTGGTCCAAAAACCAAAGTTTTCCACTTTTCAAAGGCTCACTTCATGGCCCAAAAACCCCCCCGATTACCCCCGTAAAATTACGTTCTTTTGGGAAAAAATTTTCGGGGAAAAAAAGGGGCAAAAGGGGTTACTTTAGAGGTTTGGGCCCCCCTTTTGGGGGAAAAAACGGCCCCCCCCCAATCTCGAGGAATAACCCCTCCACCTGAAAAAGCAGAAAAACTCAGGCGCCTTTAGAAAGGAGCAAAAAAAAAAACTTGCTTAATTTTCCTGAAAGCAAAAAACCCCCCCTCGGGCCCCCCAATTCCCCCAATCGGAACCCCTTTTTGGTAAAATCAGTCAAGGGTTTTAAAACAATACCAGAAAAATTCCCAATAAATTTACGAAAAATTGGCAAAAACCAAAAAATTCTGTTAAACCCCCTTTTAATAAAGTGGTTGCCCATCACATGGCGTGAACCTTTACCCCGGGGGCCCTTTTAAAAAACAGACAGAGACAAAATTTAATCCCAGGAAATTTTAGTCTTTGTACGCCAAAAAGACATTTATCCCCTTTACATACGTGCTTTTCTCTCAAAATCTAAAAAAAGTCCGAACATGTTTCACATGAGAAATCCCAGTCTTTTGGGGGAAAAAACAGATATCACCCCCCAAAAAAAGAAATGTATCCACAAAATCCCGAAAATTACATTCTGAAGGATTGGAAGGGAAGGGGCTTTGTAAGCCAAAAAAAGGGGATCACTAGGTACTAAAAAACCCCTCGGGGGGGTTTTAAAAAAGCCATCTTCCATTCCTCCCGTGCTTAATGCAAAAAAAATTATACCCCCCCCGGGTAAAATTTTTTAAAACCCAAAAATAGATTTTCACTCGGGGAAAAAAAGGTCAAAAAACAAAGGAAAAAGGTTTTTGATATTTAAAAAATTTTCTTATTCAGGGGGATAATCAATCCCGGGGCCCCCCCAAAAAAACCATCCTTTTGGGGGGAAAAAAAAAAACCCGGGGCCCAAGGGGGGGAAAGGGGTGGTCTGATTGACCCTTCTCAATGGGCCCTTGAATAAGATCGCATGGGATGGTTCAGGTCAGAAAAAAATTAAAAAAAGGGGGCCTTTGGGAAAAAATTTCCCGGGACAATTAAAAAGCACAATCATGTTTTTGTGGGGGGAAAAAGGGGGGAGATTTATTTCACTAAAACATCAGAAAAACAGTCAAAAAGTCAGGGGGCACCCCGAGATGGGGGAGGCAGAAAAAAAAAAGGGGTGTCAGTATTAACCATTGGCAGCCCCAAAAAGGGCACGACACAGATTTCCAATCTAAAAACAGGATTTGGGGTGAAAACCCCCGGGAAACCCCAGACAATATTTTTTGCAGTTTTTGCAGCACCAGAAAAATTTGCAAATTTTCCCCCAAACTGGTTCAACTCCACCTGGTAGAAAAAATGGGGTTTTTCTCCGCCAAAGGGGGGGGGGAAACTCCCGTAGGGGAAAAGACTTCCCCCGGGTATAGGGAAGCCCAAACGTTTGGCAAAGTAAAATCCATCGGGGTTAATGCGCTCCTGAATCAACAAAAGCCTGGCAAAAATGGGGAAAAGGGGGAAAAATTTCGGGGGAAAAGTCAAAAAAAAATTTGTCTGAAACACTAAAAAACACAACTGAGCGGGAAAAAAGTCTTCCCTGCTTAGGGCAGACGAAAAAAGCGGGGAAAAGGGACCACGTAGAAACTAACCCTTTTGTTTTTTAAAAACTATGACGTAGCCCCAAATTTCCCCCCAAATGCATGGGCTAGGGGGCGGCCCAAAGGCAACAATATCTCACCCCTACCTCTGGCCCGGGAAAACGTCTGTAAATTTGGGAATAGCCAAAGACTAAAAACTTTTAGACCAGGGGAACAGGAACCCCACCATAACGCCCCTTTTTTTTTTGCGCCCTTTTTGAAAAAAGGGTCCCAAAAACATCATCATTCTTTTGGGTTTCAGGAGGGCCCATTTCAAAATTTATGACGTACAACTCAGGTCTTCAAGCCCCTGATTTTTTGCCAACAAGATTTTTTCAGTTGATCAGGAAAAAAGGTTTTATGACAAAAACCCAGAGCCTGAAAAAATCCCATCAATTTTATTTAAACAGGACCCCCGGTGCGGGAAAAAAACTTTTAGTGCATTTGTTTGGGCCCGGGGGGCAGGTGAGTTTTGGGGAAATTTTAGGACCCTCCCCGTAAAGGTGGTCGGTTGTTTGATAAAATTTGAACAATTTGAAAAATTTTTGTCTATGGTGATTTTTCAAGGTTTTTAAAATTTTTTACTACTCAGTTTAAAAAAAAAGGGAAAAGGAAAAATTTTTTCCCAAAAAAGATAAAAAAAGCCCCTAGGGTAATACCCCTAAAGAAACATTTCAGTGACCAAAATTGGGGGAAATTTTAAATTTTCCAGTATTTATCGGGAAAAGGAAGATCTAATGACCTTGGATGAAAAAAACATCCCCCATCCATAATGTTTCAAAAAAAAATTCATTAGAATTTTCGGTAATCAATCCTTTTCCCCCCCCAAATTTTCCCCCCGGGCCTAATTTCATAAGGAACCAAATAAAAAAACATTTCAAGATCAGTTAGTTTAAAACCCCCGACTGTTTTAAAAATATCTTTTGAAAATTGTTACAAAATGCGGCTTAAACCTGAAATAGGACCCCAGGGGGCTTGGCACCATCCCAGACACTATACAAAAGATATGCGCATTAATACTTAGGGAAAAAAGGGGCGAGCCCTTTTTTTTCCCCAGGGAGTAATTTTCCCCGGGATCAGGAATAGCTACACCTCTTTTTCAAATTCTACCTCCTTACGATTGTCTGGGGCCGCACCCAATTCCCCCAATTTAAAACCCGCAAAAGGGGAAAACAAAAAAAAAAACCAATATAAAAAAAACCATAAATAATAAAAAAAAGCCTCTTTACTGTCTTAAAAAAAACCCAAGGGGCCCCCCATTTCCACTCCTTAAAAACCCCGGGAATTTTTTTTTTCAGGAAAAACCAAACAAACAAGGGGGAAAGAGGGGGGGGCATCGCCAAAAAAAAAAGTGCCGGTTTTTTTTGGGGGTTTTAGCGGGGGAGTGCAAAAAAAAAAAGGCAATACCCAGGCGTTGGAATCTATGAGATTCCCTCCCCGGGATAACCCCAAAAAAAAAGGGGCCCCTTTGGAGCGTTCCTTTTTCCCTGACGCCTCGTCACGCCTGGGGAAACTAACTACACCTAAAGTAGAAATGGGAAAAAGTATCCCCCCCGGAGAAAAAACCCCCAAAAGAACAAAAAACCCCCCCCAAAAACATGTAATGGCTTTAGAAAAGATGAAATTGACCAGAAAAAAAAATATTTTTAGCAAAAACGGGGGGCCCCAAAATAACTAAATAGAAAAGGTAGGAAGGGTACTTACTGGGAAAAACCAGAAAACCCTAAAAAAAAACCAAAATCTATTTAAATTTTAAAAAAACCTGAGATCACACGCCCCCCTTTTTCCCCCCAAATTAGTTCTCTGGTGTAACAAAAAACCCCCAAAAAGCAGCACTGAAAAAAATGGAAAAAGCAAAAAGTACAAAAATCGTGGGTGAACTAAATGAGAGGGCAAAAGCCCCCGGGGGGGGCCCTAAAAGGCCCCCCCCAAAAATGCAGGACAAAATGAAAAAATATAACAAAAAAAACAAAAAGAAGAAAATGTCTTTTTGTTAGGGGAGATGCAAAAAAACAAGCAGGCTACAAGGGGGAAAAAGGAATGAAGGATTTAAACCCCGAAAAATTTTATCCCCGGGAAAAAACCCCGGGGGGAAGGTCCCCCCCTTTAAAAAGACCAGTCAGTAACACTGTTTCCAGTCCTAAATCTTCACTGGAAAGACCGCCCCGCTTTTCCCCCCGAGGAAGGCCCCTGTCAAAACTCATCTAAAACCCCCTTAAAACCCGTACCCCCCCCTTTAGGGGGGTCCCCAAACCCCCCATTTGGAAAACCGGTGGTGGATGAGTTCTATGATCGCAGGTTTTTGTTCCTTTCAGGGGTGCCCCAAGCAAACACAAAAGAATTGTCTTCCTGAAACCCAAAAACCCCTTTCCCTTTAACCCAAATACGGGGGTTTCCTTTTAAAAAAAAAGAAAATTTAAAAATTTTTTTTAAAACCCCAAAAACCGATTCCCCAAAACCCAAAAAAGGGTCAGGAGGACAGCGCAAAAACCAGGGGCCAAAAAAAAATCTTCAACAAGGGGCTTGTGGAAACTTTTTGGATTTAAATGTCCCGGGGAAAAGCAAAAAAAAATAAACAGGATTAATAAAACTCCTGTTTTTTAAGGTCCCAAAAAACCCCCGGGTTAAAATTTTGGGATGCCACTTTCATGGGGAAAATTTTTTTTTGGGACAACCGCCCCAAACCCCCCCCTTCAAACCGAGGCCCTCGCCCTTTTGCGGTTAGCAAAAACCCCGGGGGCCCCTTTTCCTGAGAGGGGAAAAACCCCCCCTACCTGGCCCCCAAAACTGCTGCTCGCTCCCAACAGAGTAAACCCCCGGGCGAAAAAAAGCCTCCGTTGTCCTAAAAAAAATTGGGGGTTAAAACCCCCGAATTTCAGAAAAACGGAGGCATCAAAAATGGCAGACTACCCCCATTATTAAGAAAAATCCCCCCAAAGGAAAAAAAAAGGGGACCCGTATCTGTCAGAGAAAAAAGCATTTTTAGAAAAGCCCAATTTTGGTTTTTTTCTCTCAGTTTGAACCCCCCTTTGGGCTGAGGATGAAATGCCCGGGGGCAAAACAATTGAAAACCCCCCGTTTAGAACAAAAAGTCTCCAAAATCTGGGAAAAACAAACTGGACCCCTGTCTGACAAAATTTTCTCGGGGAAAAAAAGTGTAAACGCCCCGTGCTAAAGGGAAAAAGGCCCCAAATTTTAGAGGGGGAAGGAAATTGGTAATGGCACAAGATGTATTTTTGGGAAAAAACCCATCACCCAAAATTTCCGATGGTGGTCTTTTTTGGAAAAGGAAGGTCGGAAATGAAAACCTTGAGTAGGGGGCCATGGCCCCCTTTTTGGGGAAGGCAAGGGGATCAAAAAACCCCTAGAGCGGAGCAAGGCTTGGGCGAGGGAAAATTTCCCCCAGGACTGCCAAATTCCGACATCAGAGGGCAAGGTGGCCCCCCAAAAGGCCCCACAAACCCAAAATCTTGGTTTCCAAAAAATTCCCCGGGTGCCCCGCCAATGCGGAACAATGTTTTTCAGACATCACACTTTTTTTCCCCACTGCCCGGGCAAAAAATTTTTTCCAACCGGGCAGCCCCGGGCCTACCCCCCTGCCCCCCTCCAGAGTTTTTCCCCAAATTGGGGGAGATGGGGGAAAAATCCCCCCTTTTTAAAAAATAACGGGATCGGGATAACTCAGGAGGGTTGCAAGGGGCTCCTTGAGAGGGTTTCCGCCTTAACATTCTTGTGCAGGAGAAAGGAAACCCCAAAATTAAAACGTTGTGAAAACCCCAAAGGCCCCCGGGGCCTGTCTAGGATTGGTGCTTGGCAGATTCCCCTAGACCCGATTCTTTGGTCCCAAGGACCCCCACCTGGGTGTTTTTGGGGGCCCCTCCCCGCAAGTCTACTTTCAAAAAACCCCCCTTTTGGCCCCAAAAAACCGATTACCCCCTCATAATTTTCGTTCGTAGGGGTAAAAAATTTTGAAGAAAAAGGCACCCCAAAAGGGGTTCTTTTGGGTCTTGGATCTTTTTGGGGGCAAAACGGACCTGCCCAAATTTTTAGGCATTTACCCCCCCCTGAAATGGGAGAGAAAAAACAGGCTGGGGTAGAACAGGGCAGAAATGAATCCCCTTTTTTTAAATTCCTGGGAAAACAGGGGAATGCCTCAGGGGCCAAATTTTTTTAACAGAAAACCTTTTGTCAAAAACAGTTAATGGTTTAAAAAAAAACGAGAAATTACCAAAAAATTTCGATAAAAAATTTGGGAAAAAACCCAAAAAAAAACTGAAGGCCTTTAAATTTTTGTGGGTGGACCCCAAACCAGATGGCCCGAAATTGACCCGGTCCATTTTTTTAACAGAGGGGGGCAAATGAATCCCCAAAAAGAGATCCTTGTATGCCAAAAAGAAATTGGACCCTTCACCCTCAGAGATTCTCTCTATAATCTGGAATCAGTTCGAACAGTTTCACATGAGAAACCCCCCCATTAGGGAAAAAAAAAAAGATTCATCCCAAAAAAAAATCAGAAATTTGCCCCCAAAAACCCCAAAAAAAGTCATTCTGAAGGACTGGAAGGGCGGAAAGGCATTGTGACCCCCAAAAGGGTTTACCAGGTACTCAAAATCCCCTTTTTAGGGGTATTTAATGCGTTTCCCTTTTTATCCCCCTGCTTTTAAGCGAATAAAGGTTATACGCCCCCCGGGTCAAGCTTTTGGGAAACCAAGTAGCGTTTTTCCCCCGGGAAAAAAAGGTCAGGGAAAACAAGGGTAAGGGTTTGATATTTCACAGAAAAATTGTTCAAGAGACGAAAACAAACCCGGGCCCCCCCAAAGAAAACCCTCCTTTTGGCCCCCAAAAAAAAAAACCCGGGACCTAAGGGGGAAAAGGATGGTCTGATAAGACCCTTTTTTTCAATGTTTCCCCTTTTTTTTAAAACCCATAGCGTCATTTTAGGTAAGACAAAAATTAAAAAAAGGACCCCTTTTTGGGAAATTTTCTTCCCCCCCCTAATTCATTGCGCGTCATAGCTCCCTTTGGGGAGGGGGGGTGCGATTTACTTTCGCTAAAAAATAGAAAAAAAAAATCAAAAAGTCAGGGGAAATCCGAGCCGGGGGGGGCAAAAAAAACAGGAG
>JARQOD010000001.1:176210915-176299229 GCA_033576555.1 Oophaga sylvatica | reverse complement strand
CAACGCTCTATTACTTGGCCTCCCCATTACTCGACTATCCCCTCTCCAGTCCATCCTTAATGCAGCAGCCAGGGTCATCCATCTGGCTAATCGGTACTCGTATGCGTCCGCTCTTCACCAGTCCTTACACTGGCTGCCCATTCATTATAGGATCCAATTCAAAGTACTGGTTCTCACCCACAAAGCTCTCCACAGTGCAGCACCCCCCTACATCTCCTCCCTCATTTCTATCTATCGGCCTAACCGACTGCTGCGCTCTGCAAACGACTTTCGACTAACCTCTGCACTAATCCGTACCTCCCACTCCCGACTCCAAGACTTCTCCCGCGCTGCGCCAATCCTCTGGAATGCTCTACCCCAAGAAATTAGGACTATCCACAATTTGCATGGTTTCAGGCGCTCCCTCAAAACACATCTGTTCAGAGCGGCCTATCACATTCACTAATCAAAGTCATTCTCTGTGTAAGTGTGTGTGTGTGTGTAGCCCATTCACTATCTCCATCCATCCTTCACTCCCTCAAGATGGCTGGACCATCATTGTAAATGCACCATTGTATATACACACCTGTACTTTGTATCTCCCCCACCTCATTGTAGATTGTAAGCTCTCACGAGCAGGGTCGTCTTATTTTGCTTTAATTATTGTATTGTTAACGTTGTTACTTATGACTTGTGTTTTGAAACTGTTAAACTGTAAAGCGCTGCGGAATATGATGGCGCTATATAAATAAAGATTATTATTATTATTATTATTAGGCACTAACTTAATAGAAAAACTCTGACACAGCAGGGAGGTATACAGGAGATTCTTTAAAATAGTGTAGTGTCTGCTGTAATTATGATGTTCCAAGTTGAAAATTGAGTGATTATATCTTTTAATTATGAAAATTGTGGAATGCATGGGGAGATTTCTTTTTTGCACCTTTCAGGTGTTAATTTTACCGATCTATAACAATGTTGGGTGCACCAAATTAATGTTCAAAAATAAATTGGGATTATCCTGTGATGGAGATGAGAGGTTTAATTTCATAGAATATTTTGCAGTGAATATATAACAATGCAGGTAGTAAGTCATGATCCTAAATCTCTGATCAAATACCCTGTTTCTGTAAGAAAAAAGGTATATATAGTAGTTGATAAATCCCTTCCTGTACAGAAAGTTATTAGGATGTGGCATAATTTTAAGTTTTTTTTACATTTATCATAGACACCTAACACACCCATCACAGTTAATAAGTTAGGGGTACCGTGCTTTTTGAAATGGACAATTACGTCATATATGATGTCTTAAAACAACTAGCTCATGTCATGGTCTGCTGAGTTTTTGGGATTAGGTGGTATTAAGGTTAACCGGGATGGCCTCACTCTGGGATTCTGGGAGACTTTTTATAGCCTCATTGTGGGCCCATCCTCTGTCGCTTATACTCTGACCCTTGGCCGAGTGTGTGTGACCCTGTTGTGCTTGTGCCAGTGCTTTGTGCCTGTGCTACGTTCTGTTTGTCTGGTTCTGATTTGGCTGTGTCCCTGTTTCGAGTTTTGCCTGTCCCTTTTGTACTCTGCTGCCCTCTACGTGTATGACCCTTGGCTACGTTCTGACTCCGCTCTGCCTGCTCCTCTTGTACTTCGTCGACCTCTATGTGTATGACCCCTTGGCTACGTCCTGATTATCCGTTCTGTATATGCCCCTTGGTAACTGTGTCTCGTAGTTACCCTTCTAGAAGTTTTCCTTTACCTCCTAGCTCTCTGGAGCTTAGGCCACGCCCACTAGCAGTCACGTGCCTGCAGGTCCTTTGGCCTGAAGCATTCTCTATCTGCTACTGCTGACTCTGAGAGACGTGTGGCCGGCTCCGCCCACTAGCAGTCACATGCGGAAGGTCCTGTTCCTCAGAAGAACATGTCTTCCCTGCTGCGGCTCTGCTATACAGGTATCTTTGGACATAGTTTGTTCACTCAGGACACACGCACTGGCTTAGTGAGCAAGTGCAGTGCGGTGTCCATGACATTATAAGCGACCGTACATAATTTTGTGTTGGGGAGTTAAGTGTCTTTCCCAAACCTAATGGATCCCATGCAAGCTTTGGTTGATCAGGTGAAGCACCTGACCCAAATGTTCCAGAAACTCAATGTGGAACAGCGCACGATGGGCCATACCCAGCAACAGTTGGTAGATACTGTGCAGGGGGCTATCGCTGCAGGGGCTCCTAGTTCTGGGGATAGAGATGTGTCATTAGCGGGCCCTGAATCTCCGGTCAAATTGCCAGACCCTTTCTCAGGGATAAAAGGGAGTCACATGCGGAAGGTCCTGTTCCTCAGAAGCACACGTCTTCCCTGCTGCGGCTCTGCTATACAGGTATCTTTGGACATAGTTTGTTCACTCAGGACACATGCACTGGCTCAGTGAGCAAGTGCAGTGCGGTGTCCATGACAGCTCAGTAGCAACTACAATAAATTACTATATTTTCAAGATTTCTGCTGCTATAGCCAAATTATTTTAATGCATTTTAAAGATGACTAGTTCTGAACCAAAATATTGTCAGAAAATCATGACAATTATCATTAGTACTTACTTCTCAGAAACTTCCAGGAAACTTATTACTCAGGTACTTGCCAAAGAAAAGACTGTATAAACTGAAACAGAATAAATTAAACAATGATCACTATCACTAGCAGTTATCACATTACATGGTCTAGCATAGCCAATCAAAAGGGACTATCCTAGCCACTATAAAAGGTGAGGCAGGGAAAAAAGTACAGTTATGGCCAAAAGTTTTGAGAATGACACAAATATTATATTTTCACATGATCTGCGCCCTCTGGTTTTTATGTGTGTTTGACAGATGTTTTTATCACAGACAGAAATATAATTGCAAACATATGAGTAACAAAAGCTTATATTGACAGTTAGAATGAGTTAATGCAGCAAGTCAATATCTGCAGTGTTGACCCTTCTTCTTCAGGACCTCTGCAATTCTCCCTGGCATGCTCTCAATCAACTTCTGGACCAAATCCTGACTGATAGCAGTCCATTCTTGCACAATCAATGCTTTCATTTTGTCAGAATTTTTAGGTTTTTGTTTGTCCACCCGTCTCTTGATGATTGACCACAAGTTCTCAATGGGATTAAGATCTGGGGAGTTTCCAGGCCATGGACCCAAACTCTCTATGTTTTGTTCCCTGAGCCATTTAGTTATCACCTTTGCTTTATGGCAAGGTGTTCCATCATGCTGGAAAAGGCATTGTTGATTACCAAACTGCTCTTGGAGGGTTGGGAGAAGTTGCTCTTGGAGGACATTCTGGTACTATTCTTTATTCATTGCTGTGTTTTTAGGCAAGACTGTGAGAGAGCCGATTCCCTCGGCTGAGAAGCAACCCCACACATGAATGGTTTTAGGATGCTTAACAGTTGGCATGAGACAAGACTGGTGGTAGTGCTCACCTTGTCTTCTCCGAATGAGGCGTTTTCCTGATGTCCCAAACAATCGAAAAGGGGATTCATCAGAGAAAATAACTTTACCCCAGTCCTCAGCAGTCCACTGCCTGTACCTTTTGCAGAATATCAGTCTGTCCATGATGTTTTTTCTGGAGAGAAGTGGCTTCTTTGCTGCCCTCCTTGAGACCAGGCCTTGCTCCAAGAGTCTCCGCCTCACAGTGCGTGCAGATGCACTCACACCTGCCTGCTACCATTCCTGAGCAAGCTCTGCACTGCTGGTAGCCCGATCCCGTAGCTGAAACACTTTTAAGAGATGGTCCTGGCGCTTGCTGGTCTTTCTTGGGCGCCCTGGAGCCTTTTTGGCAACAATGGAACCTCTCTCCTTGAAGTTCTCGATGATGCGATAGATTGTTGACTGAGGTGCAATCTTTCTAGCTGCGATACTCTTCCCTGTTAGGCCATTTTTGTGCATTGCAATGATGACTGCACGTGTTTCTTTAGAGATAACCATGGTTAACAGAAGAGAAACAATGATGCCAAGCACCAGCCTCCTTTTAAAGTGTCCAGTGGTCTCATTCTTACTTAATCATGACAAATTGATCTCCAGCCATGTCCTCATCAACACCCACACCTGTGTTAATAGAGCAATCACTGAAAAGAGGTTAGCTGGTCCTTTTAAGGCAGGGCTGCAATGATGTTGAAATGTGTTTTGGGGGATAAAGTTCATTTTCTAGCCAAATATTGACTTTGCAAGTAATTGCTGTTAAGCTGATCACTCTTTATAACATTCTGGAGTATATGCAAATTGCCATTAGAAAAAGTGAAGCAGTAGACTTTGTAAAATTTAATATTTGTGTCATTCTCAAAACTTTTGTCCATGACTGTATCTATTTGGGGGTTTTACAGCCTAGCAAGAGAAGTCATAAAACACAGCTGATCAGGGACAGAAAGGCCTAAAACTGTAGAGCACTGCTGTTAGCAGAATGCAGCGAACTACTGCAGCACTGATGAACATAGAAAATGGAAGAAGTATGAAGAATTAGATTGAAGTGATAACGTGAGATAGAGATAAGAGATGTGCATGAGCTACAGAGTCTGAGTGACTGTGAATTGACTGATACGTGCTAAACTGCAGTACAGTTTAATATTTAAAATTCCTGAAGTATTACAAACCAGGATTGTCATTCAAGATATTTTGATTCTTTTATCCTGAGCCCTATTTTTCCTGCTGAAGAAAAATACTGAAATCAAGTACCCTGTTGCAGGTGCTCTTTGAGATGTGTACATACCTAGCATTTCTTTCCATGTTCTTTTTGGAAATGAGAGATTGTATTTAAAAAAAAAAATTGCACATCTTAGTTTTTGCATACATATTTCATTAGTCCAATCTAGCAATCGTATTTTCCTTTCCAGGCATGTACATATATACCAATGTAACATTCTTGGTTATGTTTTTTTGACATGGAGAGAATATAGCATTTAAAATGAAAAAAAATAATATGCACGTTTTACTTTTCGTGTGCCTGTTTTGCTAGCATTCACGGTTTCGGCTTTTTGTCAGGGTAGGACAATAGTGTTTAACATGAAAAAAATGATATATAATATACATTTTGCATACCTGGTTTAATAATTTTATTTTGCAACTGTACACCCCATAGGTATACTGCGGTTTATTTTAGCATTTGGCTTACTGGCCATGTTGTGCACCTACCTGCCATTTTTTCTTAGATTGTCCTTTTTAGAACAGGAAGTCAGTCAAGTGCACTGGGAGTGATAACAACTGTGTAGTGAAAAGTGACTGTTACAGCCCAAAACAACACCCAAATGACTCAATATGAATGGCTGCAGGTAGAATATAACCTCAGCCAAACAGGATTTAAATGCTATTTACCTGCAAATTATTACTGTTTGCACAGGTAAATAACATTTTTGTGGCTGATTGGTTCCCTTTAAACTATTACATTTAATAGCTTCTATGCTATCCTGTTGATGGAACTGATTATATTTTGTATTAAAGGCTTGTTCACATGAGCGTATACATTGGACAAGTGCTAGCAGTACAAATCGGATGGCACGCACCCATTCAAGTGCAGTCCGATTTCCGTGGACTTGCAGAATGGAGACGATAGAGAAATTTTGTTCTCAATCTTCTCCTCATAGTGTGCTATGATTCCCTCGTTTGAGATCACACTAAGGTGATTAACATAATCGATCTCATTCTCTCGCATGAAAGAAAAGAATCTACGCTTGTCTGACATTATATAAATATATTACAATATAAAATTTATTTAACAATCTAAAAATACCAAAAAAAAGTGCAGATAAACAAAAACACTACGAAGAGTATACTGTCAACCAAAAATTAGACCGAGGAGCCATGGGGAGTTGTCTTACTCCTGTATGACCCTACCTGTCAGCAGAGGTTGGCACCCTAGCCTGCGCATTTGGCGCCATCGCTCTACGACGGCTCTCCCTTCTAACCTGAGAGGCCCTGTATAGGATGTGGGATTAAGGACCTATTAGTATATGAATTGGGTATAAGTCAGCGTGGGTGGTGGAAATCAGATATGACTACAGTCCTTCAATTTGTGAAAAAACTAACCAATTAGGTTAGAAAAAAAAGTGAAAATACAACTAATATTGGATTTTTGCATAACAATCAAGCAGGAGGGGATTAGTACTAAACTATGTCTGCAGTGCCCCTACCTGGTTGCAGAGGTTGGCACCCCACAAAAAGCGAATTTGGTGACCCCGCTCATCGACAGGCTATCCCTCCTATACCTTCTATTAAGGCAGTTGTATAGAGGACAAAAATAAATTATATCCAATGTAAAGTGCTAGAGTGCAAAAAATCTGATGCAAAGGAAATGTGTCTTATATGATGGACCAACAGTACAGTAGTAGTTTCTAAAAACACAGCATTTGTAGTAAAAGTTTAGTAATCGGTAGATAAAGACAAGGTTCCCATTGAGCTCACTTATAGAAGAATTATGTGGCTCATAACCTTAGCGAGGACAACAATGAACCTCTCAACACATGCAGCACACAGTATTATCCAAAGAAAAATACTTCAATGCTATGATTGTTAATCCATATGTAAATACTTACATTGGTGGGGACTACATTTATGCTCATTGTAGGGATCGTACTCACTCAGGTGCGTCAGGAAGATAACAGGAGGCATGTTCCATTCAAAAGTTCATGTGGGTTTATTAGCTGCATAAACCCAGAAGCATCAACAAAAGTAAAATAGCCTTTAGAGCAGGAAAACAACACAAAGCATCAGTGTCCATAGCACAGTCCTTTAGCTCCTCTGAGAGCTATGAGGGAGTTTCTGCTCTCCCAAGACACCAACCACCGATAACTCACATGGCCAGATATTTTCCACCCATGTGATGGTCACATGACCCTGACCTCACACAGGTCCTGGCAGGATTCTGCTTCCTAGTGCCTGTGGGCACACTGGCTGGGGTAATGTCCAGCACTCAGGTTCGGTCTGGAGTCACATACACAGGAGGCCTTCTTCCTCCAAAGTCACAGACCATGGGCCAAACAACAGCCTCCATTATGTAGGCTGTAACCACAACCATCTGTGAGGTATGTGAGTAGCCAGACCCTCCCATCTCTCATAGCTACCCACAACCCAGACCCATATGTACTCAATGACATCTTAGTGCTCATGTGCACTAAAGCAAAATACTCCGGGTTGCATCTCAGGGTGTAGTCATCTCTGTGACACATACCTCCCATTGCATACATGGCCATTAGCCTCCTTACATCATGTATAATGTAAAACCAATATACAAATCTTTATACCCTATATTACAATACTGTTCAGGAGATTGTGTTATTATTCACTTGCAGTAAATATTAGAGATGCTTAAATGTGGAATGTCTAAAGGAAGACAGTATTCCAAGTATGCATAGTTCAACATGTCATTGACTCTGCCTCTGTTTGCCTTTGCCTCTGTTTAGAGATCACCGTTATCAATTGAGAGTATAATTGTACAGGTCATATGAGATTATTTATAGACCACCATATGGTTTGGAGTACAGAAAAATATACAGTGAAGGAAATAATTATTTGATCTCTTGCTGATTTTGTACGTTTGTGTGGCACCCCAGGATTTCGGTTGCCAAAATGGCCTTGCCTCCCTCCAGGGGGGAGCGATGTCATGCCTGGGAGCAAGAAGGGGTCCCCTTACAAGGTAGATCCAGCACACAACACTTTTCCCAACTCCGGACCAGAAGGGGGAGCTCTGTCACCTGGCTTCAGGAGAGCTGCCTTGTAAGTTCTGGCTTGGAGGCGGGGTTAGTTAGAGCCTGAGAGAGGTTGAGAGAGGATGTGTGGAGAGAACCTGTGAGAAGAGCTGTAGTTGAGCTCACCCAGGCCTGGGCGCCAGTGACCGGGCACCAGAGCCCGAGTCTGTGTGGGTACTAAAGCCCCAACAGCAGAATCCGGAGGGCAGGAAACTGCAGGTTCCCTGGTCCCAACTGATACTCCATGACACAGCAGCACATGAGAGCGAGAGCCGCCAGACAGTAGCAACCCCTGAAGCAGGCTCAAGCTGCCTGTCATGCGAGTGGAGTTCTACCTAAACATCAGATAGAAAGAGGTACCTGAACAGAGCTTCTAACAGCAAGTACCTCAGAGAACAGCTCCAGAAAGGAGGCCTCACAACCCACCTGACTGGGGAGTTTCCCAAATTGCTTCCAGGCTGATCTACTCCAGTTCCATCTGTAACCTGAGCCCTGGACTGTACCTGCACTACTTAGTAAAAGATAAAGGAAACAACCAGCCTTTGTGTCCGTCAGTCATTCCTCAAATCCTCAATCCTGCACTCCAACGTCCTACTTCCCTCACAGCCTGCCATATCTCCCCTGGGGCCCCGTTCTACCCTGGGGAACGGTAACACCTTTGCCGCACCGCCATCGCCCCAGAGGAGCTGAACTGCAGCATCGGCTATCCCTTGCCGAAATACCACGGGTGTCATGATGAAACTTTCCCTTAAACTACACCTCACCATTTCCATTGTACGTCCAGGGCCACAGACCGGGTCACTGCAGCCGTGACCATCCCTTTAAGAGTTGTCCGACCCGGTCTGAGTACCACATGGCCCTAGCGAGTGTCTTATTTGCCCACTGACAAAGACATGAACAGTCTATAATTTTAAGGGTAGGGTAGTTTTAACATTGAGAAATAGAATATCAAAAATAAAACTCAGAAAATCACATTGTATAAATTGTTACACCCGGTCCCGGTCCCATACCTCTGTGGGGTCCCGTCGGAACTCCGCTCTGTGCTGGCCTCACGCCACCCTGCCGCAGCTTCCATTTCTGTCCTGCCCTCTGCTTCCTGGCACGCTGTCAGCAGGTCTCCGGGAGAGTGCTTAGGTCACGCGCGCATTCCAGGACTCTTAAAGAGACAGCATGCATTTTTCAAAAATGTCTTTGACCAATGACGTGGTACTGATTACTATTTCTGGCCCCTCTGCCATAGGGAGGACCCCGGAGCAACAAATATCTACTGTTGCTAGCTTCCAGTTCCGCTGTGATTGTGCCTGTGTTTCTGCAGTGTTCTGCCTTCTGTTCCACTTACACTGTTTGTCTCCACAGACTGTCAGTTACCTGTTACCTGGCTGTCAAGGACAATGTCTGTATGGTCAACTCCAGTTCTGTTCCATTCTGCCACTCAGCCATCCGAAACCCTGGACAACGCCAGTACCAGCTTATACCCATGTACCCAGAACCAGCCGGTCAGCTCCATAATACCTGTTAAACCTGTTTACCCGTTTGTCCCGCTGGGACAGCTGCCACATGTTCGGGGTCTAACTGGAGGTAGCACCTGTGTCCCCCAGACATTCCATTCTGACCCTGTTCGAGGGGTCTCACTATGGGTGTCTGGGGCTCACTTAGTCATGCCCCCTTCGGAGCCCCCCGGACCATGGTCCCGAGGTTCCACAAATACAATAAAGAATGAATGTGACCCACCAACAGTGCCTCTGCTTCCATTCGTTACAGATTGCTCCGGCCATGGAACCCGCTGGATCCCAGGGACCCCCGGCTGTGGAGCTGTGTCTAGAGGTTACCTGTCTGAGGGATCAACAGGACAAAATCACGACCTATCTGCGCAATGTGTCCACATGCTTGGATTCTCTGATATCCTCTGCTGCACCCGTCTCTGCTACTGACATCCAGATATCAATTTGCATAACCAGCGACTTCCACCCGCTGCTACGGCAACCCGGCTCAGTGTCGGGGGTTCATCAACCAGTGCACGCTGCAGTTTGAACTCCTGGGGCATATGTTTGCTTCGGATTGGGCCAAGGTGGGTTTCATTATGTCTCACCTTGCTGGAGAGGCCCTCGCCTGGCTGAATTCGCTGTGGGAAAGAGGGGATCTTCTGACTAATAATCTCCAGTCTTTTCTAGAAGTATTTCACTGGACCTTTGATGAACCCGGTTGTGTCACGTCGACAGCTTCTGATCTTCTTCGGCTGTGCCAGGAGACTCTTACAGTGGCTCGGTATGCCATTCGGTTTTGTACCCTTTCATCTGAGCTATCCTGGAACAATGAGGCCCTGGTGGCCGCCTTCTGGGAAGGTCTGTCAGGAAGAGTAAAGGATGAGCTGGCGGGACGGGACATGCGATAAACTGATATTTCTGACAACCCGAATTGACCTGCGATTTCAGGAACGCGACAAGGAGACAAGACGTGAGAAGTGGCCCTACCGCCTGGTTCCTAGTTCTCCTAGACCTACAGCCTCTCCGACTTCATCTTCATCCCCAAAGGCTATGGAGGTGGATCAAATAAGGTTGGCCAACCGCCACTAGGAGGTGGATCGTCTGGAGGGGTGCTGTTTCTACTGTGGCAGTCCCAAGCATTTGATTCACGCTTGTCCGAAGAGGTCCGAAAACTTCAGTGCCTAGGGTCTGTAGCAGAGGCTACCCTAGGTAAGACACATCTCTCTCCATCACTGCAAATAACTGTCTCCGTGTCCTTCGGCACAGTAAACTTTTTGGAACTCTGTTTCCTGAACTCTGGCGCCGCAGAGAATTTCATCCACCAAGCGGTTGTGGACATTTACCAGATACCAGTCCAGCAGCTTCCAGAACCGTTGCGGGTGATTTCCGTGGATGGCAAACCCTGACTGAGCCCGTTCAGTTCCAGATTGAGCCAGTGGAGCTGCGGGTAGGTCTAATGCATTCAGAAGGAATCCTTTCTAATGTGATGCCTCTTTTGTCTCATCCCTTGCTTTTAGGTCTACCCTGGCTCCGGAAGCATGAACCAGTTCTACATTGGAGGACGGGAGAGGTTCTGCATTGGGGAGATTCCTGCTCAGATCGGTGTATCATTCCTGTTCACCCTGTTCCACCTCTAGTCCAGCCAACTGCCCTGCTGGGTCTACCTTCCTCTTACTGGGCTTTCTCTGATGTCTTCGTGAAAAAGGAAGTAGAGAGACTACCCCCGCACAGGTCGTATGACTGTCCGATTGACCTGCTCCCCAGAACATCTCCTCCTCAGGGGTGAATTTATCCTCTTTCTCAAGCAGAGACCCAGGCCATGTCTGAATACATTCAGGAGAACCTGGCCAGAGGATTTATCCGGAAATCATCCTCGCCGGCAGGGGCAGGATTCTTCTTTGTGAAGAAAAAAGATGGATTTCTACGGCCCTGTATCGATTACAGGGGTCTGAAACAGATCACGGTAAATAACAGGTATTCATTACCTCTAATTTCAGATCTGTTTGACCATCTCAGAGGGGCCAGGATCTTTACCAAACTGGATATCAGAGGGGCCTACAACCTAATTCGTATACGAGAGGGAGACGAGTGGAAAACCACTTTCAACACCCAGGATGGACACTACGAATACCTGGTAATGCCGTTTGGCCTAAGCAATGCACCTGCAGTTTTTCAGGAATTCGTAAATGACATTTTCAGAGATCTGCTCTATATACTGTATGTGTTGTTGCCTACCTGGACGACACTTTGATCTTCTCTGCAGATTTAGCCTTGCACCGAGGCAAGCACGTCAGATCTTGCAAAGACTCAGGGAGAACAGACTGTATGCTAAAATTGAAAAATGCCTCTTTGAACAATCCTCTCTGCCTTTCCTCGGTTATTTACAGTCATGGCCAAAAGTTTTGAGAATGACACAAATATTATATTTTCACATGATCTGCTGCCCTCTGGTTTTTATGTGTGTGTTTGACAGATGTTTTTATCACAGACAGAAATATAATTGCAAACATATGAGTAACAAAAGCTTATATTGACAGTTAGAATGAGTTAATGCAGCAAGTCAATATTTGCAGTGTTGACCCTTCTTCTTCAGGACCTCTGCAATTCTCCCTGGCATGCTCTCGAATCAACTTCTGGACCAAATCCTGACTGATAGCAGTCCATTCTTGCACAATCAATGCTTTCATTTTGTCAGAATTTTTAGGTTTTTGTTTGTCCACCCGTCTCTTGATGATTGACCACAAGTTCTCAATGGGATTAAGATCTGGGGAGTTTCCAGGCCATGGACCCAAAATCTCTATGTTTTGTTCCCTGAGCCATTTAGTTATCACCTTTGCTTTATGGCAAGGTGCTCCATCATGCTGGAAAAGGCATTGTTGATCGCCAAACTGCTCTTGGAGGGTTGGGAGAAGTTGCTCTTGGAGGACATTCTGGTACCATTCTCTATTCATGGCTGTGTTTTTAGGCAAGACTGTGAGAGAGCCGATTCCCTCGGCTGAGAAGCAACCCCACACATGAATGGTTTCAGGATGCTTAACAGTTGGCATGAGACAAGACTGGTGGTAGCGCTCACCTTGTCTTCTCCGAATGAGGCGTTTTCCTGATGTCCCAAACAATCGAAAAGGGATTCATCAGAGAAAATAACTTTACCCCAGTCCTCAGCAGTCCACTGCCTGTACCTTTTGCAGAATATCAGTCTGTCCATGATGTTTTTTCTGGAGAGAAGTGGCTTCTTTGCTGCCCTCTTTGAGACCAGGCCTTGCTCCAAGAGTCTCCGCCTCACAGTGCGTGCAGATGCACTCACACCTGCCTGCTGCCATTCCTGAGCAAGCTCTGCACTGCTGGTAGCCCGATCCTGCAGCTGAAACACTCTTAAGAGACGGTCCTGGCGCTTGCTGGTCTTTCTTGGGGGCCCTGGAGCCTTTTTGGCAACAATGGAACCTCTCTCCTTGAAGTTCTTGATGATGCGATAGATTGTTGACTGAGGTGCAATCTTTCTAGCTGCGATACTCTTCCCTGTTAGGCCATTTTTGTGCATTGCAATGATGACTGCACTGGTCCTTTTAAGGCAGGGCTGCAATGATGTTGAAATGTGTTTTGGGGATAAAGTTCATTTTCTAGCCAAATATTGACTTTGCAAGTAATTGCTGTTAAGCTGATCACTCTTTATAACATTCTGGAGTATATGCAAATTGCCATTAGAAAAAGTGAAGCAGTAGACTTTGTAAAAATTAATATTTGTGTCATTCTCAAAACTTTTGGCCATGACTGTAGTCTCGTCCACAGGACTAAAGATGAATCTGGAGAAGTTGACTGCCGTCCTCAAGTGGCCCCGCCCATCCGGGCTGAAAGCCATACAACAATTCCTGGGGTTGGCCAACTACTAACCGTTATTCATTCCACACTTTTCCACCCGAGTGGCACCCATCTCGGCTCTGACCCAGAAAGGCGTAAACGCTAGTGATGAGCGAGCCCTAAAATGCTCGGGTGCTCATTGCTCGGGACGAGCAAATTGGAATACTTGGGTACTCGACAGAACAACGAGCCCAATGTTAGTCTATGGGAGACCCGAGCATTTCTACCGCGATCCCCCCAGGGGTCCTTTTAAGGTCTAAAAACGTCTGAAAATGATGGAAACACTGCTCAAATGACGTGGGAACATCATAGCAACTGACCCTGGAAGCATTACTGACTCCTAGGTCACAGCTCTAAACAATGTTTTCAGAGTTTCACGCCCTTTTTACAGGCGCACCAAAAAACCTACAAAAACGAAACCAAAATGGATGGGATATATGTTAAGGAACATCCTTTCCAGGTTAATGACTTTTATCTTAGCCAAAATAATTAACCCAAAACAAAAATGTTCCTCCATCACTTGGGCTATGTTGACACACAGCATTTTTGAGGAGTTTTGCAACTTTAGCATTGCTTTCAACCAATACAAATGCATTCACTAGGAAATGTCATTGTAACATTTAACAGCCCTAGCTGCCCATGTGGTGTGTGACACATAAGCAGACATACCTTGTTTCATTTATGAAGGAGGGACTCTTAAAGTCACAGAGCCTATTTTTACAGGGGCATCAGGCAGCATTAATCTTCTTAAAGGGCCATTATTAAACATTGGGTCTCCTATGCTGTTATTTCCTATGCAGTAAGTGGATGGGCTCCCAAGAATTACGACGCACCCCAATACCCCTTTCACGAGAGGTACAGGAAGGCTTCCTAAAAAAATGCTGCATTGAATGCAAGGCCTGGCTTGCCCCAAGGTTACATGCACCCCAATAAGCTATTCAAGCAAAGTACTGGATGGCCACTGGAAAATCCACTTCACATTATTCATTTCGAACTCCAAAACTCTTTTCTTATGCATTGATTGCAAGGCCTGCCCTGCTGCTAAGTCATATGCACCCCAATAAGCCTTTGAACCCAGGTACTGGATGGGCACCGGAAAATCCACTTCACATTATTCATTTTGTACTCCCATACTCTTTTCTTGTGTATTGACAGCAAGGCCTGCCCTGCTGCCAAGTCATATGCACCCCAATATGCCTTTGAACCCAGGTACTGGATGGGCACAGGAAAATCCACTTCACATTAATAATTTTTTACTCCCATTCTGCTTTCTTATGCATTGATTGCAAGGCCTGCCCTGCTACCAAGTCATATGCACCCCAATATGCCTTTGAACCCAGGTACTCGATGGCACAGGAAATCCACTTCACATTATTCATTTTGTTCTCCCATTCTGTTTTCTTATGCATTGACTGCAAGGCCTGCCCTGCTACCAAGTCATATGCACCCCAATAAGCCTTTGAACCCAGGTACTAGATGGCACAGGGAAATCCACTTCACATTATTCATTTTGTACTCCCATACTCTTTTCTTATGCATTGACAGCAAAGCCTGCCCTGCAGCCAAGTCATATGCACCCCAGTATGCCTTTGAACCCAGGTACTGGATGGGCACAGGAAAATCCACTTCACATTATTCATTTTTTACTCCCATTCTGTTTTCTTATGCATTGATTGAAAGGCCTGCCCTGCTGCCAAGTCATATGCACCCCAATAAGTCTTTTGAACCCAGGTACTGGATGGGCACAGGAAAATCCACTTCACATTATTCATTTTGTACTCCCATACTCTTTTCTTGTGCATTGACAGCAAGGCCTTCCCTGCTACCAAGTCATATGCACCCCAATAAGCCTTTGAAGCCAGATGCTGGATGGACACAGGAAAATTCACTTCACATTATTCATTTTTTACTCCCATTCTGTTTTCTTACGCATTAATTGCAAGGCCTGCCCTGCTACCAAGTCATATGCACCCCAATAAGCCTTTGAACCTAGGTACTGGATGGGCACAGGAAAATCCACTTCACATTATTCATTTTGTACTCCCACGCTGTTTTCTTGTGCATTAACAGCAAGGCCTGCACTGCTGCCAAGTCATATGCACCCCAATATGCCTTTGAACCCAGGTACTGGATGGGCACAGGAAGATCCACTTCACATTATTCATTTTTTACTTCCATTCTGTTTTCTTATGCATTGACTGCAAGGCCTGCCCTGCTACCAAGTCATATGCACCCCAATAAGCATTTGAACCCAGATACTGGATGGGCCCAGGAAAATCCACATCACATTATTCATTTTTTACTTCCATTCTGTTTTCTTATGCATTGACAGCAAGGCCTGCCCTGCTACCAAGTCATATGCACCCCAATATGCCTTTGAGCCAAGGTACTGGATGGGCACTGGAAAATCCACTTCACATTATTCATTTTGTATTCCCATACTCTTTTCTTATGCATTTACTGCAAGGCTTGCCCTACTACCAAGTCATATGCACCCCAATAACCCCAATCCCCCCTTTGAAGAAAAATGGAGAAGGGCCTCTTAACCCCTTACCCCCAAGGGTGGTTTGCACGTTAATGACCGGGCCAATTTTTACAATTCTGACCACTGTCTCTTTATGAGGTTATTACTCTGGAACGCTTCAACGGATCTTTGCGATTCTGAGATTGTTTTCTCGTGACATATTGTACTTCACGTTAGAAGTAAAATTTCTTCGATATAACTTGCGTTTATTTTTGAAAAAAACGCAAATATGGCGAAAATTTTTAAAATTTTGCAATTTTCAAACTTTGAATTTTTATTCCCTTAAAACAGAGAAATATGTCACATAAAATAGTTAAGAAATAACATTTCCCACATGTCTACTTTACATCAGCACAATTTTGGAACCAAAATTTTTTTTTGTTAGGAAGTTATAAGGGTTAAAAGTTGACCAGCGATTTCTCATTTTTACAACAAAATTTACAAAGCCATTTTTTTTAGGGACCACCTCTCATTTGAAGTCACTTTGAGGGGTCTATATGGCAGAAAATACCCAAAAGTGACACCATTCTAAAAACTGCACCCCTCAAGGTACTCAAAACCACATTCAAGAAGATTATTAACCCTTCAGGTGCTTCACAGGAACTAAAGCAACGTGGAAGGAAAAAATGAATATTTAACTTTTTAGCCACAAAAATGATCTTTTACAAACTTTTTTTTTATTTTGACAAGGGTAAAAGGAGAAAATGGACAGATAAGGTTGTTATGCAATTTCTCCTGAGTACGCCTATACCCAATATGTGGGGGAAAACCACTGTTTGGGCACACGGCAGAGCTCGTAAGGGAAGGAGCGCCGTTTGACTTTTCAAACTAAAATTGGCTGGAATTGAGATTGGACGCCATGTCGTGTTTGGAGAGCCCCTGATGCGCCTAAACAGTGGAAACCCCCACAAGTGACACCATTTTGGAAACTAGACCCCCTAAGGTACTTATCTAGATCTGTTGTGAGCACTTTAAACCCCCAAGTGTTTCACAAAAGCTTATAATGCCTGGGTGTGAAAAAAAAAAAAAACAATTTTCCACAAAAATGATTTTTTAGTCCCAAATTTTTGAATTTTCCCAAGGAAATTGGACCCCAAAAGTTGTTGTCCAATTTATCCTGAGTACGCTTATACCCCATATGTGGGGGGGGGAACTGTTTGGGTGCACGGCAGGGCTTGGAAAGGAAGTAGTAACATTTTGGAATGCAGACGTTGATGGGGGTCATGTTCCGTATGCAGTGCCCCAGATGAGCCTAAATAGTGGAAAAACCCCACAAGTGACCCCATTTTGGAAACTAGACCCCCTAAGGAACTTATCTAGATCTTTGATGAGCACTTTGAACCCCCAAGTGCTTCATACAAGTTTATAATGCCCGGGCATGAAAATAAAAAATCCTATTTTTTTCCCACAAAAATTATCTTTTAGTCACTAATTTTTTTTTTTCCCAAGGGTAATAGGAGAAATTGGACCACGTATGTTGTTGTCCAATTTGTCCTGAGTACGCTGATACCCCATATGTGGGGGGGAACCACTGTTTGGGCTCACGGCAGAGCTCGGAATGGAAGGAGCACCATTTGACTTTTTCCAACCAAAATTGGCTGGAATTGAGATTGGATGCCATGTTGCATTTGGAGAGCCCCTGATGTGCCTAAACAGTGGAAACCCCCCACAAATGACCCCATTTGGGAAACTAGACCCCCTAAGGAACTTTTCTAGATCTTTGGTGAGCAATTTGAACCCCCAAGTGCTTCACACAAGTTTATAATGTAGAGCCGTAAAATTTAAAAATCATATTTTTTCCACAAAAATGATCTTTTCACCCCAATTTTTATTTTTCCAAGGGTAACAAGACTCCAAAAGCTATTGTGCAATTTGTCCTGAGTGCGCTGATACCCCATATGTGGGGGTAAACCACTGTTTGGGTGCATGGCAGAGTTTGGAAGGGAAGGAGCGCCGTCTGACTTTTTCAACGCAGAATTGGCTGGACGCCATGTCGTGTTTGGAGAGCTCCTGATCTGCCTAAACAGTGGAAACCCCCATAAATGACACCATTTTGGAAACTAGACCCCTCAAGGAACTTATCTAGATGTGTGGTGAGCACTTTGAACCCCGAAGTGCTTCACAGAAGTTTATAACGTACAGCCGTAAAAATAAAAAATCTTTTTTTTTTACAAAAATGATTTTTTTCGCCCTCAATATTTTATTTTCACAAGGGTAACAGGAGAAATTGGACCCCAAAAGTTGTTGTCCAATTTGTCCTGAGTACGCTGATACCCAATATGTGGGAGAAAACTACTGTATGGGCGCACGTCAGGGCTCGGAAGGGAAGTAGGGACGTTTTGGATTGCAGACTTTGATGGAATGGTCTGGGGGCGTCATGTCGCATTTGGAGAGCCCCTGATGCGCCTAAACAGTGGAAACCCCCCACAAGTGACCCCATTTTGGAAAATAGACCCCACAAGTAACTTGTCTAGATGTGTGGTGAGCACTTTGAACCCCGAAGTGCTTCACAGAAGTTTATAACGCACAGCCGTAAAAATAAAAAATCTTTTTTTTTTTTTTTGCAAAAATGAATTTTTTGCCCCAATATTTTATTTTTACAAGGGTAACAGGAGAAATTGGACCTCAAAAGTTGTTGTCCAATTTGTCCTGAGTACGCTGATATCCAATATGTGGGAGAAAACTACTGTATGGGTACACGTTGGGGCTCGGAAGGGAAGTAGTGACGTTTTGGATTGCAGACTTTGATGGAATGGTCTGGGGGCGTCATGTCGCATTTGGAGAGCCCCTGATGCGCCTAAACAGTGGAAATCCCCAACAAGTGACCCCATTTTGGAAAATAGACCCCACAAGGAACTTATCTAGATGTGTGGTGAGCGCTATGAAGCCCCAAGTGCTTCACAGAAGTTTATAATGTACAGCCGTAAAAACAAAAAAATAATTTCTTTTGTACAAAAACGATATTTTCGCCCCCAGTTTTTTATTTTCCCAAGGTAACAGAAGAAATAGGACAAATTGCACAATAACTCTTGGGGTCCAGAGTAGGCTGATACCCCATATGTGGGGATAAACTACTGTTTGGACGCATGGCAGAGCTGAGAAGTGAAGGAGCACCGTTTGACTTTTTCAATGCAGAATTGGCTGGAATTGAGATCAGACGCCATGTCACATTTGGAGAGCCCCTGATGTGCCTAAACAGCGGAAACCCCCCAATTCTAACTCCAACCCTAACCCCAACACACCCCTAACCCTAGTCCCAACCCTAACCACAAACCTAACCCTAACACACCCCTAATCCCAACCCTAACCCTAACCCTAACTTTAGCCGCAACCCTAACCCTAACCCTAATGGGAAAATGGAAATAAATACTTTTTTTTAATTTTATTATTTTTCCCTTACTAATGGGGTGATAAAGGGGGGTTTGATTTACTATTCATAGCGGGTTTTTATGATTGGCAGCTGTCAAGCTAAAAGACGCTTTTTATTGCAAAAATAGTTTTTGCATCATCACATTTTGAGAGCTATAATTTTTGCATATTTTGGCCCACAGAGTCATGTGAGGTCTTATTTTTGCGGGACGAGTTGATATTTTTATTGGTACCATTTTTGAGCACGTGACTTTTTTTGATCGCTTTTTATTTCGATTTTTGGGAGGTTAGAATGAACAAAAATCAGCAATTCATGAATTTCTTTTGGGGGAGGCGTTTATACCGTTCCGCGTGTGGTAAAATTGATAAAGCAGTTTTATTCTTCGGGTCAGTACGATTATGTCGATACCTCATTTATATCATTTTTTCATGTTTTGGCGCTTTTATAGAATAAAAACAATTTTATATAAAAAATAATTATTTTTGCATCGCTTTATTCTGCGAGCTATAACTTTTTTATTTTTTCGCTGATGATGCTGTATGATGGCTCGTTTTTTGCGGGACAAGATGACGTTTTCAGCGGTACCATGATTTTTTATATCGGTCTTTTTGATCGTGTGTTATTCCACTTTTTGTTCGGCGGTATGATGATAAAGCATTGATTTTTTGCTTCGTTTTTTTTTTTTTTTAAGGGGTTCACTAAAGGGGTTAACTAGTGGGACAATTTTATAGGGGGGGTCGTTACGGACGCGGTGATACCAAATATGTGTACTTTTATTGCTTTTTTTTTTATTTACAGGAAGAAGTGAATTTATTGGGGAATATTTTTTTTTTTTATTATTTATTTTGGATTTTTTTTTAAAACATGTTTATTTTTATTTTTTTAACTTTTTTACTTTGTCCCAGGGTGGGACATCACTGTATTTTGTCAGATCGCTGGTGTGACAGTGTGCACAGCACACTGTCACACCAGCGATCGTTCAGGCAGTGCAGCAGGCTTCTCAGTGCCTGCTCTCAGCAGGCACTGAGGAAGCTGCCTCCCTCCAGGACCCCGGCGCCATCTTGGATCCGGGTCCTGGGAGGGAGGAAGCCCACAGAACAGCGCAATCACATTGCGCTGCTCTGAGGGTCTCAGGGGGGCGCGCAGGGAGCCCCCACCCTGCGCGATCCTCCCCTGTGCCCCCAGTACACCGCGATCATGTTTGATCGCGGTGTGCAAGGGGTTAATGTGTCGGGAGCGGTACGTGACCGCTCCTGACACATAGTGCTGGGTGTCAGCTGTGATAATCAGCTGACACCTGGCCGCGATCGGCTGCGCTCCCCCGGACGTACTATCCCGTCCATGGTCATACGGGCCCAGGTACCATGGACGGGATAGTACGTCCGATGGCAGTAAGGGGTTAAAAAAAGACCCATTAAAAAGAGTGTGTCTCCTAAACTTGTAATGCCCATACACTAAGTGCATTGGGCTGACATTTTCCCCTGTGGGGTACACCTCAACCTTTTCCATAACAAGCATTTTACGCCCAGTAAAACATAGTAACATTGTAACATAGTAACATAGTTATTAAGGTTGAAGGAAGACTTTAAGTCCATCTAGTTCAACCAGTATCCTACCCAAACCTGCCTTAACATGTTGATCCAGAGGAAGGCAAAAAAAAAACCATGTGGCAAACAGTAAACTTCATATTGGTGAAAAAAATGTCTTCCCGACTCCACATATGGCAATCAGACTAGCTCCCTGGATCAACGCAATATCTAGGAAACTAGTGTATATACCCTGTAACATTATACTTTTAAAGAAAGGCATCTAGTCCCTTCTTAAATTTTAGTAGGGAATCACTCATTACAACATTAGATGGCAGAGAGTTCCATAGTCTCACTGCTCTTACAGTAAAGATTCTGCGTCTGTGATTATGACTAAACCTTCTTTCCTCCAGACGTAGAGGATGCCCCCTTGTCCCCGTCAAAGGTCTAAGAGTAAAAAGATCATTAGAAAGGTCTTTTTACCCACCCTTGTTCGGAATTCGACACTGACTGTAGCAGCATGGAACACGTTAACGCTGTTAGGGTCTGCGGAACGCACCAAATATATGATGTAAAGAGGTGCGTTCGCAGCCCGGGGTCCACCGTGCAGGCGGAGCCTGCTGCTAGTAAAGTGGCGCAAGAAGCGAACTCTGTTATCCCGCAGAGTCGCCAAAATAAACGCCGTAACGCGCTGTGGCAATATGTGCGAACTCTGTTATTCCACAGAGCCGCAAGAAGGAGTGCCGCAGTGCTATATGGCGATGTGTGCGAACTCACTTAACACCACTGAGTCGCAAAATAAACATGCTAGGGTGCTGTCTAGCGTTGAAAGCGAACCCTGTTACGTCACAGAGCCGCTGAGAAAAACTTCTGTGTCCTGTCAGGCACCCAGGTACACAGTTGACTGCTAAGCGAACATAGAACGTGATCATGCGCTAATGTCCTCGCGGGAGACACCCGCAATCTATGGCGTCTGAACGCTAGGCCCTGAATACGGCAATCAAACTCCTCAACGGTTATGCCGGTAATCTAGGGCATCTAGGACACCGACTCTGACCAGCTAGCATACCAAACTCCTCACCGATTAAGTCGGTATTCTAGGGGCTTATTTCAGCCGGGCCATAGCCACACACATGCATGACCACACTGGCGCAAAGCATATGACGATTGATATTAGCGCATGGCGGCCCAGCCATGCCACCCTTTTATAGCAACAGCTACAGGACCTGCCAGAAACAAGGACCAATGAGAAACTGTTCCAAAACACATGCAGTTTCAGGACCTTCCTGGCGACCAATAGGAGCTGCTGTACCTGAACATGTGACCCCTGATCTCCAATTAGAGATCTTACCCTGGGCATGCTCAGAAGGGGAAAAGCAGGACTTCGTCCCAAAGACGTCTGCTCCAGCACTGGCTATAATAGCAGATCCAGGAGAGACAGCAGTAAGTCTCTGCACAGTACTGGAATGGGCAAGATGCTGGGACTGACGTCTCTGCTGAGCATGCTCCACTGCGGCCGGAGATGAATGGGGGACTGCAGCAGGACTGGTTCGAAACTCCCCTTGTGCAGCAGGGAACTCGAACCTTAACATTACCCCCCTTCTTTGGGCCTCGCTGCGTTCAAAGGCAGTGATGAGTTGCGGAGCGTGAACATGCTCGGCAGGCTCCCAGGACCTATCCTCAGACCCATAACCCCTCCAATCCACCAAATAAATTTTTTGCCTCGTACCACCTTGCACCCAACAATGGCGTTCACCTCATGATCATCGGTAGATGAACCCGACGTCCCGGCAGATGACTCGGAAAACCGGGAAATGGCCACGGGTTTCAGGAGGGACACGTAAAAGGTGTCTGTGATACCAAGGTGAGGCGGAAGGGCTAGCCGGTAAACCACCGGGTTCACCTGCTCAAAAACTTTAAAGGGGCCCAAAAAGCGAGGTGCCAACTTCGTGGACTCTACACGTAGCCTGATGTTTCGGGCAGAAAGCCACACTAGGTCACCTGGAGCAAATGTAGGAGCGGGGCGCCGATGGGCATCGGCCGAAGACCTCATCCTCTCTTTGGAGGCCTGAATGGCATCCTGGATGCGGTCCCAAATGTCCCGTGCCTAACAGCCCAGTCTGCCACCCTGGAATCGGCGGAAGACACGGGCATGGGCACTGGTACCCGCGGATGCTGATCGTAGTTCAGGAGGAATGGGGTCTGTCCGGTGGAGTCAGCCACAGCATTATTTAGAGCGAACTCAGCCCACGGTAGCAAGGATGCCCAGTGATCCTGCCTGGCAGAGAAAAAATGTCGCAAATATGTGACCAAGGTCTGGTTGGCCCTCTCTACCGAAAGCGAGCCCCCTCCAAGCGAGCCCTTGTGGTCAGTGAAAACTTGAAAGGGAAAGCGAGCCCCCTCCAGGAGATGTCTCCACTCGGAAAAGGCCAACTTCATGGCTAGCAACTCCCTATCCCCAATGGAATAATTCCTCTCCGCTGGTGTGAAGGTCTCGGGATGGTATGCAGAGGAGAGATTCAACTCAATGCTGAGTAAACGACACAGCTCTCTCCAGAACCGAGACGCAAACTGGGGACCTCGATCACTGACAATTTTGTCTGGCATACCGTGTAGGCGGAAAATATGCCTAATGAACAATGCTGCCAAGGCCCGTGCAGACGGTAACTGTGGCAACGGCACTAAGTGCACCATTTTGGAGAAGTGGTCGGTTATCACCCAGATGATGGTGCAGCCCAGATACTTGGGTAAGCCCACCACAAAATCCATCCCGACCATCTCCCAAGGCCTGTCTGCCACCGGTAAAGGGAAAAGTAGCCCAGCTGGCCATTGTTGAGGGGACTTATTCTTGGCGCAGGAGACGCACGCCTGAACATATTCCCTGACGTCACGGACCATATGTGGCCACCAATATGTCCTCGCCAGCAACTCAGAAGTCCTTTTTGCCCCAAAATGTCCACCCACCCTGGATGAATGTGCCCAAGAGAGTACCTCCGGTCGCAAATTGGTGGGCCCAAAAGTCTTGCCCGGAGGCACAGACTCAAGCGAAACTGGGGCCACAGTTCTTAGGCTCTCTGTGGGGACAATCAACCGAGGCTCCTCCTCCACCTCCTCAGAGGACACCATGGAGCGAGAAAGCGCATCGGCCCGAATGTTCTTCTCACCGGAGAGGAAATGGAGGGTGAAATGAAACCGGGAGAAGAACAGGGACCATCTGGCCTGACGAGAATTTAGCCGCTGGGCGGTCTGTAAATAGACCAAATTTTTGTGGTCAGTGAAAACTTGAAAGGGAAAGCGAGCCCCCTCCAGGAGATGTCTCCACTCGGAAAAGGCCAACTTCATGGCTAGCAACTCCCTATCCCCAATGGAATAATTCCTCTCCGCTGGTGTGAAGGTCTTGGAAAAGAAGAAACAAGGATGTTTCCGACCTTGAGCATCCTTTTGAAAAAGGACTGCTCCAGCACCAACGGACGGAGCATCGACCTCCAATAAAAAAGGCTTATCAACCTCGGGACGATGTAAGATGGGAGCGCTAGCAAAATGGGACTTAATTGAAGTAAAGGCCTTGGAGACCTCCTCTGACCACAATTTGGGATTGGCTCCCTTCTTGGTGAGGGCTACCAAGGGAGCTACCAAAGTGGAGAAGTGGGGAATGAATTGGCGATAGTAATTAATGAACCCCATAAAGCGCTGCACCGCTTTAAGAGAATGGGGTTCTTGCCAATCCATCACAGCCTGTAGTTTGGCAGGATCCATAGCCAATCCCTGGGCGGAGATGATATAGCCCAGGAAAGGTAAAGACTCCTGCTCAAACATGCATTTCTCCAACTTTGCATAGAGGGAGTTCGCCCGTAACAGGTCAAAGACCTTGCAGACATCCCTCCGGTGAGAGTCAATATCTGGAGAAAAGATGAGAATATCATCCAGATAGACTACTACAGAGGTGGAAAGCATATCCCGGAAGATATCATTGACAAAGTCTTGAAAAACGGCTGGGGCATTACAGAGCCCGAAGGGCATCACCAGGTATTCATAATGCCCATCCCTGGTATTAAAAGCCGTCTTCCATTCGTCCCCCTCACAGATGCGAATCAGGTTATAAGCACCACGCAGATATAATTTAGTAAATACCCTTGCTCCCGGAGCCTATCAAAGAGCTCAGAGATCAGGGGCAACGGGTACTTATTCTTAACGGTGATGGCGTTAAGACCTCTGTAATCTATACACGGACGTAATTCTCCACTCTTCTTTTGCACGAAGAAAAACCCCGCTCCTGCTGGTGACGCCGACTTCCTAATGAACCCTCTTGCCAGATTCTCCTGGATATATTGAGACATAGCCTCCGTCTCAGGAAGAGAGAGGGGATAGACCCTTCCCCGAGGGGGTTCTGCTCCAGGCAAGAGGTCAATAGGACAGTCGTAGAGACGATGGGGCGGCAGAGTCTCCACAGCCTTTTTAGAGAACACGTCTGCATATGACTGATAGCACTTGGGAAGAGGAGAAAGATCTGCGGGTATCTGTGTAGTGGTAACCTGAATGCACTCCCTGACACATCTGTCCTTACATGACTCACTCCAACCCAGTATCCTACCGGAGGTCCACTCAATATGAGGGGAGTGGGAACGGAGCCAGGGTACTCCCAGTAGGATTTTGTCTATTCCCTCGGGAAGGACGAGAAGGGAAATAATTTCCTGATGGGAAGGGGGTACACACAAAGTAAGAGGGACAGTCTGATGTGTAATTGGCGAGGGCAATGTCAACCCATTCACTACCCGGACAGTCACTGGTTTGTCGATCGCTACCAGATGTATTGCGTGGCGACGAGCAAAGGTGGATGACATGAAATTCCCCTCTGCTCCTGAGTCTACACAAAGCTCGACTGTAAGTGTGGAAGAGTCCACAGTGACTGTCCCTTTAAATGTCATCTTGGAGGAAAATGCCACTGTCTCTAGTGAACCTCCTCCCAGGGTCACTAGACGCGATCGCTTCCTCGATTGCTGTGGACATTTGTTGGCATAGTGTCCTGTCTGCTGACAAAGGTTACAGACCACAGATACTCGGACGACTCGAGATTTAGGTCCTGCATGAGGAACCTCTGTGGCCTTTTGGGGTTCGGACGCCAGATAGGGGGATTCGAGAGGTGTGGCAAAGGTGGGAGCCAACCGAATCCTCTGCCTACACTGGGCCCGCTCCAACCTCCGCTCGTGAAAACGAAGGTCGATGCGGGTAGATATGGATAAGCTTCTCTAGTGTGGCGGGAATCTCCCTGGTAGCCAAAGCGTCTTTAACATGGTCAGCCAGTCCTCGCCAGTAGACTGGAATGAGAACTTTATCTGACCAGTCTAGCTCTGAGGCCAGAGTCCGAAACTGGACGGAAAACTGACTGACCAAAGACGAACCCTGTGCCAATGCCAGCAGTTGTAGCGCCGTATCGTGGGTGACCTGAGGTCCTAAAAAGACCTTTTTAAGAGCCTCCAGGAAACGAGGAGCACTCCGCACCACACGATCGTCGCACTCCCACAGCGGCGTTGCCCACTCCAACGCTCTGCCCGAGAGTAGAGACAGTACAAAACCCACTTGTGCCCGATCCGTGGGGAAACGTGCAGCCAGAAGCTCGAGCTGTATAGAGCACTGACTCACGAATCCCCGACATTGCTTGCTGTCACCAGCAAACTTGTCAGGAAGCGGGAGGTGGGATAATGTAGGGCAGAGGTGGCAGAGGACAAACTGGCTGCAGCCACGCTAGCAGCCTGAACAGCGACTGCGGTAACATCCACAGCTGAGTTTGTGCGCTCAAGAGCCGCCAACCTACCCTTCAGCTGCTGGATGTACTGCGGTAGACGCTGGTCATCCGCCATTTTACTAGCCAGACCCTGGCGCTAATATTATGTTAGGGTCTGCGGAATGCACCAAATATATGATGTAAAGAGGTGCGTTCGCAGCCCGGGGTCCACCATGCAGGCAGAGCCTGCTGCTAGTAAAATGGCGCAAGAAGCGAACTCTGTTATCCCGCAGAGTCACCAAAATAAACGCCGTAACGCGCTGTGGCAATATGTGCGAACTCTGTTATTCCACAGAGCCGCTAGAAGGAGTGCCGCAGCGCTATATGGCGATGTGTGCGAACTCACTTAACACCACTGAGTCGCAAAATAAACATGCTAGGGCGCTGTCTAGCGTTGAAAGCGAACCCTGTTACGTCACAGAGCTGCTGAGAAAAACTTCTGTGTCCTGTCAGGCACCCAGGTACACAGTTGACTGCTAAGCGAACATAGAACGTGATCATGCGCTAATGTCCTCGCGGGAGACACCCGCAATCTATGGCGTCTGAACGCCAGGCCCTGAATACGGCAATCAAACTCCTCACCGGTTATGCCGGTAATCTGGGGCATCTAGGACACCGACTCTGACCAGCTAGCATACCAAACTCCTCACCGATTAAGTTGGTATTCTAGGGGCTTATTTCAGCCGGGCCCTAACCACACACACGCATGACCACACTGGCGCAAAGCATATGACGATTGATATTAGCGCATGGCGGCCCAGCCATGCCACCCTTTTATAGCAACAGCTACAGGACCTGCCAGAAACAAGGACCAATGAGAAACTGTTCCAAAACACATGCAGTTTCAGGACCTTCCTGGCGGACCAATAGGAGCTGCTGTACCTGAACATGTGACCCCTGATCTCCAATGAGAGATCTTACCCTGGGCATGCTCAGAAGGGGAAACGCAGGACTTCGTCCCAAAGACGTCTGCTCCAACACTGGCTAAAATAGCAGATCCAGGAGCGGCAGCTGTAAGTCTCTGCACAGTACTGGAATGGACAAGATGCTGGGACCGACGTCTCTGCTGAGCAGGTTCCACTGTGGCCGGAGATAAATGGGGGACTGCAGCGGGACTGGTTCGAGACTCCCCTTGTGCAGCAGGGGAACTCGATCCCTAACATACACATTTTGTTATACACATGTTTTTTTACTTTGTGTGTATTAGAACAACTGGAAAATAATGCAAATTGGACATAAGTTCGCACAAAACCTCAAAAATAGGCCAGACCAAATTGTTGGCACCTTTCCAAAATTTTGGATAAACACCTTTGTTTGAAGCATGTTGTGCTTGTTCATTCTCACCTGTGGCAAGTAACAGGTGTGGACAATTTGAAAATCACGCCTGAAATCAGATAAAAAGGGGAGAAGTTGACTCAATCTTTGCATTGTGTGTCTATGTGTGCCACACTAAGCAAGGAAAATAAAAAGACGAGAAAAGAGCTTGAGACCCAAAATTGTTGAAAAATATCAGCATTCTTAAGTTTACAAGTCATTCTCCAGAGATCTTGATGTTCCTTTGTCCATGGTGTGCAAAATAATCAAAAAATTACAACCCATGACACTGTAGCTGTTGTGAACATGCTGGAGGCGGCTTCTGAGCTGGGGCTCCCTCCGGTGGTTGCTGAAAGTAATGAACTGAATAATGAATGGCCTTCTGTTATGTTTAGGTAGCTGAGCAGAAAAAGCAAAAACGGTAATAAACCAGAGAGGCTGGAACCTATTGGATTGCAGTAACCTGAACTAACCACACAACTAGAGGTAGCCGTGGAGCGTTCCTACGTTGATCCTAGAAGCCTCGTCACAGCCTGAGCGATAACTACACCTAAAGGCAGAAAGATGAAAGCTATCTGCCCCGGAGCAGATCCCCAAAAGAAAATAGGAAGCCCCTAAACATATAATGGCGGTTAGACAAGAAGATAGCACGGACACAGACAGAAAATAGAATGAGCAAACGTTGGGGACCAATCTGTCTAGACAGAAAAGTACAGAAAAGAATTCTGACTGCAATCCAACAAAAACCCTAAAAAATACCAGCACTTCTGATTGCCAAAAAAAACCTGAGATCACACGATCTCTACCACCTAAATCAGTTCTCTGGTGTAACAAAACAAAGCCGCAGCCACTGAAAAAACAGGACAAAGCAAATGAACAAATAACAGTGGCTACAGATAAATTGAGAGGAGCACAGGCCCCAGGAGGGGACCCGGCTGACCTCCACAAAGTGCAGAAAACTATGAAAAAAGCAAGCACAAAAAGAAAAGCAGAAAATATCTTATCTGAAAGCAGCAGGTGCAGGCAAGACTCCAGCAACTTCCAAATGAACCAGGAACCACAATTGAGACAAGAACAATTGATCACCGGCGACCATCATGGGAGGGAACCTCCCTTATATCAGTCCAGTCAGTGATCCCAGATTGCCATTCCTCACTGAAAGGTTCAGTACTGTCTGTAACCACCAGAGGGAGCATTTGCTCAGAAACCATCCCTAGCACATTCACAACAGTACCCCCCCTTGAGGAGGGGTCACCGAACCCTCACTTGTGCAACCAGGCCGATCAGGATGAGCTCGGTGATAGGCACGGATCAGTCTCCTAGCATGGATGTCCGAAGCAAACACCCAAGAATTGTCCTCCTGACCATAACCTCTCCACTTAACCAAATACTGGAGTTTCCGTCTAGAAAAACGAGAATCCAGTATTTTCTCGACCACATACTCCAGATTGCCCTCAACCAAAACAGGGTCAGGAGGCGCAGCCATAGGAACCACTGGCTCGACAAACCTCTTCAATAAGGACTTGTGGAACACGTTATGGATCTTAAATGTCCCTGGAAGAAGCAAACGGAAGGAAACCGGATTAAGAATCTCCATGATCTTATAAGGTCCAATGAACCTAGGCTTAAACTTTGAAGATGCAACCCTCATAGAGATATTTCTTGAGGACAACCAAACCAAGTCCCCCACTTTAAACCGAGGACCATCAGTCCTATGCCGGTTGGCAAACCGCTGGGCCTTCTTTTGAGAGAGAGACAACCTCTCCACTACCTGGTCCCAAATCTGCTGCATACGCTCCACAACAGAGTCAACACCCGGACAGACAGAAGCCTCCGCCTGTCCCGAAGAAAATCGAGGGTGAAACCCAGAATTGCAGAAAAATGAAGACATCAATGTGGCAGAGCTAACCCTATTATTAAGAGCAAACTCAGCCAAAGGCAAAAAAGAGACCCAGTCATCTTGATCAGCAGACACAAAACATCTCAAATAAGTCTCCAAGGTCTGGTTTGTTCTCTCGGTTTGTCCATTGGTCTGAGGATGAAATGCAGAGGAGAAAGATAATTGAACACCAAGTTTAGAACAAAATGTCCTCCAAAATCTGGAAACAAACTGGAATCCTCTGTCAGAAACAATGTTCTCCGGAATGCCGTGTAACCGAAAACCTTGGAAAACCTATCACAAATCACCCAGATAACGGTCATTCTCTGAGAAACAGGAGGTCGGAAATAAAATCCATAGAGATATGGGCCCATGGTCTCTTGGGCACAGGCAATGGCATCAACAAACCACTAGAGCAAGAGCAAGGCTTGGAGCAAGAGCAAGTTCCACAGGACTGCACAAATTCCCTGACGTCACGAGACAAAGTAGGCCACCAAAAGGACCGACTCACCAAGTCTCTGGTACCAAACATTCCGGGATGACCGGAAAACGCGGAACAATGAATCTCAGACATCAAACTCTTTTTCCACCGGTCTGGGACAAACAATTTCCCAATAGGGCAGCGCTCGGGTTTATCCTCCTAACACCCTTCCAGAGCCAGTCTCAAATTGGGCGAGATGGCGGAAAGAACTACACCCTCTTTTAAAATAACAGCAGGATCAGATAACTCAGGAGAGTCCGCAAGGAAACTCCTCGAGAGGACATCCACCTTAACATTCTTAGTGCCAGGAAGAAAGGAAACCACAAAATTAAAACGTGTGAAAAACAAGGCCCACCTGGCCTGTCTAGGATTAAGTCGCTTAGCTGATTCCAGATAAACCAGATTCTTATGGTCCGTGAGGACCACCACCTGATGCTTGGCTCCCTCCAGCCAATGTCTCCACTCTTCAAAAGCCCACTTCATGGCCAATAACTCCCGATTACCCACGTCATAATTACGTTCAGTTGGAGAAAATTTTTCAAGAGAAAAAGGCACAAGGGTTACTTTTAGAGGTCGCAGGATCTCTTTGGGACAAAACGGCACCTGCCCCAATTTCAGAGGCATCAACCTCCACCTGAAATGGCAGAGAAACATCAGGTTGCCGTAGAACAGGAGCAGAAGTGAATCTCTGCTTAAGTTCCTGAAATGCAGAGACTGCCTCAGGAGGCCAATTCACTACATCAGAACCCTTTTTGGTCAAATCAGTCAATGGTTTAACAATAACAGAAAAATTACCAATAAATTTAGGATAAAAATTGGCAAAACCCAAGAATTTCTGAAGAGCCTTTAATGAAGTAGGTTGGACCCAATCACAGATGGCCTGAACCTTGACCGGGTCCATTTCAATAACATATGGAGACAAAATGAATCCCAGAAATGAGATCCTCTGTACGCCAAAAAGACACTTTGATCCCTTCACATACAGAGCATTCTCTCTCAAAATCTGGAACACAGTCCGAACATGTTTCACATGAGAGTCCCAGTCATTGGAAAAAATCAAGATATCATCTAAATAAACAATCAGAAATTTATCCACAAAATCCCTGAAAATGTCATTCATGAAGGACTGGAAGATGGAAGGAGCACAAAGGGCATCACTAGGTACTCAAAATGCCCCTCTGGGGTATTAAACGCCGTCTTCCATTCATCCCCGTGCTTAATGCGAATAAGGTTATACGCCCCCCTGAGGTCAAGCTTGGTAAACAAAGTAGCACTTTTCACCCTGGAAAACAGGTCAGAAATCAAGGGTAACGGATATTGATATTTCACAGTGATTTTGTTCAAGAGACGATAATCAATACACGGCCTTAATGAACCATCCTTTTCGGCCACAAAGAAAAAAACGGCATCCAAGGGTGAAGAGGATGGTCTGATATATCAAGGATTCATTGGAGAAGGGTCATAAGACCGCATAGCGTCATGTTCAGGTACAGACAAGTTAAAAAGGCGACCTCTAGGGAATTTACTACCAGGCACTAATTCAATAGCGCAGTCATAGCTCCTATGGGGGGCAAGGATGCAGATTTACTTTCGCTAAACACATCAGAAAAATCAGTCAAAAAGTCAGGAACATCCTGAGACTGGGGAGAGGCAGAAAAAACAGGAGTGTTGGCATTAACACATTGGCAGCCCCAACTGGTTACAGACACAGATTTCCAATCCAAAACAGGATTATGAGACTGTAACCAAGGGAAACCTAGTACAATAATGTCATGCAGATTATACAGTACCAAAAATTTGCAACTCTCCTGATGATCAGGTTCAACCCTCATTATCACCTGAGTAGAAAACTGGGGTTTATTCTCAGCCAAAGGGGTAGAATCAATCCCCAGTAGGGGAATAGACTTCCGTAGGGGTATCAAGGGAAACCCACAACGTTTGGCAAAATCTAAAATCCATCAGGTTAATAGCTGCTCCCGAATCAACAAAAGCCTGAGCAGAAATTGTGGACAGGGAGCAAATCAGGGTAACAGTCAACAGAAATTTAGTCTGAACACTACCCAAGACAACTGAGCATGCAAAACGTCTTCCCCGCTTAGGGCAGACAGAAATAGCATGAGAGGCGTCACCACAATAGAAACATAACCCATTGCGTTTTTGAAACTCATGACGCTGTGCCCCAGAAGCCACTCCATCACACTGCATGGGTCCAGAAGCTGGCTCACAAGGCAACACTATTCCACGCATACCTCTACGCTCACGCAAACGTCTGTCAATTTGAATCGCTAATGACATAGAATCATTGAGACCAGAGGGAGCAGGGAAACCCACCATAACATCTTTTACATTCTCTGACATCCCCTTCCGAAAAAGGGCTGCCAAAGCATCATCATTCCATTTGGTTAGGACTGCCCATTTTCAGAATTTCTGACAGTACAACTCAGCATCCTCAATCCCCTGATTTAATGCCAACAAGGTTCTTTCAGCTTGATCAATGACATTAGGCTCATCGTACAATAACCCCAGAGCCAGAAAAAATGCATCAACATCACTCAAAACAGGGTCCCCAGGTGTCAGGGAAAAAGCCCAATCCTGAGGATTGCCGCGCAGGAGAGAGATGACAATTTGAACCTGCTGTGCTGCGTTCCCTGAGGACTTAGGTTTTAAGGCAAAAAACAACTTAGTTATTTTTGAAATTCAGAAATTTGGACCGATCTCCCAAAAACAAATCTGGCATGGGAATCCTAGGTTCCACAACCGGCAACCCAGCAAGATAGACAGCAATACTCCGAACCTCAGTGGCAAGCTGATCCACACGGCCAGACAGCTGTGCAAGCTCCATTGAGAGAAAAAAAAATCCCCCTCAGCACCCAGAGAATAAGAGGGAAAAAATGCAAGAAACAGAAAAAAAAAAATCTCTGACAACTCTGACAACTTTTTTCTTTCCACACTATTTTTCCCTTCTGTGAGTACCATACAATTTTCAGTTTTGCCAGTGATACTGTTATGTTTTGGTAGCTGAGGAGAGCAGGCAAAAACGGCAATACACCAGAGAGGTTGGAATCTATTGGATTGCAGTACCCTGACTAACCACCACAACTAAAGGCAGCCGTGGAGCGTTCCTACGTTGGTCCTAGACGCCTCTTCACAGCCTGAGAGATTAACTACACCTAAATTTAGAAAGAGGAAAGCTATCTGCCCCGGAGCAGATCCCCAAAGAACATAGGAAGCCCTCAAACATGTAAGGCAAATGAACAAATAACAGTGGCTCCAGCGGAACTGAGAGGAGCCCAAGCCCCCCGAGGGGAACCTGGCTAACCTCACAGAAATAAAATACCCTAGTGCAAAAGGAACAGGGGGAAATGGAAGAAAAAGACTTCACACAGGCAGTGGGAGTAAAATATGTAGAATTTTATTAAATATTCACATGAAACTATAGCACAAACATCAATTGTAAAATAAAAAGGAAGCCAGGGCACCACACAGTATAATCCAATACCCTGGTATTAATATGAATAAATCAGGTAGATATTTAGATATTACATAGAATATGCAAAGCAAGGGAAGTGATAGTCCGTTATAATGTATAGGTATTGGTGCACATACAAAAGAAACTTTTTGTATATACAAAGGATGGTGCTAAATATAATGAAATGTCAAAAGGATTATGTATATATATATATATATATATATATATCATGTAATGTGCACATAAACTATACGTGCCACTAAAAAGAAAGTGTGATAAGAACTTGATCTCATATCACAAGACACAGTGCACGGACAGAAAATTAATAAAATGCAATATAACACACTTAAAACCAACAAAAATATCCACCACAAAATAATGTGAGCCAAAAATATGCTTACATGAACACCAACACCGTAACTGCCATGATACCAAATCGCTATAAAATGCGAGCATAATACCTGAAAATACCAGGGGAGGAACCGAAACGTGGTGACCAGGCTGCCTAGAACGCACCTCACAGAAATGCAGAGAAATATGCAAATGGTAAGCACAAAAACAAAAACAGAAAATATCTTATCTGAAAGCAGAAGAAGAGGCAAGACTCAGCAAGCTTCCAAGTGAACCAGGAACCACAGTTGAGACAAGAACAATTGATCACCGGCAACCATGATGGGAGGGAACCTCCCTTATATCAAGCCAGTCTGTAACTCCTGATTGCCAATCCTCATTGAATGGTTCAGTACTGTTTGTAACCACCAGAGGGAGCTTCTGCTCAGAATTCATTTCCAAAACATTCACAACAGTCACTACTTCGCTTCCGAGCCCTGACGTGTGCCCATACAGTAGTTTTGTCCCACATATGAGGTATCAGCGTACTCAGGATTAATTGGACAACAACTTTTGGGGTCCAATTTCTCCTGTTACCCTTGGGAAAATAAAAAGTTGGAGACTAAAAGATCATGTTTGTGGAAAAAATATGATTTTTTTATTTTCATGCTCGGGCGTTATAAACTTTAGTGAATTACCTTGGGGTTCAAAGTTCTCACCACACATCTAGATAAGTTCCTTAAGGGTCTAGTTTCCAAAATGGTGTCATTTGTGGGGGTATCCACTGTTTAGGCAGATCAGGAGCTCTCCAAACACGACATGGCGTCCAGCCAATTCTGTGTTGAAAAAGTAATACGGCGCTCCTTCCCTTCCGAGCTCTGCCATGCACCCAAACAGTGGTTTACCCCCACATATGGGGTATCAGCGTACTCAGGACAAATGGCACAATAACTTTTGGGGTCTTGATTCCCCTGGGAAAATAAAAATTGGGGTGAAAAGATAATTTTTGTGGAAAAAATATAATTTTTTAATTTTACTGCTCTACGTTATAAACTTGTGTGAAGCATTTGGGGGGTTCAAATTGCTCACCACAGATCTAGATAAGTTCCTTAGGGGGTCTAGTTTCCAAAATGGGGTCACTTGTGGGGGGTTTCCACTGTTTAGGCACATCAGAGGCTCTCCAAACGCGACATGGTATCCAATCTCAATTCCAGCCAATTTTGGTTTGAAAAGTCAAATGGCGCTCCTTCCATTCCGAGCTCTGCCGTGTGCCAAAACAGTGGTTCCCCCCCACATATGGGGTATTGGCTTACTCATGAGAAATTGCACAACAACTTTATCTGTCCATTTTCTCCTTTTACCCTTGTAAAAATGAAAAAAGTTTGTAAAAGTTCATTTTTGTGACTAAAAAGTTAAATATTCATTTTTTCTTCCACATTGCTTCAGCTCCTGTGAGGCACCTGAAGGGTTAATAAACTTCTTGAATATGGTTTTGAGTACCTTGAGGGGTGAAGTTTTTAGAATGGTGTCACTTATGGGTATTTTCTGCCATATAGATCCCTCAAAGTGACTTCAAATGTGAGGTGGTCTCTAAAAAAATGCAAAATGAGAAATCTCTGGTCAACTTTTAACCCTTATAATTTTCTAACAAAAAAATTTTGGTTCCAAAATTGTGCTGATGTAAAGTAGATATGTGTGAAATGTTATTTATTAACTATTTTGTGTGACATATTTCTCTGTTTTAAGGGAATAAAAATTCAAAGTTTGAATATTGCAAAATTTTCAAAATTTTTGCCATATTTGCGTTTGTTTCAAAAATCAATGCAAAAACTGCACCCCTCAATATGCTCATAACCACAGTCAAGAAAATTATTAACCCTTCAAGTGCTTCACAGGAATTAATGAAATGTTGAAGCAAAAAATGAAAGTTTTACTTTTTCCCACAAAAATGTTACTTTATCCCAATTTTTCAAAAGGGAAAAAGGAGAAAATGCACAATAAAATTTGTTGTGCGATTTCTCCTGAGTACATCAATACCCCATATGTGGGAGAAAACTAATGGGCGCACGGCAGGGCTGGGAAGGGAAGGAGCACCATTTGACTTTTGGAATGCAAAATTGGCTGAAATCAATAGCGGATGCCGTATCACATTTGGAGAGCCCCTTATGTGCCTAAACAGTGGAAACCACCAACAAGTGACCACATTTTGGAAACTAGACCCCCTCAAGGAATTTATCTAGGTGTCTAGTGAGCACCTTCAACCCTCAAGGGCTTCACAGAATTTTTATGATGTTGAGCGTGAAAATTAAAAAGCAAATTTGTACCACAAAAATGCTATTTTAGCTCCATTTTTTAATTTTCACAAGAGTAGAAGGAAAAAATGGACCCCAAAATTTTTTGCGCAATTTCTCCTCAGTACACTGATAGCCAATATGTGGTGAAAACTACTGTCTGGGAGCACATCAGGGCTCGTAAGGGAATCAGCACCATTTGACTTCTGGAATACAAAATTGGCTAGAATCGATAGCAGACACCATGTCGCAATTGAAGAGTCCCTGACGTGCCTAAACAGTGGAAACCCCCAACAAGTGACCCCATTTTTGAAACTAGACTCCCTTGAGGAATCCATCTGCTGGTGTGATGACCATCTTGATACCACAGGCGCCTCACAGAATTTTAAAATATTGGGACTTGAAAAATGAAATATTACGTTTTCATGAAATAGTTGATTTAGCCTCAAATTTCTTATTTTCACAAGGGTAAAAGGAGAAAATGGACCCCACAGTCAATTGGGCAATTTTTGCTAAGTATGCCAATATCCCATATGTGGTCGTAAACTAAATATTAGCCACAGTGCAAAGCTTAGAAGGGAAGGAGCGCCATATTGGAGAGCAGATTTTGCTGGAATTGTTGTGGGTGACATGTCACATTGTCAGAGCCCCTGAGGTGCCAGAGCAGCAGGAGCCCCCAAAAGTGTCCCCATTTTGCAAAATACTTCCCTGAATGAATTCATCTAGTGGTGCAGTGAGCATTCTGACACCACAGCTGTTCCATAGAAATTTATACCATTGGGCAGTGAAGAAAAAATAATTAAATTTTTACCAGTACAATGTTGTTTTAACCTTAGATTTTACATTGGAAAATAGTTAGATAGATAAATGGTCACTACATCCATAGTTGAATTTCCAGAGGGATGTCATTTCCAAAATGGGGTCACTTCAGGGGGATTCTGCTGTTCTGGCACTTTGCATAGCCGTTAAGTGCCAGAACAGCAGAATTCTCCCTGAAGTGACCCCATTTTGGAAATGACACCCCTCTGGGAATTCATCTATGGGTATAGGGACCATTTTCACTATATGGGCTTCTTTCCACTTGCGAGAAATACGTCCAATTCTCGGATGTAAAAGCCCAGCTCTGGGGCCGGCATTCGGGAGTGGAGCGAGCAGCTGCATAGAACTACATGCAGCCGCACACTCCACTCCCGAGTGCCGGCTCCAGAGTTGGGCTTTTACATGCGAGAATCGGACGTATTTCTCGCAAGTGGAAAGAAGCCCTATGGATGATTTCCAGATGCACATAGTGAAAGTTTTAGAGCAAAAATTGCAAAAATTGCTATTGTAGTGCCCAATATATTGTGCCCAGCTTGTGTCTCTGGAGACATAACCCCCCACCTTACCCCGGAAGTTGTTAAGTGAGCTCTACTCGAATGTGTCTGTCACTAAATAAACCAAATGCTTGAATGACAAAATGGGATAAATTAATACAGTGTAAAGACATGGTTCTGTGTGGAAGATTTTAAACTAGTCAGTGAGGCATAAGGCTATTAATGATGGTATTATGGGCAATAGTAGCAGACATCATGCCTCATTCCTCTCTTGGAACATACTGTAAGGTTCTATGTATATATTCCTGAAACTCAGTTTGTTCGTCAGCCATTTTACTTTCTGTCTTGCTGCAGCTATCTTGCCCTCAGTCAAAATGGAGTTTCCAGCTTGCATGTTCCCGCCCTGATTCTCTCCTTTGCTTCTTAAGCAGCCACAGCTGAGCAATCAGTGCTTCAGAATCTAGCCTGCAGTGAACCTGTGACTTGACTCCTGTAAGCCTTGGACCTTGTACTCCAGCTATTCCTACTGAGGAACTCTGAAGCACTTGTGGACTCTGAACCCTGCTCTTTGAAAGACCCACGTTTGCATGGACTTACGGTAACAGAGAAGAAGATCCTGAATCTGTATTGGAGAGTGATTGCTGAGCTTGGATTACTCTGGCCTGCTGTGTCTCCTGTTTCTGTGTCTGCAAACTGTGTGACTATTTCTGCCAACTTGTATGAAGTAATACAGGACTTTTCTATATCAAACCTGTGACTCCTGTGTTTTCATCGCACCCAAGCACAAGACGCTATATGAACTGTACTACATACATTACAAGATTCTGAAGCCAAAACGTTAGTGTCTGCTGGGTCTGGAAGGCTGTGTCTGCTGTACTGTGGATATCAGACGTCCGTTGTACTTTCTGTGATGACAGTGGTTGTGACTTCTCACAACCATTCCAGGTGAGCAATTCCCTTAAGTTTTTTCTTTTTGCAGTGTTACCACAGGTAAACACTATTGTTTTTTTTTTTCCTTTCTTTTCTCCTTTTTGTCTGCTGTAACTCTGGATATCAGATGTCTGGTTGAAACTTTCTGTGATGATAGTGGTTGTGACTTCTCACAACCATTCCAGGTGAGCAGTTCCCTTAATTTTTTTTTCTCTCTGCAGTGTTGCCACAGGTGAACACTATTGTTTTTTTTTTTTTTTCTCTCCTCTTCTTCCAGTAATCCTGTCTTAAAAGATCTGGAAAATGGAGGCCCGCATAAAGGAACTTTGCGGAGTGACTGATAATATCCTTGCAGATTTGCAGAATATAAAGACCCGTTTTACAAATCTACAGGACCTCAATAATCACAATTTGCAAGTGGTTGGACAGACTACCCAGGATTTGCGAGCCAGGATTGAGGTTCTAGAGGGGCGAGTCCAGGCTCCTGCCGTAGCCCCGAGTGCTGGGATTACCAAGTTGCCCCCTTTTCGTTTTGGCGGTGAACGTGAGAAATTCAGGGGATTTATTAATCAATGCAATCTTTTTTTTTCTGCACATGCTTCACAATTTCCCACTGAACGATCTAAGGTGCTTACTATAATTATGTTGCTTACCAACAAGGCTTTAATGTGGGCAAACCCTCTGATTGAGACTGAGGATGATTGTTTGAATCACCTTGATGATTTTATTTCAGCCATGGGGCAGGTGTTTGATGACCCCAATCGAGGTGCAACAGCTGACGCAGCCATGTTAGCTTTGCGCCAAGGTAAGCACTCGGTAGCTGAATATGCCTTGGATTTCAGGAGATGGGCCCTTGATACCACCTGGGACAGTTCCGCCAAAAAATCTATTTTTCGAAAGGGGTTATCTCCACTGATTAAGGATGAACTTGCTCGTGCCGACCCTCCCACTGCGTTAGGTGACTTTATTAACTACTGCATCCGTATTGATACTCGTCTGACTGAACGCAGGCAAGAGAGATGGTTCGAAAGCAATCGTACTAACCTTTTCCTACCTTCCTCGCCAGCTAAGGAACCTTTGAGTAGGATTACAACGGGAACCTGAACCTGAACCCATGCAGGTAGACTCTTTACAACGACGGGTTAGTGATGCACGCAAGGAACATCGTTTTAAGGAGAATCTATGTTTCTATTGTGGTAAGTCAGGGCACTTCATTATAAACTGCCCCAGCCGTTCTCGTAAGACTACTGCAGCACTCATTCATTGTGAGTGTTGCGAGAGGGGATCTGTCAGGTCCGAGCCTCAGGCTCCAGAGAGATCTGCAGCAACAGATCTTGATTTCTCGGACTTAAACTCCGTTACCTCTGAGGACGTTGACTGTGTAAACGCTGCCATTTTTCAAGTTTCCTCAGCGGTGTCCCAGCTGAGTTGTAAGAAAAACAATTCTCATTGCTTTCTTTCCATCAAACTCTGGGTTGACTCAGCTTGGGTGTCTAGCTCTGCTATGATCGACTCAGGGGCAAGTGGAAATTTTATGGATGTCTCCTTTGCTCTGAAACAGGGAATACGTTCAGTGAAGAAGGCTACTCCAGTACAGATGGAAACTGTGGATGGCTCCCTGCTGACCTCTGGACCAGTGGATCAGGAAACAGAGCCTTTGAGGGTTCTTATGGGTAAAGATCATCAAGAGAAACTGTCCTTTATGCTTATCTCTTCTCCCCACTTTCCCATTATTCTAGGGCTACCATGGCTGCAGGCTCAGAATCCTACCATTAACTGGGAGACCAAGGAATTACACTTTCCAGAGAAACAGATGAGTCCAAAAGTTTCAGCTTGCTCTGTTCCTAAAGGAATCATGTCAGTCCCTGAACTACCAGCTGTATACCAGGACTATGTGGATTTATGTGACAAGAAGAACGCTGACCAGCTTCCTCCTCACCGTCCATATGATTGTCCAATTGAATTATTGCCTGGAGCAGAGATACCTTTTGGTAAGATCTACCCCTGGCGGGGCCCGAGCTAAAGGCTTTAAAGGATTACATAGATGAAAATCTAGCCAAGGGCTTCATACGCCCCTCTTCATCTCCTGCAGGTGCACCCATCTTCTTTGTAAAGAAGAAAGATGGATCTCTGAGACCATGCGTAGACTATAGGGAACTCAATAAGGTTACTATTAGAAACCGGTTGTATATGTAAAAAACACACTGGCGCTAACTACCCACTAAGATACTAAGATGTGAGTAAGGGCTGCTGAAGTTAAAGCCGGATGCTGTGCTAACGGCTCACTAATACCCCAGAGAGGGAGTATGACAATAGAAGACAAAACTATAATAACTACCTGCGCCCTTACATAGATAGAAATAGCCCCCACAGAAAAAGCCCCTGAAACAGTCCTTCAGCCACGGCGACAGATATACAGCGCTGACACACAGATGAAGGTGAAATACACTCACTGTCACCGTAGCGGGGGGCAAGATGGAAACACAAAAGTCCTGGTTCAACCCCAGCGATGGTTGCATCGTGAGCCCAAGGCTGTCAAACTGGTCGCAGCGAATCAGGGAGCGTCCTCCCTGTAGTTGGAATCCTTCTGCCGAGCCGGGACACACAAAATCCGGAAGTTAACACGGCGTCCTCTGGCCACGAGGCACCGTGAGCGTAAGATGAACAAGTCGGGAGCAGGACAAAAATTGGTGACGTCACCGCCGTACCAAGGTACGGAAGGCAGGGAGGGTCAAAAATAGTTCCAACGCGTTTCGAAGGTGCACAGACCTTCTTCGTCAGGGATCCAGACCCACACTAAAGCCTGCCTTATATAATTTTTGCCAGAAAACCCCCCGCCCACTCACCAGGTGACAGAAAGTGAATTAAAAAAAATGTGCTAATTGTTGCACACCATACCTGCAAAAACTCCAAAGAAACTGATCCAAAAATAAACTAACTTCTATAGTTGTACCTAAAAAACTTAAAAACACTTTATTTGATTTATTAAAAATGATGATCAGTTAAAAAAACCCTAGTCAATGTATATATAGTTTAATGTGCACAAGCAATAATCGGGTGTACTAAACAACCCATATCTATGCATAAAAATGGACTGCAGTGAAATACATTGATCGGATAAAAATTATAATTAAAATTTTCAGTTGAGAAGAAAATATATATAATATAATAAAATCAAACAATACCTATGGTACTAATCCCAGAACCAGTAGTGTTTGAATATGTCTAAAAAAATTTTTAAACCTTAAATGTACGGGTAAATGATTCCACCTGTTGGGTACCTAAATGCGGCAAAATTCATATAAACCCCTACCCCTCACCCCCCATGTTAGTATCGGGGTGAGGCCTTAACGTAATACTAGAGAACGGATTTAACTAGATAATCTAGGGGAACGCATATAGTTCTATCTCATGGTTTAACCCGCTAGGGGCCAAACTATCCAGGGCGAAAATCCACTGGGATTCCACCCTAGACATTTTTTTGATAAAATCTCCATCCCTCTTATTTTTAAGAACAACTTGTATGCCACAGAAGTAAATGTCCCGAACAGATTTATTATGACATTCGAAAAAATGTTTCGAGAGGGGATGCCCTAAAAAACCTTTTCTGATGTTATTAAAATGCTCCCTTAAACGATCACATAATCTTCGTTTTGTACGCCCTACATAAATTTTGCCACAGGGGCATTGAATTAGGTAAATAACTCCCATGGTGGAGCATGTAATATAATTTTTGATCAAGAATTGCTGTTTATTATGCGCATCTGAAAATGTAGTTTGCCTAATCTTCCTGAAGCGCGTTTTGATACAGCATAGGCACGTACCACACGGTACAAAACCTCCAGGTAGGGCAGAGATTGATGTACAGAGCCCATCCTTAACAGTGGGAGCAATCAGATTACCCAAAGTTTGGGCTTTCCTAAAAATAAATTTTGGGTGTGGTGCCAAATGTTCACCAATTTTTTTATCACCCTGAAGAATGAACCAATGTTTTGATATTATATTTTTAAATTGTTTGTAGTTGTGATGGAACTGAGTGACAATGGGCAAATCCCCAATTTGCTCTATGATGGAGGGTGGGTGGATGGTCTCAGGTTGGCTTTTGCAAATTAAATTATCCCTAGGTAATTGTTCGACTTCTTTCTTATTCCTCTGTAACAGGGACATAGGATATCCCTTCTCCAGAAACTGTTGTGTTAAATATTCAGCATCTTGATGATAATCCTCAATTTTCGAGCAATTACGTCTGATTCTTGTAAATTGACCCTTAGGGATGCTGGTTAACCAAATAGGAAGGTGGCAGCTCTCAATATTAATATAACTATTAACATCTACCTCTTTCCGATGACATTTAGTACAAATGGTTTCATTCTCGATGAATATATCCAAATCTAAAAAGTCCACCTTAGTTGTACTAGTGGTGGATGTAAATTCCAAGCCAAACGAGTTGGTATTCAGGCTAGAAATAAACCTGTTAAGGCCTTCTGCTGAGCCTTCCCAGATAAAAAGGACGTCGTCAATAAACCTCCTCCACATAACCAGACCAGAATGCAAATGGCCAGATTGAAAAATATATGACTCCTCCCACTTGGCTACGTATAAATTTGCGTAGCTGGGGGCAAAGCAAGTGCCCATGGCAGTTCCCCATGTTTGCAAGTAAAATTGACCTTCATATGTAAAATAGTTGTGATTTAAAATAAAATAAATGCAATCAATAATAAATTTTATTTGTGCCTCTTTGTGAGTCCCTAACTTTCTAAGAAAATATTCAATTGCCTCACATCCCTTCCGATGGTCAATTACAGTGTAGAGTGACCTAATATCGAGAGTACCAAGTATATAGTCCTTTTTCCAGGGAATTTCCCCAAGGGCTTGTAATGCGTGGCTAGTGTCTTTAAGATACGCCGGAACCAAGGCCAGGCATTTTTGTAGAAAAGTATCAACATACCTCGAGAGATTTGAAGTGAGGCACTTAATGCCGGAAATTATTGGTCTTCCCGGTGGACATTCCCGGTTTTTATGTAACTTTGGGATGTGGTAAAAAACGGCTATACACGGGGTTTTATTCATGACAAAATGAAACTCCTTGTTGTTCAATATGCCATCATTTTTGCCCTTTGAGATAAGGGTGTCCAGACATTGAATATATTTGACAGTTGGATTAGAAGCTAATTTCTTATATGTCCTTGTATCCCCCAGCAGATTCAATGATTCAGCGTGATACATTGATTTATTCAATATGACTATGCCCCCTCCTTTGTCCGCTGGACGTATAATGATGTCATTATTTTTTTGGAGGTTTTGTATGGCTAGTCGTTCCTGTACAGTTAGATTATGTGGGGCGTATTTAAAATTCTTATGTTTCATCCTCCTAATGTCCGCTACCACCATTGTTTCGAATGTGTGGAAGGCACTGGAATACTCCTGTATTGGATTAAAAGTAGATGGTTTGGCCAGGTCAGTATGATCAAACTGCGATGATGTTAGATGTGATTGGAGAGACGCCGACGCTCCTTTCTTTAGAAAATACTTTTTTATAGCTAAATTACGCAAAAATTTTTTTAAACTGATGTATAGATCAAATGGTCTAGATCTGGTTGTCGGAGCGAATTTCAAACCTTTTTGTAATAAGGAGTAGTCTGATGTGGACAAAGAATACGAACTTAAATTAAAAATTTTTTGATTAGAAGTTCCAGAGGCAAAATTAGAACCTACTTTTGTTTTTGTTTTTGCTTTGGTGAGTTTTCCCCTCTTTTGCCCCTCTTGGTCTGTCGGACCTTACCTGAAAAAAATCCCGATTAGACGCAGAACAAGAAGTTGAACTTTTACTAGTTCTAAGAACTGTAGAATAAGAATTTTTAATTGCAGTGGTTTTACTAGTTTTTGAGACTTTATTAATGGGGGCCCATTTAGTTATGGTGTTAACCTTAGGCCGAGAGTGGGACTGAGTATTAGTTGATGTCCTCGCAGTAACTGGGTCTGGTACATGCCTATTTTGAGATGTTATTGTTTGGACATCTGTTTCCATAAGTGTTAATGGAACATATCTGTTAGATAAAGGGATGCGAGGAGAGGACATTCCTTGGCATAATTCACCTGTTGGTGTTGGAGTGAGTTTAGGGGTAGTAGCAATATCAAAAGATAGTTCCAGGATGGTGGAACTTATATGGTCTGAATGAGCGGCAGGAACCTGCCTAATGATCTCCTTATTTTGATGTGTTACTGGAGTATATTGTGTGGAATTAGAATTATTATAGACCGAAAAAACTGATGACTGTTCCGGTATATTCTGAGATGGTGTAATATTATACTCGTCTAAAATTAGTAGATCATCCGGCCTCTGCTGCAGAGTGGATGTATCTAAATCCATCCTACCCGATGCACTCAGATAAGTATCCCTTGGGATATTATCTCTCTGGAATTTCTTAATTTTTTTAGCAATAATTTCTTTTTCTTTACTTTTAAGTCTAGATAATATATTCTCTACCAAATCATGAAAATTCTCCAAGTGCTCAAATTGCTCAAGCTGGTCGAGCAATTTCGTGACCTGGCCACTAGTGGATTTGAGGTTAATGGTTCTTTTTTCAATAATAAATTGGAGTGTTTTAAGGGAGAAATTGGTAAACATAGTGTCCCATTCATATTGTATTGTTTCATTACCAAAATCCCCTGCTAGATTCTTATAAATAACCAAACCTTTTGGTATCACTTTAGCTTGAATATATTTTTCTAAAGTGGCTACCTCCCACAGATCACGCAATTCCAAAAGGAGATATTTCTCCAGATTCCTCAAAAGATCTTTAACCTGTTGGTCCGTTTTAACTCTAGAATCATCCAGAGGGAAACGATCCTGGACTCTGGAAAAACGTAATTCCCTATCAGCTCTAATAGCGCTAATCGCCATGTAGTGCCGCCTAAGTGTGTATACACAGCAAGGAAAAAATGGTTGTATATGTAAAAAACACACTGGCGCTAACTACCCACTAAGATACTAAGATGTGAGTAAGGGCTGCTGGAGTTAAAGCCGGATGCTGTGCTAACGGCTCACTAATACCCCAGAGAGGGAGTATGACAATAGAAGACAAAACTATAATAACTACCTGCGCCCTTACATAGATAGAAATAGCCCCCACAGAAAAAGCCCCTGAAACAGTCCTTCAGCCACGGCGACAGATATACAGCGCTGACACACAGATGAAGGTGAAATACACTCACTGTCACCGTAGCGGGGGCAAGATGGAAACACAAAAGTCCTGGTTCAACCCCAGCGATGGTTGGATGGTTATTTACCTAATTCAATGCCCCTGTGGCAAAATTTATGTAGGGCGTACAAAACGAAGATTATGTGATCGTTTAAGGGAGCATTTTAATAACATCAGAAAAGGTTTTTTAGGGCATCCCCTCTCGAAACATTTTTTCGAATGTCATAATAAATCTGTTCGGGACATTTACTTCTGTGGCATACAAGTTGTTCTTAAAAATAAGAGGGATGGAGATTTTATCAAAAAAATGTCTAGGGTGGAATCCCAGTGGATTTTCGCCCTGGATAGTTTGGCCCCTAGCGGGTTAAACCATGAGATAGAACTATATGCGTTCCCCTAGATTATCTAGTTAAATCCGTTCTCTAGTATTACGTTAAGGCCTCACCCCGATACTAACATGGGGGGTGAGGGGTAGGGGTTTATATGAATTTTGCCGCATTTAGGTACCCAACAGGTGGAATCATTTACCCGTACATTTAAGGTTTAAAACATTTTTTAGACATATTCAAACACTACTGGTTCTGGGATTAGTACCATAGGTATTGTTTGATTTTATTATATTATATATATTTTCTTCTCAACTGAAAATTTTAATTATAATTTTTATCCGATCAATGTATTTCACTGCAGTCCATTTTTATGCATAGATATGGGTTGTTTAGTACACCCGATTATTGCTTGTGCACATTAAACTATATATACATTGACTAGGGGTTTTTTAACTGATCATCATTTTTAATAAATCAAATAAAGTGTTTTTAAGTTTTTTAGGTACAACTATAGAAGTTAGTTTATTTTTGGATCAGTTTCTTTGGAGTTTTTGCAGGTATGGTGTGCAACAATTAGCACATTTTTTTAATTCACTTTCTGTCACCTGGTGAGTGGGCGGGGGGTTTCTGGCAAAAATTATATAAGGCAGGCTTTAGTGTGGGTCTGGATCCCTGACGAAGAAGGTCTGTGCACCTTCGAAACGCGTTGGAACTATTTTTGACCCTCCCTGCCTTCCGTACCTTGGTACGGCGGTGACGTCACCAATTTTTGTCCTGCTCCCGACTTGTTCATCTTACGCTCACGGTGCCTCGTGGCCAGAGGACGCCGTGTTAACTTCCGGATTTTGTGTGTCCCGGCTCGGCAGAAGGATTCCAACTACAGGGAGGACGCTCCCTGATTCGCTGCGACCAGTTTGACAGCCTTGGGCTCACGATCCAACCATCGCTGGGGTTGAACCAGGACTTTTGTGTTTCCATCTTGCCCCCCGCTACGGTGACAGTGAGTGTATTTCACCTTCATCTGTGTGTCAGCGCTGTATATCTGTCGCCGTGGCTGAAGGACTGTTTCAGGGGCTTTTTCTGTGGGGGCTATTTCTATCTATGTAAGGGCGCAGGTAGTTACTATTAGAAACCGTTATCCATTGCCTTTAATCCCTGAGTTATTGGAGAGAGTGCGACATGCCAACATTTTTTCTAAACTAGATCTTCGTGGGCCTATAACTTAGTCCGTATTAGACCTGGGGATGAATGGAAGACTGCATTCAGGTCACGCTATGGACACTTTGAATATCTAGTTATGCCTTTTGGTCTGAGTACCGCCCCAGCCACTTTCCAACACTTGGTGAATGACATCTTCAGGGATCTCCTAGATACATTCGTGGTAATTTATTTGGATGATATTCTAATTTTTTCTAACTCCACAGAGGAACATCATGGACATGTGAGAATGGTCTTGGAACGTCTAAGACAAAATCATCTTTACATCAAACTTGAAAAGTGTGAATTCCATAGGACCGAAATTCAATTTCTGGGGTATGTACTGTCTACACAAGGAATTAGTATGGATGGAAGCAAAACCCAAGCCATCAAGGATTGGCCAAGTCCTAGAAATGTGAAGGAGGTACAGCGCTTCATCGGGTTTGCCAACTTCTATAGACGTTTCATTAGAAATTTCTCTGAGGTAGTGTCACCTATCACTCAACTTACCCGGAAAGAGTCTAGGTTTTCCTGGACTCCCCAAGCCCAGGAAGCATTTTCCCGTCTAAAAGATAAATTTACCACTGCACCTATCCTAGTACATCCCAACCCCGAGCTTGCCTTCATAATAGAGGTGGATGCTTCAGACTGTGCCGTTGGAGCTATACTCTCTCAGAGAACAGGTGAGAAGAATGTCTTGCATCCCTGTGCCTTCTTTTCCAGCAGTTGTCTTCGGCTGAGAGGAACTACGATGTGGGCAATAGAGAGTTGTTGGCCATTATTGCCGCCTTCAAAGAATGGAGACACCTTCTTCAGGGAGCTGCACAGCAAATAGTCGTCCTGACAGACCATCGTAACCTTGAGTTTATCAGGTCGGCTAAGTGCCTGACTCCTCGCCAGGCTCGCTGGAATCTTTTCTTAAACCAATTTAATTTTATCATCTCTTATAGACCAGGATCGCGCAATGGAAAGGCTGATGCACTCTCTAGGATTTACTCAGCAGAGACACGTCCAATTACTCCTCCTAAGACTATTCTTCCTGACTCTAGATTCCTAGGAGTAATTCATAATCAAGACCTACTTAAGGACATCAAGGAAGCATACCATGCGGATTCCTTTTTGGCACAACCCCCAAGGGACGTAAGTCTTGTCTTTAAGAATGGTGTGTGGATTCAGGGACAACGTCTGTATATTCCTGAAACAGTCAGATTAAGAGTATTGCAACTCATTCACGATTCCAAGATAGCTGGGCATAGAGGAATTCTAAAGACACAGGAATTTCTTTCTCGTTTCTTTTGGTGGCCCACTTGCAGGAAGGATGTTTTGAATTATGTCACTTCATGTGAGGTCTGTGCAAGATGCAAAACACCTCGCTCCTCACCAACTGGTCTGTTACAGCCTCTTCCCACCCCGTCCCGCCCGTGGGGATCCATTTCTATGGACTTCATTGTGGAGTTACCAACCTCTCAGGGGAAGAACACCATTCTAGTGGTGGTTGACCGTCTAACAAAGGCAGCTCATTTTATCCCTTGTGTCGGCTTACCCACTGCAAAACAGACATCAGATTTGATGATTAAAGATGTGTTTCACTTACATGAAGTACCGGATGAGGTTATTTCGGATCGAGGGGTGCAATTCACTTCTAGGTTTTGGCAAAATTTCTGTGCAGCATTGGACATTAAAGTAAACCTTTCTTCTGCTTTTCATCCCCAGACTAATGGACAGACCGAACGAACCAATCAAACCCTGGAGCAGTATCTCCGCTGCTTTATCTGCCACCTACAGGATGATTGGGTGGATCTACTTCCATTAGCTGAGTTCTCGTATAACAACTCTCAGAGTGCCTCCACTAAACAGTCTCCTTTTTACTCTAATCTAGGTTATCATCCTAACATTCTACCACGATTTCCCATAGAAACGCCTTTACCAGCAGTGGCTGAAAGAATCACGTCTTTACAGAAGAATATGGATCTTCTAAAGGAAAATCTAGAATCGGCTCAAGAAAGGTACAAGAAAGCAGCAGATAAATTTCGTAAACCTGCACCAGCTTTCAAGGTAGGAGACTTGGTCTGGCTGTCAACCAGAAATCTTAAGTTAAGGATTCCATCGTCTAAGTTGGGACATAAGTACATTGGACCCTATAAAATCAGTAAAATTATAAGTGCCGTTGCTTGTCGTCTTCAACTGCCCAGAACTATGAGAATCCACCCTGTCTTTCATGTATCCCTACTAAAGGCTGCGACACCCAATACGTTTCCTGGACGTTCCTCTCCTTGCCCTGACCCAGTGCTAGTCGATGGTCAGGAAGAATTTGTGGTGGAAAGGATTTTAGATTCCAGGTTGTATAGAAATCAGTTACAATATCTGATTAAATGGCAGGGCTACCCAGTGGAGGACAACTCATGGGAACCGGTCAATAACGTTAATGCTCCTCGCTTGCTCCGTCAGTTTCATCAGAGGTACCCACACAAGCCTGGTCTGAGGTCATCCGGAGGTTGTCCTTAAGGGGGAGTAATGTAAGGTTCTATGTATATATTCCTGAAACTCAGTTTGTTCGTCAGCCATTTTACTTTCTGTCTTGCTGCAGCTATCTTGCCCTCAGTCAAAATGGAGTTTCCAGCTTGCATGTTCCCGCCCTGATTCTCTCCTTTGCTTCTTAAGCAGCCACAGCTGAGCAATCAGTGCTTCAGAATCTAGCCTGCAGTGAACCTGTGACTTGACTCCTGTAAGCCTTGGACCTTGTACTCCAGCTATTCCTACTGAGGAACTCTGAAGCACTTGTGGACTCTGAACCCTGCTCTTTGAAAGACCCACGTTTGCATGGACTTACGGTAACAGAGAAGAAGATCCTGAATCTGTATTGGAGAGTGATTGCTGAGCTTGGATTACTCTGGCCTGCTGTGTCTCCTGTTTCTGTGTCTGCAAACTGTGTGACTATTTCTGCCAACTTGTATGAAGTAATACAGGACTTTTCTATATCAAACCTGTGACTCCTGTGTTTTCATCGCACCCAAGCACAAGACGCTATATGAACTGTACTACATACATTACACATACACAGCATCTTCTTTAGGTGTTCTTTCTTGTTTCTGTTGCTGGGTTGAGTGCAATAAAATATTGCTCAGTGAGTCTTTTGACATCTTCAGATTCTAAAGGATGGACGGGGACAACATTTTCAAAATCAAGATTTTCAGTGACCTTTTCCTGATAATCAAGGAAAGCATCTACATTTCCTGCTTTTTTGTGTAACACAAAAAAATTATATGTGGCCACCTGAAACCAATAAATGACTAACTTATCAACAGGACCCTACACAGAACCTGTTTTGTCACCTGATGCAGCTGAGATCCCCATCTTATCCTTTCTAGGTAACATAGTAACATAGTAGCATAGTTATTAAGGTTGAAGGAAGACTTTAAGTCCATCCAGTTCAACCCATATCCTATCCTAACCTGCCCTAACATGTTGATCCAGAGGAAGGCAAAAAAAAAACCAAGTGGCAAACAGTAAGCTTCACATTGGGGGAAAAAATTACTTCCCTACTCCACATACGGCAATCAGACTAGCTCCCTGGATCAATGCAATATCTAGGAAACTAGTGAATATAGCCCGTAATATTATACTTTTCAAGAAAGGCATCCAGTCCCTTCTTAAATTTTAGTAGGGAATCACTCATTACAACATTAGACGGCAGAGAGTTCCATAGTCTCACTGCTCTTACAGTAAAGAATCTGCGTCTGTGATTATGACTAAACCTTCTTTCCTCCAGACGTAGAGGATGCCCCCTTGTCCCCGTCACAGGTCTAAGAGTAAAAAGATAATTAGAAAGGTCTTTGTACTGTCCCCTCATATATTTATACATTGTAATAAGATCACCCCTAAGCCTTCGTTTTTTCAAACTAAATAACCCCAAGTGTAATAACCTGTCTTGGTATTGCAGACCCCCCAGTTCTCTAATAACCTTGGTCGCTCTTCTCTGCACCTGCTCCAGTTCAGCTATGTCTTTCTTATACAATGGAGACCAGAACTGTACACAGTGTTCTAAATGTGGTTGCACCAGTGACTTGTATAGAGGAAAAATGATGTTCTCCTCATGGAAAAATATTTAGACTTGAGAGTCCTCAGTGGTTGATACCTATTAATGGCTAACTGAAACGATGGTAACAAGTTCTCCTCATGAGCATCTATACCTCTTTTAATGCATCCCATTATTTTATTTGCCTTTGTAGCAGCTGCCTGACATTGGCCACCAAATGTGAGTTTGTCGTCCACCCATACACCCAGGTCTTTTTCAGTGACAGTTTTGCCCAGTGTTTTACAATTAAGCACAAAATTATACATCTTGTTTGTTCTACCCAAGTGAATGACCTTACATTTATCCCCATTAAAGCTCATTTGCCATTTATCAGCACAAGCTTCTAGTTTACATAAACCTCCTGTAATATAAAATTGTCCTCCTCTGTATTTATTACCCTGCAGAGTTTAGTGTCATCTGCAAATATTGAAATACTACTCTGTATGCCCCCTACAAGGTCATTAATAAATATTTTAAAGAGAAGCGGCCCCAATACTGACCCCTGTGATACCCCACTGCTAACCGTGACCCAGTCCGAGTGTGCTCCATTATTAACCACCCTTTGTTTCCTATCCATGAGCCAGTTCTTAACCCATTTACACATATTTTCCCCTATCCCCATTGTTCTCATTTTATGTATCAACCTTTTGTGTGGCACCGTATCAAAAGCTTTTGAGAAGTCCATGAACACCACGTCTACTGCGTTCCCTTGGTCCAGTCCTGAACTTACCCCTTCATAAAAGCTTATCAGATTAGTCTGACAAGAACGGTCCCTCGTAAACCCATGCTGATACTGTGTCATGAGGTCATTCAGCCTCAGATGCTCCAATATAGTATCCCTTAAAAAACCCTCCAGGATTTTACCCACAGTAGATGTTAAGCTCACTGGCCTATAATTTCCAGGTTCAGTTTTTGCCCCCTTTTTGAATATTGGCACCACATTTGCTTTACGCCAGTCCTGTGGTACAGACCCCGTTATTATGGAATCTTTAAAGATTAAAAATAATGGTCTATCTATGACTGTACTTAATTCCTGAAGTACTCGGGGGTATATCCCATCCGGGTGCGGGGATTTTTCAATTTTAGTGATTTTTAGATGCCGCCATACTTCCTGCTGGGTTAAGCAGGTGACATTTAATGGAGAAATTTTTTTTATCACTGATCATGTTATCTGTCATGGGATTTTCTTGTGTAAATACAGTTGAAAAAAAATCATTTAGCATATTGGCTTTTTCCTCATCCTCATCCACTATTTCACCCAGACTTTTTTTTAAGGGGACCAACACTATCATTTTTTAGTTTCTTGCTATTTATGTAGTTAAAGAATATTTTGGAATTATTTTTACTTTCTCTGGCAATGAGTCTCTCTGCCTCAATCTTTGCTGTCTTGATTTGCTTTTTACAGAATTTATTCAATCTTGTGTATTTATTTAATGCTTCATCACTACCTACTTGCTTTAATTCCCTAAACGCTTTCTTTTTGTCACTTATTGCGCCCCTTACAGCTCTATTTCTTTTAAATATTTTTATTAATTTAGTATTAAGACCGGGAAGGGTAACAGAATGGAAAAGGGGTAAGTAGGGTATAACTTACATAGGTAAAGGGAACAATAAAATTAGAGAACCCTCAAACATTACTAAACATTGTTTGAAGAGGATATAAAAAAAATAAAATAACAAAACAATACAATAGCATTCGTCAGACCATCTTATGAGGAACTCCTCAGAAAGAGATACATCTTTTAAATACGCATCAATTAAAACAGCAATTAGCATAGAAACAAGTTTCAACATGTTTGTTTAGCTTAAAACTTGCTGTTCCAGATCTCCCATTTTTTTGAGTACTTATGAATACTATTATTAACAACCGCAAATCTCCATTCCAGGTCACTGTGTAGACAAATCCTATCTAAGATATCTGCAAATTTAGGTACCTCCATTTTTTTCCACCATTGCACCAAGGTAATCTTGACCACCAAGAAAATATGTACAATAACATATCTAATTGAGGGGTCAAATTGTTCCATGTCTAATGACAGAAGCACTCTACCAGGAGTAATTTGAACATTTTTGGTGAGGAGGTCAATGTGTTAGGAGACTTGAAACCAAAGTTCTTTAATTTTTGGACAGCCCCACTTACAGCTCTATTTAGCCATAGTGGTTTCCTCCTAATTCTAGCATGTTTATTCTCATAGGTTATATACTGTGTTCAGGTCCTATTTAGGATGCTAATAAATGTCTCCCATTTTCTTTGTGCATTTTTATGTCTCAGGATATCGTCCCAGTTTATTGCACTAAGATCATCTCTCATCCGTTGGAAATTTGCCTTCCTGAAGTTTAGTGTCTTTGTAACCCCTCGACTACACATCTTATTAAAGGATACATGAAAGCTTATTATGTTGTGATCACTATTACCCAAGTGACCCCCAACCCTTATATTTGATATGCGGTCTGGTCTGTTGGATAATATTAGGTCTAGCAGTGCCCCCCCTCTTGTTGGGTCCTGAACTAGTTGTGAAAGGTAATTGTCTCTCATAGTTGTCAAAAACCTATTACCTTTGCTGGAACTGCAGGTTTCTGTTCCCCAATGTATTTTAGGGTAGTTGAAGTCCCCCATAATAATGACTTCTCCTTGAGTTGCTGCTTCATCTATTTGCTTTACGAGGATATTCTCTGTTGCTTCCATTATTTTAGGAGACTTATAACAAACCCCTATCAGTAATTTATTATCCCCCCCCCTAATCTCCACCCACAGAGACTCTACATCTTCATTAGATTCACAGATATCACGCAGGATGGGTTTTAAGGATGATTTTACATATAAACACACACCCCCACCTCACTTATTTTTACAGTAATTTCTAAACAGACTATAGCCCTGTAAATTAATCGCCCAGTCGTGGCTCTCATCCAGCCAAGTCTCAGATATCTCCACCATGTCATAATTATGTTCCAACAAAATTAATTCTAATTCCGCTATTTTGTTGGTGAGGCTTCTGGCATTAGTATACATGCACTTTATGTATCTCTCTGAACCTCTATTCTTTCTTAAATTAACTGTTCTAACCCCATCCCCCCCATGCCACCTCCACCCCCAATTTCATTATTTGTGCCCAGGTCTCTATCTGCACTGCCTTCCCCCCTATAAAATGAATACCCTCCCCCCTAGTCCCTAGTTTAAAGACTCCTCCAACCTTCTAGCCATTTTCTCCCCCAGCACAGCTGCATCGTCCCCATTGAGGTGCAGCCCATCCCCAGCATAGAACCTGTAGCCAACTTAGAAGTCGGACCAGTTCTCCAGGAACCCAAACCCCTCCTTCCTACACCAATTCTAGAGCCACTTATTAACCTCCATAATCTCCTGTTGCCTCTCTGGTGTGGCACGTGGTACAGGCAGTATTTCAGAAAATACCAAGTTGGAGGTCCTTGCTTTAAGCTTGCAGCCTAATTCCCTGAAATCGTCTTTAAGGACCTTCCACCTACCTCTAACTTTGTCATTTGTGCCAATGTGCACCATGACCGCTGGGTTCTCACCAGCCCCTCCCAGTAATCTGTCAACCCGATCAGCGATGTATCGGACTCGAGCGTCAGGTAGGCAGCACACTGTTCGACGATCCCTGTCTTTATGACAGATTGCCCTATCTGTTCCCTTAATAATTGAGTCAGCGCCAGTGCAAACTTTTTTTTAACAAGCCCCATGGTGAATGTAAGTCCTATATTTTTTTTAATTTCCTGGACATTAGTTTGCATCCATAAATATGACCTAGCATAATAGGATCATGGATTCTAGCTGATGTATTGGGACACACATAAATTTGTTTGTAGGACAATATGCTCTAGCAATTTATCTGCCATAAATAAATTTAAAAAATTAAATGGTCCAAAATCTTCCACCTCCATATTTATACCAGGAATGGCATTAAAATCAGTAATAAATGGAGTAGCCAAATACAAAGCCTGTCATATGGGAAATGCTACATCAAGAGGCAAAGCATCTTGGACATTGGTGTGTGCCAATTCACGAGCACTAGAGGCAGAGCTTGTACTGGGAATTGTTCCCTGATTTGGAGACATTTCTCTAAAAGCGCTATTTGCTACTCTAGTTGTACTGGCTTTTGTTTGAGGATGAACCAGAATCAATGCTCATTTCTGAGCTATCACTGTCCCTGTTACTAAAGCCCTTGAAATCCACATCGCCATCTGAATCTGCAGTTTCATCACTGTCAAAACATAAAGGGCATACACCTCCTCTGCTGCATAAGACTGATGGGTCATTTTATTAGTTATATTTGTTTTCCAGAACTAATGGAAAACTCAACAGTATTCATTACATTTTATTACAAACTAAGTTCCTATCAAATTATGTATAATTACCTATACTATATAATTACCAAACTAATTGACGTGACTAACTGACATGACTAAAAGACATGACTAACTGACATGACTAAAAGACATGACTAACTAACGTGACTAACATGACTACTATCAAATTATTGGTGAAACAATTGAGAATAAGGCTAACCCTAACTTGAAGCCTAACCCTAACTTTAATTTTAGCCCTAACTTTAGCCTAATACTAACTCTAACTTTAAACCTAACCCTAACCCTAATTTTATCCTAACCCCATCCCTAACTTTAACCTAACACTAACTCTAACATGCTTTTTCTGTGGTTTTTTACTCTATAACAAGATTGCTGACCGACACAGATGTTACAAGCAGAACTTGTCACACTGTTTCTCCTCTGATCTCTCACTGACAGGAGATCAGATGAGAAATAGTGCTTTTATGAGGCAGATCACTTGGTAAAGTTTGGCTGGCATGACGCTGATGTCATCAGGACCTGAACCCATCAGGTCTCTATGAGGTCAGGGTCACAGCCAGCATTGTGCTCCGGAATCCCCTCATAATAAGGTACTTGGGGGTCACAATCAACCCTGAAAATGCAGATGTATATCTACTGCTGGCAGTCAGGAAGCAGTTAAAGATACAGTGGTTTATTATACAGTATAAGAACTATGGTCATTGCCTTATCACATTCCATATGTGCTCACTTACTCTGATTACATTCTTGTAATGATAACATTAACTCATGGTGAATGCTTTAAATACTTGATTGGAGTTCTGCATGTATCTAAAAGATACAATATATAGATCACATAGCTAATTCTAAATGTTTTAAGGCTGGGTCTCACATAGCGATACACCAGCGATCCCGACAACGATCAGGATCGCTGGTGTATCACTACATGATCGCTGCTGAGCTGCCAAACAGGCAGCTCAGGCAGCGATCAGTACAAGCGACACTGCGGGTAACATCGCTTAGTTACCCGCAGTGTACCTTGGATACCAGCGCCCTGATGCAGGGAGCTGGTAACCAAGGTACACATCGGGTTTCCAGGCGCTGCGCGTTATTTAATTAATTTTAATACATTTAAATACATTTAAATACGGTATTTAATTAACCTTTTCCTGGTCCCTTAGTCTCATAGAGGGCAGCGTGACTCAGCGACTCTGGTGAGCGGTATAGTTACTGACATCACTGCTGTTCAGAGCCGCCGAGTCTCACGGAGTGCAGCGCGAGCCGTCAACTCTGATAAGCGGTGACATTAGTACCTCGTGACTGTGAATAGCAGTAACATTACTTTCTGCTATTCACAATCGCCAGGGAAGTCGGGGAACACTGGACTACATTGTGCCTGCGTGGTAACATTTTTTGTAATAAATTGGTGAATGGGGGACATTGTCTTGTTTTTTTCTCTCTTTTTATGTTTTGCAGGTATCCATTTGTGGATTTGTTGAATTCGGTGGACTACAGCGGATTCACTGGACTACAGCGGACCTGCATGGGTTTTTTGCTTGTTTTTTAATAAATTGGTGAACTAGGGAAAGTGTTGGGGAGTGTATTTTGAAATAAAGTATTTTTTTGTGTGTGTGGTTTTCTTTTTGATTACTGGGTTAGTGATGGGGGTACCTGGTAGACCCCTCTCCATTACTAAACCCAGGGCTTGATGTTAGCCAACTATATGATTTCCACTCATCCAACTTTTCAGGAGTGGAATCAGAATGATGTTTTAAACATAAATGCCTTATAGTAGCAAAACATTCTGCAATAGTACACATTAACATTGCCTAAAGGCAGTTTACCAAAGCTCCTCCCATTTGACCCAGGTGTTTTTAAATTATTAGGAGACTGCAAGAGGGGTTCTGCCTATTTCTCTCAGTTCACAGTCTGAGAACACATGGAAGGTGAGTTTTTTAGATTTATTCACTTAGTGTTGGTGCTGTGTGATGGGCGTTGCTACTGTGATGAGGTGCTTGTGTGGTACTATGGCATGTAGTCATGGAGGTTTTGCCTTGGAGCATGGGTGCTGTGGGGCTCCAGGTATTGTGAGGCTCCCTTTGCTGGTGCACTATCCCTTTGGTGGTGGTTGTTGCATGGTGCTAGACCCTTCAGGCTAGGAACCCACTGATAGGTTCACCATGACATGATAGTGTCTTCATACAGTTGATCAGAATGTTAACCCCTTAATGAACGGAGGTATTTTCTTTTTTGCGTTTTCGTTTTTTGCTCCCTTCTTCCCAGAGCCATAACATTTTTATTTTTCTGTCAATATGGCCATGTGAGGGCTTTTTTTGTGGGACAAGCTGTACTTTTGAATAACACCATCGGAGCCAGGTTAATCCCAACAGAACCTCATCTATTCCGTCAGGAAGAACAAAAAAGGATATATTCTCCTGATGAGAAGGGGACATAGACAGGGGAAGAGGGACAGTCTGGTGGGTGACCTGTGAGGACAAGATTGCTCCATTCAAGACTCGCACCGACACTGGCTCTGCAGCGTCACCAGAGGTATAGAATGGCGAGAGGCAAAGGAAGAGGACATAAAATTCCCCTCTGCCCCTGAGTTCACACAGAGCTTAGCGGGAAGAGTGGATGAACCCAGGGAGATTAATCCTTTAAGGAGCACTTTCTGAGCAAAAGCCGTCGCGTTTAATGACCCTGCTCTCATGGTCACTGAACACAACCGTTTACTCATCCGCTGGGGACATCGGTTGGCATAATGTCCCGGCTGCTGACACACTCTACAGACCATGGATACTCGAGTGGTCCGAGAATTAGGTTCCGCTCAAGAAGCCTCCATGGTCTTTTGGGGGTCGGACGCCCGAACGGGGAGTTTTAGAGGTTTGGCAAAGGTAGGAGCTAGCCGAAACCTCTGCCTACAGTGGATCAGCTCCAACCTCCGCTCGTGAAAACGGAGGTCGATGCGGGTAGATATGGAGATGAGTTTCTCCAGTGTGGCAGGAATCTCCCTGGTAGCCAAAGCGTCCTTTACATGGTCTGCCAGTCCTCTCCAGTACACCGGACTGAAAACTGGCTGACCATGGACAAGCCCTGTGACATTGCCAGCAATTGGAGTGCCGTATCGTGTGTGACCTTAGGTCCTATAAAGACCTTTTTCAGAGCCTCCATAAAACGAGGAGCACTCCGCACCACACGATCGTCGCGCTCCCACAGCGGCGATGCCCATTCCAGCGCTCTGCCCAACAAAAGAGACACAATGAAGGCCAATTGTGCCCGTTCCGTGGGAAAACGTGCTGACAGAAGCTCAAGCTGTATAGAGCACTGACTCACGAATCCCGACAATGTTTACTGTCACCAGCAAACTTGTCTGGAAGCGGGAGGTGAGATAAGGTCGGAGCAGAGGTAGTGGAGGACAAACTGGCTGCGGCTACGCTAGCAGCCTGAACAGCGACTGTGGTAACATCCACAGCTGAGGTTGTGCGCTCAAGAGACGCCAACCTACCCTCCAGCTGCTGGATGTACTGCTGTAGACGCTGGTCATCCGCCATTTTCCTAGCCAGACCTTGGCGCTAGTATTATGTTAAAGATCTGCGGAACGCACCTAATAGATATTAAGGAGAGGTGCATTCGCAGCCCGGGGTCCACCGTGCAGGCAGAGCCTGCTGCTAGTAAGATGGCGCAAATAGGCAGTATGAAGAACTCTGTTATCCCGCAGAGTCCAGATGTAAACGCCGTAGCACTATATGGCAGAATAAGGCGAACTCTGTTATTCCACAGAGTCGCTAACTAAAATGCTGTAGCGCAATATTGCGATATAAGCGGACTCTGTTAATTCACAGAGCCGCTGTGACAAAGACTGTGTCCTGTTAGACTCACAGGGGACACAGATGACTGCTAAGCGGATTGCAGTCTGTGGTCATGCAATCAGAACACAAGCAATAATTCTCCTCACCAGAGTAGCCGGTATTCTAATGGCATTTTCAGCCGAGCCCTGAACATGTGCATACAAAACTCCTCACCGGAGGTGCCGGTATTCTAGGGGCTTATTTCAGCCAGACCTAACCACATGCATACATGACCACACTGGCGCAAGCACGTAACATATTCGATACTAGCCCGCCGCCGTGCGGTCATGCACACCTTTTATAGTAGCAGCTACAGGACCTTCCAGAAAAGGACCAATGGGAAAGCTGCTCCAGAACTAAAGCAGCTTCAGGACCTTCCTGGAGAACCAATGGGAGTCGCTGCAGTACCTGACCATGTGACCCCTGATATCCTATGAGAGATCTTACCCTGACCATGCTCAGAAGGGAACACACAGGACTTAGTCCGAACTACGTCTGCTTGCCGCTGACCTGCACTGGTTACAATGGCAGGACCTGAGGAGGCAGCAGTCATCCTCTGCACAGTATTAGACTGGGCGAGACGCTGGGACCGACGTCTCTGCTGAGCAGGCTCCACTGCAGCCGGAGACGGATGGGAGACCGCAGCGGGGATGGCTCAAGATTCCCCTTGTGCAGCAGTGGGAACTCGATCCCTAACACACAGGAGCTCTGTATATAGTGTCAGTGTAAAGGTAATACAGGGATCACCGGTGACATTATACATAGGAGCGCTGTATATAGTGTCAGTGTACAGATAACACACTGACTTACCAGTGACATCTCTAGGTGAAGTCCTTCATCTTCGCTTTTCATCTTTCATCCAGCACAGAACGACATCACTTCTTCCAGCCAGGGCTCGTCTCTGCAGGAAATGATGTGTGAAAAAACACCGTGAGCACAGCCGCAGAAGGTGCCTAGGTTAGGTTCCAAAACCATATGATGTGAAGTATAAACCTAGCACTCAACTTAAATTTTTTACCATTTATTGTAGTGCTCCAAAAGAAAACGTTTCGGTCACAGAGCGACCTTCATCAGTTACTACATATAATACAAAAACAAAAGACCAGGAACAAACCAAAAATGGTGTGTCATAAATCAATAAACAAACTTAAGTTTTAACAAAGAAAGTATGTACAGGAATGCAATAGTTTGGTCACATGAACAGACATATAATAATTGCAGAGTAGCATACCAATAGCTTGCTCAATCATGCCTAGGTGAAATGAAACAAAAAAAAGGTAAGAATGTAGAATGTGTGATCCAGAAGGATGGACATACCATATCAGATTTGGGCAAATGTAGAATGTGTCTCCAAAGGAAAAAAGGAACAGGAGACTCAGGATTAAATGCTGTGTCTAAAAATAAAGTAAAGAGTGGTGTGGTAAATGAAAAAAGTCCTCCAGTGAAGCGTTAAGGTGAAACTATACTTACATCGGAGTCCGTATAGGACTGCCAAATAGAGCTAAAAAAATGCACAGCGAAAGATTCACATTAGTAATCAAGAATAATAGTATATCGCCATGTACTGAGCGCTGCAGATGAACTTTACTTAGTATGCTGGGAGAGTGAGGCAGCCGTGCCACAGGACGCGGTATCCACCACTGTCTGACTGTGTGAGAGCGCACGTTAGGGGAAAAAAAGGCAGGAGAGGCGGTACCATAAGGTCTCACTGCCAATCGCCGTCAAGGGCGCTCCAGTAACCGGAAGTGACCTCATAACATGTTATGGTGCGCTTCACAGAGCTACAGCTTGCGTTCCAGTAACAGGAAATGCAGGATAGCAGCGCTGGGCACATGTGTGGCGATGACATGAAAGCTACAAATGGTTAATATAAGTGATAACCTGGATAGGTAGGTTTAGAAACCCACTCAGATGGATAATAAATGTGGAAAATAAAAAAATTATCAAAATATAAAACAGAGTATATGAATCCTCAGTGAGGATTACAGGATACAGCGCTGAGCACTATATGGCGGTGATAGGAAATGCAAGAAACGCTATGTATGTTGATTATAAGTGATAACCTAGGAAATTAGGTTAAAAAACAGACCAGAAGGAAGGATAAATGTGGGGAATGGAAAAACTAAAGGTGAAAATCCAAAATAAAGGTAAAGATAAAAATAAAATTAAAAATAGACACAATATATAAATCCTCAAAGGAACGAAGGGAGGGAGAAAAAAACAGGAATCAGATGTAAAGTTGCCGATTAAATTATAGGACTAATAAAGTCAAGGTGACTGTGTAGACGTGTGGTAGAATCAAACCTTTATTACATATAAAGTGAGTCACACTATTAGAAACGGTATTCTTGGTGCTGAGCAATGGGTGCAGCATAGGAAAGCCAGGCTATATTTGGAAGTGACCATGCTAAGTCCATATAGGAAAGTAGCAAGGTAGTGGCGACATCCATTCTGTGTATCAATAGAGACGACTCTACGGAAGAAAAAACAGCATTAGTCTTTAGACATAATTGAGTCATAAACATACCGCTAGGACTTACGTTGACGCCGCACCAGGACTTCCAATATAGACAATTGTCATACAAAGTTAAAGGTGTAAGAAATTACATAAATATATTTCATATGAATGCAGACAATTCATAATCTCATTTCAGGCCTTTTGTACTTAGAGTATCAAGAGTGTGTATCCAAAAGGCCTCACGTTTCTTCAATAGAGTGATCTTGTTGCCGCCTCTACAGGGTGAGGGTACCTGTTCTATCACCTGATTCTTGAGCTGGGAGATATTGTGTCCATGGGTAATGAAATGGTGAGGGTGGGGAGGAGAAGATTTTTGCATCGGATGGTAGACTTATGTTTTGAAATTCTATCTCGAATAGATTGAGAAGTCTCCCCTACGTATCAAAGACACTTGATGATGTATATTACAAAAGATGAGTCGCATGTGAAAAAATCCTTAATAGTGAATTCCTTACCAGAAAATGGATGTCTAAATTTGTCACCCTTGAGTACATTGTTGCACTGGACACAGTGCAGGCATGGAAAGGTCCCCATCGTGGGGTTTTGTAAAAACCGTTGTCTAATGGTGCGAGATTTAGGGCCAATATCTGCCCCGACTAGAGAATCCTTTAAATTGGGAGCTCGTTTAAAACATGTGAGGAATGGATATTGAAACTCTGGTACCACAGGGAAGGCTGTAGATAATAGTGGCCAGTGCTTGCGTATAGACTTGTGTATAAGGTAGGCGAAGGGGTGGAATGAGTGGACAAATGGAATATGAATAGTGGTGTCCCTTCTGGGATTATGATTAGTGGCTCTGGCATTGTCCAATATAGATGGTGGATATCCTCGCTCAGTAAATTTATCAGTCATTTGTTGTATACGCAGATTCCTGCTATGAGGATCTGTGACTATCCATCTTACCCTGTGGTATTGTGATTTAGGGATCGACCGTTTGGTGGAAGTAGGATGAAAACTCTGAAAGTGAAGAAGACTGTTTCAGTCGGTCTTTTTGCTGTACAGATCAGTGGACAATACCCCTTGTGGATCCTTCATAACCAAAGTGTCCAAAAAATTCATTCGGTAGGGGTCATGTCCTACCGTAAATTTAATACCAGGCCAGGAAGAGTTTAAGAAATCAAAAAACTCCAGCAAGGATTCAACTAAGCCCCCCCATATGCAGAACACATCGTCTATATAACATTTCCATAGAATAGCGTTATCTTTATAGATGGAATTGCTATAGATGGTGCTCTCTTCAAAATCGGCCATATAGGCATTAGCATAGGTGGGTGCTACGTTAGAGCCCATTGCAGTCCCCAGTATTTAGAGGTAAAAGTCGTCCTCAAAGAGAAAAAAATTGGAAGTAAGCACTATCCAGAGCAGATCTGTACACAAATCTAATTGATCCCTATCCATTCCAGTTGAGGTCAACAGTTTGCATGTGGAGTTGATACCCTCCAAATGTGGAATAGAGGTATATAAATCACACACGTCAAGGGTGACCAAAAGGGCCTGCTGTGGTAAAGTGCCTACTTATTGGAGGATGTTTAGAAAGGCGCCCATATGCAAAATAAATGATTTGGCCTGCAGAATTATAGGGGTGAGGACCTTTTCCAAAAAAATGGCTATAGGTGATAAAATAGAATCAGTGGATGCCACAATGGCCTTCCAGGAGGATTCTCCAGGTTCTTATGTATTTTAGGGATGGTGTAAAACACCGGGGTAATCGGGTGACTGTTGGTTAGAAAGTCACATGTCTTTTGGTCAAGGACGCCCAGGGTCGAGTATTTTTGCAGGATGTTATTAATCTGATAACGAGTGTCAGATGTTGGGTCTCGATTAAGTAGTCTGTAAATGGAATCATTACAGAGTTGTCGCCTGATTTCCATAAGGTATAACTCCTTGTCCATGATCAGGAAATAACACAGTTATCTAGAGCACCGCTTGCAGAACACATTACTTAATTTTTTCCCAACTTCTACACTACTCCAGATGAAGAAAGAAAGGCGACAGTGTCGCTCTGCACAGTAACAGGACCGCCCCCCCATTTAAAACAGTATCCTCAAAAAAATAAAATACATCACTGCAGTAATAAAATCCCTTAATTAGCCCCTATGGTAATAATATCCCTTATTCTTTCTGACAGACCACTCCGCCTCTTAGCCACAGGCGTTTTTAATCACAGCATTGTCACTACCCCTCCATAAAGATGTAGTTTTAGTCTAAAGAGAGGATGCATAGGTTCCCATACAGATGAAGACTTTAGTCTAAGCGAGGATTGGCATTAGCTGTAGGTCCTGGAAAACTAAAAAAGCTTTAACGTGGCTTCCAGGAACACAAATTGGCCATTTTGTGCGCTAAGCTTTCTCAATTTTTCATATTTCTAATGCAATTAATTTTTCAGATTTCATATTTGCATGCTATGGTGCTACAGAGTGCTTCCTTTTTTTGAGTGTATATGAGTTGGTGACTCTAGGTTAAGCACCTGTTCTCACTTAGTCTATGTTTGGATGTGATAGTCAGTTTTTTGAATTTTGTATTAATATCCCCCATCCTGGCCCTGTGTATCTCATTCCTGGCTCCAGCCATATGGTCTCCCATCCTGCCCTCATGTAGTATCCATTCTGCCCCCATATGATCACCCCATCCTGCCCCATCTGTCCCATGATCCTGCCCCATCTGTCCCATGATCCTGCCACATCTGTCCCAAGATCCTGACCCTCTACCATCTGTCTCCAACGTCTCCATCCTGCCCCATGATCCTGCCCCATCTGTCTCCACATCCTGCCTCATGGTCCTACCCCATCTGTCTCCACATCCTGCCCCTTGATACTGCCCCATCTGTCTCCACATTCTGCCCCATCTGTCTCCACATTCTATCCCATCTGACTCCACATTCTGCCTCATCTGACTCCACATCCTGTCCATCTGTCACCACATCCTTCCCATCTGTCTCCACATCCTGCCCCATCTGTCTCCACATTCTGCCCCATCTGTCTCCACATTCTGCCCATCTGTCTTCCTCATTCTGCCCCATCTGTCTCCACATTCTGCCCCATCTGTCTCCACATTCTGTCCCATCTGTCACCACATCCTTCCCCATCTGTCTCCACATCCTGCCTCATCTGTCTCCACATTCTGCCCCATCTGTCTTCCTCATTCTGCTCCATCTGTCTCCACATTCTGTCCCATCTGACTCCACATTCTGCCTCATCTGTCTCCACATCCTGTCCCATCTGTCACCACATCCTTCCCCATCTGTCTCCACATCCTGCCCCATCGGTCTCCACATTCTGCCCCATCTGTCTTCCTCATTCTGCCCCATCTGTCTCAACATTCTGCCCCATCTGACTCCACATTCTGCCCCATCTGTCTCCATATTCTGCCCATCTGTCTCCACATTCTTCCCCATCTGACTCCACATTCTGCCCCATCTGACTCCACATTTTGCCCCATCTGACTCCACATTTTGCCCCATCTGTCTCCACATTCTGCCCCATCTGTCTCCACATTCTGCCCATCTGTCTTCACATTCTGCCATCTGTCTCCACATTCTGCTCCATCTGTATCCACATTCTGCCCCATCTGTCTTCCTCATTCTGCCCCATCTGTCTCCACATTCTGTCCCATCTGACTCCACATTCTGCCTCATCTGTCTCCACATCCTGTCCCATCTGTCACCACATCCTTCCCCATCTGTCTCCACATCCTGCCCCATCGGTCTCCACATTCTGCCCCATCTGTCTTCCTCATTCTGCCCCATCTGTCTCAACATTCTGCCCCATCTGACTCCACATTCTGCCCCATCTGTCTCCATATTCTGCCCATCTGTCTCCACATTCTTCCCCATCTGACTCCACATTCTGCCCATCTGACTCCACATTTTGCCCCATCTGACTCCACATTTTGCCCCATCTGTCTCCACATTCTGCCCCATCTGTCTCCACATTCTGCCCATCTGTCTCCACATTCTGCCCATCTGTCTCCACATTCTGCTCCATCTGTATCCACATTCTGCCCCAACTGACTCCACATTCTGCCCCAAATGACTCCACATGTTGTCGCGGGTCTCCACATCCTGCCTCGGGCTTACCGCTTTGAATAAAAATAATTAAAAAAAACACTTTCTCCTTACCTGGCCTAGCTGGCCGCGGTCCAGCGCCGACGTCCAACCGTCCCCAGGCTTTTTAGCGCGGACTCGCCGTCCAATGACAATGATGTCATACCCCGGCAACGTGCGTGCTAAGATCAGCTGCCAGCCTCTAATTGGCTGGCAGCTTTTAACTATTGCCGTGTGGGCCCGGGCCTGCACGGCAATAGAGTTTAACTGAACCTGCGTCTCGGACACAGGTTCAGTTTCTGCACCGGCAGAAGCCTGCAGTTGGGGCCCAATGCGGGCCCCCTCTGGTCATCGGACTCCATACGCCAGTCAGGGCAGTAATGCCTTGATGGCGGCCCTGGCTGGAAGGAAGAACAGATACTGGTAGGTGATTTGTGAAACATTCTGAAGATGGCGATTCAATATCCCATATGTATGCTGTTATTTATCTATACTTTAACAGAATATGCAGGAAAAATGCACATCCAACAACATAAAGCTCTATTCCAGATGGCAAAGGGGAAGATATATAAATCATATGAAGCCATTAGTCTTACCAATTAGAGAAAGTACTAATATCCCACACTGTCCACATACTAACAGAGAATGAAAGGGCCGGACTAGCCATCTGACAGTTCTGGTAAATGGGCCGCATTATCTGCAAGTTAAAATTGTGACAGAGCACAGAGCCACATGCTCCATCACTTACTCAGGCAGGCCACAGGCCTGTTAGAGGTCTTTGCATGCAGGCGGGCAGTGGGCATCTCTTCTGCCGGGGACCTGATGGAGGTCGTCACACACAGGTAACGTCAGAGGTGCAAAGACATCACTGCATTGCACTGCCAGCATCCACAGAGACAGGATAGAAGAAGAGACGGACGATGCAGGTCTTCCACTACACCCAATCCAGGAGATGGACAGCCAACCAGGAGTGTTCACATTTCAAAAAATTAGGGCCTGACGCCACGGAAGTAGCATAAATTTCACGAGAATAGAAATAGTGTAATAGGGACAGACACATCTTCCACTACAGCCAATGTATCAGATGTAGATCAACCATGACTGTTCACATTTCCACAAATTTGTTTTAACATCTGCAGCAGCAGCAGGAACAGCAGGCATGGAAGCCACACTAAACATATCACACAGTGCAGTTATACAACATTAATGAAGCAGACTCCTTGGAGATCCATGACTTGTTCATCTTGATGAAAGTTAGGCGGTCTACACGTTCAGGGAATAACTGGCTGTGCTTAGCTGTCAGGATACAGCAAAAAGGCAGAGATGCTCACCTGCCTAGGCCTTCAAACAATTGCCGGTTAGTGTAGTTACTTGTAAGCGTGAGGATCCGTGAAGTGGATTACAAGCTTACTGTAATGTATGTAGTACAGTTCATATAGCGTCTTGTGCTTGGGTGCGATGAAAACACAGGAGTCACAGGTTTGATATAGAAAAGTCCTGTATTACTTCATACAAGTTGGCAGAAATAGTCACACAGTTTGCAGACACAGAAACAGGAGACACAGCAGGCCAGAGTAATCCAAGCTCAGCAATCACTCTCCAATACAGATTCAGGATCTTCTTCTCTGTTACCGTAAGTCCATGCAAACGTGGGTCTTTCAAAGAGCAGGGTTCAGAGTCCACAAGTGCTTCAGAGTTCCTCAGTAGGAATAGCTGGAGTACAAGGTCCAAGGCTTACAGGAGTCAAGTCACAGGTTCACTGCAGGCTAGATTCTGAAGCACTGATTGCTCAGCTGTGGCTGCTTAAGAAGCAAAGGAGAGAATCAGGGCGGGAACATGCAAGCTGGAAACTCCATTTTGACTGAGGGCAAGATAGCTGCAGCAAGACAGAAAGTAAAATGGCTGACGAACAAACTGAGTTTCAGGAATATATACATAGAACTTAACATTACTCCCCCCTTAAGGACAACCTCCGGATGACCTCAGACCAGGCTTGTGTGGGTACCTCTGATGAAACTGACGGAGCAAGCGAGGAGCATTAACGTTATTGACCGGTTCCCATGAGTTGTCCTCCACTGGGTAGCCCTGCCATTTAATCAGATATTGTAACTGATTTCTATACAACCTGGAATCTAAAATCCTTTCCACCACAAATTCTTCCTGACCATCGACTAGCACTGGGTCAGGGCAAGGAGAGGAACGTCCAGGAAACGTATTGGGTGTCGCAGCCTTTAGTAGGGATACATGAAAGACAGGGTGGACTCTCATAGTTCTGGGCAGTTGAAGACGACAAGCAACGGCACTTATAATTTTACTGATTTTATAGGGTCCAATGTACTTATGTCCCAACTTAGACGATGGAATCCTTAACTTAAGATTTCTGGTTGACAGCCAGACCAAGTCTCCTACCTTGAAAGCTGGTGCAGGTTTACGAAATTTATCTGCTGCTTTCTTGTACCTTTCTTGAGCCGATTCTAGATTTTCCTTTAGAAGATCCATATTCTTCTGTAAAGACGTGATTCTTTCAGCCACTGCTGGTAAAGGCGTTTCTATGGGAAATCGTGGTACAATGTTAGGATGATAACCTAGATTAGAGTAAAAAGGAGACTGTTTAGTGGAGGCACTCTGAGAGTTGTTATACGAGAACTCAGCTAATGGAAGTAGATCCACCCAATCATCCTGTAGGTGGCAGATAAAGCAGCGGAGATACTGCTCCAGGGTTTGATTGGTTCGTTCGGTCTGTCCATTAGTCTGGGGATGAAAAGCAGAAGAAAGGTTTACTTTAATGTCCAATGCTGCACAGAAATTTTGCCAAAACCTAGAAGTGAATTGCACCCCTCGATCCGAAATAACCTCATCCGGTACTCCATGTAAGCGAAACACATCTTTAATCATCAAATCTGATGTCTGTTTTGCAGTGGGTAAGCCGACACAAGGGATAAAATGAGCTGCCTTTGTTAGACGGTCAACCACCACTAGAATGGTGTTCTTCCCCTGAGAGGTTGGTAACTCCACAATGAAGTCCATAGAAATGGATCCCCACGGGCGGGACGGGGTGGGAAGAGGCTGTAACAGACCAGTTGGTGAGGAGCGAGGTGTTTTGCATCTTGCACAGACCTCACATGAAGTGACATAATTCAAAACATCCTTCCTGCAAGTGGGCCACCAAAAGAAACGAGAAAGAAATTCCTGTGTCTTTAGAATTCCTCTATGCCCAGCTATCTTGGAATCGTGAATGAGTTGCAATACTCTTAATCTGACTGTTTCAGGAATATACAGACGTTGTCCCTGAATCCACACACCATTCTTAAAGACAAGACTTACGTCCCTTGGGGGTTGTGCCAAAAAGGAATCCGCATGGTATGCTTCCTTGATGTCCTTAAGTAGGTCTTGATTATGAATTACTCCTAGGAATCTAGAGTCAGGAAGAATAGTCTTAGGAGGAGTAATTGGACGTGTCTCTGCTGAGTAAATCCTAGAGAGTGCATCAGCCTTTCCATTGCGCGATCCTGGTCTATAAGAGATGATAAAATTAAATTGGTTTAAGAAAAGATTCCAGCGAGCCTGGCGAGGAGTCAGGCACTTAGCCGACCTGATAAACTCAAGGTTACGATGGTCTGTCAGGACGACTATTTGCTGTGCAGCTCCCTGAAGAAGGTGTCTCCATTCTTTGAAGGCGGCAATAATGGCCAACAACTCTCTATTGCCCACATCGTAGTTCCTCTCAGCCGAAGACAACTGCTGGGAAAAGAAGGCACAGGGATGCAAGACATTCTTCTCACCTGTTCTCTGAGAGAGTATAGCTCCAACGGCACAGTCTGAAGCATCCACCTCTATTATGAAGGCAAGCTCGGGGTTGGGATGTACTAGGATAGGTGCAGTGGTAAATTTATCTTTTAGACGGGAAAATGCTTCCTGGGCTTGGGGAGTCCAGGAAAACCTAGACTCTTTCCGGGTAAGTTGAGTGATAGGTGACACTACCTCAGAGAAATTTCTAATGAAACGTCTATAGAAGTTGGCAAACCCGATGAAGCGCTGTACCTCCTTCACATTTCTAGGACTTGGCCAATCCTTGATGGCTTGGGTTTTGCTTCCATCCATACTAATTCCTTGTGTAGACAGTACATACCCCAGAAATTGAATTTCGGTCCTATGGAATTCACACTTTTCAAGTTTGATGTAAAGATGATTTTGTCTTAGACGTTCCAAGACCATTCTCACATGTCCATGATGTTCCTCTGTGGAGTTAGAAAAAATTAGAATATCATCCAAATAAATTACCACGAATGTATCTAGGAGATCCCTGAAGATGTCATTCACCAAGTGTTGGAAAGTGGCTGGGGCGGTACTCAGACCAAAAGGCATAACTAGATATTCAAAAGGTCCATAGCGTGACCTGAATGCAGTCTTCCATTCATCCCCAGGTCTAATACGGACTAAGTTATAGGCCCCACGAAGATCTAGTTTAGAAAAAATTTTGGCATGTCGCACTCTCTCCAATAACTCAGGGATTAAAGGCAATGGATAACGGTTTCTAATAGTAACCTTATTGAGTTCCCTATAGTCTACGCATGGTCTCAGAGATCCATCTTTCTTCTTTACAAAGAAGATGGGTGCACCTGCAGGAGATGAAGAGGGGCGTATGAAGCCCTTGGCTAGATTTTCATCTATGTAATCCTTTAAAGCCTTTAGCTCGGGCCCCGCCAGGGGGTAGATCTTACCAAAAGGTATCTCTGCTCCAGGCAATAATTCAATTGGACAATCATATGGACGGTGAGGAGGAAGCTGGTCAGCGTTCTTCTTGTCACATAAATCCACATAGTCCTGGTATATAGCTGGTAGTTCAGGGACTGACATGATTCCTTTAGGAACAGAGCAAGCTGAAACTTTTGGACTCATCTGTTTCTCTGGAAAGTGTAATTCCTTGGTCTCCCAGTTAATGGTAGGATTCTGAGCCTGCAGCCATGGTAGCCCTAGAATAATGGGAAAGTGGGGAGAAGAGATAAGCATAAAGGACAGTTTCTCTTGATGATCTTTACCCATAAGAACCCTCAAAGGCTCTGTTTCCTGATCCACTGGTCCAGAGGTCAGCAGGGAGCCATCCACAGTTTCCATCTGTACTGGAGTAGCCTTCTTCACTGAACGTATTCCCTGTTTCAGAGCAAAGGAGACATCCATAAAATTTCCACTTGCCCCTGAGTCGATCATAGCAGAGCTAGACACCCAAGCTGAGTCAACCCAGAGTTTGATGGAAAGAAAGCAATGAGAATTGTTTTTCTTACAACTCAGCTGGGACACCGCTGAGGAAACTTGAAAAATGGCAGCGTTTACACAGTCAACGTCCTCAGAGGTAACGGAGTTTAAGTCCGAGAAATCAAGATCTGTTGCTGCAGATCTCTCTGGAGCCTGAGGCTCGGACCTGACAGATCCCCTCTCGCAACACTCACAATGAATGAGTGCTGCAGTAGTCTTACGAGAACGGCTGGGGCAGTTTATAATGAAGTGCCCTGACTTACCACAATAGAAACATAGATTCTCCTTAAAACGATGTTCCTTGCGTGCATCACTAACCCGTCGTTGTAAAGAGTCTACCTGCATGGGTTCAGGTTCAGGTTCCCTTGTGATCCTACTCAAAGGTTCCTTAGCTGGAGAGGAAGGTAGGAAAAGGTTAGTACGATTGCTTTCGAACCATCTCTCTTGCCTGCGTTCAGTCAGACGAGTATCAATACGGATGCAGTAGTTAATAAAGTCACCTAACGCAGTGGGAGGGTCGGCACGAGCAAGTTCATCCTTAATCAGTGGAGATAACCCCTTTTGAAAAATAGATTTTTTGGCGGAACTGTCCCAGGTGGTATCAAGGGCCCATCTCCTGAAATCCAAGGCATATTCAGCTACCGAGTGCTTACCTTGGCGCAAAGCTAACATGGCTGCTTCAGCTGTTGCACCTCGATTGGGGTCATCAAACACCTGCCCCATGGCTGAAATAAAATCATCAAGGTGATTCAAACAATCATCCTCAGTCTCAATCAGAGGGTTTGCCCACATTAAAGCCTTGTTGGTAAGCAACATAATTATAGTAAGCACCTTAGATCGTTCAGTGGGAAATTGTGAAGCATGTGCAGAAAAAAAAAGATTGCATTGATTAATAAATCCCCTGAATTTCTCACGTTCACCGCCAAAACGAAAAGGGGGCAACTTGGGAATCCCAGCACTCGGGGCTACGGCAGGAGCCTGGACTCGCCCCTCTAGAACCTCAATCCTGGCTCGCAAATCCTGGGTAGTCTGTCCAACCACTTGCAAATTGTGATTATTGAGGTCCTGTAGATTTGTAAAACGGGTCTTTATATTCTGCAAATCTGCAAGGATATTATCAGTCACTCCGCAAAGTTCCTTTATGCGGGCCTCCATTTTCCAGATCTTTTAAGACAGGATTACTGGAAGAAGAGGAGAGAAAAAAAAAACAATAGTGTTCACCTGTGGCAACACTGCAGAGAGAAAAAAAAAATTAAGGGAACTGCTCACCTGGAATGGTTGTGAGAAGTCACAACCACTATCATCACAGAAAGTTTCAACCAGACATCTGATATCCAGAGTTACAGCAGACAAAAAAGAGAAAAGAAAGGAAAAAAAAAACAATAGTGTTTACCTGTGGTAACACTGCAAAAAGAAAAAACTTAAGGGAATTGCTCACCTGGAATGGTTGTGAGAAGTCACAACCACTGTCATCACAGAAAGTACAACCGGACGTCTGATATCCACAGTACAGCAGACACAGCCTTCCAGACCCAGCAGACACTAACGTTTTGGCTTCAGAATCTTGTAATGTATGTAGTACAGTTCATATAGCGTCTTGTGCTTGGGTGTGATGAAAACACAGGAGTCACAGGTTTGATATAGAAAAGTCCTGTATTACTTCATACAAGTTGGCAGAAATAGTCACACAGTTTGCAGACACAGAAACAGGAGACACAGCAGGCCAGAGTAATCCAAGCTCAGCAATCACTCTCCAATACAGATTCAGGATCTTCTTCTCTGTTACCGTAAGTCCATGCAAACATGGGTCTTTCAAAGAGCAGGGTTCAGAGTCCACAAGTGCTTCAGAGTTCCTCAGTAGGAATAGCTGGAGTACAAGGTCCAAGGCTTACAGGAGTCAAGTCACAGGTTCACTGCAGGCTAGATTCTGAAGCACTGATTGCTCAGCTGTGGCTGCTTAAGAAGCAAAGGAGAGAATCAGGGCGGGAACATGCAAGCTGGAAACTCCATTTTGACTGAGGGCAAGATAGCTGCAGCAAGACAGAAAGTAAAATGGCTGACGAACAAACTGAGTTTCAGGAATATATACATAGAACCTTACACTTACGTACTTTGGTCAAAATACCAACTAATACCTAAAAAAATATTTAGAATTGAGAGTCCTCAGTGGTCGATACCTTTTAATGGCTAACTGAAAAGATGGTAACAAATTGCAAGCTTTCGAGACTACTCAGGTCTCTTCATCAGGCAAAGACTAATACAAAATCTGAAGAACCACATATTTATACACAACACAGCACAGAAAAAATGCAATAGATGAGACAAGTGACGTGAAGCAGAACTGTCATTATGGGAGAGGGATGAACAGTTGGTGGCAATAAATATTGGACTAGTTCATAGATAAGGAGTGTGAAAGTTTTATTGCCCTCTGATTGGGGTCTTGTAATGTTTTGTGATGTTCTCACAGGGTCTATGAAGCAAATTCCTTAATTGATGTAATAGGCCATAAATCCATGTGATCGGTTCATTCCAGCATTGAGAGTGTCAAAGGTCACCATCAATTTGTATTCGCAAACTCTCGTGTGTCTCTGAGATGTGAAATCACCTTTCAGTACAAGTAATTTCATGTCCAACATGCTATGACCGGGATGCAAAAATGTTTGGCCACAGGTAGATCCATTCTTTTTTCTCTTATTGTGTGGTGATGAGAATTCATCCTTGTTCATGGAACGTCTTCAGATGTTGCTCAGACTCCGTCCAGATGATTAAAATGTCATCAATGTAGCGGTAGTAGGCCAGAGGCCTGATGGGACATGAGGACAGAAAGTCTCTTTCAAGCTTGGCCATGAAAAGATTGGGGGTCTGTATGTGGGGGAGACAGGGCAAAAACTGAGAACAAGGATGAATTCTCATCGCCACACAATAAGAGAAAAAAGAATGGATCTACCTGTGGCCAAACATTTTTGCATCCCCGATCACAGCATGTTGGACATGAAATTACTTGTACTGAAAGGTGATTTCACATCTCAGAGACACAGGAGAGTTTGCGAATACAAATTGATGGTGACCTTTGACACTCTCAATGCTGGAATGAACCTATCACATGGATTTATGGCCTATTACATCAATTAAGGAATTTGCTTCAAAGACCCTGTAAGAACATCACAAAACATTACCAGACCCCAATCAGAGGCCAATAAAACTTTCACACTCCTTATCTATGAACTAGTCCAATATTTATTGCCACAACTGTTCATCCCTCTCCCATAATGACAGTTCTGCTTCACATCACTTGTCTCATCTATTGCATTTTTTCTGTGCTGTATTGTGTATAAATATGTGATTCTTCAGATTTTGTATTAGTCTTTGCCTGATGAAGAGACCTGAGTAGTCTCGAAAGCTTGCAATTTGTTACCATCTTTTCAGTTAGCCATTAAAAGGTATCAACCACTGAGGACTCTCAATTCTAAATATTTTTCTAGCTACTGGCTAGCACGGTACTAAGATATACATCTTTACTGTATCAAAATGGAGGATACCAGAATGTACCGCATCTTTATGGAACTAAAACCACTTCTGAAGAAACGCGCACAAATGGACAGCGACATTTTTTTCTTATCTAAATGCAAAAAGGAGAATTTAATTCCCAATGGACTCTGGATTACAAACCCAATTCTTCACACCTACAATACCCATTATGCACAAAACCTTTGTCACAGGACGTCTGAGAGACTAAAGGTACTGCCACACTTAGCGATCTCGTTAGCGATCACGATAACGACGCAAGCTAACGAGATCGTTGATGTGATCGCTTTTAGGTCGCTAGTAGCTGCCAAACAGGAGATCTCATAAAGGACACATCAGCAGTCAGCGATCTCTTTAACGACTTTGGCAGTCATTAGGATCTGTCATTAGCATGTACTGAGCGCTTCTGATTCATAGGAATTTCCAGCATCGCTCCTGCTGTCTGCGTCCTGCTAGCCTGCTTTGCAACTTCTGCGATCCTCTCTGTGACGCAAAAGAGAACCTACAGATATTGCGATCCACTCCGTGAAGCTAAAAACCCTAGTCCCGCCTGCGCCGCTGTCATATGCGTCACAAACGAGGTCGCTCGTCGTTCGCAAAAGGTGCCAAACACAGCGATATAGGCTCACCAGCGGGACGCCAACGATCAAAAAACGGTCCAGAACGCTAGTGAACGATCAGCGACATCACAGCAGGGGCCACATCGTTGCTACATGCCACACACAACGAGGTCGCTAACGAGATCGCTAAATAGTGACGTTTTAGCGATCTCGTTAGCGATCTCGTTTAGTGTGGCATACCCTTAAGGAACCATCTTTTGCATGTCTGCTACAGCATAAGGAGTAAAGTCCAAGGGCAGTTTGAAAAGTCTGAGGAAAACACTTACAGAAAGCACAGAGCAAAAGTTACAACAATACTACAACAAACTACGGACCTCTCTGATTCATAACAAGGAAAAGAAACTACACAGATTGCGCCTCAATTCAGGACTCTATACAAACAGATACAAAACAAAGCCAAAACCTGGACAACCACTCCATTCCAGACACAAAAGCATCTAACTGTGTCATCAATCTCTCGGATTACAAACCCAACAAGGTAGAGCTGGCCGTGCTTTCTAGAGGACTCTCATTTTGTCCCACTAAGGCCCTAGATAAAACTGAACTCTGCAGTGATATGGAAAATTTTTCTAGAGACTGCGCCTGAGGGAATACTTCAATGATACAGAAGATTCAGAAAACACTCGTACTGAAGGAAAAGGGATCCCAACAACCAAGAAGAGGTCAGACTGGACACCTCCTCCTGGACGCAGCCCTCATTTGGATAAATATATAGACTCATTCAGATATTTGATAAAATCCACCATCATAGACACCAACAGGAGACAAGCAACCAACATCAGTGCCCAGGAGAGAAAGGCAATACAGTCTCTGAAAACCAACAAAGAAATCATCATTAAACCTGCTGACAAGGGAGGTGCAATAGTCATGATGAACACATCAGACTATATGAAGGAAGCAAACAGACAACTTATGGACACACGCCTCTACAGAAAACTGGAGTCGGACCCTACACAGGACTATTACAAGGAACTAAGCAAGTTGGTATCTTGTCTGCCTGACAAATCCATAAGAGCCGATAACCTGATACCAGAGAGTCCAAGAACAGGGACATTCTACATGCTTCCCAAAATCCACAAATCTGGAAATCCAGGAAGGCCGATTATTTCATTTGTGGACACCCTTACTGAGCAGGTATCTGGATGGGCAGAGGGCATTCTTAAACCCCTGGTAAAGGATACACCCAGCTACATTCAGGACCCAACTGACCTACTGAATAAACTAGCGGCAATAGGTCCCCTACCAGAAGGAACCATCCTGGCCACCATGGATGTGGAATCTTTGTACTCTAATATCCCACACCAGGATGGATTAAATGCCTGCAAAGTCTTCATGGAAAACATCGAGAATGATGCTGATTCTGTGGTGAAACTCACAAAATTCATCCTCACCCACAATTACTTTGAATTTGACAACAAGATCTATTTACAGGAGACTGGCACAGTGATGGGAAGTAAAATGGCTCCACAGTATGCAAATCTTTTCATGGCCAAGCTTGAAAGCGACTTTCTGTCCTCATGTCCCATCAGGCCTCTGGCCTACTACCGCTACATTGATGACATTTTAATCATCTGGACGGAGTCTGAGCAACAGCTAAAGATGTTCCAAGAACAGTTCAATCAATTCCATCTCACCATCAATTTAACACTCAACTACTCCAGCACTGAAATTAACTTTTTGGACACCATCATTAAGCTAAAGAACAATGAAATAGAGACATCCCTGTATCAGAAGCCAATTGACCGTCCAACATACCTTAAATGGGACAGTTTCCACCCAAAACACATAAAAAACTATTGTCTACAGCCAAGCCATCAGATACAACCGTGTTGTGAATGTGCTAGAAATGAATTCTGAGCAGAAGCTCCCTCTGGTGGTTACAAACAGTACTGAACTATTCAATGAAGATTGTGAAGATTGGCGATCAGGTGTTACTGACTGGTCTTATATAAGGGAGGTTCCCTCCCATCAGGGTTGCCGGTGATCAATTGTTCTGGTCTCAACTTTTGTTCCTGGTTCACTTTGGAGCTTGCTGTTTCGTGCCTGCATCTTCTGCTAACAGATAAGACATTTTCTTCTTTTAGTTTTTTGTGCTTGCTTTTTGCATTTTGTCCTGCACTTCTGTGGGGGTCTGCCAGGTCCCCTCTGGGGGCTTGTGCTCCTCTCAGTTTAGTTCAGTCAGTTGTTTGTTCATTTGCCTTTTCCAGTTTTTTCTGTGGCTGCGGCTTAGTTTTGTTACACCAGAGAACTAATTTAGGTGGTAGAGGTCGTGTGATCTCAGGTGTTTTTGCAATTAGTGTGTTGGTATTTTTTTAGGGTTTTTCGGATTGCAGTAAGTGACCTTCCTATCCTTTTCTGTCTAGGAAGATTGGGCCCCAACGTTTGCTCATACTATTTTCTGTCTGTGTCTGTATTTCCTCTTGTCTAACCGCCATTACATGTTTGGGGGCTTCCTATGTTCTTTGGGGATCTGCTCCGGGGCAGATAGTTTTCCTCTTTCTATCTTTAGGTGAAGTTAGCTTCTCAGGCTGTAACGAGGCGTCTAGGACCAACGTAGGTACGCTCCACGGCTGCCTTTAGTTTTGGTGGTTAGTCAGGGTACTGCAATCCAATAGATCCCAACCTCTCTGGTGTATTGCCTTTTTTGCCTGCTCTCCTCAGCTACCAAATCATAACACAACCGTATATGTTCCAACCCATGGATAGAGATGAACACCTTGGTTGCCTTATAAAGACCTTTTTAAATCAGGGCTACCATCCAAGAACAATTGAAAACCAAATTCCAAGAGCCACCAGAATATCAAGGAATCACCTGCTATATTACAAAACTAAAGAAGAAAATAACCGGGTGCCTCTAGTGGTCGCTTACAATCCAAATCTGGAGTGTTGTGAATGTGTTAGAAATGAGTTCTGAGCAGAAGCTCCCTCTGGTGGTTGCAGACAGTGCTGAACCATTTAGTGAAGATTGGCAATCAGGAGTTACAGACTGGTCCCATATAAGGGAGGTTCCATCTCGCCCAATTTGAGACTGGCTCTGGAAGGGTGTCAGGAGTAGAGTTGAGCGATACTTTCCGATATCCAAAAGTATCAGAATCGGAATGGTATCGCCGATACCCAAAAAATATCGGCGATACCCGATACCGATACCGGAAATACAATGTAAGTCTATGGGAACAAAATATCGGAATTAAAAAAAACCCATTCTTGCCTTGTTGGTTAATTGTACATGAAGGAAAACAACAAAGAGTAATGTAGAATTTATTGGGGGAGGTTGAGGAGACATTAAAGGCATAGATGTTTAACACAATGCAATGGAATAGCATTAATATTTCTTTTTTTGAAATACGTTTGGATTGACGAAGAAATTGACAATGTTGTTAACCTTTTTTCTATTTTGTCAAATATGTCTGTTTCACAACTTCCATGCTCTTCACCTTTTTAACTTTTCACACACTTTCTCCTTCATAATCTTCAGCAGCATCATCTTTCTCATCAAATTATTATTCATCTTCACCTTCTTAATCTTCTAAAACTTCTTGCTATTCATCTTTTTGTTAACATTACTTATATTATTCTTATTAAACAGTTATTATTCTTCATATTCTACTTCTTCATCTTCTTCCTATTCATCCTTTTCATCATATTCTTATTTGTGACAGACATTCCTGTACTTGTAATCTGTAAAACTCTGAATTTTCATCCTTCCGTTCTTGCTGTCACTAAAGATTTTAATTACAACAGTATTTGTCCGCGTTCAGTTTAGCCTGCAGCAGCATCAGGCATTTTCCAGGGGCACCACGAGGAGGAACAGACTCACCCCCATACACTGCTTAGTCTTCTTCTGCTTAGAATTTAGAGCATATATTTTGCTCTTCATTTTGGTCTTATACTTAATGTTCTTCTGCTTTTTGATCTTCTGCTTATTGTTCTTCTGTCTCTTGTTCTGTATCTTGTAGTTTGTCTTAACCTTCTTTGTCCTGTTGGTGATGGTACAAAAGCCAATGGAAGTAACGAGGACCAGCTGACTGTGCTGGAACCCGGAGGGTCAGCAGAAGGAAAAGAGCCAATGGCACAACCGAGGACCAGCTGACGTTACTGGGACACGGTTACTAAGCAGGAGGTACCTGTGCTCCAAAGCACTACCAAGGAACAGCAGACGTTGCTGGAACTCGGATACCGACATGGAGGCACCTAGACCTAAGGCACTGCGGAGAACCAGCTGACGGTACTGGAACCCGGATGGGTAGCAGAAGGTACAAGAGCCAATGAAAGTAACGAGGACCAGCTGACTGTGCTGGAACCCGGAGGGTCAGCAGAAGGAAAAGAGCCAATGGCACAACCGAGGACCAGCTGACGTTACTGGGACACGGTTACTAAGCAGGAGGTACCTGTGCTCCAAAGCACTACCAAGGACCAGCAGACGTTGCTGGAACTCGGATACCGACATGGAGGCACCTAGGCCAAAGGCACTGCGGAGAACCAGCTGACGGTACTGGAACCCGGATGGGTAGCAGAAGGTACAAGAGCCAATGAAAGTAACGAGGACCAGCTGACTGTGCTGGAACCCAGAGGGTCAGCAGAAGGAAAAGAGCCAATGGCACAACCGAGGACCAGCTGACGTTACTGGGACACGGTTACTAAGCAGGAGGTACCTGTGCTCCAAAGCACTACCAAGGATCAGCAGACGTTGCTGGAACTCGGATACCGACATGGAGGCACCTAGGCCAAAGGCACTGCGGAGAACCAGCTGACAGTACTGGAACCCGGATGGGTAGCAGAAGGTACCCATGGAAATTAAAGTTGAGGCAGCAGGACTTTTTGCCGTTCACACAGCAGGGAACAGCTGACATTACTGAACCCCAGTAACACGGGAGCAAGTGTTAACTGTGCTAACAGCACTTCTGAGAAACAACTGGCGGTGTTGTAACCCAGGGATGAGAAGAGAACAGGGTGGAGGCAGCAGGACTGTTTGCCGTTCACACAGCAGGGGAACAGCTGACATTACTGAACCCCAGTAACACAGGAGCAAGTGTAGACTGTGCTAACAGCACTTCCGAGAAACAACTGGCGGTGTTGTAGCCCAGGGATGAGAAGAGAACATGGTGGAGGCAGCAGGACTTTTTGCCGTTCACACAGCAGGGGAACAGCTGACATTACTGAACCCCAGTAACACGGGAGCAAGTGTAGACTGTGCTAACAGCACTTCCGGAGAAACAACTGGCGGTGTTGTAACCCAGGGATGAGAAGAGAACATGGTGGAGGCAGCAGGACTTTTTGCCGTTCACACAGCAGGGGAACAGCTGACATTACTGAACCCCAGTAACACAGGAGCAAGTGTAGACTGTGCTAACAGCACTTCCGAGAAACAACTGGCGGTGTTGTAGCCCAGGGATGAGAAGAGAACATGGTGGAGGCAGCAGGACTTTTTGCCGTTCACACAGCAGGGGAACAGCTGACATTACTGAACCCCAGTAACACAGGAGCAAGTGTAGACTGTGCTAACAGCACTTCCGAGAAACAACTGGCGGTGTTGTAGCCCAGGGATGAGAAGAGAATATGGTGGAGGCAGCAGGACTTTTTGCCGTTCACACAGCAGGGGAACAGCTGACATTACTGAACCCCATAACACAGGAGCAAGTGTAGACTGTGCTAACAGCCTTCGAGAAAAAACTGGCGGTGTTGTACCCAGGATGAAAGAGAAATGGTGAGGGAGCAGGGCTTTTTTGCCGTTCACACAGCAGGGGAACAGCTGACATTACGAAACCCCCTAACACGGACAAGGTAACGTGCTAACACACTTCCAGAAACAACTGGGGTGTTGTACCCCGGGGTGAAAGAAACATGGTGGGGCAGCAGGACGTTTGCCGTTCACACAGCGGGAACACGACATTACTGAAACCCCTAACACAGAGAATGTAACTGTGCAACACCTTCCGAAAACAACGCGGTTTTGTAGCCAGGGATAAAAGAAAATGGGGGAGGCAGCAGGACTTTTTTCCCTTCACACAGCAGGGAACGCTACATACTGACCCCAGTAACACAGGGGCAAATGTAGACTGTGCTAAACACTTCCGAGAAAAACTGCGGTTTGTGCCCAGGGATGAGAAAAACTGGGGAGGCAGCAGGACTTTTTTGCCGTTCCACAGCAGGGAACACTGACTTTTCGAACGGCAAGTGTAAATGTGCTACAGCACTTTTTCCCAAAACAACTGGCGGGTTTTAACCCCGGATGAAAAAGAAACATGGGGGAGGCAGCAGGGCTTTTTGCCGTTCACAAGCAGGGAACAGCTGACATTACGAAACCCCGTAACACGGAAACAAGTTAAAAATGTGCTAAAAAGCATTCCGAGAAACAAAGGGGTTTGTAACCCAGGGATGAGAAGAGAACAGGTGGAGGCAGCAGGACTTTTGCCGTTCACACAGCAGGGGAACAGCGACATTACTGAACCCCATAACACAGGGCAATGTAACTGTTAACAGCATTCCAGAAACAACTACGTTTTTGTACCCCCGGGGATAGAAAGAACGGGGGAGGCAGCGGACTTTTTTGGTTCACAAGCAGGGAACAGCTTGCTTTACGAACCCCATAACACGGAGCAAGTGAGACTTTTCAAACAGCATTCCCGAGAAACAACTGGCGGGTTGAACCCGGGATGAGAAAAACATGGTGGAGGCACGGGACTTTTTCCCGTTACACGAAGGGGAAAAGCGACTTTACTAAACCCAGTAACACGAGCAAGTGTGTGTGCTAACAGCACCCCCGAGAAACAAGGGGGTTGTTGTAGCCCCAGGGTCAAGGGGGTGTAGGCAAGGCTAGAAGAGACTTGAAGTAAATTTTTAAAGTTAGCAGCAGTAAATTTTCCCGACACCAGGGGGGGAACAGCGGGCGTTACTAAACCCAAAACACATCACGATTTTTTTTTCATCTGTGCTCTAAACTTTGGCAGCAACTGGCGCTGTTGAAGCCAGCAAAGGGGGGTGTGGGCATAAAAAATTGAGTTATTGCCTTTTACGGGGCCTTTGCAAAATGTATGTCTTCAACAAAAAAAATGAAGTTTTATTTAAGACAATAAAATGATGAATTTAAATTACAGAAAAAAAAATATTTATACTTGACAGTCCCCTGTGGTTGTAACGTTTAATGGCTAACTAAAAATAGGAAACAAATTAAAAGTTTTCGAGAACCGGGTGTTTTTAAACAGGCTAAGAGAAAACCCAAAAATGAAGAATCAAATTTTTACACAAAACAGGCACGGGAATAGTAAAAAATTGAGGGGGGACAAGTGGGGGGAACCCGCAAAAAAAAGGGAAAAAAGGGATGAATTTTCAGCGCCACACAATACAGATAAATTAATAAATTTTACCTTAAAAAAAGATTTTTGATGCCCGGTCATAGCATATGGATATGGAATTACTGGTATTAAAATATAACTTAAAATATGAGAAACTACAAAGGTTTCAGAATAAAAAGCCTCTACCTTGACACGTTGTGATGGAAGAATAGATCAATGGTTTTATTCTTTCTATACTTTAAAGGGAATCTGCCCCAGCCCTTCCCCAGGCAAAAAAAACCAAAAAAAACCCCAATGAGAGGGAAATCAAACTTTTTTTTATCTGGGGAACTTTTCCAATATTTATTTCTCCCTGTGAAAATGACAGTTCGTACACGTCACTTTTTGTCTTCCTTTTTGCAAATTCCTGTGTCCTGTTTTTGTATAGAAAAAATGTGAGCTTAATTTTTTTATTTTGTCTTTTCCTGATGAAAAGACGTGAGTACCTGAAAAACTTGCAATTTGTTTTCCATTTTTTCAGTTATCCCTTAAAAAGGTTCAACCCCTGCTGACTCTGAATCTAATATTTTTCTATCTATGACTAAACGTCAAAAGAACACTTTTTTCTAATTCAAGAAGGAAAAATAAAGAAAATACAAATATAAACGCAAATTTTTGCACATGCCAAAAATAAAGAACAAACAACACCCAAAAAATTGGTAACAAATATAGTGTTGTAAAAATTAAAAATAAAAGTCCCTTTTTTTTTTTATGAAAAGCTTAAGGGAAAGCTAGTTAAAAAATAAATGTAGACAATGGGTTTTGTAATAGTCACTCACTCTCATCGCAAATTTTATGTGACGCACAACATTTCAATTATTTAAATTCATAAAAACGTAACTTTCTATAGCAGTATCATTCCAGCAGGGGCTCACAATGTGATGATTGAGAACAAAAGTACGAAAAAATAACCATTTAAAAAAACTAGGTTTTTTGTCACAATTTTTTTGGCCGCAAGGTAGGTGAAACAAAGGAGGTAGAAAAAGGATATTCTATGCCGACAACGGGGATAGCCCTGAGGGGTAACCCGATGTTAACGTACTCAAAAAATTTTCTGCGGCTGAAATCATGCTTTTTTGTTTGGGAAAGTGTTAAGAGGGTAAAAAAATTCGGTTGCGAAAAGCTTACGTAAACACTACCTTCCAGCACCAGGTAGGTAGCGTGTGGAATTTAGCTGACTATAAAATGTGGGTTTGGGCTCTTTTGCGCACTAGGGACCAAAAAAAAATCAGCAAATAATTTAATGTGTAATACTCCCCTATACAAACAAAAAAAATTACTTTCCCCTCTTTAAAACAAGACAAGAAACAAGCCTAAGGTTTACGCTGACTTAATTGAGATACATATTACATCAACATTGTCCCTATAACAGCACTGTGTACCATATACCCTTTAATTTATATCTCTTGTGGTTGTTTTAATAGCACTTGCAGGTATAACTACCATTGTCATATGTGATGCACTTTTAGATTAATAATTTATTATTGGCTTATTTACCAGTTACATCGGCCCTTTCATTATGGTGTTTTTAAGTTACTTGGCATCAGATTTATTTTATAAAGTCTTCATAAATAAAACTCGTGAGATATGTGAGGATTTAATGATTCGTAATCCTTTTACTGCATTTATCTTAAGGGACAGATAAAGTTCCTTAAAAAGCATTTAATTTATAAGTATGAAAGTATTTTTTGCATTAAATTTCAAAAAAAGGGAAAAGTTTAAATAGTTTTTTTTTTGTTCCCTTTTTAATAGACATGTCTTTTGCGCCCGTGATGACAAATTTATTATTTGTCCCTATTTGTCATAAAAATTTTTTCATTCTAGGGGCCCCAAAACTTTACAAATTTTATTTTTTAGAAACAAGCAGGGTACGGTTTTTCCCCATTTGGGGCATTTGGCATGTGTTTTTTTCCCTGTTCGGGGAAAAGGGAAATTCTTGCCGTTTACCAGCAGGGAACAGCTGGCGTTACTGAACCCCACAAAAAGTGAGCTTGTGTTTTTTGTGGACACGACACTTCTGAGCAGCAACGGGCATGTTGGACCCCAGGGGGTAATTGGGTGGAGAAAATAACAAAAAGGGAACATGGATAACGTTGCGAACCAGTTTTTTAAATCTAAAACGGACAGAAAAATTCTGCCGAGACCCATGCCTTGTTCATTTTCAAAAATAACCCGGGTCTAAATTACGGAGGATAGTCCATGCGAGGGTCTGTTGTACACCCCCTGCACACAAAAGACGCCTCCGATAATACCGGCAGGGGGGCAAGCCAGCACCCCAATGCATACTGGCTAAGCCTGGCCATGTATCCAGCTTTGAGACCCAAAAAATTGAATGGGGGAAGACCATCTGGGTACACTAAGGGGAAAGCCAAGATCGTCACCATCTGAGGATACGTTCCTCCCGGCGGACCCCTCGATGGTGTAGACATTTGGGCGTGCCCCAAAACTTTTCCACATTTTTTTTCTACTGGTTTTCCCTTTCAGAGGGACTGCGTTGCTCCCCCTTGTTGCAGAGCCCCTACACGCCTCGCGCCAAGCGCTTTTGTAAAGCCTACAGGCAGTGCCTCGCATAAGGGAGAACATAGGATTTCACCAGGGTCTTGTACTCCCCCATTTTACGCCCCGGGTTTAACGGGGGTGATGGGCTTTTGACGTGTCCCGGGAGCGAGGCTAGGAGGGTGTCCCCAATAATCAGACGTCGTGAGAATGTGGGCGATGCGGCGGCGTTTTAGGCACTGCAGCATGAAAACAACCATGTCGCAGACCCCAACTGGCAAAAACGCGTCCTCTCCCAAGGCGCATCTCGCCTGCTCTGCATCACCCCCCCCTCGCTCTACATACTGACTAGAGCTGTGTACTCCCTCGGGAGCAATGTCTCCTCCTCCATTACTCCCCCCTCATCCTCCTCACAAAGTGACCTGCCCACCCCTTTTGGGAACCACGTTGCGCGACTTTCCAAAAAGGTATATAATTGTGCCCTTTATTTTCCCCCTTTCCCAAAAAAACCTCATCCTTATTGCTTGCGTTTTTTTTGAAGCGGGCAGATAAGGGGGGACAGTCATGACTATCCAAATTGCACCGCCATCCGCTTGCTCATCAAACGCACGCAAAACATGCACATTCCTTCTAGGGCCCACTCTTTAATGGTGAAGTGTGGACGGCGAAAATTGCGTGTTGTTTGCCCCTAGCACTGATACTCCTTACGCTGGCTGCTGCTCACACAACCGCTCCAAATATGTAACGTTAAAATTCCCCTGGGGGAACGCACAAAAATTGCGATTTCAGGAAGGCGAAATCTGCTTGCAAGTGCAATGCGCGTTTGGGCCATCTGCAACGTCGCAAGTAAACCCCACTCTAGGGGGACCTTGTGCAGCAGGCATCAAGACCGGATAGCCCCAAAAACTCGCCGACCAATTGAGCACTGGCAGACATGAAAGTGAGTGGTTTGCCAAGGCCAACTGCCACCCGTTTTTGGCCATTGTCACACAACCCCAAAACCTGGCGGGAGATTCGCTGGCAAAAACCACACGTCGTCCCCCTGCTTGAACTTCCAGCCCCTGCGCTGTGGGGTTTTCGATTCCCCAGGGAATTAATCTCAAACGGCTGTTCCTTTTGGGCCAGGGTGTGCTCATATGGGCCCATCAGGAAACGCCCAAGGGTCCTTGGGGGGGTAGACCGTGAGGGCTCCGCAGCGATTTTCTGAGGAACTGGAGTAGGGGGAGATCAATGGGGAAGACTTTTCCCGGGCAAATTTTGGGAGGGGGGAGAACACGTACGGGCCACTCGCAAGATCTGTCCCGGGGGCTCCAAAACATTCACCCAAGGGCAGTGAGTGAAAGGTATCGTCCCGGGCCCTGGGTACTGGCCCACGCTCGGTTCGGGTGGCCTTTGCTACGACGGCGTTTGTAGGCATTTTTTAATTTTTTGCCTAAACATGTTTTTGCAGCCCAGGGACGGCTTTTCCTGCGAAAAAAAATCGGCTGGACTTTGTATTGGGGACTCCCAAATGCCTTAAATTCAAGAAACGCATTTCCCCCCAGCCTGAAGACGATTTAAAGGGGACAGGATTTTGCAATGCCAGCATTCAACCGTGCCGTGGAGGGTTTTGCCAGTTTGGCCGCTTTTATCCCACCCTGTGCTCCCATGGCTTTTTTGGCCTGGTTGTGAGGATGACGGGGAACTTGCAGCTGGGGGTGGAATAACACTGTGCCCTTGACAACATGCAATTCTTCCATGGCATCCTGTGGGAAGCCGAACCCTTTTTGGTGAACTGGGGAAAGGCTCCAACACGAGCGAAGATTAGGGTGTGCTGGGGTTGGCCAATCTCCATGTGTCTTGAACTAAACAAGTGCTTTTGACCCACTTTTTTTCCATATTTGTTGAAAATTAAGGTTACGAATTTTTCCCTCTTTTAATTTTTTGAACACCTTGCATTTGACATAGCAAATTACTGAACTGTATAAAAAAAGGACCACGCAGAGCAAGCCCGGAGCGCCCTTTGGGTTTTTGGAAGAGAACTGCTCCGACGGGTGCCAAACTGGGGGCACAGGAAAGCGGGTCTGCAGCCTACCCTCCCTTGTTTGGACCTTTGGGGAAATCTCTCCTCAAGCTGCTCCCCCCACCTTCGTTCCTCACCCCTTGTTGGGTCTTGGACTCATCTTTCCCCAAAATACCCTCCCCAAACACCTCTTTTTGTTGGGTGGTCGGGCCACCCTGCTCAACAGAATGGCAACGATCTCACATCATCAATGTTTTTCTGGGGGTGTGCGACCATGGGCACGGCTCACCCGCCTTTCAGATTCAGAAGACAAGCTTTTGCGCATCACGCATATCCCTCTTTTCACATTCCAAATGCTGTTTGGCGGGGCCCCTTTTGCGCCAACAGATTCTAGAACAAAGCAAACTCCGGGCCCCTTTTACAAGCTCTTGACTCCCCGGGGCAATTTGGCAGGCGGTGAAAGAGAGGTTTGTTCAACAGTGCTGTGGCCTAGAGGGGGGGAAAAGCTATAAAGTCGATGCAGGGGCTGCCACCCAACCCAACAGGGCTTCAATTTGTTTTCACGCAGCGGGGGTAGCTGAGCTCCTAAAAAAGTGCGCAAAAGGGAAACCTCACGGGAAAACGGTGATGCTGTGTCACTGGGGGGACAGCACCACAGAATCCCCATCCCTTTCCCGCGGGGAAACCACGGGCCCCCACCACACCCGTGCCTTACTCACTGCTTCTTCTCTTGGAGATTGAAAAGAAACAGAAAATTAAAGGCCCAAAGGTGGTTATTCCTCCAGACACATGAACCCCGCAGAAACGTTCAGTATCTGTGAAAGGCCCCTTTTTGGGACTTCATAGTTTTGCAACCAAAGTATTGATAGATGGAACCGTCCCACTAAAATTTGATTTTTTTCCACTAAAAAGGAGCGCACCAATTTAAAAAAAAATGTGAAGGGTGAGGCAGTGACACACCTCAGCAGAACAACCGCAGTGTTGAAGAACAAACGGACGTAATCTGCACCAAAAAAATGAAAACTCACGACACAGTGAAAACCCAAACAACTGTTCTAGTTTAAAGGCCCCTTTTTCACTTCTATGTGTTTGCAACCAATGTATTGTTACGGATGGGGCCGCACACTAATAGATTAGTTTTTTTTTACTAAAATGGGCAGCACCAAATTTAAAAAAAATGGAAGGAAGAGGCAGTGAACACGCTCAGAGACACAACCGGGGTGGGTTGAAAAACAAAGGAGCGTAATCGCACCAAAAAAAGAAAACCCCAGCACAGTGAACACTGAAACACAACTGTTCAGTACTGTTTAAAACCCCTTTGTCACCCTTTTTT
>JARQOD010000001.1:176177458-176210815 GCA_033576555.1 Oophaga sylvatica | reverse complement strand
TAGTTTTTGATGCTGCTTCTTTAAACTAATCGTTATTTCAGGCTAATTCAAATAGATTCTATTTTGTTATAACAATACCCCTCTTATCTGCACTTCGTCTACATTGAGGTGTGGCAGTAGGGATAGCATATTACGAGCCTGGTCAATGATTACTGCCTTATAAATTATAAGCCCTGCTGCTGCTTTTTCCATAGACTAATTGACCAATTCTTGTTTTTTACGATGATCTGTACTCAGAAATGCATCAAAAATGGCACTGTTATGTTCATTACTCCAGAGTATGTTACTGAGACGTAAAAGAAAAAAGCGCTGATTCAAATCCCTTCTATATTCTACAATAATGCTTGTCTTATCTGTAATTCGTTTATGGTGATATGTGATAGTAGGTATAGTGTATTGGAGGCATCTACACAGGGATTATTTACTTATAAATTCTAAGCCTTGCTGCTGATTTTTTCCATGCACTCACTGACCAGTTCATGTTTTTTACGATGATCTGTACTCAGAAATTCATCAACGCTGGTAATGTTACTTGCGTTACTCCAGAGTTTGTTGCTGCTACATACAAGAAAAAATCTTTTCAGGGCCAACTCAAATCCCTTCTATATTCTATAAAAATACTGCTCTTATCTGCAATTCATCTACGGTGAGATGTTGCAGCAGGTAGAGCATATGACAGGCATCTAGTCTGGAATTATTGCCTTGTAAATTCTAAGCCTTGCTGATGCTTTTTCCATGCACTCATTGACTGATTCATAATTTTTATGAAATTCATCAAAGCAGGCATAATTAACTGATTTAATGTGTCTATTCACAGTTTCTCTTTATCATCTGTATGTAAGAAGTAGTGGTGGGAGACTTTATGCTACTGGAGCTGGAATTTCAGCTTCTGAACTCTCCATTGCATTTTTCCATCTATTTATGTGTGGTTCTTGAAGATTTTTTTGTGTAATTGTCCAGCTGGAAGATCCATGACCTAGGATGTAAAATCAGCTTTCTGAGCCGGGCACTATATTGTAACTCAAAATGCTTTGGGAATCTTCAATTTCATGATGCCTTGCAATCAGTCAAGCACCCAAGGCCAGAGGCAGTAAAAAACCCAAAATATCTTTGAACCTCCACCATATTTGAATGTAACTACTGTGCACTTTTATTTGTAGGCCTCATTCCATTTACAGTAAACATTAGAATGATGTGCCCTCTAAAATTAGAGTGAGGTCACGTGATATCCCTCTGACAATAATGAGGCGCACCTGCTGGCCGTCTAACAACAGAAAAGGCCACCTGATAGCCCTCAACAAATAGTGACGGCCGCCTGATGTCCCTGTGAAAATAATAAATTGTGACTTTCAGAGTCCCTCCTTCATAAATTAAACAGGATGTGTCAGATCACATCTCACAAACCACATGGCCAGGTTAAGGTTTTATAATGATAAAATTGCATTACCTGTTCAAATATTTTTCCCCATTGTATGTAATGCAAACCACATGGCCAGGATAAGGCTTTAAAATGATGAAATTGCATTTCCTGTTGAATGTTTTTTCCTCATTGAATACAATGCAATTTTAACACTGTTTCTATCATTTTCAGCAATTTATAGACACCCTCCAGCACTGGGGGACACAGACAGAAAAGGGCCCCTGTGCAAGAACAATATATGGGCCCTTTGCGGCCCAAGATCTCCTAAAAATGCAAAATTGCACCTAAGGATTCACAGACTTTGCCGAATTTTCACCAAAAAATTGAATTGCAGACTTACTCAGGGGCTCTGGAGAAAATCACTCTGCTGTACAAATCACTCTGCTGTACAAACTGTGCTCCTCTGGGAATCGCTAATTTCTGATGTCTAAACAACTCTGTACAAGGTATAATCATTAAATGTCTTAGTTGCAGGCAGAGGCGTAGCTAGGTTTTTGCTTCAGGGGGGCGAAACTTCTGAGTGGGCCCTTAACCAGGTAACCTTGATTATAACTGAGTGAGGAACCATACTACTGGAGGAGAATCACAGCAGATGACTGCGCTGTTGCCGAAAATAAACTATAATATAATGCTAGGAGCGTCACTCTGTCTGAAGCCTTTATAGACTGCGCAAGCGCAACACGCCTGCGCAGTCTGGCTACAGACAGAGTGAGGCATCCAGAGCGGTGAATACTCTGTATGGCGCCAGAGATCGCGGTATGCGTACTGGATGCATACCGCGACCTCCGGCGCCATACTCACATACTTACCTGACCGGGAGGAGCGTTGCCGCGGCGCTTCTCTTCTCCTGGGGCAGGAGACCAGGAGTGCGCGTCGGAATCGCGCATGTGCAATAGTGTGTCATTTACAGTGTGTCTTCAGAAATATGGCACCGGACTGCGCGGTATGGGCATGCGCGTACTCCGGCGCCGCTCTCCTCCCCCGTTGTCCAGCAGAACGGAACAGCGCTGGAGCACAGGGAAGAAAGGTGAGTATAAATGTTTGTTTTTTTGGGGTATGTGTGCAGTTTAATAGCGGTGAGGGGGCCATGCATATCAGGATAGGGGGGGGTGAGGGGACCATGCACATCATGATTGGGGGGTGAGCGGACCATGCACATCAGGATTGGGGGGGTGAGGGGACCATGCACATCATGATTGGGGGTGAGGGGGCCATGCATATCAGGATTGGGGGAGGGGACCATACACATCAGGATAGGGGGGTGAGAGAAAAATGCATATCAGGATTGGGGGGTGAGGGGACCATACACATCAGGATTGGGGGTGAGGGGACCATACATATCAGGATTGGGGGGTGAGGGTACCATGCACATCAGGATTGGGGGTGAGGGGACCATGCAGATCAGGATTGGGGGGTGAGCGGACCATGCACATCAGGATTGGGGGGTGAGGGGACCATACACATCAGGATTGTGGGGGTGAGGGGACCATACACATCAGGATTGGGGGGGGTGAGGGACCATGCACATCAGGATAGAGGGGTGAGGGGACCATGCATATCAGGATTGGGGGGTGAGGGGACCATGCACATCAGCATAGAGGGGTGAGGGGACCATGCACATCAGGACTGGGGGGTGAGGGGACCATGCACATCAGGATAGAGGGGTGAGGGGACCATGCACATCAGGATTGGAGGGGTGAGGGGACCATGCACATCAGGGTTGGGGGTGAGAGGACCATGCACATCAGGATTGGGGGTGAGGGGACCATGCACATCAGGATTGGGGGTGGACGGACCATGCACTTCAGGATTGGGGTGTGAGGGGGCCATGCACATCAGGATAGCGGGGGTGAAGGGACCATGCACATCAGGTTTGGGGGATAAGGGGACCATGCACATCAGGATTGGGGGTGAGGGGACCATGCACATCAGGATTGGGGTTTGAGCGGACCATGCACATCAGGATTGGGTGTGAGGGGGCCATGCACATCAGGATAGGGGGGTGAAGGGACCATGCACATCAGGATTGGGGGGTGAGGGGACCATGCACATCAAGATTGGGGGTGAGGGGACCATGCACATCAGGATTGGGGTGAGGGGACCTTGCACATCAGGATTGGGGGGTGAGCGTACCATGCACATCAGGATTGGGAGGTGAGGGGGCCATGCACATCAGGATAGGGGGTGAAGGGACCATGCACATCAGGATTGGGGGGGTGAGGGGACCATGCACATCAGGATTGGGGTGAGGGGATCATGCACATAAGGATTGGGGGTGAGCGGACCATGCACATCAGGATTGGGGGTGAGGGGGCCATGCACATCAGGATAGGGGGGTGAGAGGACCATGCACATCAGGATTGGGGGTGAGGGGACCATGCACATTAGGATAGAGGGGTGAGAGGACCATGCACATCAGGATAGAGGGGTGAGGGGACCATTCACATCAGGATTGGTGGGTGAGCGGCCCATGCACATCAGGATTGGGGTGTGAGGGGGCCATGCACATCAGGATAGGGGGGTGAGGGGACTATGCACATCAGGATTGGGGTGAGGGGACCATGCACATAAGGATTGGGGGTGAGCGGACCATGCACATCAGGATTGGGGGGGTGAGGGGCCATGCACATCAGGATAGTGGGGTGAGAGGACCATGCACATCAGGATTGGGGGGTGAGGGGACCATGCACATCAGGATTGTGGGGTAAGGGGACCATGCATATCAGGATAGAGGGGTGAGGGGACCATGCACATCAGGATAGAGGGGTGAGGGGACCATTCACATCAGGATTTGGGGGGTGAGGGGACCATGCACATCAGGATTGGGGGGTGAGGGGACCATGCACATCAGGGTTGGGGGTGAGAGAACCATGCACATCAGGATTGGGGGGTGAGGGGACCATGCACATCAGGGTAGGAGGGGTGTGGGGACCATGCACATCAGGATTGGGGGGGTGAGGGGACCATGCACATCAAGATTGGGGGTGAGGGGACCATGCACATCAGGATTGGGGGTGAGTGGACCTTGCACATCAGGATTGGGGGATGAGCGGACCATGCACATCAGGATTGGGAGGTGAGGGGGCCATGCACATCAGGATAGGGGGGTGAGGGGACCATGCACATCAGGGTTGGGGGGTGAGAGAACCATGCACATCAGGATTGGGGGGGTGAGGGGACCATGCACATCAGGGTAGGAGGGTGAGGGGACCATGCACATCATGATTGGGGGTGAGGGGACCATGCACATCAGGATTGGGGGGCTGAGCGGACCAAGCACATCAGAATTGGGGAGGTGAGGGGACCATGCACATCAGGATTGGGAGGTGAGGGGACCATGCACATCAGGATAGCGGGGGTGAAGGGACCATGCACATCAGGTTTGGGGGATAAGGGGACCATGCACATCAGGATTGGGGGTGAGGGGACCATGCACATCAGGATTGGGGGGTGAGCGGACCATGCACATCAGGATTGGGGGTGAGGGGGCCATGCACATCAGGATAGGGGGGTGAAGGGTCCATGCACATCAGGATTGGGGGGGTGAGGGGACCATGCACATCAAGATTGGGGTGAGGGGACCATGCACATCAGGATTGGGGGTGAGGGGACCTTGCACATCAGGTTTGGGGATGAGCGGACCATGCACATCAGGATTGGGAGGTGAGGGGGCCATGCACATCAGGATAGGGGGGTGAAGGGACCATGCACATCAGGATTGGGGTGAGGGGACCATGCACATCAGGATTTAGGGGGTGAGGGACCATGCACATCAGGATGAGGGGTTAGGGGACCATTCACTTCAGGATTGGTGGGTAAGCGGACCATGCACATCAGGATTGGGGTGTGAAGGGGCCATTCATACAGGATAGGGGGTGAGGGGACCATGCATAGCAGAATTGGGGGTGAGGGGACCATGCAACACAGATTGGGGGGTGAGCGGGACCATGCACATCAGGATTGGGGGGGAGGGCCATGCACCTCAGGATAGGGGGTGAAGGGACCATGCAACTCGGATTGGGGGGTGAGGGACCATGCAATCGGGAAATTGGGGGTGAGGGGACCATGCACATCCAGGATTGGGGTGATCGGACCATGCAACTCAGGATAGGGGATGAGGGGGCCATGCAATCAGGATGGGGGTGAGGGGCCATGCACATCAGGATGGGAGGTGAGGGGACCATGCAATCAGATTGGGGGGTGAGGGGACCATGCACATCAGATAGGGTGGGGGACCATGCACATCAGGATAGGGGATGAGGGGCCATTCACATCAGGATGGGGGGGGGCAGCACATCAGATGGGGGTGGGACCATGCCTCAGTTGAAGTTGAGGGACCATGCACATCAGGATTGGGGGTGAGGGGACCATGCACATCAGATAGGGGGTGAGAGGACCATGCAATCATGATAGGGGGTGAGGGACCATGTACATCAGGATTGGGGGGCAGAGGGACCATGTACATCAAGATTGGGGGGGTGAGGGGACCATGCACACAGGATTGGGGGTGAGGGGACCATGCACATCAAGATTGGGGGGGTGAGGGGACCATGCACACAGGATTGGGGGTGAGGTGACCATGCACATCAGGATTGGGGAGTGAGCGGACCAGGCACATCAGGTTGGGGGTGAGGGACCATGCACATCAGGGTTGGGGGGGTGAGGGGACCATGCACATCAGGATTGTGGGTGAGGGGACCATGCACTTATTGGGGGGTGAGGACCATGCACATCAGGATTGGGGGGTGAAGGGACCATGCACAACAGGACTGGGGGTGACGGGACCATGCACATCAGGATTGGGGGGTGAGTGGGCCATGCACATCAGGATTGGGGGTGAGAGGACCATGCATATCAGGATTGGGGGGTGAGGGGACCATGCATATCAGGATTGGGCAGGAGGAAACCATGCATACAATGGGAATAATTGGGGGGTGAGGGGACCATGCATACCAGGATTGGGGGGTGAGGGAACCATGAATACCAGGATATGGATGAGCAGGTACCATGCATCCAGGATAGGGATGAGGGGGTACCATGCATCCAGGATTGGGGGATGAGGGGGCCATGCATACCAGGATGAGGAATGGGGTGCCATGCATTGTAGATTTGAGTGGGGGTGAGGGGACCATACATACCAGGATAGGGATGAGGGGTGCCATGCATACCAGGATAGGAGGGGGGCATCACATACCAGAATGGGAGACCATGTACCTATAAAAATGTTGCCACCCGGGCGTAGAACGGGTTAATAGCTAGTCTTTATATAAAGACCAATATTGATATTACCGCCATATGGTCAGTGGTAAATAATATCAGCCCTACAGAACATACAAGAGATTACAGCAGAGTTACAGATAATGACTTACAGCTGACGTTCTTTCTGACGAAATCTTCACTTTTCACGTCTATCCATCTGGCCCAGACCGACATGACAACTTCTTCCAGCCAGGACTCGGCTGCAGAGAATACAACAGACACGTTTCACTTCTCATATTTTCAGCACTGTCACCATCTATTCCCAACATGCACAAACTCCTCATCCTAATGATGCCCCAATACTGAGCCGCTGCTGCCGTATGTGTCCCTACTACTGCACCTGCTGGGTGGTTCTTTGTGCTCTATAAATTCTAAAGCAGCCCTCTAGAAAATAGTAATGTCGGGTGCAAGTGCCCTAGAAAACAGTGCCCATATTTTGTCCTCTAAAAAGTTATATTGCCCTCTGTGCCCCTTTGACAGTCACAGTAACCTGAGTTCCGCTATAACAATAAGAGCTCACTTTACATTTACCGTATATACTGTGTATAAGCCGAGATTTTCAGCACCTTTTTTCGTGCTGAAAATGCCCCCTCGGCTTATACACGAGTCATAGGGCAGAAACCAGCGGGGGAGGGGGTGCCGTGGCAGGAGCCGGTGGCTGGGACATCATACCACCCCTCCCCGTGCCATCGCTGAACGTCCCTGCAATCCTGCGTTCTCCCCAGCTTCCTGCAGCTCTCCAGCGCTGAGCGGTGACGTAATACCCGCTCATTAAGGTCATGTAATATGGACCGACGCCACTCCCATAGGCGTGGCATCCATATTCATGGCCTTAATGAGCGGTATTACGTCACCGCTCAGCGCTGGAGAGCTGCAGGAAGCCGGGAGAACGCAGGATTGCAGGGACGTTCAGCGATGGCACGGAGAGGGGTGAGTATGATGGAGGAGAGGACAAGGATCACGGAGCAGGACGGGGGGGGAAGAACGGTGGACGGGGGAAGCATGGAGGAGGACTGGGGGAGAACGGAGGACGGGGAAGCATGGAGCAGGACGGGGGGAGAGCAGTGGACGGGGAAGCATGGAGGAGGACGGGGGAAGCATGGAGCAGGACGGGGGGAGAAGGTGGATGGGGGAAGCAGGAGGAGGACGGGGGAGAACGGAGGACGGGGAAGCATGGAGGAGGACAATGAGCACGGAGCAGGACGGGGGAGGATGGAGGGCACAGAGGAGCATGGAGCAGGACGGGGGAGAGGATGGAGGGCACAGAGGAGCACGGAGCAGGACGGGGGGGCACAGGAGGACGGAGAAGGAATGGGGGAGCCACAGCGGAGGACGGAGCAGGAGGGGGGGAGTACAGAGGAGAATGGGGGAGCACAGAGCTGGATGGGGGACAGAGCAGGACGGGGCAGCACAGAGAGGGCAGTTTACACGGTTCACGAGTCAATAACCATTTTTGTGCAATAGGGGGCGCTATAACGGTCGCTTAACAGTATAACTATATGTCCCGAGTCTTCCCTTGTACATTCCATATACACAGTAGATGCTCTTTATACACAGTATAATTCCCTCACTGTATTTATTGACGTTATCCCAAATATTAATGGATCAACACTGTAGTGGCCCTTCACTATAATCCTCACACTGAATGATGTCCCCCTAGATAGCCTCCATATAGCATAATACACCAGATAGTCATCAATATAGTATAATGCACTCCCCAGAGGAACAGTCTATAGTATAATGCACTCCCCATTGGCAGCCCCTATATTATAATAAACCCCCATAGGCAGCCTCTATATTATAATAAACCGCCATAGGCAGCCTGTATATTATAATAAACCCCCATAGGCAGACTCTATATTATAATGCACTCCCCATAGGCAGATTCTATATTTTAATGCACCCCCATAGGCAGCCTCTATATTATAATGCACCCCAATAGGCAGGCTCTATATCATAATGCACCCCCATAGGCAGCCTCTATAGTATAATGCACTCCCCATATCCCCATAGGCAGCCTCTATAGTATAATGCACCCCCATAGGCAGCCTCTATATTATAATGCACCCCCATAGGCAGCTTCTATATTATAATGCACCCCCATAGGCAGGCTCTATATTATAATGCACCCCCATAGTCAGCCTCTATAGTATAATGCACCCCCATAGGCATCCTCTATATTATAATGCACTCCACATAGGCAGCCTCTGTATGATAATGCACCCCCATAGGCAGCCTCTGCATTATAATGCACTCCCCATAGGCAGCCTCTATATTATAATGCACCCCCACAGGCAGCCTCTGTATTATAATGCACTCCCAATAGGCAGCCTCTGTATTATAATGCACCCCCATAGGCAGCCTCTGTATTATAATGCACCCCCATAGGCAGCCTCTGTATTATAATGCACTCCACATAGGCAGCCTCTGTATTATTATAATGTACCCACATAGGCAGCCTCTGTATTATAATGCAGCCCCCTCTCATAGGCAACCTTTGTATTATAATGCACACCCATTAAAAAAAATTATAAATAAATACTCACCTCTCTTCCTCCTGGTTCCTGCGCTGCTCCGAGCTCCCACTCATCTCCTGACAGCGGGCGCCGGGTAGTGACGTCATCATTCCCGATTTCAATTTCTGCATTAGAGGAGGGATGATGGGAGAGGGAGCGTAGTGCTCCTTCTCTCATCAATGCAGACAGATGTATCGGCTAGATGCTGATACAGCTGACCCTACGATGACGGGTGGGGCCCACTGCTGGCACCAGGCCCCCCACACCTGCTAAGGGGCCCATAGCGGCCAGTCAGCAGTGCAGGGAGATCAATTCTCCCTGCACTGCCGCAGAATGTAACTGTATGGGCTCGCTGTGCACTCCGATACAGTTACAGTAGCGTAGCTCCGGGTGGGCCCCCTCAGAGCGCGAGGGTCTGGGTGACCACCCCCTTGCCCCCTCGGTAGCTATCCTACTGATTGCAGGGCATTATGTGGAAGTTCATGTGGCAATGCAAAATGACTTAGTTTGCTCTTTGATGCTTCAGCAGGGGCTGTAAAATGGGGGCAGGAAGTTTTTTCTTCTCCGAACCAAAAATTGCTTCTCAAAATGTTTGAATTCATAAGTAACTGCAAATTTCTGGAAATTGAACTGAACTTGACACTCCTCAAATTGATCCTTTCATCTCTAGCCATTTTGGATGCATAGGGCAGATATTTTACCCTGGGTTTTGTCCATCACACGGATTGCATTTAATTGCACTCAAAATTGTGCCATTTCAGGCCTCCATAGAATTGTTATTGTTGTGTCTTAGCCTACTTGACACAATTTTAATGACAACAAAAATTACAGGCCAGATAATTGAAAGTGTGGTATCTCCGTCACATGATAGAGTATAAGCGACAGGGAATGGCCCCACAATGAGGCTATAAGAAGCCTTCCAGAATCCCAGAGTGAGGCCATACAAGTTAACCCTAAAACCACCTAATCCCAGAAACTCAGCAGACCATGACATTTTTGCTGTGTATTACCCTAGCTCTTGACAGTATTTTGCTGTAAAAAAAAAATAAAAATACAGGCCACGTATTTAACAGTGTGGTGTCTCCTTGGCATGCCTCATCTATCTGTGGGCTAAAAATTGTGGCATTTCAGGCCTCCATTCAACTGTTTTTGCTGTGTGTTTCTCTAATTCTTGACAGTATTTTGCTGTAAAAAAAATAAAAATACAGGCCACATATTTTACAGTGTGGAATATCTGTCACACGCCTCATCTATCAGTGGGCTATAAATTGTGGCATTTAAGGCTTGTATTCAGCTGTTTTTCTTGTGTCTTAACCTAGCTATTGACACCAGTTTGCTGAAAAAAAAATTGTCACCTACAGGTCACATATTTTAAGCTGTGGTTTTCCCGCACATGATCACATATAATTTCGCTCCAAATTAAGCCATTTGTAGTGAACGTGGAAAATATTGTACTCCATTTCAAATGGGCAAAGGGCATTGCAAAGTACGGGGAAGTGGACGTGATGGTGATGGTGCATGCAGAGGCCGAGGCAGAGGCCGTGGCAGTGGCAAGCTGAAATTGGGCCACAACAAACACCCCCATCTTATAACTCGACCTTCCTGTACCAATTACTAGGGGACCGCAGCAGCACACCACTATTGAACCAGAGCAGTGTCAAAAGGTTGTTGGTTGTGTAGTGGATGATGCTTCCAGTTACTTTGCCACCAACACCACCACCCTGACTTCCACTCGGTCAAGTCTGAGTAGCCGTGAGTCTGGACTGCATATTACTCACCCTGAACCTCCTTCCTTTCACTATGCTAAATGCCCGGAAACAACTGATCCCACACTTGGACACTCCGAAGAGCTGTTCACTTTTCCATTTATAGATTCGGGCCTCTAGCCCGGTCCACTTGAAGCAGGGCAAGAGGAGATTGCATGTAGCGATGCCCAAATATTTGAGCAGCTGCGGTCACACGAAGGCGATGGTGGGAACGTGTCACAAGAGGTTGACGATGATGAGACACAATTGCCAGAAATAAATAAGCGATAATCCACAGCACCTCATAGCATAACAGGGTTAACTTTACCCACTGTGGAAGCGCACGTCAAAATCAAGAAAGCCCTTCCTGGAAAGCATCAAAACATCAAATATAAAGTAGAGACAGCGCCTCACAAGTTGGTAAATATCACATCTCCTTTATTCTGCCTTCTGTGGCAACGTTTCAATCTACATGATCTTCATCAAGCACAGCACATGTCATAATAACCACATTTAACCCCTTAATGACCAAGCCATTTTGTAGGTTAAAGACCAGGCCAATTTTTACAATTCTGACCACTGTCTCTTTATGAGGTTATAACTCTGGAACGCTTCTACGGATCTTGGCGATTCTGAGATTGTTTTCTCGTGACATATTGTACTTCATGATAGTGGTAAAATTTCTTCACTATAACTTGCGTTTATTTATGAAAAAAACGGAAATATGGCAAAAATTTTGAAAATTTTGCAAGTTTCAAACTTTTAATTTTTATGCCATTAAATCAGAGAGATATGTCACAAAAATTGTTAATAAATAACATTTCCCACATGTCTACTTTACATCAGCACAATTTTGGAACAAAATTTTTTTTTGTTAGGAAGTTATAAGTGTTAAAAGTTGACCAGCAATTTCTCATTTTTCCAACAAAATTTACAAAACCATTTTTTTTAGGGGCCACCTCACATTTGAAGTGAATTTGAGGGGTCAATATGACAGAAAATACCCAAAAGTGACACCATTCTAAAAACTGCACCCCTCAACGTGTTCAAAGCCACATTCAAGAAGTTTATTAACCCTTTAGGTACTTCACAAGAATTGAAGCAATGTGGAAGGAAAAAATTAACATTTAACTTTTTTTCCCCAAATTTTTCTTTCGACACAATTTTTTTAAATTTTGTCAAGGGTATCAGGAGAAAATGAACCACAATATTTGTTGTACAATTTCTCCAGAGTACACCGATACCCCATGTGTGGGGGTAAACCACTATTTGGGCGCATGGCAGAGCTCGGAAGGGAAGCAGCGCCATTTGACTTTTTTGGCTGGAATTGAGATTGGACGCCATGTCGCATTTGGAGAGTCCCTGTGTGCCTAAACAGTGGAAACCCCCCACAAGTGACCCCATTTTGGAAACTGGACCCCCCAAGGAACTTATCTAAATGTGTTGTGAGAGCTTTTAACCCCCAAGGGCTTCACAGAAGGTTATAACGTAGAGCCGTAAAATTAAAAAATCATATTTTTTCCACAAAAATGATCTTCTCATCCCAATTTTTATTTTCCAAAGGATAAAAGGACCCCAAAAGTTATTGTGCATTTAGTCCTGAGTACGCTGATACCCCATATGTGGGGGTAAACCACTATTTGGGCGCATGGCAGAGCTCGGAAGGGAAGCAGCGCCATTTGACTTTTTTGGCTGGAATTGAGATTGGACGCCATGTCGTATTTGGAGAGCCCCTGTGTGCCTAAACAGTGAAAACCCCCCACAAGTGACCCCATTTTGGAAACTAGACCCCCCAAGGAACTTATCTAGATGTGTGGTGAGAGCTTTGAACCCCCAAGGGCTTCACAGAAGGTTATAACTAGAGCAGTAAAATTAAAAATCATATCTTTTCCACAAAAATGATCTTTCCACCCCCAATTGTTATTTTCCAAAGGGTAACAGGACCCTAAAAGTTGTTGTGCAATTTGTCCTGAGTACGCTGATACCCCATATGTGGGGGTAAACCACTATTTTGACGCATGGCAGAGCTCGAAAGGGAAGGAGCGCCTTTTTCAAATGCAGACTTTGATGGAATGGTCTGCGGGTGTCATGTCACGTTTGGAGAGCCCCTGATGTGCCTAAACAGTAGAAACCCACCACAAGTGACTCCATTTTGGAAACTAGACCCCCCAAGGAACTTATCTAGATGTGTGGTGAGCACTTTGAACCACCAAGTGCTTCACAGAAGTTTATAACGTAGAGCCGTGAAAAAAAAAAATCATATTTTTTTCCACAAAAATAATATTTTTGCCCACAAATTTTTATTTTTATAAGGGTAACAGGAGAAATAGGACCCCAAAAGCTATTGTGCAATTTGTCCTGAGTACGCTGATATCCCATATGTGGGGGGAATCACTATTTTGACGCATGGCAGAGATCGGAAGGGAAGGAGCGCACCGTTTTTAAATGCAGACTTTGATGGAATGGTCTGCGGGTGTCATGTCGCGCTTGGAGAGCCCCTGATGTACCTAAACAGTAGAAACCCCCACAAATGACCCCATTTTGCAAAGTAGACCCCCCAAGGAACTTATCTAGATGTGTGGTCAGCACTTTGAACCCCCAAGGGCTTCACAGAAGTTTATAACGTAGAGCCATGAAAATAAAAGAATCATGTATTTTTCCACAAAAATGACCTTTTTGCCCCAAATTTTTATTTTTCTAAGGGTAACAGGAGAAATAGGACCCCAAAAGCTATTGTGCATTTTGTCCTGAGTACGCTGCTACCCCATATGTGGGGGGAACCACTGTGATCGCCTTAGTGCGATCTTTGGGAGGCACAATGAACAAATCAACAAAAGGTGAAGAATTGGTTTTCTTTTTTGCGCCGTTCCTCGTGCGGTATTAGTTATTAGGCGACTTTATTCCTCGGATCGGTGCGATTACAGCAATACCAGATTTACATCCTTTTTTCATGTTTAGCTTCTGTCACACACTAAAAGATGCTTTTTTTTGGAAGAATTTTTTATAAGAAATTTTTGCATCGCCGTATTTTGAGAGCTATAATTTTTCCATATTTCAGCCGACAGAGTTATCTGTGGGCTTATTTTTTGTGGGAAAAGCTGACGTTTTTATTGGTACCATATTCGGGCACATAACGTTTTTTGATCGCTTCCTATTCCGATTTTTGTGGAAGCAGAATGAACAAAAACCAGCAATTCAGGAATTGTTTTGTTTGTTTTTTTTTTCTCTGTTCCGCGTGTGGTAAAATTGGTAAGGCAGCTTTATTCTTCGGGTCACTGCGATTACAGCGATACCTCATTTATATATTTTTTTTATGTTTTGGCGTTTTTTACACAATAAAAAATTTTATAGAAAAAATAATTATTTTTGCATCAGTTTATTCCACGAGCTATAACTTTTTTATTTTTTTGCTGATGATGCTGTATAGCGGCTTGTTTTTTGCGGGACAAGATGACGTTTTCAGCGGTACCATGATTATTTATATCTCACTTTTTGATCGTGTGTTATTGCACTTTTTCCAAGCGGTATGATGATACCGCTTGGAAAAACTATAACTTTACTACTTTTTTTTTTTTTTTACGGCTTTCACTGAAGGGGTTAACTAGGGTTACGCTTTTATAGATGGGATTTTTACGGACGTGGCGATACCAAACATGTGTATTTTTTTTGTTTTTTATTTTTTTTATTACATAAAAATGTGTATTTTTTAGGGGATTTTTTTTTATTATTTTTTAATATTTTTTTTACAATTTTTTTAAAAAATGATTTTTTTTAACTTGTCCCTTTATGGGACTTTCACTTTTTTTACTTTTTATTGCAGTTACAATGCATTGCAATGCTCCAGCATTGCAATGCATTGTACCTATGGGGAAAGCTGCTGTGAGCATGATCACAGCAGCTTTCCGTAGCTAGATGACCGGAGGTTGTCATGACAACCCCCGGGTCATCAAGGCAGAGATCGGCCCTGAAATTACATTGCAGGGCGCCGATCTGAGGCAGAGGGAGCTCCCGACCCTCTGCCTCCCCCCCTGAGAGTCAGGGGGTTAACAGCCAGGGGCGGTGGGGGCTCCGCTCCTGACTGTCAGTGCAGGAAGCTTGGCCACTGCAGCGCCGGCTCCTGCACTGATCGCGCTGGAGATGCTGAAATTTCAGCTTCTCCTGCGCGATCGCTGCTGTGTTTTGGTCAGTCAGATTGACTGACCAAGCACAGCGCTGTAGGTGCGGGGACCGACGGCAAATGTCCCCGCACCGCTTGCCGTGCCTGTCAGCTGTCTGTGACAGCTGTCGGCACTGATCTACCACTGCGTGTTTACACGCAGTGGTAGATCAAAGGCATAACGTGCACAGTCCGTCCTGGTGCCGGAACTGACACCCGGCCATGACGGACTGTGCACGTCATTGGACATTAAGGGGTTAAATAGTGTGAAAATCACCCCTTCAATAGAAACCACCAATCACAAACATATAAAAGCAATTATATAACAACAATCCATATAACAATATATCACAGCAGTATGTATCATATCTGTATATAAACTTAATCATTATTTAGCTGTCTCTCAAGAAATTAAGGGGATGAAGAACAAACACAGAGAGCCCCATTTTTGTTACACATTAGATGTGGCTCTCTGTGTTTGTTCTTCATCCCTTAATTCCTATGGATAGAGCCCTTTTGTTTGTAAGGGCACTAATATCATCATAACTATATGATAATGCATATTTCTTGAGAGACTGTTAAATAATAATTAAGTTTATGTACTGATATGATATATATTGCTGTGATATATTGGAATCACTCAACTAGGAACCAGAACAAAAAGGCTCCATGCACAATGTGGTATGAAAAAATGACAATATTTTATTAGACAAGTCTAAAATATCAAAGTACTAGAGAGGTACTCTCAAAGCCTCAAGGACCCCCAAACATACAATTTCACAGGTAAATTTATAAATGAGCTATAAGTCCATATGCATTCGTGCAACTGCTGCATTTTAAAACTAATCAGGAAGCGGCACATGCAGCTATTCCCATAATATCTCCCCACTAAATTAGTGGGACTATCGGTATCACCAGATGTTTACAAAGGCACAATCCTGGAAGTAAAACTTCCACCTATGTATTATAGTAGTGTGGGCCTGATACACAAGATCATAGCCCCTATAGTAATAAACGACTGTGCATATATATACCTCTGATGATAATATAAACCGATGCTCTGTGCAAATGAAGCAAATATTTTTGATATAATACCTCCAAAACCAATATTATAACACATACAAGTTTGTGTATATAGATATATGCTCTAAAGGTGACGACCAAAAGGCAATTACTAGGGCACATCGCACCAGGGGGAGGCCTGGTTTAAATACACCCACACTATATTTTCATTCGTTAGTCCGGCTCACGTGTAACCGCCAATGCATCTAACTCCTTAGCGGTTAATCAGTACCGGAGTGATGCTACCAGTCATGTGACCTCAATGCTCTGACGTGGTTAAGGAAACACCCCTATTTCATATAACCATGGCGCATGCGTGTATAGCTTACTCCATTTAAACCAAAACAGAAGATTCCCTTAACACATCTAATACCACCACTAAATATGACTAGTTAGCTTAATCCCATTAGAATATTAGAACTCTGTAAAATCCCCATCGCCCATGGGTGACAACAGCGCATGCGCCCGCTTCTCAACCTGCTCACTGAAGTCAGAGGAACATTAGGCGGTCACGTGTTCCCCGCCTCCACGTCATCATCCGATGACGTGGGTGGCCGAGGAACACTCTAGACCCTCCCACAGTTCCTCAGCTAGGTGCAAAGCTGCGCATGCGCATCCACCCACCGCGATTTTCAAAAAGGTAAATATAAGCATGCTAATCATTAACAACGGCTGTCTGCGAGGTGTCTGTGTGTGAGTGCAGCTCACGCTGTAGTGTGTTCTGCAGCCACCTCCGGTTGTAGTCCGCTCAGCGTGCGTCACTGCCTCATACATTGTCCTTTTTTGCATTAGTGCTGCTCATTTTTCCAGATTTCTCCTATTAGTGTGGTTCCATCCGTATCCAGCTAGAATATTTGCAAACACAATATAATAGATAGAGGAGCCTTTCTGCTGGCTTGTGCCCTGCAGCCCCAGCCAGATTAGTATTAGCCTAATTTTTGGAGCCTCATCTATTGCATTGGAGGTTACCTTCCTGCATTGTAATAGCTACAAAAAGTTTGTGATACTATCGGTTTTACATCTTTAGGCACATCCAGTGTCTTTTTGTGAAAAAAAAAGTTAGTAAAGTTCACCAAACACTCCACTTTACAGTTGTGTAGGCCACATTAGCTCATATTAAAGTCTAGTCCACATGTTATAAAATTAGTGTTTTTTATACCTGTTAGCAGCTGTTGAGGAATAAGCACACTAAGCCCTTAGGCAGAAAAGTACTATCTTTATCAGTCTAGCAAGATGAAGAAGGCAGGGAGTAAGGCACGTGGTCGTGGAGTTTCTACAGGGAGAGGATGTGGGGATTCTGTGCCTGCTGCGGGCACCAGTGACTCAGCATCCCCCAGTTTTACCAGGGAACAGTCCTTTATGCACAGCTCTGTAGGAGCTCTCCATACCTCACTGCTGTGGGAAGAACAAATTTAAGCCGTTGTCGGATGGATGGCAGCTAACGCATCGACTTCAATTAGTTCCAGATCCTCTCAGGTCCAGAGCACTGAAAAGCACCCATCTGTCTCTTCACCACCTGCCAAATTGCCCAGGCAGTCAGAGAGCCCTGGACAGGAGCCATTTCTACTTTTGTTCTCTGAATCTGTTGGCTTGGAAAGAGGGGGCCAGCCAAGCAGCATTCGAGAATTTGAAGAAGAGCTAGTATGCAGTGACGCGCAACAGCTTTGTCTCTCTGAATCTGAAGAGGCAGGTGGGCCAGTGCCTATAGTCAGCACACCTCAGTACGCATCTGATGATGAGACTCAGGTGCCACTTTCTGGTGTGTACTGTGCTGTCGAGACTACCCAGGAGAAGCAGTCGTTTGAAGAGGGTAGTGTATATGATGAGGTCCTTGACCCATCATGGTGTGAGGTACTGGAAGGTGGTGGGAGCAGCTCTGAGGAAGAGATTCCCCGAACAGCCAAAAAAGGAGGGAGAGGGAGGGGCAGACTCGGTTGCCTGTAGCCTCCACTTCGGCACCCATTAGGAGCATGCCTCTTCCAAAACCCAAAACGTGTGCTCCCCAGACTTGCAGTGCTTGGTCCTTTTTTGACACAGTTTCAGATGATATTTGCTTTGTCAAATGCAAGCTGTGTAATCAGAAAGTGAAAAGAGGGAAAAGGGTCAGCAACCTCAATACCACAAATATGTGGAAACATGTGCGGACCAAGCACGTGGTGAAATTACAAAGACACACTGAAGACATAGGCCATCCTACAGCACCACCTACCACCTCTTCAGCTCGTGTTGTAGCCTCTTCCTCCAGCTCAAACACAGTTGGTTCGGCTTCCTCACAGGATCACCATGGAAGAACTTCTGGCACTGTTGTACAGAGACACAGTGTCATTCCACCCAGAGCACCACGTTCCCTGTCATCCTCAAACTCCCAGGCCAGTCTACAGCCATCAGTAGCACAGGCATGGGAGAAAAGGTGCCCATACTCGGCAAACCACCCCCGAGCACAAGCTCTGAATGCTGGCATTGCAAAACTACTGTCCTTGAAATGCTCTCATTCAGGCTGGTGGAGACTGACACCTTCCGTAACTTCATGGCATTGGCAGTCCCACAATACAACATGCCAGCCGCTTTTTTTTTCAGCAGGCAAGTCGTCCCTGCCCTGCTAAAGCATTTGGAGGGAAAAATTAAACATGTGCTACTAAACACCGTCAGTAGCAAGGTCCACCTGACCACTGATGCGTGGACCAGTAACCATGGACAGGGACGATATCTTTCCCTCACTGATCATTGGGTAAATGTTGTGGAGCCGGGTACAGATCTTGAGAGTGGCGCTGTACATGTTCTGCCAACTCCAAGGATTGCAGGAATCCAATCTGTACACATTGACTCCTCAATAGAGTTGAGCATTCCGATACCGCAAGTATCGGGTATCGGCCGATATTCGCTGTATCGGAATTCCGATACTTAGTTCCGATATTTTTCATATATCGTATACCGGAATCGGAAGTTCCCATAATTCTTTGAGAGGCAATGTGATTTTAGTCAGCCAATGAGGAATCCTAAGAAGTGTGGGCACATCCTGTACTGCTGCGGTCATGTTAACTAATGGCATGGCTGTGATTGGATGCTGAAATGATGTCAGAATGCACTATAAAAGGCGCCGCCGCCATTTTAGCGTCACTGTGCTGTGAATTCAGTAAGGGACAGAACGCTGCTCTGCTGACTCTGAGGGACAGTTAGAGATTGCGATTTTGTGTACTGTGCTCTAGGCAGGCTAGTTTACCAACCGCTGTGTAAAGCTTCTAACAGCTCTGTGCAAGGTGTGTATGTGAGAGTGCAGGTGACGCTGCAGTTTGCTCTGCATCCAACGCTGTTTGTAGGCATCTGCACGTGTCACTCACAGACTCTTTTTTTTTCTTTAGTGTAATTCTTGCTGCTCCATTCAATTGAAATTATAGTGTGACGCGCTTCCATCCGTATCCAATACATTGGTTGCAAACACTATAGAATTACAGAAAGGAGCCTTTCAGAGATAGTGAACAGTTGTGTTGTGTTCACTCTAGTCTGTGAGGTTTTTTTTTTTTGAGTGCAGATCACGCTCCAGTTAGTTCTTCAACCACTGCTGGTTGTAGTCTGCTGAACGTGTGTCACTGCCTCATCCTTGTCATTTTTCTCAAATTGGTGCTGCTCCATACCATTTCAAATAACTCAAATCTATTAGTGTGACGCGCTTCCATCCGTATCCAATACATTGGTTGCAAACACTATAGAATTACAGAAAGGAGCCTTTCAGAGATAGTGAACAGTTGTGTTCAGTGTTCACTCTAGTCTGTGAGGTTTTTTTTTTGAGTGCAGATCACGCTCCAGTTAGTTCTTCAACCACTGCTGGTTGTAGTCTGCTGAACGTGTGTCACTGCCTCATCCTTGTCATTTTTCTCAAATTGGTGCTGCTCCATACCATTTCAAATAACTCAAATCTATTAGTGTGACGCGCTTCCATCCGTATCCAATACATTGGTTGCAAACACTATAGAATTACAGAAAGGAGCCTTTCAGAGATAGTGAACAGTTGTGTGCAGTGTTCACTGCAGTCTCTGCGTAATAACCACACTTAGGCCTTATAACTTTTCTGACTTTCTTTATCAATCTACCAAGATGAAGAAGGCAGGGAGTAAGGCACTTGGTCGTGGCCGTGGAGTTTCAGCAGGGAGAGGACGTGGGGATTCTGTGGCTGCTGCCGCCCCAGTGACACAGCATCCACCAGTTTTCCCCGTGAGCGTTCCTTTATGTGCAATTTTGTAGGAGCTCGGCGTACCCCCTGCTGCAGGAAGAACAAATTGAAGCCGTTGTTGGTTGGATGGCAGCCAATGCATCGACTTCAATTGCTTCCACCTCCTCTCAGGACCACAACACTGTTGATCAACCATCTGTCTGTTCACCGCCTGTCAAATTGCCCAGGCAGTCAGAGAGTTCTGAACTGGAGCCAGCTGAGTCTCTGCTTCTGTTCTCAGAATTTGTTGGCTTGCAAACAGGAGCCCAGCCAAGCAGCATACTGGAATTTGAAAAGAGGGAGTATGCAGTGATGTGCAACAGCTGTGTCTCTCTGAATCTGAAGAGGCGGGTGAGCCAGTGCCGATGGTCAGCACACCGCAGAACACATCTGATGATGATGAGACTCAGTTGCCAGTTTCTGTTGAGCATGGTGCTTCCAGACCACCCAACAGCAGCAGGTGTTGGAAGAGGGTAGTGGAGATGATGAGGTCCAAGACCCAACATGGCGTGAGGAACAGGAAGGTGGTGGGAGAAGCTCTGAGGAAGAGATTGGCCCAACGGTACAAACAGGAGGGAGAGGTAGGCTGCAGACTCGGTTGCCTGTAGTCTCCAGTTTGGCACCTGTTGGGAGCAGTTCTCTTCCAAAAGTCAAAACGGGCGCTCCCAGGACTTGCACTGCGTGGTCCTTTTTTGACACACTTGCAGATGATATTTGCTATGTCAAATGCAAGCTGTGTAAGCAAAAAGTAAAAAGAGGTAAAGTGTCAGTAACCTCAATACCACTAATATGTGGAAACATGTGCGGACAAAGCACGTAGTTAAGTTACAAAGACACACTGGAGATGTAGGCCAACCTACAGCAGCACCTACATCTTCAGGTCGTGTTGGAGCCTCATCCTTCAGCTCACACACAGCTGGTTCGGCTTCCTCACACGATCGCCATGGAAGAACCTCGGTCACTGTTGTCCAGAGACAAAGTGTTATTCCACCCACAGCTGCAAGTTTCCTTCATCCTCACACTCCCAGGCCACTGTACAGCCATCGGTAGCACAGGCATGGGATAAAAGACGGCCATACTCGGCAAACCATCCACGAGCACAGGCTCTGAATGCTGGCATTGCAAACTCCTGTCCCTTGAAATGCTGTCATTCAGGCTGGTGGAGGCTGACAGTTTCCGGAACTTAATGGCATTGGCAGTCCCACAATACAATGTGCCAAGCCGATTTTATTTCAGCAGGCAAGCCGTCCCTGGTCTGCAAAAGCATGTTGAGGGAAAAATTAAACATGCGCTACTAAACGTCGTCAGTAGCAAGGTCCACCTGACCACTGATGCGTGTACCATTACCCATGGCCAGGGACGATACCTTTCCCTCACTGCTCATTGGGTCAATGTTGTGGAGCCGGGTACAGATGTTGCGAGTGGCGCTGTACGTGTTCTGCCAACTCCAAGGATTGCTGGAATCCAGTCTGTACAAATTGACTCCTCCTCCTACTCCAGTTCCTCAGAATCATCGCTGCAGGAGCCGTCACGGTCTACCTCCACATGGACCCGTGAACGCTTACCTGTTGCGACCGGTATGAGCACAGCCGTGGCCAAACGTCAACAGGCCGTCCTGAAATTAATTTCCATGGGGAATCGAAGCCACACAGCGCAGGAGGTCTGGAATGCCATCAAGCAGGAGAGCGACGTGTGGTTTTTGCCAGCGAATCTCCAGCCAGTCTTGGTAGTGTGTGACAATGGCCGAAATCTGGGTGGTAGCTCTGGCCCTTGGCAACCTCACTCACATACCATGTCTGGCACATGTGCTCAACTTGGTCGTGCAGAGTTTTTTGAGGGACTATCCGGATCTTGATGCACTGCTGCACAAGGTCCGCCTAGAGTGCGCTCACTTGCGACGTTCCAGCATGGCCAGATCGCGCATTGCAGCTCTGCAACGCAGATTGCGCCTTCCTGAACATCGCATCATATGTGACGTACCCACCAGGTGAAATTCCACGTTACATATGTTGGAGCGGTTGTGTGAGCAGCAGACAGCAGTAATGGAGTATCAGCTGCAACAGGCGCAATCAACACGCACGTTCACACTTCACCACTACTGAGTGGGCCTCTATGAAGGACATCTGCCACGTTTTGCGTGCGTTTGATGAGTCAACGCGGATGGCGAGTGCAGATGATGCACTAGTCAGCCTGACTGTCCCCCTTATCTGCCTGCTTCAAAAAACACTGCAAGCACTAAGGGATGAGGTTTTTGGAAGAGGTGGAGGATGAGGAGACACAAATTCCATCACCTTTTGGACAGTCAGCGCAACGTGGTTCCTCCCAAAGGGCTTTTGCAGGGCTCACTTGTGAGGAGGATGAGGAGGAGTCAATGGAGGAGGAAGAAATCGCTACAGAGGGAGGTACACAACGCTCTAGTCAGTATGTAGAGCGAGGGTGGGGTGATGCAGAGCAGGTACAGATGACGCCTCTTACAGAGGACAGCGTTTCTTGGCCAGTTGAGAGTCTGCAGCACATGGTTGATTTCATGCTGCAGTGCCTGAGAAACGACCGCCGCATCGCCCACATTCTCACCACGTCTGATTATTGGGTGTACACCCTCCTAGACCCTCGCTACCGGGACAACTTACAAAGCCTCATCACACCGTTGAACCGGGAGCGTAAAATGCGGGAGTACAAAGACACACTGGTGCAATCCATAATGTTCTCCATTCCTAGCCGAGAACGCTGCTGCTACTGCTTACAAAGCAGCTCTGTGCGTGGAGGCAATGGAGACAGCTCTGCAACAAGAGGGAGCACAAGCAGCGCCTCTACACAGGGGGGCAAGACCAGTATGTTCCAAATGTGGCGAAGTTTTGTGTCAGCGCCACCAATGTCTACACCATCCGAGACGCCTCCAGTCACCAGGAGGCAACGTTTCCGTAAGATGGTGACAGACTACTTGTCTTGCCCTCTCAGTGTACTCCCAGATGGCTCTTCCCCTTTCAAGTTTTGGGTCTCTAAGCTGGATACATGGCCAGAGCTTAGCCAGTATGCATTGGAGGTGCTGGCTTGCCCTGCTGCCAGTGTATTATCGGAGCGCGTCTTTAGTGCTGCAGGTGGTGTACTAACAGACGGTCGCATGCGACTATCCTCCGATAATGTAGACCGGCTTACTTTTCTGAAAATGAACAAGGCATGGATCTCGCCAGAATTTGCCTGTCCGTTTTCCGATTAAATAACTGGTTGGCAACGTTATCAATTTCTCCTGTTATGTTCATCTACTACCACCTGAACTCTACTCCCTGGGATACAACACTGCCAGTCTGAGGGTTAACAACCAAAATGTTATCCCCAACAGATAGTAGCTCAACGACTCCAGTGCCCACTTGATCGACAGGCACTCTCTCTCTCTACAATGCTGTATCTGGTTTCAGCTGGAGTTAGCTTTCGACTCTGGAAAGTAATGTGATGCTTCTCCCGTTAACCTCCTGAGACAAAACGGCCCCCACACCTACCTCTGACGCATCAGTCTGGACAATGAATTCTCTTTTGAAGTCGGGTGTGATCAAAAATGGTGACACACACACACAGTGCCCCTTTTAGTTTTACAAACGCTTCTTCAAGCTGATCATTCCATCGCACCATTACTAAATTCCTGCCTTTTAGGCAGTCATTTAACGGCGCCGACAGTGTTGCAAAATTGTGAATAAACCGCCGGTAGTATCACACTAACCCCAAAAAACCCTTTCACTTGTTTAGTGGTGAGGGGACGGGGCCAGTTTTGGATTGCCTCCACTTTGTTTATTTGGCCTTTGATAACTCCTCTCACAATCACATACCCCAGGTAGCGATCTTCTCCAACCCTATGGAACATTTCTTTGGGTTGGCAGTTAGCTCTGCTTGTCTCAGCGAATCTATCACCGCCTGTACCTTGGCTAAGTGACTTTCCCAGTCTGTACTGTACACCACAATATCGTCCAGATTGGCCGCGGCATATCGGTGATGAGGACAAAGAACAACGTCCATTAACCTCTGGAATGTCGCTGGAGCGCCATGCAACCCGAAGGGTAGGACTATATACTGGAACAGTCCCTCGGTGTTAAAAAAGCCGTTTTTTCTCTCGCTGCTTTTGTTAGTGGCACCTGCCAATACCTTTTGTGAGGTCAATGAGTGAAAAATAACGTGCCTGCCCAAACCGCTCTATTAAGTCATCGACCGGGGCATGGGGTAGGCGTCAAAGTTAGAAATTTCATTCAGTTTTCTGAAGTCATTACAGAATCTTAGTGTCCCATCTGTCTTTGGTATTAGGACTATTGGGCTGGCCCACTCACTCTGGACTCTTCAATGACCCCTAACTGCAGCATCTTCTTGACCTCTTCCAAGATGGCTTGTAGCCGGGCCTCAGGCACCCGATATGGCTTTAATCGTACTTTGCCCTGCGGCTCAGTGACAATGTCATGTTGTATTAGGGAGGTACGACCAGGAAGTTCAAAAAAAACATCGTATTTCGGCTAACAAACTCTCTGACTTCCTGACTTGTCTGTGCGACAAAGTGTCGATATTTTGACGGCGGAGAGGACTTCTCTTGCCTTCTCCTGAGGCAAGGAAGCCGTTCGTACTGGAAATGCAGGCCGTGGACAATCCTGACCAAGCGGGTCTCTGTCTTTCCATGGTTTGAGCAGATTCACATGGTTATACGTGTTCTGGCTTTCTCCGCCCGGTTGGTGTATTTTATAGTTTTACTGTCCCACCTTCTCTAATGTCGTAGGGTCCCTGCCACCTTGAAGGAACTTACTATCCACTGTAGCACAAGTACCAACACCCGATCCCCAGGTTAAAGGACCTTACTCGTGCCTCCCGGTTATAGACCTGCCTCTGTGACCTTTGTGCTGATTCCATATGTTCTCGGACTAATGGTAGGACTGTCCCATTCTCTCTTGCATTTGGCCACATGTTCTATCACACTTTTGTGGGGATTGTATGGTTTTCCAGGCCTCTTTAGCTATATCGAGTAAGCCACGGGGATGTCTGCCATATAATAGTTCAAAGGGCGAGAACCCCGTAGATGCCTGGGGCACCTCCCGCACTGCAAACATCAGATGGCAACAGAATCCCAGTCCTTAGCATCTTTAGAGACTTTTTTTTTCAACATATTCTTCAGGGTTTTATTGAACCTTTCTACTAAACCGTCTGTTTGGGGGATGATAGACCGATGTGCGCAACTGTTTAACACGTGGCAGAGTTCCTTCATGATTTTTGAATAAAGGGGGTCCCCCTGATCTGTTCAGATTTCTTGAGGGATTCCCACCCGAGAGAACATACCCATGAGTTATTTTGCATCAGTTTTGACGAGGTGTGTCGCAGGGGAATAGCCTCAGATACCTGGTAGCGTAATCTAGAACTACGAGATTGTTGTGACCCCTTGCTGATTTATTAACCGTCCACACCAGATCCATTGGCTATTCCTCAAACGGTACTCATAATTTGTAATGGCACCAAGGGACTCTGAACATGAGGCTGCGGACTGGTTACCTAGCAACGGGACAAGAGTAACAATACCGTTTAACTTATCATAGACCCATAGCCAGTAAAACCGTTGTAAATTCTGTCTAGGGTTTTCTTTGGTCCAAATGTCCCCCTAGTACATGCGCATGCGCTAAGTCCATTACCAACCTCCGATATGACTGCGGTACCAGCAATTGCTCGACAATTTCCCCATTTATTTTTTAAACCCCATACAGCAAATCTTGGTTCAGCTCAAATCGGTAAATACTTTAGCTGTCCTGGGGGTTGGGGTTCCCCATTGACAACCAGTACATTTTCCCTGGCTCGAGTCAACGTAGGGTCCCGTAGTTGCGCCGTACCAAAATTGTCCACCTGCCACATTTAAGTATGACAATTCTGGTCCCGGTGGCAAATCTTCCATCTCCCCACCTAACACTTCTATAGGAGAGGGGTTTTCCTCCGCCACCGAAGGCTAAGGTACTCCTACCGCCAGTACATCTCCTCTGGGCCACCAGGTTCATTCCCGATTTCTGGAGAATTCAACCTGTTTGCCACTGGTGCCGACGACTGTTCTGTGGAGGGGTAATTACAGGCCAAAGCACATAAAATAACGGAAAATCTCTCCCATTATTAATGCTAATTAACCACCACCCCCAACCTCGTGTCACCTCCTCCCCGCTGGGCGTGTTTATCATCACCAGGGTGGTAGGATAATGTTTGAAGTCACCATGTATACACAACACATCCATTTCCCAGCAGTTTACTCGTGTTTTTACGTGGCTGGCTCGTATTAGGGTCACTCACGAGACTCCCTGGTCCACTAGAGCCACACAGGGTTACCCTCCACCTGCACTTTACACAAATCTTCAAGGGTTCCCCTTTAAAACCCCTGCCACGTGTTCTGCAAGTGAATGATAGTAGCCAAATTTTGTCCTGGGGCCGGGGGGGGCAAACAGCTCTCAATGTCCTGGTTGTTGGCAGCCAACAGTTTTTTGGGCCCTTTTTTTCCCCGAAACCCCCCCTGGGGGCCCCCCCAGCCCCTTCCCCCCGAGCGTGGGGGAAGGTTTTTTGGGAAAATTTTTTTGGACCCTTTCCCGGATTCCCCTGTTCTCCTTTGCCCCCTTTCAAAAAGGGTTTTCCATTTTGGGACCATCGAGGGCTCTTTCCCAAACCATGTTAAAGTGTGGGGAAATTTCTCAAGAATTTCAGTCCTTTCGATCCAGCATAGCCCGGGGTGCAACACCCCGGGTGCAACCCTTTCTATCAGGGGGATAATCATAATATGTGACCGGGTTGGGGCGGGAAGGGGGAAAATTCATGGTGTCCCCCCCCGTGCCCCCGGGCCAAAAATTAACCCCCCAAAGTGCAAGTACCCACCCTTGACGCTCCCTAGTCCTCCGTTTCTCGGGGGGGGGGTCCCCCAGAGGCTTTTTGGGGCCTGAATTAAAAAAAAAGGGGCCCATCTCGGCCCCCTTACCGGGGGGTCTCCCCTTTTTTCCCGCCTTCCCAAAAATCCAGGTAACCCGACGCACTGATTTTTCCATCTTTTTGGTCGCTGTAAACCCCCCCTTTTGGAATCCTCCATCCCCGGGCTCCTGCTGCTGCGGCGCTGTGATGTTGATCATAACTTTTTTTCCTTTTGCTTTTTATTAAATTCTGTGTGCTCCATACCCGCTCTGTATACCTGCTGATGCCCCAACCCTGTGTAAAACTCTGCGCTCCATCCCGCTGTATACCTGGTTGCTGCTGCAAACCTGGTTGCGCCGCAGGGCCTCCCCAGCTTTTTACTGTGTTTCCATTTGGGGGACATTATCCCCCGGGTTTTTGCGTCACTTTTTTTACCTAGGAATTTACGTCAGCAGAAAAAACAGCCTGACCCACTGCGTTCCCCCGCATTGAAGCCACCAATTGTAGGGATCCCTTGGTAGTCAGGGGGGGCGCGTAATGGGGCAAAAACCGCCTTTTTTTCAAATTTTAGTGGTTTTAATCATTCAAAAAAATCCAGATAACAAAAAAAAAACAGAAATAAATACCCGTTTGGAACCCCGGGGCCCAGACCCCCCTTGCTTTGAGGGGTTTAAACTAAGGGCTCGGGTCCAAGCCCCCGGCCCAAATTCCGGGGTCTGGCCCTCGTTTCCCGGGGGCAAAAGAACAGAACAAAACAACCCCCCCCGCTGACCCACCCAAAAATTTTCCTTTCCCACACCCCAATAAAAAACTCCTTTTAAAAAAGCCACTCCACACCCTCGGTGAGGTAAAAGTGACCAACCGTGCTTTCCCTTTTTCCCGGGGCCTTTGATCAGGGAAAAATCCGGGGCAAATTTGTTGCAAAAAGAAAATATCTCACACCAGCAAATCCCCTTTGGGGTACCCAGGGGGAAAAGTTCCTTTTCCCCACACATGAAGAAAAACCCTTGAACACCCCAAAAAAGGGAAGAGCCCCCCCCTGATTTTAGTTTAAAAACGAAAGTTTTTAAGTTTTTAAGGGTAAATGAAAAAATTTTAAAAAAAATTTGGGCAAAATTTTTTGTCCCCCAAACCGCAATCTCCCCGGCAGTAGAAATGGAAAAAAAAAAAAATGTGTTATTTTTTTTAAAATTAAGCATAAAAATACATTCAAAATTTAATTAATTTTAAGGAATTACTGTACCTGAAGATAAGCGTCAAGGGTGTACGAATCATAAACATCATCTCATCATACCTTACAGTTTTTTAAGACAGACATAAAAAATAACAGAGTGAGGACAACTGAACTTCAAAACCCAATTGAAATGGCCATCATGAAACCCTGGAAAAAAGCGCAATAAAAAAATATTCACCAAGAAAGGTCGCATACAAAAAAAGGTTTAGATGAAATTTCTGTTACACAACCACAACAGATTTAAAAAAATGCTATATAGCTATCCAGTGCTTTTTCATGGACAATTCGATTAATCTGTACCCAAAAAGGAGCATCACCCTTGCTTGTTTGCTTGTGTTTTGAAGAGGTTTTTTTTTTTTTTTTTTTTTTTTTGAAAGTTCCCTTTTTTTTAGATTTAAAAAAAAAAAGGTGCTTAAGGCTTCCACCGGGGGAACCTAAAACTTTGTGCGTTCTTGGGCATAACCTTGAATTCCAGGAGATTTTATGTTAAAAGGGAGCAGAAAAATTAAGAGTGTGGGGGGAAACGGGGTACCCTCTTACCGTCGGGCCCAACCCCGGAGGAAAAGGGAACACACCACATTATAAAAAACCAATAAGAAAATTGACAATTCCCGGGTTAATTTTTTGGGGGAGGGCCCTTTTTACCTTTTCTAGTAACTCTTGTTCCCCCAAAAACCCCTTTTAACTGTGTCCTCCCCACTACCTGTGTTTATGTCTTTTTTTTTCTAACCGTGAGGAGATTCCCCCATCCCCAGGCTTTTCATGTCCCCCCATGTGCCAAAGCATAAACCCCAATCCTTTTACTTTTTTTTCCCTCCAAGAAATTTTTAAATCATTTGCCCCCCTTTTTTCAAGACCCCCCCTCTCTGAGAGTTAACATCTAATATAATTACAAAAATTTAAACCCTCTAAAATTGCAGGGAAACTATCATGCTTTAGCATAGGTATGAAGGAACTCTAATAAAACGGCCAAACAGAAATTATCTAAAAAAACATTTTAAATGGGGAGAAACTCTTTCACTTTTCCCGATCCCCTTCTGAACGCCCTCTTGTGTCGTCTGCGGGGGGGGAACCTGGAACGGTCGTGTATTCCCCCATACTTTTTTTTTTTTTTTCCAAGGCTCTTGGTTTTTTGGGGGTGTCATTAAGACAAAAGTCCTTCAGATCTTGGAACCCTAACCGCTGGGAAAAGTATTGAAACGAAATCTCGCTCAAACAACGTTGCAAATTTAAATGAACCCCTCCTCTTTTGGGGACCAAAAGAGAATACAAAGAGGAAAACCAAGCCTGGAGGCACGGGCGCCCCCCTTTTTAAGCCGTAACATTAAACTTTTTCGTTATAATGTAACGTTTTAAATTTTTACTTCCCCGGGTCTGTACATTTTTGGTTTCGTCCCCCCCCCCCTTGTTTTTTTTGCGGGGTCCAACCCATGTCATTACACCCAAGTAGTATTTAAATAAATATTTTTGGTAGATCATTCTCAGGGATTGAAAATCCCGCTGATTTAAACGTTTTGGGACCCACAGAGAAAAATTTCTTTTCTCGAGCGTTTTCCAAGCCTCTTTTTGTCATAAAAAATTTTTAATTCTGTGAAGTTTGTTCCTTTCTTGGCCAATTGTTTCCTTTGTAGCAGCCCCATCCCCTTGCGTTGGAATTGCAATGGTTTAGGTTACAACTTTTTTTGGGGAAAAGGAATGACTTGCAATGCCGACTCCACAGCTTTGAATGCTGGTAAGAAAGGGTTTTCCTTCTTCACCTTTTTTTGCGAATCAAAATTTCCGGGAATCTCAGGTCACAGGGGGCTTTGAAATACTCTTTCTGCATGTTTTGGCAGCGCTCACACGCCCTCTTTCCTCTTTTTTCTCCTTCATGCGCCATTTTCCCTGCTTCAGTTGGGTAGAAACCGTTTCGGGGGCTGTTGTGTCCCGTCAATAGCGCCCATAAAATTTTGTCCCCACAAGTAAAAGGTGTCTGTTTTCCCCGGGGGGGGTTTTTGCTTTCCCTATGGGCCCGTAGCTTGGAACCGGGAGGAATTAGGGGCATCCCAAACTCCTCCTTTCTGCAGCGCAGAAACAAAAGGGAACGTCTGTTTTTTGTCAGGGGAGTTTTTTCGTAAAAGATTGCTTGTATTTTTGGGGTCCCAAGGCAAATAAGTGCAACGTCCATTTTAGGGGTTAAAATAGACAACGTACCCTCCCGGACAAAGGGAAGTAGTGTCGGAAAAAGCCTTGCGAACCAGACATCCCTGGAAAATGACTGGTGCAGGTAAACTCAACCGGAAAATTGTTGAATTTAAAAAAATTTGTGAAGAAGAAGAAGGTTAAAAAAATTTTCTATTTTAAGATTCAAGTCGGAACTCTGTCCAAAATAAAAAAATTATAAGAAGATAAATGAATAAAAAAGAAAAGAAAAAAAGTTGAATAAGAACAATAGAAATGTTAAACAAAAAGTGAATAGCAAGAATTTTAAGAAGAGATAAAGAAGGTAAGATGAAGAATAATTTGAAAAAGAGTCCCTTGAAGATTAGAAGAGAAAGTGTGTCAAAATTTAAAAAGGGAAAGCAGGAAGTTGTAAAACATACATTTTCCCAAAAATAAAAAAAAGGTTAACAACTTGTAATTTCTTGTAATCCAAAACATCTTTAAAAAAAAAAAATTAATGCTATTCCTTTTAAAAGGAAACATCTATGCCTTTTTTGCCCCTAACCCCCCCAATACTTTTTTTCTCTTTGTTTTTTCCTTCATGTACAAAAACCAACGGGCAAGAAGGGGCTTTTTTTAATTTCCCCATATTTTTTTCCCCCATAGATAATTGGATTTCCTTTTTGGGTATGGGATCCCGAATTTTTGGGGTTCGCGATACCTTTTCCATTTTGATACTTTTGGATATGGGAAATATCACTCACCTCCCCCAAGTCCCTCTGAATCAGCGCGCAGGGCCCCACAGCTACCCCACATGGCCCTAAAAGTTACCTGTTAGGGGTGTATGGCAAGCCATGGCCAAACGTCAAAGCCTATTAAAATTTTAATTTTTTGGGGAATGAAGTACACAGACGGATCGGTGCCATCAAAAGGGGGTGACGTGGGTTTGCACCCCCGGGAATCTCCACCAGAATGGTAGTGGAAATGGCCCAATTGGTGGAGCTCTGGGCCCCGGGAAAAACCCATCACATACCCCTTCGGGACTTGCCAAATTAACGTGCAGACTTTTTTGAGGGACTTCCGGCTTTATGCCTGCAAGGACAATGGTTGCATTCCCATCCTGTTTCCATTTTTACTGGAGCGTGTGCTGTCTTTACAAAGCAGTCAGTGCATCAAAGTGTGGAGAAGCTGCACAAAGGGGGCGAAGCAGCGCCTCAGCACAAAGGCAAGACCCGTAGGCCCAATTGGCAAAGTTTTTTGTCACCGAGGGTTGAGCATTCCGATATGCAAATATCGGGAAAACGGCCCTATTGGTGTATCGGAATTTTGTTCCCCATTCCCATATTTTGTTAAAAGGGTACCAAAAAGGGATGTCACTGTCACTGTCGTGCGTCTGTGGGTCTGTCAGGGTCCGGCACTTACTGGAGAAGATTACGGCGGGGCACTCCGGGCTGCTTCATGGGCCCCCATCCTTTCTCCCCCGGGGGCAAGCATTTTTTCCGCGATAATGCAGTGACTGTGGGTAATCCCCGGGCCCTAAAACAGTCAGTCCCATGAGTCACCCCCGGGGAAGAGGGAAAAGCTGTGCTGCTTGCATGAAGGCTTGCCTGTCATTGCGATGTAGCAGGCTGGATCGTCGGGGGGCTGTCGTTATGGGGTCGGCAGGTGGTAACTGTTGGGTTTTTTTTTTTTCTTTTTTTACAGGAGATCGATGGCTCGCGGAATGAAGAGTAAAAAAAAAATGAAAAACGTGTTGTCTCTTTTAAATTTTTTAAAATACTTTTTTTTTTGCGGGGCTTTTTTTTACCCCATTTAAAAAATTTTGGGGTTAAAAATGGGTCGGGGTTTAAAAGACCCTACCTTTTTAACCGGGTTTTTTGCACCCTGCAATCAACTGACATTAAAAACCCCTTTTTACCCCATTGCCACCGTAAGGCATGGGAAGAGCGGTAAAGTGCCAAATTTGGGACATCTTTTTTATGGCCAAATGTGGGGGTCTGTAGCCTGGGTTTTTTCGGTGTTTTAGGGCCAAAAATCCCCGGCCTTTACAGTCTTTTAATACCAGGCAAAAAACGTTGCAAATTTTTTATGCTGGTTTTAAAAAAATAGGGGGACCCCCCCCGTTTTTTTTTCGAGGGGGCCCCCATTTTTTTTTAAACCAAGTAAGCGACTGCTGTGGCTGGTTTTATCAGGTTGCAAGGTCCCGGATATTGGACCTTACCCCCCCGAAAACCCCTCAGCGGTTGTTCATTGGTGGTTAACAAAAATGGGGGGCCCCACGCAATTTTTTTCGAGGGGGTCCCCTATTTTTGTTAACAGCCCCAAATTGCGACTGCTGTGGCCCGGGATTATAGGTGGAAGGCCCTGGATCTTGGCCCTTAACAGTGAAATCCAGGCCCCAGCGGCCGCTTATTGGCGGGTTAACAAAAATAGGGGGGCCCCCCGCCCTTTTTTTTTTTGAAGGGCCCTATTTTTGTTAATCGTTTCCCCGAGTCATGATGGTGTCCCGGGTGCCTGAAGTGAAAGTGGAAAGCAATCAATTAAGCTTTTTACTTCCCCTTTCCCGTCACCAGGGAGGAATAATCATTTGGGGTTTTCTGGAGGCTGCACATTAGCTGGGTCCGCAGAAAAAATTACCCCTTTTTGAAGGGTTAACGTGGGACCGATGTGCATCGGATGGGAAAAATAATTTTGCTTTTTTTTTATTTTTATTACGGGAAAA
>JARQOD010000001.1:176110697-176177358 GCA_033576555.1 Oophaga sylvatica | reverse complement strand
AGCAACAAATGAAAGATAATGAAAACTTCAGTTTTTATTTTTTATCTCTAAAAAGGTTGAGCAGGTTCATGCATTTTTACATTGAACACAATAATAAAACACATAGCCTTTACATAGATATTTTGCACACCCAGCAGATGTCAGATTTGTTTTATTGTCACAAGAAGATGGACAGAAGCTATGTCTCTTCCTTTTTTGGCTGGTAGCTATGCTGGTGGAGGCCGTGGAGTCTCTTTCTTGAGCATGCTGCTGGACACTCTTCACAATGGCTGCTGCTCCTTCACTTCTGGGGTTTACTTTTCTGTCTTCGATATAAGGCCTAACTAGGGATTTTTCCTAATTCTTCAAAAAAAATTTTTATTTTACGCAGCTTATTTCCTTTCCAATTGGGGTCGATTTCTCTCCATAAAACAAATGCGTTGTATGCCGAAACATCCAGAATGGCCAACGATTAGTTTTGTGTTTGCATGTGTACGTTGATATTGCTTGATCTAGTGCATCAACTGCCCCTTTTGTGGCATTATAATCTAATATCCTATCCGGCTTTCTGTCTTCTCGATTACTTATTGCATTGTCATGGTGCATTGTACTCATTAGAATTACATGTTTATTTTATTTGGAACGTAAGACACAACTGTTGTATCGTCAGTAAAGTAAAAAGTAGAACTATACACATCTTTTACTAAGGATACCTTGCCGCAGTTCTGGATTGTTTTTCCTTATAGTACCCAGCATGGTAAGGTTTTTCGCAACATCTGGCCCAGTTAGTAGGATATGAAAAATTTGTCATTTTCTCCTTTTAGTCCATGAGTCAAATCGAGAACAACTCGCATACCCTGATTTTTTCAGCTCTTTCTCCTGGGATTCTTCCTGTATACACTTGAGTGTTTACAATGTATGAACTTTTGCCGTCACAAAGTGTCCATATCTTGATGCCGTACTTTGCTGGCTTACTCGGTATGTATTGTCTGAACGGGCACCTACCTCGGAATGCCACCAGTTGTTCATTGACAGTTACAGCTGCACCAATATTGTATAATTTTGGTAGAATCTCTACCCATTTATTCCAAACATTTCTAATAGGGGCTAATTTATCTTTAGCTCTTCTTTCATTTCGATCTGTTTTATTATCAAACCTCAGTACTCTAGAAATCTCATGAAATGTTTCAAGAGACATTGTAGCTCAACTGGTTTCAGAATTCCACAAACTTTTAGTTGATTCACCATAAGATTTGTATACTCCTGCTAAAAGCAGTAAACCAATATATGCAAATTGCCTCTTCAAACAAAGAGGACTTGTACTCTATAGCGCCACCTATTGGAAGTAGCGATCCTACAAGTCACAATCAACCCTTTAACGAGTCTTGTAATATGACTTAGGATAAAAGCCAAATCAGATTCTCCATTTGCAGACACGGTGTTTCGGACTGTTGGTCCTCGTCAGTGCAAAGTAGGAAAATCTGATTTGGCTAGATGAGAGGCTCTGGACTGGGTCTGGGGGGTAAGGTTACTCCTTGTGGAGAGTGACATACCAGCTCTGGCGTGTCAAGGTAAGGAGGCTTATTCGCCGTGCAATGCTCCTCTGGGAAATTTTAATATGCAAATTGCCTCTTCAAACAAAGAGGACTTGTACTCTATAGCGCCACCTATTGGAAGTAGCGATCCTACAAGTCACAATCAACCCTTTAACGAGTCTTGTAATATGACTTAGGATAAAAGCCAAATCAGATTCTCCAGATTAAACCAATATAAGCATTTAGAGCTGTCACATCTAATTTGTTCCATTTATCACTATAAACTCATTGTACCTCAATGTTTGTCATTTGTATTATAATATTTAGGATAATCATATTTAGGAACAATACGAATGCTGACCCTTTATCAGATATTCTTGATATAGCTTAGCTAGTAGGATCAGGAGTAGCTTTTATGATATTTCCAGAGGACAATCTACCAGCATGACTAGGCTGCAAGTTCCAAATTACATCCTTGTTTTTAGAATGGATTTCTTGCATCTGACTAGTTGTCTTGGTATAATGTTCCTCTTCATAATCCACTTCAGAATCAGAACTTTCAGCATTGCTTTCCCCGTAAACTCATGTGGTCCTCCTCTTCGGACACATTTTCCTGTGGGATATCATCTACTGAATCAGAGATTTTGACAAGCTCTTCCAATTCAGCGTCAGTCAATAGATGTTTTCAAAACATTTTTACCCAGATTTGGAAATTATGCACAGTCACAACTTGCACAAGGTAGAGTCAACACTATGAAATAAAAAAAATAACTATATAAATTAATAACAATAAAAGAGAAAAAAAAATCTATAACCAGTTTCACAACACAAAGAGCTTGTATACTACAGTAAGGTCCCCATCGCTCTCCCAGCGATGAAGAAAGTGCAGTGTGACCACTACGCTTGCGATGCTGGAGCCGCGCGTTTGTGACGTTGCAGCATCGCAATCGCAGGGTGCATCTGTGTCTGTGATGGGGCCCTAAAACAGACCCTGTTCAAATCTGTACTCAATGCTCATCCATGCAACCAATATATCACAGCAGTGAGAATACACCTCCTTCTAGACAAACATTCAGTCTACACAAGCCTAAGGGTACCTTTAGATGGGCACACATTAGCTTACATCATGACACAATAATCAAAAAGTGGCTTTATAATATGCAATCTAAAGAACAGAATTGAATAATTTGAGAAGTAAAGCATAGCTTATATGCTACATACCTGTAAAGATGTGTATTCACAACTCAGTGTCCTCTCTCACAGAATCCACTGTCTTCTCTCTCAGGATTGAAAGTGAAACTACGTGTGTCCTCTCTTACAGAATTGAAAGAGAAATGACTGTATGAGTACTTGCTCACTGATAAGAACAGTGAAACCTCCACCCTTTTGAATAATAAGATAAAGTACACAGGAAAACAAATACATTTTGTAGGTAGAAAAAATTAGTGACCTGTTGAACAGTATAAAATGTTATCTGGTCATACTGACTCGAACAGTACAAGTGTAACAATCAGCGTGTAGCAAAAAGTAAACAAAAACACGAAAAACACAACACTCATAGTAAGAACCCCTCAAGGGAGGAAAAGTCAATTACAAGCTTCAGATCCGCATAATAAATAATCTGCAGGATCTCAAATTTCATTTCTGGTCATATGGACCCGACAGAACAGCTGGGTTAAATGGTGCCTGGTCACTAGATACAGTACATGCCAGGGATGGTATGTGCAACATGTTAATTTTTGCAGCAGTAAAATCTAATGGAAGTACTGATGTGTTAACAGGAAAAATGCTACTTAACACGCATGATTTTGCCTTTTTTTTGCTGTTTTTCACATTTCACATTTTTGATGCATTTTTTCGCTGCATATTTTCCCATGCATTTGAAAAGGGGGAATATTGCTGCAAAAATGCTGAAATAATTTACATGCTTCAGATTTTAAACTGCTTCAAATCTGCAAAAAAAATTAGCATTGTGTGCATGAGACTTCAAGGATTTCCCTAACTTTGCTGGTACTGTTAAATCCGTCAGTTTTTGTGACAAAACTGCATAGAAAAAATATACAAAATGCAGCAAATATTTAACATGTGCACATACTCTTATAGTGTTCTTTAAATGGTATAAATGGTGAAAATTAACCATCACCTTTCCTGTGGCTTTTTTCTTTCATATTAACAGGCTGTTCTTCCTCAAAAGACACTGAGGAAAAAGGTTTGGCAAGGTGGGACCACACTTCTGTGTCTGTCTGTCAACACTCTCTGCATCACACAGACTGTCCTAACTTCTCATCATGCTATACTACTTACTTGGGGGTATGCATTAAGGACACAGCCATCTATGGCACAGCCATACTCTTTCTGTGCTGTTCTAACCCTAATAAGCGCTACTCACTGAGTAATCTAGAGAATGCCTGTAACAGGATTCTGTTTCGATGTAGAATGATACACAGTACATATTAGTTATTAAGGTTGAAGGAAGACTTTAAGTCCATCTAGTTCAACCCATATCCTATCCTAACCTGCCCTAACATGTTGATCCAGAGGAAGGCAAAAAAAACCCAAGTAGCAAACAGTAAGCTTCACATTGGGGAAAAAAATTCCTTCCCGACTCCACAAACGGCAATAAGACTAGCTCCCTGGATCAACGCTGTATCTAGGAAACTATTGAATGTAGCCTGTAATATTATACTTTTCAAGAAAGGCATCCAGTCCCTTCTTAAATTTTAGTAAGGAATCACTCATTACAACATTAGATGGCAGAGAGTTCCATAGTCTCACTGCTCTTACAGTAAAGAATCTGCTTCTGTGATTATGGCTAAACCTTCTTTCCTCCAGACGTAGAGGATGCCCCCTTGTCCCCGTCACAGGTCTAAGAGTAAAAAGATCATTAGAAAGGTCTTTGTACTGTCCCCTCATATATTTATACATTGTAATAAGATCACCCCTAAGCCTTCGTTTTTCCAAACTAAATAACCCCAAGTGTAATAACCTGTCTTGGTATTGCAGACCCCCAGTTCTCTAATAACCTTGGTCGCTCTTCTCTGCACCCGCTCCAGTTCAGCTATGTCTTTCTTATACACCGGAGACCAGAACTGCACACAGTATTCTAAGTGTGGTCGCACCAGTGACTTGTATAGAGGTAAAATTATGTTCTCCTCATGAGCATCTATGCCTCTTTTAATGCATCCCATTATTTTATTTGCCTTGGCAGCAGCTGCCTGACATTGGCCACTAAATGTGAGTTTGTCGTCCACCCAAAACACCCAGGTCTTTTTCAGTGACAGTTTTGCCCAGTGTTTTACAATTAAGCACATAATTATACATCTTATTTGTTCTACCCAAGTGCATGAACTTACATTTATCCCCATTAAAGCTCATTTGCCATTTATCAGCCCAAGCTTCTAGTTTACATAAATCCTCCTGTAATATAAAATTATCCTCCTCTGTATATTACCCTGCAGAGTTTATTGTCATCTGCAAATATTGAAATACTACTCTGTATGCCCCCTACAAGGTCATTAATAAATATGTTAAAGAGAAGCGGCCCAATACTGACCCCTGCGGTACCCCACTGCTAACCGTGACCCAGTCCGAGTGTGCTCCATTAATAACCACCCTTTGTTTTCTATCCATGAGCCAGTTCTTAACCCACTTACACATATTTTCCCCTATCCCCATTGTTCTCATTTTATGTATCAACCTTTTGTGTGGCACTGTATCAAAAGCTTTTGAGAAGTCCATGAACACCACGTCCACTGCATTCCTTGGTCCAGTCCTGAACTTACCCCTTCATAAAAGCTTATCAGATTAGTCTGACAAGAACGGTCCCTCGTAAACCCATGCTGATACTGTGTCATGAGGTTATTCAGCTTCAGATACTCCAATATAGTATCCCTTAAAAAACCCTCCAGGATTTTACCCACAGTAGATGTTAAGCTCACTGGTGATCACTATTACCCAAGTGACCCCCAACCCTTATATTTGATATGCGGTCTGGCCTGTTGGATAATATTAGGTCTAGCAGTGCCCCCCCTCTTGTTGGGACCTGAACTAGTTGTGAAAGGTAATTGTCTCTCATAGTTGCCAAAAACTTATTACCTTTGCTGGAACTGCAGGTTTCTGTTCCCCAATGTATTTCAGGGTAGTTGAAGTCCCCCATAATAATGACTTCTCCTTGAGTTGCTGCTTCATCTATTTGCTTTACAAGGATATTCTCTGTTGTTTCCATTATTTTAGGAGACTTATAACAAACCCCTATCAGTAATTTATTATTTGTCCCCCCTCCCCTAATCTCCACCCACAGAGACTCTACATCTTCATTAGATTCACAGATATCACGCAGGATGGGTTTTAAGGATGATTTTACATATAAACACACACCCCCACCTCGCTTATTTTTACGGTCATTTCTAAACAGACTATAGCCCTGTAAATTAACCGCCCAGTCGTGGCTCTCATCCAGCCAAGTCTCAGATATCCCCACCATGTCATAATTATGTTCCAACAAAATTAATTCTAATTCCGCCATTTTGTTGGTGAGGCTTCTAGCATTAGTATACATGCACTTTATGTATCTCTCTGAAAATCTATTCTTTCTTAAATTATGGGAGAATGGATTCAGTCTCTCATCAAGTATGCATACTCAGCTAGTACAGACCATAGCAACAGAACCGTGATAAGGATCTGGAAAGGAATAGAAGTGATAATTTGAAAGAATTGAAGGGGCAAAAAACTTTTAAATGCACTTTATTACCTTATTTCAAAATCACATAAAATCTCTGGGGCTCTTTGAAGCAATAAAAAAATGACAGTTACCGAAGTATCAAAAACTTACAATAACTACAAAAAGACTATAAAACATATTCTTGATTGCAAAATATTATAGTACTAATGTGAGGTCCTACAGATATTGATACATATAAATTACTTTTATTGTATGTCCAAAAATATCAAAATCATTCATCAGTACAATTAACGGTACCTTTGGGTTGTTTATAAAATGTGCGTAACAATATTATTTTGTGATTTGAAATTACTTAAGGTTTTCCTTTTCCCAATTTGATTTAGCAGTTTCTTTTAAATTGTAACTAGAAGCTAGGTGCTTCATATTTTCATTTCGCTATTGCCAAGGATGCGCTCTCTGGTAAAGATAAGCATAAGTTTATAAAAGGACTTACTGGGAGTTTTAATCACAACAACTGATATTTCAAATTAAAACTGCACTGCAAATTATATTGATTTAGTCAAGAACTGTTAAATGAGAATTTATTTATACCACTGCTTTTCATGTAGCCAGAAGCACTACATAGTGAAATTTTCTAAATTGTCTTCAGTCTAAGGCTTTGTAGAGTTTCTAGACATATTCGGGTTTCAATTATCTCAGCAGCCAAGGAACAGTGGGAATGCTGAGTGCACATATATGTCTACTATTCATCTGACTTTGTAATAAGCTCCAAGGAACAAAAAGTGGTTACAAAAGTTAAGATTGTTTTAGCATACCCTTTAATGACTGTTCTCATGATGAATTATTTTACAGAAGAATAATGGTTGTTCAAAAATAGATCTTTTAGTGGTGCAATCTGAAATATTTAGTGGTCAAATCTACTTGAGAAATTTAGTTCATTTCTTGATATTTTATGTACCAGCTAACTTTTTTAAAGTGAACATTATTTAAACTCTTTGATGGTATAGAATGAATAACTATGGAAATTAAGATGTGTGCTCTGCAAATTGCAATATTATGGCTCTATTTTGTACAGAGGTGTAATAATGCAACCTGTAAGGCACATGGATAACATAGAAAAGTAAAGGGAGTTTTCTTCTGTAAGTTTCTGGACAAATTCTGCATAAAAACAAATGGCAGGAGAATTATACGTGGCACATGTCTCTTTGGCTATGTACTATAAAGCTGGACAGGACTGGTTGTGCCTCAATATAGGCTCCTTCACATAGATCTCCAAAATGCATGAGGCACAGATGGAAACAGACAATATGTGGCTCTTGTGCAGAACAACATTTAGACCCTATCTTCCAAACTGTTAATTTGATTATATCGGGTTTTAGTTACAGAGAACTTCCTTTATTGAATCTCTAGAAATTTTTTCTCTGGCATCATGTCTAGTATTTATGTCTAGGATGAAAATCCTTTGTGTCATCTCTTATCCACTATAGTGATATAGTGAACTCTCTTGGTATGTCTGAAGCGGGCATAAGGCCTTAAACAAAAATTCTAGTCTATATAAATGTTTGCATATGCAAAATAATCAAGAAAATGGAAGCAGGTGAGAGGTCTAGTTATGACGGCCCCACAATGATATGCAGGAACAGCCTTTACTAATAACTGCAAATCTTGGCAGTTACACAACACAGGTTCAGAAACCCATCCTCTTTAAGCTAGGGCAAATATCCTGCACCTGCAACGTCACTACCAGGGTTTTCTACAGCAGAGAAGGAAGGAAACAGAGGACACAGATGCAATCTAATTAGGTGACTGCAGACTGAGTTTAAACTTACAAAATAGATTATACAGCCATTTAAATGTGGATTTCACAGTAAGTATACCAGTCTCATCATGACTAAGATTATATATATATATATACATATATACATGTATATATATATACATGTATATATGTATATATATATACATGTATATATATGTATATATATATATATATATATGGTTAGTGAAATCTATATTGTGAAATCTAGTGAGAGATCAATTATGAACCCCATTTCTGGCACTTTTTATTGCTGCTTCCATTTTTATGCAGTGCCCACATCAGGATGTGTTACAGCCAATTCAAAAGTTTGATATAGTAAATTGATTAGGTTTGATTGTGTGTTTTCCTCAATAACATTATATATCAGAAACTTCTGAATAGTGACTTTTTTGTGGAAGACTCATCCTACATCATCCACACAGTGTCCCCAAACTCCTGTGCAAGTGTACTTCGCTTTACCCTGCTACAGGCATAGCAAAGTACTGTTATGCGCGTACATTTGCTTCCGGGTCAATTGCATTCTTTGATCTCTTTCAGCTCATGTGTATGATAGTACTTTATTTATATTGGGACAGCCTTATGAGGTTATTTTAAAGTTTCCTGATATTTTGCTGATTGGTTAAGTTTTTGTATCTTCTTTCCCACCAAGCAAAAAGGTTTAACCCCTTTCCAACTTCAGGCGTAATAGTACGCCGACGTCAGACTCCCTCCCTTTGATGAGGGCTCCAGTGCTGAGCCCACAACTTTCCCGGGACATGTCAGCTGCTTTAAATTCTTTGCAGGCAATGACTACCTGAACTCATAAAGCCATTAATGTCACCAAACATTGGGTTTTGTTGGTAGCGGATTATTCAGGATACTCTCCAAGCGTGTGACAACAGAGCTTCTTTATTCAGGAACGATATATGATAAGCTTCATAGATCAGGAATAAATCATTTGTGTGTATCTATCTGTGCAGCATCTACAGCAGGCTGCTTCTCTCATACACAGACACAGGAAACACAGGAAATACAGTCACATGCTCTCCCTGTGTGAGCCTCTGGGAGTTTTTTTTAACTTTATAAACAGCAGTTTACACTTTATAAACTCCCATTTTCCTCTCTCTGGATTTGGATTCTGTCACGGGGCAGTTGTAGAAATACAGGGGACAAGGAACCTGGGCCCCTGAACTGCCCCTAAGGCTAAGGAAAGGCCCTGTCTTTCCTTAACTTGGGGGTACATTTAGAGGTAGTGAGGCCCAAGTCACCGACCTGTCCCTGTCTCCAGTTTAGCCCTGAGCTAAATCCACCAACTCCCTCCCCAGGAGGTGAGACAGGGAATAATGTGACCAACACCAAAACAACAAAAGGAAAGACAGACACCTAGTGGTTAAATCAACTAAACAATAAACACAGCTTTCTCTTCTGTAATGCTCTGCACAGCAGGGTAAGACAACAGATGAGGGAAGCAACTGAAGTACAACTGCTCTCAGCAGCACCTAGCTCCAGCTTGGTTGGTTTCCAAAGGAAGCAATATTACCAACACCAGCTGACAACTCAGGAGACCTTTTAAAGGAAGTGGGAATGGTCGCCAACTCCCTCTGACAAGTCATCAGGCATGCAATTACACCAGCGGCCACTGGGGGAAAAGACTGACATTAACCCCCGATGGTTTGAAAGGAAAAAGGTTTTAGTATGGAGATAGAACTCTGCCACAGATTCCAACGTGGATCGTGACAGATTCCCAAATAATATGTCACATTTCCAAGGTCTTTAGTCTCAAAGTGCTGGCTGAGAATTTCACCTAGCTTTGCAATTTCTTTTTCATCTTGAGACTTGTTTACATCGTCCACATATTGTCACGGGTGTGTCGCGGCGGAGATCGTCGCGATTGCACACCCTGACTTCGCACAGCTGAGTTTCTGGTGCTGGGTGTTTTTCGGCACTGAGGGAGTTAATTCTTTCTCTCTCGGTGCTGGGCTGACCAGCCTCGCCCAGCTGCGATTGATGTTTTGTTAATTAGCTTCCTTCATATACCTGCTGGTCTGCTGGGGAAGTTGCCGGTGAAAGCATTCATTCAGACCAGCAGAGCGGATCGTTTCTGAGAAGACTTAAGCTAAGAGTGCCTGTTGTGGTTTTTCCTCTCCTCGCTTATTGTTTATCTCCTTAACCTTTTGTGTTCCTCTGTAGTGGAAGTGTTGTATGCAAGGCTGTGTTTTCTTTACCCCTTGTCTGTCTCGTTTGTCTTAGACTGTGTGTAAGCTGTGACCTGCCCATTCCCTGTGGTGGTAATCAGGGTCCTTCTCAGGACTAGATTACAGTGGTCAGGGATCTACAGGAGACAGGGTTACGCTGGCGGCCTGGACCTCTGTACCATTAACAGTACCTCCAGGTAGAGGGACTAGTCAGGACCCCAGTTCAGAGTCAGCATAGACCCCGGTCCACCTCTATCCAGAGACAGCGTGACACGTACACAGTATTGACCCACAATACATAGGATATTATGTCAGGAAAGACATTGCTGGCAGATACTATGTATACATGTTGATTTTCTCTATTATATGAAATTTAGAATGATGTCACATTAGATATAGTTGCTATCTTTGAATATATCTGTTATACGTCGTGACACATATAGGAGAACATACATCCACTCCTTCGCTACATTTTTCATATACAAACATAGATCAGCTTGAGATCTTTTAAATCCTACATCCATCAAAACTTTGTTCATTTTAGAGTTCCAAGCTCTTGCCGACTGCTTAAGCTAATAGAGAGATTTCTGCATTTTAAAAACACGGTGCTCTTCATCCTTTTTAATATATCCCTCGGGTTGGCTCATGTACAACGCTTCTTCAATGCCACCATGTAGGAAGGCTGTTTTGTGTCAAAATGTCTCACTGTCATCTGTTGAACTGCAGCTACAGACATTAAAGTTCTGAATGTGGTTTGCTTGACAACTGGAGAAAATATAGCATCATAATCTTCACCATACTTTTGCGAGTATCCTTTTTCAACCAATCTTGCCTTAAACCGATGAACTTTACCTTCTGAGTCATATTTGTTCTTAAAAACACACTTACATCCTATAGTTCTTTTTCCTTGTGGTAGCTCAGGAAGCTCCCATGTCTGGAGTTGGTGAAGGGACTCCATCTCTTCATTAGCAGCATTTGTCCACTTCTGCTTCTCGTGGACAGGCACTTTTTGCATCTCTTGCCATGGCTGTGGCTCTGGTTAAGGAAGTGTTCTGACCATATAGGAAAGGCGTCTAGCTGGGATACCTTTGTTTGGCCTTTCTGATCTCCTGACTGGAGGTTGACTTGGTTCTTCTGTGTCTTCCTTGGTGGCTTCAGAGCTTATCCACACTTCAGTGTTTTCCTTTTCGTGTTTGGGTTTGGCGATTGAGATTCTTGTTCTTACTTCTTAGGTTGAATAACTGGTGTAACTTCATGGAATTTGAGTGATACAGAGTTTTCATCAATCACTACATCTCTGCTTATTGTTACTGTGTTGGTCTCTGGGTGCCGGATTCTGTATCCCTTTTGAGTTTCGCTATAGCCCACCAGGACTCCTTGCTTTGCATGTGATTCCCACTTGGAACACTTTTCTTTGGGAACGTACACAAACATTTTGCTTCCAAATATCCTGAAATGCTTCAGGTTAGGTTTCTCACAGTCCCATAGCTCATATTTAGTTTTATTTGTGGCTTTACCTGGCAGACTGTTTTTAAGATAGCAAGTTGTCATGATGGCTTCTCCCCAGTACGTTGTAGGTAGATTCGCATCAAGCAACATACATCTTCCACTTTCACAGAGAGTACGGTTCTTTCTCTCTGCAATGACATTTTGTTCTGGGTTGTATGGAATGGTAGTCTGGAACACGATTCCATTCTTTTTCAGAATGGTTTGCACCTTATCACTTGTATATTCGGTTCCATTATCTGCACGCAGGGCTTTTGGCATTCTTCCAAATTTGTTAAACACTACAGCAAGATATTCTTCAAGTTTCTGTGAAACTTCATCCTTACTCTGAAGCAGGTAGGCGACTGTATATCTGGAGTCTTCATCAATAAATGTGAGAAAATATCTCTTCTTGCTAGGAGTTTGAACACTCATTGGACCACATACATCTGTATGTATCAGATCCAGAGGCTGTGCAGATCTAGTTGTGCTTATTTTAGGAAAGGATTTTCTGGACATTTTCCCTTTAAGACAGCTAGTGCACTTCATCATTTGACTACACTGGTTGATTTCAATACCATTTGCAAGTTGAGCTAGCTTCCTTACTGCTTCTGGGTCTCTGTGCCCAAGATGTCTGTGGCATACATGGATACAGTTCTTATGCGGATCTTGTCTAGCACTGTACACTCTTTCATTGCATTTTAGCTGATAAAGTTCATCTTGGATTTTTTTTTTCCCTGATCTAATAATTAGATATTCTTTTGACAGTCTCATTTCCTACTTAATGATATGGGCAGTTACCAATGTTTCAAGGTCATTTATCTGTTGGATGTCTAAAGAAAAAGGGACAGGCTTCTCATCATTATTAGGCAGTCATATTCACCCTTTCAGAAGGGGCAGTTCCTCATGTCTGGACAGAACTAGTCTGTGTCCTAATCAGTTCATGGAAGTTCTCGCTTTCAGTCTCCACTTACTGTATCTTTCATCCCACTCCATGTCAACAAATGTAAAGGAGGTGGAATGTTGTCTCCTTCTGGCACTATATGTATTTATAGGAGCATTTGAGACACTAGGCTCACATCTGGATGCCCCACAATTTAAACGACTATCTCTACATCTTGTATTCGTATACTGTATTTCCATCCTGTCAGTCTCTTATATGGATGAGGTACTGATGGTTTTGTCTGATTAAGTCCTTCTAGTCCATTGTCAGACCATTCACACAACACTCTGTCATGACATTTTTGCCTTCACATTTTCTGAACACTGTTCTTTTTGCTGTCTTTCTTTTGGGTTTGATTCTCTATTTTCTATGGCAAGCTACCATACTTGCCCTCAAGCTCCCTCAGGCAAACATCCCTAAAACTTGTATCAGTGACAACACACTTTTCTCTTTTGTAGATAGTCACCAAAGATAAAACCCTACACTTTATATGTAGGTTGTCACCAAAGCCACTTCAAATCCATCACTAAACCAGAAAACAGACTACAAGATATCACTTCAGTTGAGTTGATCCTTCTCAACAGACAAGCAAGATACAGCAACACTAGTAATCGTCCATGTACAAGTACATTTCACACTTATACACTAATGCCATCACATGAACACATTTAAAAAAGGCATAAGTATTTCCACAGTTCTTGGACAAGACTATTTAATGCAAAAAAAAATCATCTGGAATGGAGGAAGACAATTTCACAGTTTCACAGTGAAAGTGCAGCAAAAATGTAAGAGTAAACTTGTTACGTTATGCTGCAGCATTAGAATTCACTGTCAGTGGAAAGATCTTCCTCACCTGTGTGAAGGAAATTTTGGTTAGGATAAATCTATACCTGTGTGTGCTGCAGCTGTTCCCAAATTAGGCTGAGTATTAGAATGCTCAAGAATGACACTATACACCGAGGTGACATAATAACATTCCATCAATACCAATGCTTTATTGTACATACATGTTTTTTATAGTTGCATATAGAAGGCGGTGGTTAGTTAATTACCATATGGTCAAGCTTCTATGTTGTTGGTTATCTGAATACATGAAGGTTGTGGTTAAGGCATAGCAAGATGCTGATTAAGCTGGTTAAGCAACTAAGTTTAACTGTCGCCTTTTCTGCAATTAAGCTAAAATTCCAGACATCAGGCCATCCGGTGTTGGTTCCTGTTTTTATCTAGAAAGTCACAAAATCTTGTCTGGTTTGTTGTGACCATTTTAAGCAGATGTGATTATACTGTATATATTAGGTGTTAGTATATATGCAAGTGACAACTATATGAAATATATATATATTTCCATCACAATCCCCCTTAGATATCACTTTCCCTAATCCTAACCTCTTGTCCCAAAGAGCTGGAACCATTTTGTGCTGCCTGTGAACTGATGCATGCCTAGTGCACACCCCCCCTCCGTACAGACTTTTGCAAATGGACAGTCAGGAGATCTGTCCCTAATGGGGGTTCATGGCATTGCAATTATAGTCTCATATTCAACAGCATGGGTAGTGAGAGGCGTGTATTCTTCATCAGGCAGGTCATCTATCTGGTCAGGCAAGGCATCCACAGCATCATTCTGGCTTAAGTGTATCTTCTAGTATGGGAGCTTTCTAACAATGCGATGTGTGGATCTAAGTGAGTCTTCCCTCCATTTTCACAGAGGTTGGTGTCGTCAGCAGCACTTGGAACGGACTATCGAATCTGGGATCGAGTGTTCTCCATACAAACTTTTTCACCAACACCCAGTCTCCTGGCTTTAAGGAATGCGTGACAGGTACCGAATCTGGATCTGGCAATGAAGAAAAAAATCGAGAATGGACATTAGCAAGTTTTCTGGTCAGTTCGATTATATAAGCAAAGTATCATATTGCATATTCAGCTGCTGAGGGAAGAATACCCCTAACCTGGGACTGGACCCAAAATAGAATTTCATATGGTCAATGACAGCTTTTCTGGGCCTCTGGGAATATGACTTATGCTAAATTGGGATTGGGAGTGTCTCATGCCATGGTTTGTTTGTCTCTTGGACAACTTTCAACATCCTGTTCTTAACTGTCCCGTTTAGTCTTTCCCCTTTCCCGCTACTTTGGGGATGGTAGGGAGTGTGTAGGCCTAAATCTGACCCTACTGCTGACCAGATCTCTCGTGTCAGGTTTGCTGTGAATGCGGGTCCCTGATCACTTTCTATCACTTCTGGAACCCCATATCTACACACTTTTTCTGAAAGTATTTTCTTTGCAGTAGTCTTTGCTGACTGGTTCCTCTCTGGGAAAGCATCTGGCCATCCTGAGAACACATCTATGACCACGAGGGCATATTCAAATCCTCCACTTGGCGGCATCTGAATGTGGTCTATCTGGATCCTCTAGAAGGTGTGCATGGTCTAGTCAGATGATGTGGGTAAACTTTCTCCACTCATCCAGGGTTACATTTGTCGCAGGTCAAATAGCTGCTAGTGAACTTAGCTGTTAGGGTTGAAAGTACTGGAGAGAACCAGTAAGCACTAGTGATAAGCGGGCATACTCGGTAATGCTTGGTACTCGCCTGGGCATCGTTGTGCTCGCAGTACTTGGTGAGCACCGAGCATTTCTGGGATAGTTTCGGCGGGAGTTCTGGTCCATGCCCTGCATGTTGGCGCTGTTTAGAATACCAATCAACTTGCAGGGATTGTCTGCCACGCACTGTAATGCCGCAGCCATCTTGGTTGTGGCATTACAGTGATTGGCTGGCCGCAGAGGTGTCATCAGGTGTATAAGAGACCTGGCGCCACCATGCTCATCACAGTCTGCTCTGGAATCAGCTAGTGTAGGGAGAGCTGATATGGAGATAGGGTCAGATTTGGGTTTAATAAGGTAGTATAAGTATACCATAATAGAGTACACAAATCCAGCTAAATCAACAGTCCTTCTAAAGACTAATTATGGGTATATAGATTGCAGTGCTAGGTAGGCAGGCAGTGTATGTGCATATATACATGTCAGTGCAAGGCATGCAGGCACAGTATGTGGTATATAGCTATCAGTAGCAGGCAGGCATTGTATGTGGCATACTTCATTGCATACATCAAGAGCGTCGATTCATTACTGTCTGCTGCTGCTGCCTATTACATATATTGACCGCATCTGCATAACCCTAGGTCTCAGTGGCCAGGAAAAATTTTTTTTTGCATCATAATCCTGATTATTTTAATTCCAAATCAATCCAGAGCACCCTTTTTTCTCCACTTGCTTGTTGACACTGCATAAAACAACAGATCCTTTTAATAGTACAGCGTGAAAATACAGCTATTTTAAACTGGTTTGCCCATCCCAGCCATCACATCTGAGTGTGCAGAAATTTCTGACATTTTTGTGGTACTGTAATTTTTTTCTGAAGTGTCTTATATAATTTCTTGACACCATTTTGCTGCCAAAAATATTTAGCTACAGGGCAGATATTTTACACCGGGTGTTTTGTCTGCCACACGGATCGCATATCATTGCACTCAAATTGTGCCATTTCAGGCCTCCATAGAATTGTTTTTGTTGTGTCTTAACTACTTGTTGATACAATTTAGCTGGGCAAAAAACAAAAAATACAGGCCAGATATTTGAAAATGGGATATCTCCGTTACATGCCTTATCTATCTGTGGGCTACAAATTGTGGCATTTCAGGCCTCCATTCCACCATATTTGCTGTATGTTACCTTAGTTCTATACACTATTTTGAGGTAAAAAACAAAAATACAGGCCACATATTGAACAGTGTGGTATATCCGTAAGACCCCTCATCTATCAGTGATTACAAATTGTGGCATTTCAGGCCTCCATTCTACTGATTTTGCTGTCTCTCACCCTAGTTCTCTACACTAATGTGGAGTAAAAAATGAAAAAATACAGGCCACATATTGAACAGTGTGGTATCTCTGTCTGACCCCTGATCTGTCTGTGGGCTACAAATTGTGGCATATAGGGCCTTCATTCAACTGTTTTTGCTGACTGTTACTCAAGTTCTACACAGTATTTTGGGGTAAAAAAAACAATATACAGGCCACATATTGAACAGTGTGGTATCTCCATCAGACACCTAATCTATTTGTGGGCTACAAATTGTGGCATTTCAGGCTCCATTCAACTGTTTTTGCTGTCTGTTACCTTAGTTCTATACATTACTTTGGGGTAAAAAACAAAAAAATACAGACCACATAGTAAACAATGTGGTATCTCTATCAGACACCTCATCTATCTGTGGGCTACAAATTGTGGTTTTTCAGGGCTCCATTCAACTGTTTTTGCCCTAGTTATTGACAATAGTTTGCTAAAAATAATTTTTTTTTTACCTACAGTCCAGATATCTTAAAGTGTGGTTTTCCCGGACATGGATCACATCTAAATTCACTCCCAATTCAGCCATTTGTAGTGAACGTGGAAAATAATGTAGTCCATTTAAAATGTGCAAGGCATGTGGCAAGGGACGGGGAAGTGGACGTGATGGTGATGTGCATGCAGAGACTGAGGCAATGGGCAAGCTGATATAGTGCCACAACAAACACCCAGATCTTCTCGCATGAGCTTCTTGTCCGAATTCCTAGGGGACCGCAGAACAGCACTATTGAAACCAGTGCAGTGTTAAAAGGTTGTTGGTTGGATAGCGGATAATGCTACCAATCTCTTTGCCAACACCACCAGCACCCTGTCTTCCACACGGTCAAGTCTGAGTAGATGTGAGTCTGGACAGCATATTCCTCACCTTGATCCTCCTTCTCCCACCATACCGAGTGCCCAAAGACAACTGATCCCACTCTTGGACACTCCGAAGAGCTGTTCACTTTTCCATTTATAGATTCGGGCCTCTCGCCCGTTCCACCTGAAGCGTTGCAAGATGAGATTGGATGTAGCGATTCCCAAATATTGGAGCAGCCACGTTCACACGAAGGTGACGGTGGGAACATGTCACAACAGGTGGACGATTATGAGACACAATTGCCAGAAGCCCTGGAAATTCTAGAGTCCTTGAGTGATGAAAACACCCCTAATGTAAGTGGTTTTCCAATGGAACTAATTAATAAATCAAAAAAGTTTCCATCATTATCCTTGGTTCCGGCCATTGAGACATTTACTAAAATTGTTACATCAGACATTGAAATACTGAAATCTTCTTCTAAATTTGGCAAAGAATAAGAAGAACAGCCAATAGACAATGTCAGCAGAAACAGAATTAAAAACGAAAGATAAATACTGTTGGAATACATTGCTGAACTGAAGTGTACATGGATAAGGTAATAAGGGCAGTCGCACAAACATGCGCAAACAATTCTGGTTGCACTCCCGTGTTTCCCCCTACTCTGTTACTTACTGTCCGTGACTTTTATGTATATATCTTATATTGATGTAATAAAGATTTGTAATTTCATATATTTGGGCTTTATGGTCGTTTTCTTGAGGTGACTCAATTGTTTTCTAAATTTGGCCATAGTAATCACACATGGCAGGAAAGGAAGGCCTTGGGAGAATTGAAAGAATGGGATGATGTCGTCTTTAAATTAGCCGACAAGGGAGGAAATATAGTAGTGTGGCCCAACCAAATGTATGAGGCACAGTCCTATAAATTGTTAAATAATATCTCGGAATATAGGTCACTTTCTTATAATCCCGCTGTTCAATTTCAAAGTGAGTTAGTGGGCATACTGTTGAAGGCTGTGGAAGACGGCATCATCCCAAAAGAAATTATTGGAGTTACATGAAAAAATGAGCCCCAGGTTGACCACTTTCTATCTTATTCCCAAGGTACATAAGAATGCATCAGACCCCCCAGGGAGACCTATAGTGGCGGCCAATGAGGGATTATGTGAGATTATATGTGATGTGATTGAACATTATCTCCATCCATTGGTCACACAATTACCATCATATATCAAGGACACTACAGCAGCACTCAGCCACCTGGAAAATTTACAACTCACAGATGGTATGATTTTGGTAACAGCCGATGTGGAGGCTTTGTATTCCTCCATTAGACATCAAGACGGTTTAAGGGCAGCACGGAAATATCTTCTATGTAGCAATATGGATCAGGGCCTTGTGGAATTTATTCTTAGTTTACTGGAATTTGTTCTTACACATAATGCCTTCCTTTTTAAAGGGAATCTATCACTCTAAATTGGCGGGATATTTAAATGATGGCAGTCAGGTCAGATGGGCGGTGTTTTGAGTACTTTGCCTTAACATGTTGTTCACCGCTGTCTCCATTATTTCTGGGAATTGTAGTCGTTGCCCTCCATATAACGCGCCTGCGCATTGCAATCTTGAATTGCGCACGCGCAGTATGCTTTGCCCGCAGATTGCAATGCGCAGGCGCGTTATATGGAGGACAACGACTACAATTCCCAGAAATAATGGAGACAGCGGCAAACAACATGTTATCATGTTATCATTTAAATATCCCGCCAATTTAGGGTGATAGATTCCCTTTAATGGCAAAATATACCTGCAAAAACAAGGTACAGCTATGGGGGCATCGTGTGCGCCCTCATATGCTAATTTGTTTATGGGATCATGGGAGAGAACTATCTTTCAAGGAACGGAAATTCCGGGGGTGGAACGGGTCCAGAATTGGATCCATTTCATAGATGATATCATGTTTATTTGGGAAGGAACAGTGGAGGACCTGGAGGCATTCATGACGCGTCTGAATAATAATGATCAGAATATCAAGTTGACATATAATTATGGGCATCATATTGATTTTCTAGATCTATCCATCTCTTTATCACCTAATGGTCAGATCTCCACCACAATCTACCTTAAACCTACGGCCACTAATTCTTTGTTACACGCTACTTCCGCCCATCCAAGATCAACCATTAATGGGATTCCCATTGGGCAGTTCCTGCGTGTAAGAAGAATATGCTCAGATGAAGATCTTTTTGAGGAACAATCCAAAATTTTGAAAAAAAGATTTCAAGACCGAGGCTATGGCAGAAGGGCCATTTCTAAAGGATATATGATGGCTAAGAGAACTCCAAGAGAACAATTATTACATAGTAATGTGGCACTAAATGTGAGAGATAAAGAAGAACCGCAGGTAAGATTCATTACCAACTTTAACAATAAATGGTTCCAAATGAAAAATATTGTTCAGAAACACTGGCCGAACTTGCTCACAGATCCCACACTTAAAAGTATTCTTCCATCAGGCCCGTCCTTTGTGGCTAAAAGGGCCCCAAACCTACGAGACATTCTAACTCACAGTACATATGACCCTAGCGGGAGGAACAACAGCATTAAGAATTCTGAGCGTAAGGGGTTCTTCCCGTGTGGCATGTGCAAGGGATGCTATAATATGAAAAAAAGTAGTGTTTTTCATAATTTCGATAACACAAAAAATTTTTAAATTCGCACCCATATCACATGTTCCACTAAAGGAGTCATTTACTGGGCAGAATGTCCATGTAAAAAGATTTACATTGGCATGACTAGTAGACAACTTAAAATACGGGTCCGGGAACATTGTTTGGACATAGAAAAAGCGAAAATCATTGAGGATTTGACATCCCTTAAAACACTCCCCAGACATTTTAAAAAATTTCATCAAAGTAATTCAAGATCACTAGTAGTCCGAGGGATTGATTCCCTAGATTTGGGACCACGGGGAGGGAATGTTTTTGGCAGATTAGCCAAAAAAGAATGCCAGTGGATCTATAGGTTGGGCACAGTTACCCCACAGGGATTGAATGAGAATTTTGGATTCAGTGCATATTTATAATAGTAGGTTCATTTGATGTCTCGTATTGCTACCAGTGTTTATGGGTTAGGGGTTGTGATTTTATGCATCTTTCATTTTTTATTTTTTATTCTAATTTATTTTGTTTTGAAATTTGTAGTATTTTGACGGTTCACCTTATTCCCCATTGTCGATCAAAGAAAATTTGAGGCCTTGTTTTGGAGAATTCAGAAGCATCTGTGAAATTCCATAGGGTCATTAAAGAAGAAGAAAGAAGAAAGGGAAAAGAAAGAAACTGTTCTACTGCTTTTGTTTTTTATCATTTATAGTTTATTAGATCTGTGATACTATATGATGTGTTTATATTCTTGGTTTTTTTGCATCCACACATGTAGTTGCTAGATATGTCTGGTAGTGACATTGGTTATGGTTATAGGTACTATACTGTCCCATTCGGTTTGCCTGTTTTTTTACCACCACTTTATATTCACAAGGATATAGGTATCTAATATCGTTTTTCCTATAGGGGTCATTCATTTAGATGACCTCTGTTGTTAATAATTATCAGGCTTATAGTTACTTTTTTGAAAATCGCGGTGGGTGGATGCGCATGCGCAACTTTGTACCTAGCTGAGGAACTGTGGGAGGGTCGATAGTGTTCCTCGGCCATTCACATCATCGGATGATGACGTGGAGGGTGGAAACACGTGACCGCCTATTGTTCCTCTGACTTCAGTAAGCAGGTTTGGAAGCGGGCGCATGCGCTGTTGACACCCACGGGCGATGGGGATTTTACAGTATATTATTCTAACAGGATTAAGCGATCTAGTTATATAAAGTGGTGGTATTAGGTGTGTTTATGGAATCTTCTGTTTTGGCTTACATGTAGTAAGTTATACACGTATGCGCCATGGTTACATGTAATAGGGGTGTTTCCTTAACTACGTCAGAGCATTGAGGTCACATGACCGATAGCATCACTCCGGTACTGATTAATCGCAATGGAGTTAGATGTATTGGCGGTTACACGTGAGCAGTACTAACGAATGAAAACATAGTGTGGGTGTATTTAAACCAGGCCTCCCCCTGCTCCATTACGCCTCCCGAAGAAGCGTCAACGAAACGTGCGTCGGGGCAGAGGGACGCCAGGAGGACCCCACACATTTTCATATGTAAGATAGCAGCGGCGGCAGTCTGTGTGCAATGCTGTTTCTGTGCCCTTTTGGACACGGTTCATATTTATCTGGCAGGGCGTGATATTCACATAGTGCAATGTGCCCTAGCAATTGTAGTTTGGATCGTCACCTTTAAAGCAGATATTGGTATACACTAGCCTGCATGTGTTATTAAATTGGTTTAGAGGCATTATATTATTATATTAGCGTCATTTGCACTTAGTATCGGTTTACATTATCGTCAGAGGTATATATATGCACAATCGGCTATTACTATAGGGGGCTATAATCTTGTGTATCAGGCCCATACTTCTATATATATATATATATATATATATATATATATATATATATATATAGGTGGAAGCTTTACTTCCAGGATTGTGCCTTTGTAGACATCTGGTGATACCGATAAATTTTACTAATTTAGTAGGGTGATATTGTGGGAACAGCTGCAGGTGCCGCTTCCTGATTAGTTTTAAACTGCAGCAGTTGCACAAATTTATATGGGTTTACAGCTCATTTATAAAATTAACCTGTGAAATTGTATGTTGGGGGTCCTTGAGGCCTTCAGAGTCCCTTGTATTTATACTGATGTGTACCTCTCTAGTACTTTGATATTTTAGACTTGTCTAATAAAATATTGTCATTTTTTCATACCACATTATGCATGGAGCCTTTTTGTTCTGGTTCCTAGTTGAGTGATTTCTACAATTGCCAGAAAGTCAGGAGGAGGACCAGGGTGCGGAAGTGGAAGAGGAGGTGGTGAATGATATAGTAACTGACCCAACCTGGCAGAAGGTCAAGCAGAACAAGGACAGCAGCACACAGGGGGAGGGAGGCGTAGCACCACAACAGGCAGGAAGAAGTACTGTGGTGGCTGCAGACAGAAGGCGGGCAACCAATCCTCGTAACACCAACACGACGGAAGTTGGCATTACAACTGTTAGGTCTTCCCGAGTCTGGTTGTTTCTTAAAGACTCTGCCAATAACCCCAAACAGGTCATTTGCACCACATGCCATGCCTGCATCAGCAGGGGTAGCAAAAGTACAAGCCTGACCATCATCAGCATGATCAGGCCGAACTCCAGAGTCCAGGAATACTGTCTGCGGGTGACACCACTGCTTCTTCCGCTGTTCTGCGTGGAAGCCAATCCCCTGTCCATGGTGCCTGCAAAGATGCCTCCTGCCCTGCATCTGTCATTGCACACACTCAATATCACCATCATTAAGCATATCCACGTCCTTGTCCCAGTGCAGCCTTCAGTTGTTCATACCCCAGTCATTGGAACGCAAACGGAAATACGCGGCCAACGCCCCACAGGCCACAATACTAAATTCACACATTTCTCTACTGCTTGTGCTCGAAATGTTGCCTTTTAGGCTCGTGGAGAAGAAAACTTTCTGCAACCTGATAGCGGCAGCCATCCCAAGGTACTCGGTCGCCAGCTGCCACTATTTCTCCCGATGTGCCGTCCCGGCATTACACAAGCATGTGTCGCACAACATTACCCGTGCCTTCAACAATGCAGTTACTAGGAAAGTCCACCTAACCACGGACATGTGGACAAGTGCTTGTTGGCAGGAATGGTACATCTCGCTGATGGCACACTGGGTTAACATAGTGGAATCCGGTACCCAGTCGTACCTTGTGATGGAACACGTCCTCTCGACGCCGAGGATTGCAGGCCACACGTCAATCAGGGTTGCCCCGACAGTCTACAGCTCCTGCATCTCCTCCTCTTCTTCAGCCTCGATCTCCGAAATGAGCACATCAGTCATAAGCTAGAAGCACTGCAGCACTGCCTCAGCCAAGCGGCAACAGGCTGTGCTGAAGCTAATATGCTTAGGTGACAAACCGCACAATGCTGGAGAGTTGTGGACAGCTCTGAAACAGCAGGCAAATCTGTGACTGACACAGCTGAACCTACTGCCATGCATGGTCATGTGTGACAATGGCTGGAACCTGCTGGTGACTCTGTGGCGAGGCAAGCTCACACATGTACCATGCCTGTCCCATGTGTTTTACTTCATGGTTCAGCGGTTTCTCAAAACCTAACCAGGAGCGTGCTTTACCTCATGGTTCAGCGGTTTCTCAAAACTTAATCGGGAGCTGCCGGATCTGCTTGTGAAAGTACGCTGCCTGTGTGCCCATTTTAGAAAGTCAGCTACAGCTTCAGCTGCCCTTGCCGTGCTTCAGCAGCGTTTGCAGCTTCCGGCTCACCAACAGGTGTGTGATGTCCCCACACATTGGAACTCTACACTGCATATTTTGGAAAGGATTTGTGATCAGAAGAGGGTAGTTGTTGACTAAAAACATCGCTTGGGCTATTGTTATTCAGTTAAGACTCCTCACATAAGACCTCAGGAGTGGACATGGATGTCAGACATATGTACCATCCTACAAAACTTTGAGTACTCCACCAATATGGTGAACAGCGATGACGCCATAATTAGCTTCTCTGCATTATAAAAAGCTCTCTGCTCACAATAAAAGAGGATGCATTTCAAGTGGAGCATGATGTGATGGAGCAAGGAACCATACAGGGTGATTACACACAGCCCAGCCTCATGTCATCCCAACGTGGATTGGTTGACAATGAGGAAGAGGAGGAGGAAGAACAGGAGCTATTTTCATGCGCTATAGATGGTACTACAAGCACTACTGTCATACCGTGTTCAGCGTGGCTGGCCTGAGGACAAGGAGGAGGAGGAAGACAGCAATGGTCAGTCATCCTGTTGGTGAGGACATGGAAGTCTTGCCTGTTAGCAGTCTGGCACGCATTGCAGACTTTACCTTGCGCTGCCTTTTCCGTGACCCTCGCTTTATCAAAATTTTCTGTGACACTCATTACTGGTTGGTAACATTTCTAGATCCATGCTACAAGAACTTTTAATCTCTTCTTCCAGAGGCAGATAGGTGTACTAAAATGTTGCAGTACCAGTGGGCCATTGTTGCGGAATTATTAAAAAATTCCCATCTGAAAACGCTGACGACAGAGGTCACAGCTCGTTGGACAACCAAGGAGTAGAGGTGAGAGAGACACAACTCCAATCTAGCAGAGGCAGGGTAACTGGCAAAGTTCTGGGACAGTTTTCTAGCTTTCTTAGACCCTTCCATCGCCCTGGCCCAGAGGCGCGGGGTACTCTCACAAGGAATGAAAAGTTTGCGAAGATGCTGAGGGAGTACCTTGCTGACTATACCAATGTCCTCCGTGATTTTTCTGTGCCTTTTAATTATTGGATATCCAAGCTGGACATTTGGAATGAACTGGCTCTCTAAGCCTTGGAGATCCTGGCCTGCCTTGCCGCTAGCGTTTTGTTAGAGCGGGTTTTTAGTGCCGCTGGTGGAATTTTAACTGATAAGCGCATCCGGCTCTCAATTGAAAATGCTGACAGGCACACTCTTATAAAAATGAACAAGGGCTGGATTGGCCACCAAAAATGCTTGGTTTTCCCATAGACTTACATGGTGCTCGTTGTTTGAGTCGAACACCCGGCATTCCAATTTTCTCGACCCAAGCAATGAGTACCCAAGCATGTTAGTGCTCGCTCATCACTAGTAAGCACTGATCAGAGCATTCATTTGTGTCTTCGATCTGTGTGTGGGCTCATGTGCCCATTGAAACACCATAGGGTACATGCTTCGAGGCAGACAGAGCTTGAAATGCATTGCATATACCCTTCCTTCCACATCCAGTTTTCCTTCTCCTCCTTTGGAGCTTGTTCTTGCAACTTCTTGAACAGATCCTAGGACGTCATTTCATTAGGTTTCTTGTCTTCAGTCGTCATGTAGTAACCGTCCGGCTCTACGACCTCTCCCACATCTCCATATTGTCTTCCTTTGGCTGCTTCTTTGGCTGCCATGTCCGCCATGTTATTGCCCCGTGCCTTTATTGTATTCAGTTTTCCATGTGCTTTGACTTTTAATATCGCCACCACTTTTGGAAAATGGAGTGCATCCAGCAGGTCTCTGATGGCTCCATGATGCTTCACGGTTGTCCTGCTTACTGTGATGAAGGTCCTCACAGCCCAGATGGGTCCAAAGTCATGTGCTATACCATCCAAGTACCTTGAATCGGTATAGATGTTTGCAGCTTTGCCTTTTGCAATCTGGCATGCTTTTGTCAGGCATACAGTTCTGCCTCTTGGGCTGACAGGCTAGGTGGCAGACTTCTGGGCCATAGGATTTCTTGATTGCAGGTTACTGCACATCCCATGTGGAATCTTCCTTCATCATCTGCAAATCTGGAGCCATCTATGTAAAGGATCAACTGGGGGTTGGTCAGTGGCTCATCCGCCACATTGGGTAATCCTGCTGTTTCCTGTTGCATGATGCTGAAACAAGCATGGTCATCAGTCTGGAGCAAATCCAGATCTGTCATGATCCCAGTGCAGGTTTGGCCTGCACACCAGGGGTTAATTATTATGGCCTCTCTTTGGTTTGGGGAGAGCTTCTTATGGCCCTAGGAAGCTCCAATCCCCGTCAGTTATACTTTTGCCCTTGGCTGAGTGTGTTGACCCCTGATTGCCTGTGCCTTGTGCCTGTGTTCTAGTTTGTTTGTATGGTTCTGACCCGGTTCTGTTTCCCGTTGTGATTTTGCCTCTTGATTCTGTACTGTGTAGGGTCACCGGACACCAGGTAGAGGACGGGGCACCAGAGGGAGACGGAATCCAAGACAAGCCGAGGTCAGTAAACGTGAGAGACAACGCAGTACACAAGGAGCAGGCAAATCAAGAATAGTCAGGGACGTGACAGGAGTCAGAAAACCAGAGAAGCATATCCTTTCCATTCTCCAGGGTCCCAGTAGCTCCCTGCACTCATCCCCAGCTAAAGGACGCTAAGCTCCGCCCCTGGGTCACATGACTGCAGGTCCTGGCAGTACACTCACCACTTGGTGTTCTGCTAACTCCAGCTCTGCTGTATTGCTATCGTCTTGCCCAGCACTCGGGCGCTGTGAGTACCGCTGTCACAGGCCGTCGGAGGCTCCAGGCTCCCACTGACAGAGCTGCTGAAACCGCTGGTAAGTGCCCACCTAGCGGTTTCTCGTGATATTATAACTGACCTTGAACTTTTTTTTTTTTTTTTCTCTGCAGCATGGACCCAATGCATGCTTTATCTGAGCAGGTGAAACACTTGACCCAGTTGCTGCAGAAGCTAAATTTGGAGCACCAAACTCTGGCCCAATCCCAACGGAAGGTTGCGGATTCGGTTCAGGGGGTGCTATCCGCAGGGTTTCAGCAGGAGTGGGCTAGAGATGTCTTTTTAGTCTCACCCGAACCCCCGGTTAAGTTACCAGATACTTTTGCTGGTAACAAAAGTAATTTTAGAGTATTTAAGGAGGGCTGTAAACTTTTTTTCTCTTTGAGACCCCGCTCCTCTGGGGATGAGAAACAGAGGGTGGGGGTGGTTATGTCCCTGCTTAGGGGGGCCCCGCAAGCCTGGGCATTTTCTCTTTCCTCTTCTGCCCCGGAGAGAATGAGTGTGTATGCATTTTTTGAGGCCTTAGGCCATATTTTTACGATGAGCCGGATAGAGTGCGTTTGGCTGAGGACAAGGTGATGAGTGTCTGTCAGGGGAAGCACTCGGCCGAGTGGTTCTGTTCTGAATTTAGACGTTGGGCAGCCGAGGTTTCGTGGAGTGATGCCGCCCTTCGGGGGTTGTTCCGTAGAGGCCTGTGTGAACGTCTAAAGGATGCCCTGGCACTTCATCCTCCACCTGACTCCCTGGAGGATGCCATGACCCAAGCGGTTCGCATGGATCGCAGACTGAGGGTTAGAGGCATTATGCAGTTGGAAACATCGTTATTCTCCAGTGGAGATGAGACCCGGACTCCTCCTGTGGCTATGGAGGTGAATGCTATCACCTGTGAGAAGGAAAGAAGACGCCGCCGTGAGAAGCAGTTGTGCTTCTATTGTGGGGAATCTGGACATTGGAAGAAGGACTGCCCCTCCTGTCCGTCATCTTCCAAGGTGGCGGGAAACGACTAGGTCTGGGTAGTAGTCGAGGAGGCTACCCAGACCTTCAGGTACATTTTTCCTCACTTGCAAAAATTGTGCTTCAGGTGGAACTGGAACTTGGTGATGGTCCTGTTCAGACTACCGCCTTTATTGACTGTGGTTCTGCTGTTAATCTGATTGACACCCGGATATTGACTCTTAATAAGATAGGGACAGTCAGGCTTCAGGATCCTGTTAAACTTGTGGCTATTGACTCGTCCCCTCTTACCCGGGACGGTATCTATTTCAGGTCTGAACTTTTTTCTCTGAAAGTGGGTCCCACTCATGTGGAAAAACTAAGTTGTCTTGTGTTACATAATTTGCCTGCGGGACTGGTACTGGGGATGCCTTGGCTTCAACGCCATAATCCTACCATTGATTGGGTGACGGGGGAGATCACTCAATGGGGATGCAGGGATAAATGTTGTAACCTGGGACCTCTTGTCAACTCTGTTAAATCTGTATCTGTGTCATCTGTCGGTCTGGAGGGTATTCCGGAATACCTGAAGGATTTCGAAGACGTGTTTTCCGAAAGAGAAGCTGAGGCGCTGCCACCACATAGACCCTATGATTGTGCCATTGATTTAGTACCTGGTGCCAAGTTGCCTAAGGCTCGGTTGTTCAATTTGTCCGGGCCAGAGCGCCAAGCCATGAAGGAGTACATAGCTGAGAGTCTCCGCAAAGGGCATATTAGGCCTTCTGTTTCACCCGTAGCAGCAGGATTCTTCTTCGTGAAGAAGAAAGATGGTGGTTTGCAGCCGTGCCTCGACTTTCGGGAACTTAACAAGATAACGGTTAGGAACACTTACCCACTTCCCCTCATTCCAGACTTATGTAACCAGTTATCAGGGGCCCAATGGTTCTCCAAATTAGATCTCCGGGGAGCCTACAACCTGATAAGGGTTCGGGAAGGGGACGAATGGAAAACGGCGTTCCTTACATCAGAGGGACTCTTTGAAAACCTGGTGATGCCATTTGGGTTAACTAATGCCCCCGCTATTTTCCAGAACTTTATCAATGTTGTGTTTTCAGACCTGATAGGCCGTTTTGTTATCATTTATTTGGATGACATTTTGATATATTCCCCGGACAGTCAGTCTCACTTGCAACATCTACAGACAGTTCTCCAGAGACTCAGGGAGAATCAATTGTTTGTGAAATTAGAGAAATGTTCGTTTTTCGTTCAGGAACTGTCTTTTTTGGGGCTGATTGTGTCCGGTGTGGGGTTTCGTATGGATCCTAAGAAGGTGCTGGCTATTGTAGACTGGGTTCAGCCTCGAGATCTCAAGGGGCTCAAGCGCTTTTTAGGATTTGCAAACTATTATCGGAGATTCATTAAAGGTTTCTCACAAGTGGTTAAACCACTCACTGATCTTACCCAGAAGGGTGCTGATGTAAAAAATTGGTCGAGACTTGCTAAAGAATCCTTCTCAGCGCTTAAGAAATGTTTCATGTCCGCCCCAGTGTTGGTTCAGCCAGACCCGTCCAAACCTTTTATTGTGGATGTGGATGCTTCTGAAGTGGGGGTGGGTGCTGTGTTGTCCCAGGGTCCGGCCACCCTTACTAATCTCAAACCCTGTGCCTTCTTCTCCAAGAAGTTCTCTTCCGCTGAGAGAAACTATGATGTAGGCAATAGAGAACTTCTTGCGGTCAAGCTGGCATTCGAAGAATGGAGGCACTTTTTGGAAGGGGCAGCTCACCCTATCACTGTTATCACAGATCACAAAAATTTGGCATACCTTGAATCTGCTAAGAGGCTTACGCCTAGACAAGCCCGTTGGTCACTTTTTTTTCACGATTTCAATTCTCCATTACTTTTCGACCGGGGTCCAAAAATGTTAAAGCGGATGCCCTGTCCAGAAGTTTTGACCCTGTGTCTCCCCCCGAGCCACCGTCCTCCATTCTTCGTCCGGGGGTGGTAGTGGCGGGGATCTCGACAGAGTTGGAACAAGAAATTTTGAGGGCTCAGTTCCTAGCTCCGGCGGCCAGGCCAGGGGATAAATTGTTTGTTCCAGAATTATTGCGGCCTAGACTTCTGCAGGAGTTTCATGAGTCTAGGCTTAGTGCTCATCCTGGTATCACGGCCACTAGAGAGGCAGTAGCCAGGGTGTTTTGGTGGCCTTCAATGGGGTCCGATGTTAAGAAATTCATTTCTGCTTGTGGAGTTTGTGCCCATTCCAAAAGATCGCATAGCCGGCCGGCTGGGGAACTCATACCTTTACCGGTTCCTGAAAGGCCATGGACTCATCTCTCCATGGACTTTATTACCAGTCTTCCACCTTCCAGGGGCAATACCGTGATTTGGGTGGTGGTGGACAGATTTTCTAAACAGGCCCATTTCGTTCCCTTGGCAGCATTACCCTCAGCAGAAACATTGTCAAGATTGTTTGTGCTGCATGTGGTCCGTTTGCATGGGGTACCCCTGAATGTTGTGTCTGACAGAGGTGTGCAGTTTGTGGCAAAATTTTGGAGGGCATTCTGTAAGAAATTGGGCATCTCACTCTCCTTCTCGTCGGCATATCACCCGGAAAGTAATGGTCAGACGGAGCGTACCAATCAATCCTGGAACAGACTCTCAGGTGTCTGACCTCCGCCAGACAGGAGGATTGGTGTGATGCGTTACCGTTGGCGGAATTCGCCTTTAACAACCGAGTGAGTCAATCCACCAACATGTCCCCATTCCTGATTAATTATGGGTTTAATCCCCATTTTGGGGAGTTTTCATGGTTGGATTCCGGTTGTCCAGGGGCGGAGGGATCCGTTCTACGGTTAAAAAATATCTGGGCTGAAGTCCAGCGTAATATATCTCGGGCCCAGGGGAGGTATAAATATTTTGCGGACAAAAAGAGAGCCCCGGGACACATATTTCAGGTGGGGGAGAAGGTTTGGCTTTCCACACGTAACATCAACTTGAAGGTACCATCAGCTAAATTGGGACCGAAGTTCATCGGTCCGTACGAGATTGTGGAGATAGTCAATCCTGTGGCATATAGGTTGCATCTCCCCCCGTCCTTAAAAATAACCAATGTGTTCCATAAATCTCTGTTGAAACCCATGGGGTCTGTCAAGGAGGACTCTGAGTCTGTTGTTCCTCCAGTGTTAGTGGAGGGTCACTTGGAGTATGAGGTCGGACACATTGTGGACTCTCGGCGGGTGCGCCGCTCCTTACAGCACCTGGTCCACTGGAAGGGATATGGACCAGAGGATCGCTCATGGGTCTCTGCTCGCTCAGTACATGCGGATCGCCTGGTTTGGGCTTTCCATGCCAGGTACCCGGGCAAGCCTGGGGGTCCAGAGGCCCCCCGTTGAGAGGGGGGTACTGTCATGATCCCAGTGCAGGTTTGGCCTGCACACCAGGGGTTAATTATTATGGCCTCTCTTTGGTTCGGGGAGAGCTTCTTATGGCCCTAGGAAGCTCCAATCCCCGTCAGTTATACTTTTGCCCTTGGCTGAGTGTGTTGACCCCTGATTGCCTGTGCCTTGTGCCTGTGTTCTAGTTTGTTTGTATGGTTCTGACCCGGTTCTGTTTCCCGTTGTGATTTTGCCTCTTGATTCTGTACTGTGTATATGCTTCTCTGGTTTTCTGACTCCTGCCACGTCCCTGACTATTCTTGATTTGCCTGCTCCTTGTGTACTGCGTTGTCTCTCACGTTTACTGACCTCGGCTTGTCTTGGATTCCGTCTCCCTCTGGTGCCCCATCCTCTACCTGGTGTCCGGTGACCCCCTTTCCATTCTCCAGGGTCCCAGTAGCTCCCTGCACTCATCCCCAGCTAAAGGACGCTAAGCTCCGCCCCCTGGGGTCACATGACCGCAGGTCCTGGCAGTACACTCACCACTTGGTGTTCTGCTAACTCCAGCTCTGCTGTATTGCTATCGTCTTGCCCAGCACTCGGGCGCTGTGAGTACCGCTGTCACAGGCCGTCGGAGGCTCCAGGCTCCCACTGTCAGAGCTGCTGAAACCACTGGTAAGTGCCCACCTAGCGGTTTCTCGTGATAAGATCCTTGTGAAAGGTATCATGGAGATTTTGATCTGAAGAGTCTGAAGAGTCCATATCCTCATCCTTCTTGGGAGTTGGAGTAGAGTGGCCGGGTTGAGCACCGTGCATCTGAAGATGGTGACATTGTCAGGCAAGAGAAGAGAGCATTGGAGGCGAAGATGCCTGTCGGTGGAGAGATGTTTCGGCTGGATTTGGTTCAGGATTGCTGAGATGTCGTGCGGAGCCAGGATCTCCAATGGATGTCCAAGAATGATGTCAGCAGTTTTGTCCAGGAGGGTGTGTGCTGCAAATATTGCCCTGATGCAGGAAGGGGCTCCCCTTGCAACTAGATCCAGCTGAAAAGTAGCCTAGAGATATCTTTTTTCCCCTGTGAGTCTGTGTCAGTACTCTGGTGGCTTGACCTTTTTTTTTAATCAGGTATAGACGAAATGGCTTCTTGTAGTCAGGTAGACCTAACACTAGCGCTGAGACTATGGAGTCTTCCAGTTTCCTGAACGAGTTGAAGACTGCATCCAAGAGAAGGAACGGGGTCGCATTGATGCAATCATACAGAGGCTGCATTAAAACCGAGGCATCTGTGATCCAAGTTCTGCAGTACGAAACTAGACCAAGGAAGGCCTGTAGCATCTTTGGAGTTGTTGGGGAGCGATCATCTCCACAGTGGTCTTCTGGTCATCTGTCAGGTGTTTTGTCTGGTGGGCAATACAGTGTCCCAGGAACGTAACTCGCTTCTGACACCACTGGACTTTGTTTTTCGAGATCATGCATTGCTGCTTCACCAGGTAGAATAGGAGAGACACAGAATGGGCTTTACAGGTATCAAGATCAGCAGAATAAAGGTGAAGATCATCCACGTATTGTAGAAAAGTGACTTCTGCATGTTCTGTAATCCAGTTGGCGAGGATGGAGGACATTGCTTTAGTGAACTGTGAAGGGCTGTTCTGGACCCCTGGGGCCTCACCGTCCATGTATTTTGTGCCCCCTCGTTCGACTTCGAACAGATACTGGTCGTCTGGATGAAGTGGAACACTGAAGAAAGTGTTGGCCAGATCGATCACCGTGAACACTGTTGCTGTAGCTGGCACATTTGAGATCAGAGTTTGCAGATTTTGCACAATTAGGGTTTCAAATACCATAGCCTCATTCACGGCCCTCAGGTCATGCACCATTCAGTATTTGGCCGGTTCTCCTTTGACAGTCTTTTTATTGACCGGGAAAAGCGGGGTATTGCAAGGTGATGTGCACGGAATAATGATTCCTATCTTCAGGAAGACCATCAGTTGGTCAGAGACAGCTTGACTCTGGGCAACGGACAGAGGATACTGGGTCTTATGAGGGTACGTGATACCTGGTTTGAGTGATACCTGCACCGGGGCAATTTGAAGTCTCCCCACATCCTGGGGTCCCTTAGACCATAGGTTTTCTGGTACTACATCCAGTACCTCCTTGGGTAGCCTTGCATCAGTTGTTTGAGGTTCTTGTAGGGCCGCCAGCATGATTGATTCTTCTTGAGTCAAGGGTGAAGAAAGTGTTACAATCCCATCTTCCTGAAATGCTATGGTCGCCTTCAGCTTCTGCAGTAGGTCCACTCCCAGCAGGTTGAGTGTGCAGGTCCTTGACACCATGAACTGGGACAGGATAAAGTGTCCTGGCTGTGTCCACACGCTCAGAGGCTTTGTAAGCTGTGAATGTCTGACTTGGCCATCATTCCCCATGCAAGACACAGAGGATTCTGATAGGCAGGTGGGGTCGGGAAGTTCCACATGTCTCATCACACTTCTGGCTGCACCAGTGTCCTCAAGAAAAGATCTGATAACCCCATCCACTTTCAGGGTAATTTGGGGTACTGGTCCCACTGGTAGGGTTTTGCATGTTAGGAGCGTGGTGTCTTGTGGACCTGGCTTGCCCCTGTCCTATGGCCCGAGCTCTTCACTGCTTTCAGTGTTTCTTCCTTGACCTGTTCCTCTCGGAAGACTCTTGGGTTGTGTAGGTGCTCTACACTGGTTCCGGAAAAGGCCAAACGACACAGTTGTAACACTTGACATTTTGTCTGTCCTTGTGGGGTGGCTCTTCTTCCAGGTCAGTGGTCACCATAAGAGGGGCTGTCTTCTACACTCCTGGTTGGGACTCAATCCCTTTGGCTACTGTGAGCAAGGTGTCAATTGCTATTGACCTGTACTCGGGTCTGGCCACTATCAGTAGTTTCCTGATTGGTTTCCTGTGCCAACATTTGTCTGTGTATCTGATCATGAATAATGAAGCCCAAGTCTTGGAAAACATGCATTACTCTGCCATGAAACTTTTCCACAGACTCTGTCTTGTCTTGGCTCTTGTCATGTAAGCTGAGAGTTTGGCCTTTAATTGAGGTGAAGGGCACATAGTGTAAGGGCAATGCCTCGATCTGCCCCTGCCTTCTCGATGCTGTGGGTTTCTTTTCCTAGAACTGGGAAGTATGTATGACGTCGCCTCTTCGTCTTCACCTGATAAGTAGTTATGATATTGTGTTCTGGGGTCATGCACGGCCTAATATTTGGACTTAGAAGTTGCCTTTTTGTAGGCTGCGGTGGATTAGGATTATAGTTCCATGTTGGAGCAAATGTTGGCAGCTCTGACCGATACTGAGATTGTACATTATCAGCAGACGGTGATGTCTGTCCTCCCCTCTCTACACCCTGGGCTGAGCTGTCTGCTGCCTGATGTGTCTGGCAGCTGCCTTCTGTACTGTGGGCAGGGAGGTCCTACTCTTATCCCAATATCATGACTGGCTTTGGCTGTGCTGTACTTGGGACATGGAAAGTACCTTGTGCTGTAAGCACTGGATGCAGGGATACCACACTGTTTGGATTTGGCGTTGGCCCAGCTGGTAAGGAAGGAGGAGAAAGAAGAGCAGAGAGGTGTGGGGAAGGAGGAGAAAGGTGTGACCGAGAAGAAGGAGGATGAGGAGAGAGGTGTGACTGAGAAGAAGGCGGAGGAGAAGAGAGGTGTGAGGAAGGAGGAGAGGGGAGTGCGGAAGGAGGAGAGAGGTGTCTCAGAGAAGAAGGACGAGGAGGAAGGAGTGAAGAAGGAGGAGAGGGGAGTGAGGAAGGAGAGAGGTGTGGCAGAGAAGAAGAAGGAGGAGAGAGGAGTGAAGAAAGAGGAGAGGGGTGTGAGGAAGGAGGAGAAAGGAGTGACAGAGAAGGAGGAGAAGGAGAGAATTCCTCCCTCTTTTACGCAGCCTTAGAGGGCATGGTTTGAACAATAATGCCTTCTCCCTATAAGGAGGGGCAGGGAGCGCCACACACTGCGCAAGTCTCCCTATGCAATGGATTCTGCTGAGAGCTGACTGCACATGTCCAATATTTCCCCTCACCATATGGGGGAGGCGAAGATGGTTTAACACCTTTTCCCATCTTATACACATAAAAATCATTTCCTGGTTTGTTCACATATCTTTCTGTACCTACTAAATGATGTAAGTCTGCTGCTACTTTATACCATGCATTTGCATCAGACAGCAACTTAGTATCAACTAGCTTCCCTTTTTTCCTTTTTAATACGTCATGTCTCTGAAGCCTGGAGTCTGCCTTCCTTGTGTATTTAATATACTTTCATCAACCATCTAAAATTCTTAACATACTTTACACCCTCTTGTTCAGCTACTATCTGGGTGCAGTTTTCTCATCAGGAAGTAAAAGACCCTCCTGTTTGCCCAACTTTTTCCCCATTTCAAACCTTCAAAAAGTTGATACAGCTTCTAACACTTTGTGCGTGCTCAGATGCACTCAGACACTTACTTCCCATTTTCTCTACTCTGCTGATGTATCTAGAATTAAGTATCTAAAAGCAGGTATCACACAGCATAGTCACAGATACAGCTCAGCTCCTAAAAGTTTCTATGCTGCAGCTAACACTTATCTCAGAATACAAAACAAGAAACAGCAAAAACAGATGTAACAGTGTGATTTGCAAGGGATATTTCCTACTAGCCAAGGGGGAAGTGTGAAAAAATGCTTTCTGCTCCAACTTTACAACTCTATATTCAAAGCGACAGCATGTTATGTAACAAACATGAATAGATGTCTGGGAGACTCAAAGCCCTCTTTTTTATTCTGTGACAACGTACTAGCTGTTCTGGTAACTGACAACTGCCAATTGCACAGGGCACTCAGATGCCTGGGACTATCACCCTCTGCGCCAGGTCCTGCCTGGCTCAACTGCTACAGGAATCTGTGATATCCCTCTAAGTTATTACCATCTGTACCTGGAAAACAGGGAATGCCTCCCCCTCCGGCGCACAGGAATCTGTGATAACTTTTCAAGCGATTTGGCTTCCTGTTGTCTGCTTACCAGCACCCGCAAGCAATATCAGTCACTGTTCCAACTATCTCCCTGATCTATACAAACATAAACACATAAAACACGCAATGCAGCAGACACCTTGGCTTATATCCCAGGGTTTGGATAAGGGCGTGGACTCTTTACACTACCTGGGAATGCGGTGGTGACCACACCTGACCGGTGTATAGACCCGGACTGGGCACATGAGACATTCAGGTAAGATGACAAAATTTTCTTATCTTACTTATGGAGCTGCAGTGTCCGTCCTGTGAATCGAGGCCGTGGTAGGCACCTCCGTCTTTCTGGTCAGCAGTGTCCTCGTGTGTTTCGTCCACTGCCCCATGTTGGGCGCCAGATGTGAAGGAAATTTTGGTTATGATAACTCTATCCCTGTGTGTGCTGTGGCCGTTCCCAAATTAGGCTGAGTATTAGAGCGCTCAATAATGACACTGTACACCAAGGTGACATAATAACATTCCACTCATGCCGATGCTTTATTGTACATACATTATTTTTTATAGTTGCATATAGAAAGGGGGTGGTTAGTTAATTACCATATGGTCAAGCTTCTATGCTATTGGTTATCTGAATACATGTAGGTTGTGGTTAAAGCATAGCAAGATGCTGATTAATCTGATTAAGCAACTAAAGTATAACTGTCGCCTTTTCTGCAATTAAGCTAAAAATTCAGACATCAGCTCTGGCCATCTGGTGTTGGTTCCTGTTTTTATCTGGAAAGTCCCAAAATCTTGTCTGGTTTGTGGTGGCCAATTTAAGGAGATGTGATTATACTGTATATATTAGCTGTTAGTATATATGCAAGTGAGATCTAAATGAAATATATATATATATTTCCATCACACCTGAGATCCGGATAGTATAATGCGTGTCTGGTCCCTGTTCCAGTACGATATTCTTGTGACTGAAATCCACTCTCTTTTATGCCTTTTGAAATATAAATATCTGTTTTATGATCGCTTGGGAAATCAATACAGCACAGGCCTTGTATGGTGTACTCAGGATTTATGATTTATTAATACAGAGCCCAAGGTTAAGTAGTGTTCCAGTCAAAGGAATCTTCCAAAGGAAAGATAGGAAGTAGGAATTTAGGGGCTTGAATAGAAATGTGAATCTTCTCTTCTCAGCAGTGATAACTATTTGGTTGCCATGCAACAAGAGATTGAGACAAGATGGATACCACAAACATAAAATGGAGTTTGTTCTCTCTCACTAGGGATGAGTTAATGTGCTTGGTGCTACTCAGTTATCACTCAAGTATCTGTGTATTCGGATGCACTGGTTACTCAGCAAGCATTTGGTGGTGCTCTATATAAAACTCAAATTCCCTGCGCATCACTGTAATTCTGTAACCATCTTGGTTGTGGCATTACTCTGATTGGCTGGCCGTGTGACATCACCAAAGGTTATAAAAGAACAGATGCCACCCAGCTCTGCACACTGATGCCATTGTATAGCTCTGTGACACTTTGTATTGGAGGGAGAGAGTGTTTGTATAGGCCTGTGTCTACATGGTGTAACAAATCAGAGCCCTGTAGTGTTGATACTGGTGCTGAAGGTGAACCATCATACTAACAGCCCTTCTAACAAATAATTGTTTGCTTTGCTATTTGTTTGACATACAATGTGCATGTAACAACCCTGCTGGCATCACTGCATGGCCTCCCATTCCTCACACACCTACTTGCTCACTGCTCTGGATCATGCTGTGATTTCTGTCTGCTGACAGCTCCAGGCTCTGTACCTCTTGCATTCTATCTGTGCTCTGCATGTCTCCTGGCTGTGTCCATAGGGGGGCGGCGTTAGGTACACCTGACTGACCAATTACCATTAGCCCTCTAGTATTTAAGGCAGCTCCACCCTGTGGATGTTACCTATGCAATGTGTAAACTCAGTTAGTGTATAGCTACCGAGCTGCCAGGTCTTGCTTTGTGCTTCTCCATCTTGGAGGCTTCACTCCTAGCTTTGCCGTGTACCTATTTGTCCACCCTCCTGGAGGCAGAATATCCTGGTCTCTGTGCTATTGTTCCTGACCTTGTCTTGTACCTGTTTGTCCGCCCTTCAGGAGGTAGAATATCCTGGTCCCTGTGTCTTTGTCCCTGTACCTTGTCTTGTGTCATTTCCTTGTCTGAACTCTGTCCTACCTCTGTCTTAGTCTCCTTGTCTGTGGTTTCCATCCCTGCTGTGTCTTACCTAGTGTTCTCTCTGAATCTCTTTCTGCCTCTTGTCCGCACTCCTGCGGTTCTGCTCTGCTTTGCTCCTGCTGCTGCAGCAATCTCTTGCTGCAGCTCCTCTCCGCATATCTTGCGGTACCGCTTTGCTTTGCTCCTGCCACTGCAGAACCTCTTGTTGCTCTACAGCCCTCCTCCGCTGCCTTGTGGTTCTCCTCCTGTTCCTCCATACACCATTCCTTCCAGTCAGTTCCAGTATTTGTATTTGCTGTGTGAACAGGTCTCTACCTGTTCCTCCGTACATCATTCCATCCAATCAGCATCAGTTCCTGCATTTGCTGTGTGAACATCCTGTGTCTCATCCGTGCCTGCCTGCCCAGTGTCTCTTCCATGCTTGCCTGCCCAGTGTCTCATCCGTGCCTGCCTGTCCTGTGTCTCATCCGTGCCTGCCTACCCTGTGTCTCAGCTGTGCCACCGTCTCCCCAAGTGGGATCAGCAGCCACAACAAGACACCACCATGGAGTGGTACCTGGCAGCTGCCTGCCGCACAAGCCTGACCTCACCATCAGAGGCTCCAGTGAAGAACGAGGCAGCTGTCTTAGTCATGCCCCTACCAGGGTAGTCTGGTTTATGGCACAGTGGGGCCACAACCCCCCTGTTCATGCCCACCAGTCAGGGCGTGAGCGTGACAGTGCATTTAGTGTAGGGAGTAAGAGAGTTTCACAAGAGCAATGAGAGTAACGGAATACAGTCTGTAGACAGGGATTAGGGCTGTAAATCCTATAAATCAGACCAAAAACCACACAAAAAGGGTTAACGGATATAGGACAGAGTATAACGTGCAAACACAAAATAGAAATCAAATAAGAAAAAGACTGAACAGCCCTAATCCCTAGAAATCAAATAAGGAAAAGTGCACTACTCAAAGTAATAGAAAAATACCAAACTTTATTCGATGACAGGTTAAAGTGCATAATGCAACGGACTACAGTACATGGAAATACCAAAAGGGGAATAATACCCATATTTGTATATAGTGGAAACTGGAGTCACATGAACATAAGTAACAGCGTCCAAGACACTACAATAAACAAAATAAATTTCCCAAGTTAATACCTGATGGGACTGTGTTACTGCTAACCCCAACGCGCGTTTTGGTGCCGTGCCTTCTTCCGGGGGTCTGGCATCACACATCAGGAAGCAGTATTTATATAAATAGCAACCAATAAAAGTGGTAGAAAGGGAAACCTGCAGCTCACAATGCGGCGCATGCCTGACCCGCCAACCCGGAAGTAAAAGGCTCCCGAGGGCGTCATCAGCGAGGAGGGAGCGCGACACTCCATCTACGCCCACCAACCACGTGAGCAAGCTGAGAGCACGACCCCGGCCATAGCCGATTACAGATGCCATCGGCATAGCAACCAACAGGCGGCGAGTCCGCATGCGCTCGGAGCGCAGAAGGAAAGGACATAATCTAAAGTGCAGTACAGAGCATACACAGCCATGGCCATAGCTAAACATGAACGCTGTCGGCACAAAAAACCAACAGGCAAGTGACCATAAGTTCAAGTACAAAAGGGACTTGGAAAGAATCCATATATAAAGTGCAATACAAACATATTAGTGAAAACACAAAAATATACGACAATGAAAACTATGAAATACATAGATACTATAATAATAATTAACAATAATTATTATATAAAAATATATAAATTTTATAAATATTATGAGTGTGCCGACAAAGATAATAACAATGAATCTAATATAAGACATGATGGAAAAATATAAACAACATATATACAATAGGTGAAGTGAACATAGGATATGCATAATTAAAGTTTCTCCTCTTCTCATAAAAAAATTGCTGGACTACATTTCTCACCCATACACTATTCCATGGTCTGAGATACATTTCTATGTTATCTAAGATGCCAAAAAAGGGAAAAAAAATTGTTGGATTACATTTCTCACCCATACACTATTCCATTGTCTGGGTTACATTTCAGTGATATCTAACACTACAAAAAAACATTTAAAAAACTGTCTGGATTACATTTCTTACCCATACACTATTCAGTGGTTGGGGGTATATTTCTGTGATCCATAAAACTGAAAAAAAAACATTAAAAAGTTTTTCAGGGTTAAATTTCTCAGCCATAAAGTATTCTGTTGTCTGGGGTGCATTTTTGTGATATCTAACATTCTAAAAATGGTAAAAAAAAAAATTGCTGGACTACATTTCTTACCCATACACTTTTCTATGGTCTGGGTTACTTTTCTGTGATATCTAACACTACAAAAAAAAATTAAAAAATTGACTGAATTACATTTCTCACCCATACACAATTTTGTGGTCTGGATTACATTTCTGTGATCTACAAAAACTGAAAAAAAAGCATTAAAAAGTTTTTCAGGGTTAAATTTCTCAGCCATACAGTATGCTGTGGTCTGTGTTACATTTCTGCGATATCTAACACTACAAAAGAGCTTTATAAAAATGGTTGGATTTCATTTCTCACCCATACACTTTTCTGATGTCTGGGGTACATTTCTGTGTTACATAACACTCCAAAAAAAGCGTTTTAGAATATTTTACTGTATTCAATTAGTAATTAGAGATAAGCGAGTACTAAAATGCTTGGGTGTTCGCAGCTCGAACCAAGCAATTCCTAACACTCGCATGCTCATTTCAAGTAACGAATATAATGGTAGACAGTAGGGAAGCCTAGCTTTTTTTCCAGCAGACCCTACAAAGAGGTCTTGGTGACAGTGAAATTGTTCAAATGGATGGGTAAAGTGCTAAATGGAAGGAAAACAGCATAGGCAAGAATCCAGGAAGTATCTCTGACTCCCAGATGGCTGCTGACAACTATTTATATAGTTACATAGTTACGTAGGTTGAAAAAAGACCTAGGTCTATCAAGTTCTACCTTTCTCCACCAATTGTACATTTCGTCACTAATTTAACTACAACCCACAATGTTAGCTCTTTCACCGCCACCACCACTTCCTCCTCAACTTTCTTCTCCACTTGCACGTCCACCTCCTGGTTCACAATTATACGTTTTTAATCTTTTTATTCTCTGTTATTTTAAGTAATTTCCCAATCCACATTTATTTGGAGGGCAATTGTCCTGTTCTTATCTCATTTAGCTTCCATTTCAGCCCCCTAACCCTTACACCTACCATTTTACAGCCATTTTACAGCATTGAAGGTTCTGATCCTCATTGACTTGAATGGGATTTAAAGTCCAGGGGCAAGTTTGGTTGAAGTTCGGGTCCTGAACCAGACTTTTTAAAAAGTGTGCCTGAACGTGGTTCGCTCAACACTATACAGTGGGGGAAATAAGTACTTGATCCCTTGCAGATTTTGTAAGTTTGCCCACTGACAAAGACATGAACAGTCTATAATTTTAAGGGTAGGTTAATTTTAACATTGAGTAGTAGAATATCAAAAATAAAATCCAGAAAATAACAGTGTATGAATTATATAACTTTATTTGCATTTTGCAGTGAGAAATAAGTATTTGATCCCTTTGTCAAACAAGACTTAATAGTTGGTGGCAAAATCCTTGTTGGCAAGCAAAGCAGTCAGATGTTTTTAGTAGTTGATGATGAGGTTTGGGCACATCAGAAGGAATTTTGATCCACTCCTCTTTGCAGGTTATCTCTAAGGCATTAAGATTTTGAGGCTGTCGCTTAGCAAGTTGGAGCTTCAACTCCCTCCATAAGTTTTCTATGGGATTAAGGTCTGGAGACTGGCTAGGCCACTCCATGAACTTAATTTGCTTCTTTTTGAGCAATTCTTTTGTTGCCTTGGCTGTATGTTTTGGGTCATTGTCTTGCTGGAAGACCCAGCCACCACCCATTTTTAATGTCCTGTTAGAGAGAATCAGGTGGGCACTCAGGATTTTATGGTACATGGCTCCATCCATTCTCCCATTGATGCGGTAAAGTAGTCCTGTGCCCTTAGCAGGAGAAACACCCCAAAAACATGATGTTTCCACCTCCATGCTTGACAGTGGGGATGGTGTTCTTTGGGTCATAGGCAGCATTTCTCTTCCTCCAAACACGGCAACTTGAGTTAATGCCAAAGAGCTCAATTTTTGTCTCATCTGATCATAGCACCTTCTCGAAATCATGCACAGAATCATCCAGGTGTTTATTGGCAAACTTCAGAGAGGCCTGCACATGTGCCTTCCTGAGCAGGGGGACCCTGCGGTGACTGCAGAATTTTAAACCTTTACGGTGTAATGTGTTACCAATGGTTTTCTTGGTGACTGTGGTCCCAGCTGCCTTGAGATCATTAACAAGTTCCCTGCATGTAGTTTTAGGCTGATCTCTCACCTTTCTCATGATCAAGGATACCCCACGAGGTGAGATTTTGTATGGTGCCCCAGATTGATGTATTTTGTATTTCTTCCATTTTCTTAATATTGCAACAACAGTTGTCTCCTTCTCACCCAGCACCTTACGTATGGTTTTGCAGCCCATTCCAGCTTTGTGCAAGTCTATGATCTTGTCCCTGACATCCTTAGAAAACTCTTTCGTCTTGCCTATGTTGTAGAGGTTAGAGTCTGACTAATTAATTGAGTCTGTGGACATGAGTCTTTTATAAAGGTGACTATGTGAAACAGCTGTCTTTAATGCACCTAATGAGTTGATTAGGAGCGTCTAACTGTGTTAATGGTTGATAGGGGATCAAATACTCATTTCTAACTACTAAATGCAAATAAATGTATATAATTTATACAATTTGATTTTCTGGATTTTATTTTTGATATTCTAGCTCTCAATGTTAAAAGGATCAAATAATTAAAAGTTAAAAGCACAGATATTTGTGAAGTGCGTCCAATTACAGACATTAAATGTTTGTAGTTTTTAAACTATGTTGTTTTCTATTTGCCTTACTAGTTCTAAAAATATGAACCTTAGTTTGTGAGCTTCTCTTAGGTGCCAGGAGGTAGAAAGGGAAATCCATCTGTTAAGTAAAATTAAAGCACTTTGAAATTTGCCAACTTCAGAATGATTGTGGTTGATATGAAACCAGCATTTTTTGTTGCACTTGCTCTGCCAGTTTAGCTTAAAGCCTCTGTTTCGTGCTGACATTCCCAATACAATAAAGTAATCCAAATTTTATTTGTATATGCTTCATATGAATGATTAATTGCATTTTCAGATATTACCCAATATTTTTATTTAATTATTTATTTTTCTTTATACAAAAAATGTTTATAAAATTTATTTTGCTAGTAGAGTGGACAACACAACGTACACAACAGCCCCTTTGCTCTTGCTTTTGGCAATTCCCAGCGCATGTACAGTATTTGGTTGAATGTGCTTGGAGAGCTGGCTTAAAAAATGTCATTTTCCTATGCCATTTCCCCTTTTTCAATTAAAGGGGTTATTTCATGCTGTGTTTTTAAGAGAACACCGCTCCTCAGCCTCCTGGCTTGCACTGGTCGAGGGTTGGTGTGCTGGTGCACTGCGGTGATGAGCATTGTTTAGCCACTGAGCCAAATTGTCAAATTGTGCACTTTCCAGTGTAGCAAGAAGAGGCAGCTTTATTTCTTTAGCATTGTAGGAGTGCTGGAAATCTGAAGATCTGGCAATCCTGCCGTCTTCAGTGCAGCGTTGGATGACAGCACTAGACAAGGATTGTTCAGGTAGGTTTCTAAATATGTTTTTTTTTATTAGAAAATATGGTTAGAATTTGGTATACTCCTGAAAAAACTTTGAAATGGGTTCTGAAGGCACAAGTGCTCTCAGCTATAGTGTCCAACGAAGAGCCTACTATAGCTGTAATCCAAGAGCAGAGGGGAGCAGATGTGAAGTGTTTCCTTAAGAAATTACTTTGCATGATTTGCCACTTTCAGGGAATGTATAGGAGCAACACGTACCATAATTAAACTTTATTTTCTCTTTTAAAGGGAATCTGTCAGCTGAATTTTTCACCCTAAACTATTTAAATGCACATGTATCTCTTTCAAAGATTAGCCTAGTGTGGTGTAGTGACCCATGCTTCAGCTAGGGGGCGCTGTATATGCTCCTCGGGATATGCATGGAGGCGTGTTTTGGATGGAAAGACAGTCCCTGACATGGTTGTAAATGGCAGGTATGTGTCGCAGAGCTTCTCTGCACAGTAAGCCAGGAATGTTGTTCTGGGACTTGTAGTCCTACAAGAGTTCTGTTTATTTTCTAAGGTGGCTTACAGGGTTAGCTTGTGAGCTGGTTGGGACTGGCTAACCACACATACACCGCCCACTAGTGGTTGTGAGAGAAGGACCTGTGATGAGGTCATGTGCATGTGACCAGACCATGTGCTCCATACCTCAGCTGGGGAGTGGCTACAGGTATGTAAGGAAGTGTTTGGCACATGGAGAAAAAGACTGAGTAGTGGAGTCTGAGACTGTGAGAAGTCTGTGAGTGTGCTGGGAGTCTGTCAGGCTGGACAGAGCTCCCTGACATCCAGGCTGGATGTCGCACAGACTGAGGAGGCAAGGCTGGCGAGCTTGAGCCAGCGGAATGGAAGGTCTTGAAAACCGTGGTGACACTGATCGGGATCAGAGTGAAGAGTGAAGTGTGGATTGGATACCTCTGAGATTGAGGGATCCGGGAACCTGCTAGGCCAACAGGTGACAGACAGGAGTCTGTGGTGTGATGACCGGGGTCATGAAGACTGTGTTCAAGTCGTGAGAAGTATTGGTAAGAAAGAGACGGTTTGGTTTTTGCTGGATACCTCTGAGGCTGAGGTCTCCAGGAACCTGTGTGGCCGATGCCAACAGGTAATGGTCTTGAAAACCGTGGTATGCTGATCGGGATCAGAAAGAAGTATTTGTGAGATACAGACTGTGTTTGGTGTTTGCTGGATGCCTCTGAGGACAGGAGGTCTCCAGGAACCTGTGTGGCCGATGCCAAAAGGTAACGGTCTTGAAAACCGTGTTATGCTGAACGGGATCAGTGAGAAGGATTATTGACAGAAAGACTGTATTTTTGTGTTAAGTTTGCTGTAATAAACGAAATGGACTATTGTTTTAACCCTGAGCGTGCCAGTGTTTACCTCGAAGACCAGCAAAGCGAGTGATCCCCATCCACACACAGGGTGGAACGTCACACTAGCAATACCTTTACATGGCTTGTCCATTTCTCCTTTACTGAGAAATCAGCATTGAAATTGATATGCAAATGAGGCTGAAGAACTATTTGTAGGCCTCTGTCACTCCAGCTCTATTCACCCACTTAGTGCTGCCTCCTCCTGCTTTACTGGATGGAGTTTAACTTTCATAAAGAATTACACAGCCATTTTGGCATGTATTTTCAGAGTAGGTACCCAGATGTATAGGGACTAACAGATCTATTTAGTAATGTATTCAGTTTAGGTTGTAAAATCTGGTGACAGATCTGCTTTATTGCAGCTGATAAATTAGTATAGTGAGGTATATTTCAACCTGTCTACCCCTGCACAGAAAGCGGTCAATCAGTGGTGTGGGCGGTGTTATTCAGGGCTCAACATTCACAGAATTGGTAGACTTGCAGCAGATAAAAGAAATTTTAATCAAAACCACAGCAACCAGCAAAGTGATACATCTCTAGTATCAAGGTCTCCATCCATACATCATGATGCTCTCAGATGGTGTATAAAAAACACTTAAGGACTCCTTTTCTTGCTGTACAAAGTTAATAGATTATTGCTACAAGCTACCATGGAGATACTAAATAGTTGGCACTCAATAAGTTAATATATACTATATATGTAATCAATATACTTAACCTTTTTCCATATGTAGCCAATGTTACATAAATGACTGCCTTTTCTCTGCATGGTTTTCACAATCAGAGTCTCTTTACTTTCTGCTCAGGTCTTTTCATCTAAGTACCACCTGTATTACACATTATAACTAAAGATTATCAATTTGATCTGTTGAGAATTGCTTTAGAGTCAAATTTTTTATAGAGTTAGGGCCAGGAATATTTGAAACTTTAACTAAAAGGGTTTAACCAAAATATCCTGTGAAACTTTTGGAATTACAACCATTTTTCTATAAAGCCTCCTCATTTCAGGGGCTCAAATGTAATTGGACAAATTAATTTTACCATAAATAAAATGTTAATTTTTAATACTTTGTAAAGACTCCTTTGCATGCAATGAATTCCTGAAGTCTCAAAGCCATGGATGTCACCAAAGGCTGAGTTTCTGCTTTTGTGATGCTTTACCGGGCCTTTACTGCAGCTGATTTCACTTGTTGCTTGTCTGTGGGTCTTTCTGACTTTAAGTTTTGTCTCAACCATGTGAAATGCTGCTCAATGAGGTTGAGAACTGGTAATGACACGCCCATTGCAAAATATTTCACTTCTTTACCTTAAAAACTCATGGGTTGCTTTTGCAGTACATTTTGGGTCATTGTCCATCTGGTGTGCTTTGGATCATGAGCTGTTCCAAGACTTCATCATACTTTGTTTTTCCCACCATTCTGGTACAGGTTGATCTTAGTTTCATCTGTCCAAAGAATACGTTTCCAGAACTGGGTTGGCTTCTTTAGATGTTTTTTGGCAAAGTCTAATCTGGCTTTTCTATTTTTAAGGCTGACAAATGGTTTGCATAATGTGGTGAACCCACTGTACTTGCTGTCATGAAGTCTTCTCTTATGGTAGACTTATATACTGAAACACCTATTTCCTGGAGAGAGTTGGTGGATGTCGTGAAGGAGTTTTTCCTCCCCATGGAAAGGATTCTCCAATCATCCACCACTGTTCTCTTTTGTGGATGTCAAGACCTTTTTGAGTTCCTGGTGTACTTTTTCTTTTGCAGAGTGTGCCAAAGTGTTGATTTGGCCTCTCCTAACATTTCTGCTATCTATTTGATGGATTTCTTCTTTTTTTACAGCCTAATGATGGTCTCTTTCTGATCTATTGCTCGCTCCTTTGACCACATGTTGTGGGTTCATAGCAACAGCTTCCAAATGTGAATGTCACACCTGGAATCAGCTCCAGACTTTTTACCTGATTAATTGACGATGGATTAATAGTGGGAACAGCTCATGCAGCCCATTAAAGAGCTTTTGAGATAATTGACCTTTGGTACCTTGAAAAAGAGGCAGCTTGATATTAAAGAGCTGTAATTTCTAAACCCTTATATGGGTGCGAGTGCGCCAAAAACAGTGATGGGAGCTGTCCCAATACTGTAGATTAATACTGGTCTGAGTGCTATGCGATGTTTTATCGTATGGCACTCGTCTGTATTCATCGCTAGTGTGACTCTGCCTTAAGCTCATAATGATTATATAACTGTATCTTAAATTTTGTTTGGTAAACATGAAAAATGCTATAACTTATCACTCTTTAATTGTAATTTTCATGTTCAGATGAATTTGAGCAGTTTGCATTTGGATCTGGATTTGTATTTGCACAGATCTCTACAAAAAATGACTGGCACCATGTCACACATTGCTGAATATTACATCAATCAGAAAGTGGGGTCACGCCATCAGGCAAAGCCTTGCAGGTTTCCCCATAATGCCTTGTAACTATTATAAAGCATATTTTAGTGCAGCAATCAGGGGAGAATAACATATAGAAGATGAAAAAGGTAAAGTGAATGCCACTTTAGGGTTTTACAGTCAATCACAGACATTCAGCTACTCTAAAAGATGAGGGCCAGCCAAGTAGCACCATTTCAGGATTTTTAAGCCCAGGATTAGTAATCAGTGTGCTCAGCTCATTACCACATAATGATATAAATAGATCTAAATTAGAGTGAGGTGTGCTGCTGCAGCACTAAAAAGCAGGAAATAATAGAGGCAGTCTCAGTCTGTGCATAATAATATACAGATTCAAATGATAGGGAGGTGCTGGACCTGCAGAGTCTATATGAATTAATCTCATGATATAATTCAGTACAGCACCTACAGCTATTTTTTTTTATTATTGACACACTGCAAAAGGGGAAGACAGTTTAATACCCCTTTGTCCTAATTTTCCAATTGAGGAAAAATAATAAAACTAGGGCTCCTCTCCCAGAGAAAGTGTTCATCTTGGCTTGTAAGATGGACAAGCCATAAGCGACATCTTATTGCATGTCTTTTGGTAAAGTAGTTTTTATTTTTTTTTATTTTAAAAAGGAAAGCTAATTCTCAGCTTTCCAGAGATTTAAATGTAACTCTCTATCTCACAAAGTGTGCATATTTTTAAAAAGTTTAATAATTTTTTGCACACTTGTTTTAACCTGTTAATGTAATATCATGAACATAGGTTATCAGGACCATCAGTATGGGCAGCACAGTGGCTCAGTGGTTAGCACTGCAGCCTTGCAGCGCTGGGGTCCTGGATTCAAATCTGACCAAAAACAACATCTGCAAGGAGTTTGCATGTTCTCCCCATGTTTGCGTGGGTTTCCTCCCACGTTCCAAAGACATATTGATAAGGAATTTAGATTGTGAGTCCTATCAGGGACAGTGCTAATAATGTCTGTAAAGTGCTGTGGAATTAATGGGGCTATACAAATGAGTAAAATAAACATGTACGTGTCAAAATTGTGTCAAGTGAACAACGTGACTCGCGGCTTGGAAAGAAATGGATGAGACACGCTAAATGTAAGGCAGCTGAGACATCAGAGCAACAGGAATGTCGTCTTCACAAGAATCGGATAAGGCAGGCTGAAGAAAGGAATAAGGAAACATCTGAACAAAAAGATGAAAGTTGTGAAAATGTCTGCATACGACATATGCAACGTGTGCAAAGATGTAGGCAGGCTGATTTGAGTTTGGAAGCATTTCACTACAACCCAATTCAAGACTATAGGTCACATCAGAAAGTCATAATTGGCAAAATGGACATAATATGCAAACATTGTCAAGCAAAGAAGTTTAACTTGGAATCACCTGGTATGTGCTGCTCAAATGGCAAAGTCAGTTTGCCACCTTTAGATCTACCTCCTGAACCACTTCTTTCATACATGTCAGGAGCAACTCTCGAGTCCAAGCATTTTCTGCAAAATATTAGGAGATACAATTCATCTTTCCAGATGACATCCTTTGGTATGACAGCTGTACTCCAGGAAGCAGGATTTATGCCAACTTTTAAAGTCCAGGGCCAAATATATCACAAAATCATTTCAATGCTTCCTGTAGCAAATGAAGATCCAAAGTTTTTACAAATGTATTTTTGGGAGACCAACAAATGCAAGCTGATAGACGATGTGAAGCTATACTTGAGACAAAAAAAGAGATTGTGTTGAATTTGCAAAGATTTTTCCATCAGCACATCAGTTTGTAAACTTTTTCAAAATAGCCTTAGAAAGAATGCCAAGTGATGAATATCAAGTTGTAATAAGAGCAGACAAGAAACCGGTTGGCGAGAATGAAAGGCGATTTAATTCTCCCACTGTTAACGAAGTAGCTAATGTAATGGTCGGACAGGACTTTCAAAGTCGAGATATAATTATTCAGCGACGAAGCGACAATCTTCAACATATTGCAGAAACACATAGATCATATGATGCTCTGCAATATCCGATAATATTTTGGAATGGCCAAGATGGCTATCACTTTAATCTAACACAGACTGATCCCAAGACTGCTAGGCCAACCAATAAAAAAATATCATCTATGGACTTTTATGCCTACCAAATAATGATCAGACATGAGTCTTCTAACCACATTTTACAATGTAGGCAACTTTTTCATAAATTTATAGTTGATATGTATGCCAAGGTGGAAAGTGAGCGTCTTTTGTACATACAATTGAACCAACAAAAGCTTAGAGTGGATGAATACATTCATTTAAGGGATGCTGTTGCTAATGATGGCAACATGGCTAACATTGGGTGTATGTTTATTTTACCGGCTACGTATATTGCAAGTCCCATATATATGCATGAGTATGCTCAGGACATCATGACATATGTTCGGATATATGGTCGTCCTGATTTGTTTATTACAGTTACATGTAATCCAACTTGGCCAGAGATAAGGGAAGAGGTTCCGAATGGTCATGGCCCCTCTGATCGACATGATTTAACAGCAAGGGTTTTTGAACAAAAACTGATCAAGCTAATGGACGTAATTACAAAGAGTTACATTTTTGGTGAAAGTCAGTGTTGGATGTATTCAATTGAGGGCAAAAAAGAGGTCTTTCACATGCTCATTTACTGATATGGCTAAAGGATAAGATAGGCCCTGATCAAATTGACAGTGTTATTTCTGCTGAGCTTCCAAATCCAGAAGAGGACCCGGTACTTTTTGAAACAATTTCTAAAATTATGATCCATGATGTGGGTCACTTAACCCAAAATCGTCATGTCTGAAGGAAGGAAAATGTACTAAAAAGTATCCTCGCATCTTGATTATAGAAACACAAGCAGGAGATGATGGTTATCCTCTTTACAGAAGACGGAAAACTGAACAGGGAGGATATACTGCAACAATCAGATTAAAAAGGGTTAAACAAAACACAGATATTGAAATAGATAATTGTTGGTTTGTACCTTACTCTCCACTGCTTTCAAAAATGTTTGATGCACACATTAACGTAGAATATTGTAACTTGTTAAGTCAATTAAATACATTTGCAAATATGTTAACAAAGGCAGTGATATGGCAGTTTTCTAGCTAGAGATTCCAAAATGTACATCTGATGAGATTATGCAGTATCAGATGGGAAGGTACATAAGTAGTAATGAAGTTGTGTGGCGATTACTACATTTTCCCATCCATGAAAGACAGCTGACTGTAGTTCATCTCAGTGTCCTTCTTGAAAGTGGACGAGTTTATTTTACTCCCAACAATGCAGAGGAAAGAGCTGCTCGACCACCCAATACAACATTGACAGCTTTCTTTCTCCTATGTCAAGCAGATCCACTTGCAAGGACTTTATTATATTCAGATGTTTCAAAATATTATACATGGAATAAATAGAGAAAAGTATTTAGCAAAAAGTAACAAGGTGCAAGGGTCCCAGGATGGGACGGACATTCCAATGATGCTCTTGGACGTGTGTATACAGTGCATCCAAACAACGCAGAGTGTTACTACCTCCGATTAATGCTTCACATTGTCTGTGGGCCAACTTCTTTCACAGATTTGAAAGTAGTTGATGGAGAGCTGTGTCAAACTTATAGGGAAGCATGTCAAAAGCGTGATCTGATCGAAGACGATCAACACTGGGACATGACATTGCAGGAAGTATCTCTCACTCCCTTTCCACCTCAACTAAGAGACCTGTTCGCTATAATAATTACAACCTGTGCACCTTCCAATCCCTGTGCGCTTTGGGACAAATACAAAGAATATCTTAGTGAAGATATTCTTAGAGTACAAAGGAGAGTTATTCCAGACTTAGACTTAAATTTCACTGCTGACATATTCAACAAAGCCCTCCTGATGTTAGAAGAAGGGTGCATATCTATCAATAGTAAAACTCTAATAGAATTAGCTTAACCAGCACTATATCGACCAGACTTTGATATTATGAGCAGAGATATTCTGCAATAAAAAAGCTATGATTTGTAAAATTGTAAAGAATTTGTCATATTAAATAAGCCTCTTTTGGTTGATGACTAGAGTTGAGCGATACTTTCCGATATCCTAAAGTATCGGAATCGGAATGGTATCGCCGATATCACTAAAAAATCGGCGATACCCGATACCGATACCGGAAGTCCCATGTAAGTCTATGGGAACAAAATATCGCAACTAAAAAAACCCCATTCTTTCCTTTTAAACACTAAATATACACACATAGAATACATATATATATATACATGTCATTGTGACATATATATACATATATGTATAGTTTATACACTTCTACATAGTAAAATATCCTTTGATTCAATTGCCGGGTAAAGCCGGCTTCAGTCAAAAGACAGAAGCACCCGACATGAAATGACACTTGGTGTACATAGGGTTAACCATGTCTTTTCATGTCGTTTGCTATCTAATTTGCACAAACAATTAAATCAGACTATGTGTGCAAAATTTCACACCTGTAGGGGTTAATTAAAGGTGTAAATTCGTTGTAAAAAAAACGGACTTTTTTGCTACGAATTTACACCTTTAATTAACCCCTACAGGTGTGAAATTTTGCACACATAGTCTGATTTAATTGTTTGTGCAAATTAGATAGCAAACGACATGAAAAGACATGGTTAACCCTATGTACACCAAGTGTCATTTCATGTCGGGTTCTGCATTTTCACAAAAGCCGGCAATTGAATTAGCGGCTATTATACTATGTAGAAGTGTATGAACTACAAATATAAATATATATATATATGTGTCACAAATTCAATGACATGTATATATATATATATGAGGTGTAAAATTGCTGAAAAAAAATGCGTGGGCTCCCGCCCTATTTTCGCAACCAGACAGACAAAGCCAGTGAGTGGGGGCAGATAATAATAGCCCAGAGAGGGACCATTATTTTTGGCCCCCCCCTGGCTACTTAACATCTGCCCCCAGACACCCCAGAAAGGGCAAATCTCTAATTAGATTTGCCCTTTCTGGCACTTTGCCCGTCTATTCGCATTGCCCTGTAGCGGTGGCGAATGGGTTAATAAGGGGTTAAAATGACCTTGCAATTGAAAGGTCACTTTAAGCCAGGTTAATAATTGAGAGCTGTCAATTAGACAACTATCAATTATTAATCCTATTGTATGAAAGAAAAATCAAACACACACACTTTAATAAAAAAGAAGTTTAATGAAATAATCACACAGTTTTTGACCATATTTTATTTACCTGCTAAAACCATTTCCTGTAATAAAAATAAAATAAAAAAGCAAAATTATTCTTACCTATCCCATGCACAGTCAGGTCCCACGGTGAAATCCTTCAGAAAGGGTTAATGTTTACTGCAGGGACCGCAGCTAATGCTGCAGCCTCACAGTAAACCCCAAATGAATGAGTTCCTCTCCTGCCTGACAGGAGAGTAAAGGCTGGGTGTCACATAACGATACACCAGCGATCCCGACAACGATATGCACTTGTCAGGATCGCTGGTGTATCGCTACATGATCGCTGCTGAGCTGCCAAACAGGCAGCTCAGGCAGCGATCTGGGACAGCGACACTGCGGGTAACATCGCTTAAGGGCCCGTCTCACATAGCGATATCGCTACCGAGATCGCTGCTGAGTCACTAGTTTTGTGACGCAGCAGCGAGCTCACCAGCGATATCGCTGTGTGGGGACATTCAGCGACGATCAGCCCCCCTGCCGGGTATCGCTGATCGTCGCAGAAATGTCAGGACCTTTTTTTGATCGCTGGTTTCCCTCTGACAGGCACGCATCGCTGCGTGTGACAGGCGGGAGACCAGAGATCCGCTGGTAACCAAGGTACACAGCGGGTTTCCAGGCACCGCGCAGCGCTTGGAAACCCGCTGTGTACCTTGGATACCAGCTCCCTGCATCAGGGCGCTGGTATCCAAGGTACACAGCGGGTTTCTAGGCACAGCCCCGCGCCTGGAAACCCGCTGTGTACCTTGGTTACCAGCGGATCGCTGGTCTCCCGCCTGTCACACGCAGCGATGTGTGCCTGTCAGCGGGAAACCAGCGATCAAAAAAAGGTCCTGACATTTCAGCGACGATCAGCGATACCCGGCAGGGGGGCTGATCGTCGCTGAATGTCACACACAGCGATATCGCTGGTGAGCTCGCTGCTGCGTCACAAAACTAGTGACTCAGCAGCGATCTCGGTAGTGATATCGCTATGTGAGACGGGCTCTTAAGTGGAAAGCTTAATTGATTGCTTTCCACTTTCACTTCAGGTCAGCCAGGGACACAATCAGTGACGTCAGAGGGAACTGATTAACAAAAATAGGGGTTCCCTTCGAAAAAAAAATGGCGTGGGGTCCCCCTATTTTTGTTAACCAGCCAGATGAAGCAGACCGCTGAGGCCTGGATTTTCAGGCTGTTAAGGAGCCAAGATCCATGGACCTTGCCAGCCTGATAATACCAGGCCACAGCAGTCTGCATATCTTGGCTGATTAACAAAAATAGGGGATCCCCTCGAAAAAAATTGGCGTGGGGTCCCCCCTATTTTTGTTAACCAGCCAGATGAAGCAGACCGCTGAGGCCTGGATTTTCAGGCTGTTAAGGAGCCAAGATCCATGGACCTTGCCAGCCTGATAATACCAGGCCACAGCAGTCTGCATATCTTGGCTGATTAACAAAAATAGGGGATCCCCTCGAAAAAAATTGGCGTGGGGTCCCCCCTATTTTTGTTAACCAGCCAGATGAAGCAGACCGCTGAGGCCTGGTTTTTCAGGCTGGTAAGGATCCAATATCCATGGACCTTGCAAGCCTGATAATACCAGGCCACAGCAGTCTGCTTAGCTTGGCTGGTTAACAAAAATAGGGGATCCCCTCGAAAAAAAAACGGCGTGGGGATCCCCCCTATTTTTGTTAACCAGCCAAGTAAAATGCAGACTGCTGCGGCCTGGTATTAAAAGACTGTCAAGGCCCATGGATTTTGGCCCTCAACAGCCTGATAATACCAGGCTACAGCAGCCCCACATTTGGCGCATCAAAAGATGTGCGAATTGTGGCACTTTACCCGGCTCTTCCCACTTGCCCTGTAGCGGTGGCAAGCGGGGTAATAAGGGGTTATTGTCACCGTTGATTGCACGGTGACAATAAGCCCGGTTAATAATGGAGAGGTGTCAATAAGACACCGATCCATTATTAATCCCAAAGTTATTAAATGTATAAAAAAAAGACAAAGCAAGAAAAAGTATTTTAATGAAATAAAAGAGACAACACAGTTTTCATTTCTTTTATTACACTCTCATTCCTGCGACGCCATCGATCTCCTGTAAAAAAAGAAAAAAAACAAACCAACAGTATACCACCTGTCCGACGCAGTCCAGAACGACAGTCCCACGACGATCCAGCTGTGCTACATCGCAATGACAGGCAGAGCCTGTCATCGCGACGCAGCACAGCTGATTACCTGCTTCCCGGCGGTGACGTCATCGGACTGACTGCTTTACGGCCGGGATTACCCAGCAGTCACTGCAGTTATCGCGAGAAACTGCATGTGACCGCCGGGGAAAGAAGATGGCGGCCATGAAGCAGTCCGGGATGTGACCGCCGGAGATCTTCTGCCAGGTAAGTGCCGCTGACTCCTGACAGACCCGACCGACGGACACTGACAGTGACAGTGACAATCCCGATTCCGGTATCCGATAAGACGAAAATATCGGAACTCGGAATCGGAATTCCGATACAGCTAATATCGGCCGATACCCGATATTTGCAGTATCGAAATGCTCAACACTATTGATGACCAAAGATCGGCCTATATGGCAATTATGGCTCTGATTTCCAGTGGAAATGGGGGACTATTTTTTCTAGATGTATCAGGAGGTACCGGTAAAACATTTTTAATTAATTTGCTGCTTGCAGAAATTCGCTCAAACAATGACATTGCCTTGGCTGTTGCATCATCTGGGATTGCGGCAACTCTTTTAGATGGAGGGCGCATGGCTCATTCAGCACTAGGATTGACCTTTAATCTAGCGCTGTCAGAAACTCCTGTCTGTTATATCACTAAGGGCTCTGGGAAAGCTAAGGTATTACAACCTTGCAAAGTAATTGTTTGGGATGAATGTACCATGGCACACAAGAAAGCAGTCGAAGCCCTTGATCGCACCTTGAAAGATCTGCGGGGAACTGATCGTTTAATGGGGAGAATTGTAATTTTTGCAGGTGACTTCTGCCAGACATTACCTGTTCTTAAGGGAGCAACACCAGCAGATGAGCTGAATGCTTGTCTAAAATCTGTGTTATGGGTTGCGGAACGCATCAAATAAATATAAATAGAAGGTGCGTTCGCAGCCCGGGGTTCACCGTGCAGGCAGAACCTGCTGCTAGTAAGATGGTTCAGTAGGTGGTATGAGCGAACTCTGTTATCCCGCAGAGTCGCAGATATGGCCGCCGTAGCACTATATGGCGAAGTGAGCAAACTCTGTTACTCCACAGAGCCGCTAAATAAAAGGATGTGGCGCTATATGGCGATATAAGAGAACTCTGCTGCTCCACAGAGTCACAACCTAAACGCTGACTAATAGCGATGTCCGCGTGCCGCCACCGGGTTACGTCCGGACTGCGCAGCTTCAATATAAAGTAGTCACCAATGCACACAGCAAACTCCTCACCGGAGACGCCGATATACTAGGGGCTAATTTCAGTCAGAACCCTGAACCCATACACACAACTCCTCACCGGAGGTGCCGGTATTCTAGGGGCGTATTTCAGCCGGGTCCCTAAACACATGCATAACCACACTGGCGCAAGCACGTAAAAGATTTGACACTAGCGCACGGCCGTGTGGTTATGCCACCTTTTTATAGTAGCCATGAGTACGAGACCTTCCAGAAAGGACCAATAGGAAGCTGCTTCAGAACACCAACAGCTTCAGTACCTTCCTGGAGGACCAATAGGAGTCGCAGCTGTATCCGAGCATGTGACCCTGATCTCCAATGGAAGATCTTGCCCTGGGCATGCTCAGATGGAGAAACAGAGGACTTAGTCCCAAATCTGCCTGCTCCAACACTGGTTACAACAGAGGATCTAGGAGCGGCAGCAGCAAGTCTCTGCACAGTATTATACCGGGCGAGACGCTGGGACCGACACCTCTGCTGAGCAGACTCCACTGCGACCTGAGATGGATGGGGGACCGCAGCAGGACTGGTTCAAGATTCCCCTTGTGCAGCAGCGGTAACTCGATCCCTAACATTACCCCCCCTCCTAGGGCCCCCCTTCTTTGGTCCTCGCTGCGCTCAAAGGCAGTGATGAGATGCGGAGTGTGAACGTGCTCGGCAGGCTCCCATGACCTATCCTCAGGCCCATAACCCCTCCAATAAACCAAATAACATGTTTTGCCCCGTACCACCTTACACCCTACGATGGCGTTCACCTCATGATGAACCCGACTTCCCGGCAGATGACTCGGAAAACCGAGAGATGGCCACAGGTTTCAAAAGGGACATGTGAAAGGTATCAGAGATACCAAGACGAGGTGGAAGGGCTAGGCGGTAGACTACAGGGTTTACCTGCTCAAGGATCTTAAAGGGGCCCAAATAGCGAGGTGCCAACTTGGTAGACTCTACTCGTAGCCCGATGTTCCAGGCAGAGAGCCACACTAAGTCGCCCGGGGCAAATGTCAGAGCGGGGCGCCGATGAACATCGGCTGAAGACCTCATCCTCTCCTTGGAGGCCTGAATGGCATCCTGGGTTCGGTCCCAATTGTCCCATGCCTCCACAGCCCAGTCTGCCACCCTGGAGTCGGCAGACGACACGGGCATGGGCACCGGAACCCGCGGATGCTGACCGTAGTTCAAGAAGAATGGCGTCTGTCCGGTGGAGTCAGCCACAGCATTATTGAGAGCAAACTCAGCCCACGGTAGCAAAGATGCCCAGTCATCCTGCCTGGCAGAGATAAAATGTTGCAAATATGTGACCAAGGTCTGATTGGCCCTCTCTACCAACCAATTCGTCTCGGGATAGTACGCAGAGGAGAGATTTAACTCAATGCTGAGTAGCCGACACAGCTCTCTCCAGAACTGAGACGCAAACTGGGGACCTTAATCACTGACAATTTTGTCTGGCATATCGTGTAGGCGGAAAATATGCCCGATGAATAATACTGCCAAGGCCCGTGCAGACGGTAGCCGTGGCAACCACACCAAGTGCACCATTTTGGAGAAATGGTCGGTTATCACCCAGATGATGGTGCAGCCCCGAGACTTGGGTAAGCCCACCACAAAATCCATCCCGACCATTTCCCAAGGCCTGTCTGCCACCGGCAAAGGAAAAAGTAAACCAGCTGGCCGTTGTCGAGGGGACTTATTCTTGGCGCAGGACACGCACGCCGAAACATATTCCCTTACGTCCCGAACCATATGTGGCCACCAGTATGTCCTCGCCAGCAACTCTGATGTCCTTTTTGTCCCGAAATGTCCACCCACACTGGAAGAATGTGCCCAAGAAAGTACTTCCGGTCGCAAATTGGTGGGTACAAAAGTCTTGCCCGGAGGCACAGACTCAAGAGAAACCGGAGCCACAGTTCTTAGGCTCTCACAGGGAACAATAAGCCGAGGCTTCTTCTCCACCTCCTCAGAGGATACGAAGGAGCGAGACAGAGCATCGGCCCAAATGTTCTTCTCACCGGAGAGGAAATGGAGGGTGAAATGGAACCGGGAGAAGAACAGGGACCATCTGGCCTGGTGGGAATTCAGCCACTGGGCTGTTTGCAAGTTCACCAAGTTTTTGTGGTCCGTGAAGCCCTGGAAGGTAAAGCGAGCCCCTTCCTGAAGATGTCTCCACTCGGAGAAGGCCAACTTCATAGCCAATAACTCCCTGTCCCCGATGGAATAATTCCTCTCTGCTGGTGTAAAGGTTTTAGAAAAGAAGAAGCAAGGATGCTTCCAACCTTGAGCATCCTTTTGATAAAGGACTGCTCCAGCACCAACAGAAGAGGCGTCCACCTCTTAAATAAACGGCTTATCAACATCGGGGCGATGTAATATGGGAGCACTGGCAAAATGCGACTTGATGGAAGAGAACACCTTGGAGACTTCCTCAGACCACAACTTTTGATTTGCTCCCTTCTTGGTGAGGGCTACCAAGGGAGCTACCAAAGTCGAGAAATGGGGAATGAACTGACGATAATAATTAATTAACCCCATAAAGCGCTGCACCGCTTTAAGAGAATGGGGTTCTTGCCAGTCCATCACAGCCTGTAGTTTGGCAGGATCCATAGCCAATCCCTGGGCGGAGATGATATAGCCCAGGAAAGGTAAAGACTCCTTCTCAAACATGCATTTCTCCAACTTTGCATAGAGGGAGTTCGCCGGTAAAAGGTCGAAGACTTTGCAGACATCCCTCCGGTGAGAGTCAATAACTGGAGAAAAGATGAGAATATCATCCAGATAGACTACTACAGAGGTGGAAAGCATATCCCGGAAGATGTCATTGACAAAGTCTTAGAAAACGGCCGGTGCATTACAGAGCCCGAAGGGCATCACCAAGTATTCATAATGCCCATCCCTGGTATTAAAAGCCGTCTTCCATTCGTCCCCTTCACGGATGTGAATCAGGTTATAAGCACCACGCAGATCTAATTTAGTAAATACCCTTGCTCCCCGAGGCCTATCAAAAAGCTCAGAAATCAGGTGCAACGGGTACTTATTCTTAACGGTGATGGCGTTAAGACCTCTGTAATCTATACACGGACGTAATTCTCCACTCTTCTTCTGCACGAAGAAGAACCCGCTCCTGCTGGTGACACCGACTTCCTAATGAACCCTCTTGCCAGATTCTCCTGGATATATTGAGACATAGCCTCCATCTCAGAAGAGAGAGGGGATAGACCCTTCCCTGAGGAGGTTCTGCTCCAGGCAAGTGGTCAATAGGACAGTCGTAAGGACGATGGGGCGGCAGAGTCTCCGCAGCCTTTTTAGAGAACACGTCTGCATATGACTGATAGCACTTGGGAAGAGGAGAAAGATCTGCGGGTATCTCTGTAGTGGTAACCTGAATGCACTCCCTGACACATCTGTCCTTACATGACTCACTCCAACCCAGTATCCTACCGGAGGTCCACTCAATATGAGGGGAGTGGGAACGGAGCCAGGGTACTCCCAGTAGGATTTTGTCTATTCCCTCGGGAAGGACGAGAAGGGAAATAATTTCCTGATGGGAAGGGGGTACACACAAAGTAAGAGGGACAGTCTGATGTGTAATTGGCGAGGGCAATGTCAACCCATTCACTACCCGGACAGTCACTGATTTGTCGAGCGCTACCAGATGTATTGCGTGGCGACGAGCAAAGGCAGATGACATGAAATTCCCCTCTGCTCCTGAGCCCACACAAAGCTCGACTGTAAGTGTGGAAGAGTCTACAGTGACTGTCCCTTTAAATGTCATCTTGGAGGAAAATGCCGCTGCCTCTAGTGAACCTCCTCCCAGGGCCACTAGACGCGATCGCTTCCCCGATCACTGTGGACATTTGTTAGCATAGTGTCCTGTCTGCTGACAAAGGTTACAGACCACAGATACTCGGACGGCCCGAGACTTAGGTCCTGCATGAGGAATCTCTGTGGCCCTTTGGGGTTTGGACGCTAGATCGGGGGATTCGAGAGGTTTGGCAAAGGTGGGAGCCAACCGAATCCTCTGCCTACACTGGGCTCACTCCAACCTCCGCTCGTGAAAACGGAGGTCGATGCGGGTAGATATGGAGATAAGCTTCTCCAGTGTGGCGGGAATCTCCCTGGTAGCCAAAGCGTCTTTAACATGGTCAGCCAGTCCTCGCCAGTAGACTGGAATGAGAACTTTATCCGAGCAGTCTAGCTCTGAGGCCAGAGTCCGAAACTGGACGGAAAACTGACTAACCAAAGACGAACCCTGTGCCAATGCCAACAGTTGGAGCGCCGTATTGTGGGTGACCTGAGGTCCTAAAAAGACCTTTTTAAGAGCCTCCAGGAAATGAGGAGCACTCCGCACCACACAATCGTCGCGCTCCCACAGCAGCGTTGCCCACTCCAACGTTCTGTCCGAGAGTAGAGACAGTACAAACCCACTTGTGCCCGATCCATGGGGAAACGTGCAGCCAGAAGCTCGAGCTGTATAGAGCACTTACTCACGAATCCACGACATTGCCTGCTGTCACCGGCAAACTTGTCAGGAAGCGGGAGGTGGGATAATGTAGGGGCAGAGGTGGCAGAGGACAAACTGGCTGCAGCCACGCTAGCAGCCTGAACAGCGACTGCGGTAACATCCACAGCTGAGGTTGTTCGCTCAAGAGCCACCAACCTAGCCTCCAGCTGCTGGATGTACTGCGGTAGATGCATCCGCCATTTTACTAGCCAGACCCTGGCGCTAGTATTATGTTAGGGGCCTGTGGAACAGACCTAATAGATATTAAGGAGAGGTGCGTTCGCAGCCCGGGGTCCACCGTGCAGGCTGAGCCTGCCGCTAGTAAGATGGCGTAAATAGGCAGTATGAGTGAACTCAGTTATCCCGTAGAGTCGCAGATGTAAACGCCGTAGCACTATATGGCGATATAAGCGGACTCTGTTAATTCACAGAGCCGCTGTAACAAAGACTGTGTCCTGTTAGACTCACAGAGACCACAGATGACTGCTAAGCGGATTGCAGTCTGTGGTCATGCAATCAGAACCCAAGCAATAATCTCCTCACTGGAGTAGCCGGTATTCTAATGGCGTTTTCAGCCGAGCCCTGAACACGTGCATACAATCTCCTCACTCCTAGGGGCTTATTTCAGCCAGATCTAACCACATGCATACATGACCACACTGGCGCAAGCACGTAACAGATTTGATACTAGCGTGCCGCCGTGCGTTCATGCCCACCTTTTATAGTAGCAGCTACAGGACCTTCCAGAAAAGGACCAATGGGAAAGCTGCTCCAAAACTAAAGCAGCCTCAGGACCTTCCTGGAGAACCAATGAGAGTCGCTGCAGTACCCAACCATATGACCCCTTATCTCCTATGAGAGATGTTACCCTGAGCATGCTCAGAAGGGAACACACAGGACTTAGTCCCAACTATGTCTGCTTGCCGCTGACCTGCACTGGTTATAATGGCAGGACCTGAGGAGGCAACAGTCATCCTCTGCACAGTATTAGACTGGGCGAGATGATGGGACCGACGTCTCTGCTGAGCAGACTCCACTGCGGCCGGAGAAGGATGGGGGACCACAACGGGGATGGCTCGAGATTCTCCTTGTGCAGTAGTGGGAACTCGATCCCTAACAGTCTTAACCTGGTTATTGACACCAGTTTGCTGTAAAAAAAATAAAAAAAACTACAGGCCAGATATTTGAAAGTGGAGTATCTCCATCACAGACATCACATATCAGTGTGCTCAAAATTGTGCCATTTCAGGCCTCCATTGAAATTTTTATGCTGTGTCTTAGCCTAGTTATTCACATTGGTTTGCTGTAAAAAATTTTTTAAAAAATACAGGCCAGATATTTGAAAAAAGGGTATCTCCATCACAGGCATCACATATCAGTGCACTCAAAATTTTGCCATTTCAGGCCTCCATTGAATTTTTTTGCTGTGTCTTAGCCTAGATATTGACACCAGTTTGTGGGAAAAAAAACTACAGACCAGATAATTGAAAGTGGAGTATCTCCGTCACATGCATCAAATCTCAGTGCACTCAAAATTGTGGCATTTCAGGCCTCCATTGAATTCTTTTTTGCTGTATCTTAGCCTAGTTATTGACACCAGTTTGCTGGAAAAAAATTTAAAAAACTACAAGCCAGGTATTTGAAAGTGGGGTATCTCCGTTAGAGGCATCACATATCAGTGCGCTAAAAATTGTGCCATTTCAGGTCTCCATTAAATTTTTGCTGTGTTTTAGCCTAGTTATTGACACCAGTTTGCTGCAAAAAAAGCTTGTTACCTACAGGCCAGACATTTTAAACTGTGGTTTTCCACACACGGATCACATATAAGTTTGCTCCAAATTCAGCCATTTGTAGTGAACGTGGAAAATATTGTACTCCATTTAAAATTGGCAGGGCGCGTGGCAAGGGACTATGAAGTGGACATGATGGTGAAGGTGCATGCTGAGACCGAGGCAGTGGGCAAGCTGAAATTGTGCCACAACAAACACCCACATCTTCTCGCCCAACCTTCCTGTCCCAATTGCTAGGGGACCGCAGAAGCACACCACTATTGAACCCAGAGCAGTGTCAAAAGGTTATGTCCCAATAAGACATAACCAGATTAGCCACTGAAGGTGAGTGCTTACCGCCCATTGAGACCCTTTACATTGGAGATAGAACTTTCACTTGAAAGAGAAATAATTATGATACATTAAAAATTGTATAGCTTGTATAACGAAATTACACAAATCAACAGTATAATCGCTATATTTCATCAGATGAAATTCCAATGCCTCAATGATCAAATTTTGCTGTATAGAGGTGTATGGGGCAATAACATCACACCCAATCCAATTATTGTTCCATACAATGTCAGAAAGTTGATGTAATACAACTTTAGAATCCATGAGAAAACCAGGGACTCGCACAACCAGGGCTGTAGCAGGGAATCCACCCATTGCCTGACATGTTCCGTGATGGAACCAATGCCCGATAGAATAGGGTACATTGTAGGAGGTGAAATTCTTTTATGCACTTTGGGCAAGCCATACATAGTAGGAACAACAGGGTGAACAACTTTTAAATAATCCTCTTGCACTTTAGTTAGAACTCCCAGCACTAAGCCCTCATCAATTAATTTAAACAATTTTGCCTGAAAATGAAAAGTCGGATCAAAATTTCTATATGTACAGTCATGGCCAAAAGTTTTGAGAATGACACAAAATATTATATTTTCACATGATCTGCTGCCCTCTGGTTTTTATGTGTATTTGACAGATGTTTTTTATTACAGACAGAAATATAATTGCAAACATATGAGTAACAAAAGCTTATATTGACAGTTAGAATGAGTTAATGCAGCAAGTCAATATTTGCAGTGTTGACCTTCTTCTTCAGGACCTCTGCAATTCTCCCTGGCATGCTCTCAATCAACTTCTGGACCAAATCCTGACTGATAGCAGTCCATTCATGCACAATCAATGCTTTCATTTTGTCAGAATTTTTAGGTTTTGTTTGTCCACCCGTCTCTTGATGATTGACCACAAGTTCTCAATGGGATTAAGATCTGGGGAGTTTCCAGGCCATGGACCCAAAATCTCTATGTTTTGTTCCCTGAGCCATTTAGTTATCACCTTTGCTTTATGGCAAGGTGCTCCATCATGCTGGAAAAGGCATTGTTGATCGCCAAACTGCTCTTGGAGAGTTGGGAGAAGTTGCTCTTGGAGGACATTCTCGTACCATTCTTTATTCATGGCTGTGTTTTTAGGCAACACTGTGAGAGAGCCGATTCCCTTGGCTGAGAAGCAACCCACACATGAATGGTTTCAGGATGCTTAACAGTTGGCATGAGACAAGACTGGTGGTAGCGCTCACCTTGTCTTCTCGAATGAGGCGTTTTCCTGATGTCCCAAACAATCAAAAAGGGGATTCATCAGAGAAAATAACTTTACCCCAGTCCTCAGCAGTCCACTGCCTGTACCTTTTGCAGAATATCTGTCTGTCCATGATGTTTTTTTCTGGAGAGAAGTGGCTTCTTTGCTGCCCTCCTTGAGACCAGGCCTTGCTCCAAGAGTCTCCGCCTCACAGTGCGTGCAGATGCACTCACACCTGCCTGCTGCCATTCCTGAGCAAGCTCTGCACTGCTGGTAGCCCGATCCCGCAGCTGAAACACTTTTAAGAGACGGTCCTGGCGCTTGCTGGTCTTTCTTGGCCGCCCTGGAGCTTTTTTGGCAACAATGGAACCTCTCTCCTTGAAGTTCTTGATGATGCGATAGATTGTTGACTGAGGTCCAATCTTTCTAGCTGTGATACTCTTCCCTGTTAGGCCATTTTTGTGCATTGCAATGATGACTGCACGTGTTTCTTTAGAGATAACCATGGTTAACAGAAGAGAAACAATGATGCCAAGCACCAGCCTCCTTTTAAAGTGTCCAGTGGTGTCATTCTTACTTAATCATGACAGATTGATCTCCAGCCATGTCCTCATCAACACCCACACCTGTGTTAATGGAGCAATCACTGAAAAGAGGTTAGCTGGTCCTTTTAAGGCAGGGCTGCAATGATGTTGAAATGTGTTTTGGGGGATAAAGTTCATTTTCTAGCCAAATATTGACTTTGCAAGTAATTGCTGTTAAGCTGATCACTCTTTATAACATTCTGGAGAATATGCAAATTGCCATTAGAAAAAGTGAAGCAGTAGACTTTGTAAAAATTAATATTTGTGTCATTCTCAAAACTTTTGTCCATGACTGTAGTTTCATCGTTTAACAAACAATCAGTTTGATTTTAATACATAATGGTATTCATAACTACAATTAAGCCATCTTTATCTGCCTTTTTTATTGTTATATCAGGCATAATTTTTATCTCCTTAATAGCACTCCGTTGTTTGAAACTCAAAATACCTCTATATTTTTGTGCTTGGCAGAAATATCCAGAGCTCTCAACTCACGTTCCATGTGCAGCACATATCATGTAAGTGCCCTCAGGAACTTTCCAGATATTTCAGCATTCCCTTTATGCCAGCCGTTCATGTATGGTTGATGTCCCTAGTGGACTGTGGTATATTTACTGGGGATTTGTTGGGCTGAATGTAATTACTATCTTTGAATGTGGGATGTTTTCCCTTACCAAATGAGTCTGATTCAGTGCACATTTGTGCGCATGGGCCACGTTTTTTTGCCTCCCCGTTTGGATTAGCAGCATCTCTAGTTAATTTTGTTTATTCTGTTTATGTTATTGTATTTTAATTGTCTTAATAAAATTATGTTACTTTTGCAATTTATACTATTTTTTCTGTTGTTATTCATTTGACCTCAGTTGTTTGCTATATCAATGTTTGGGTATTCTGGTGTTCTCATTAGAGCTATTGTCCATTGATAATACATCAGAGGAGCTGAAGGAAACTAAGCGTTCAGAGACTTCAGACGAGTTGTTGGTGCGTATTAAAATGGGGCGGGGATGGGGCGTGGCCTAGCTCTGGGCATGTAAAGTCGCAGGAGCTTGGAGCTCTGACTAAGATTCCCTTTAAAGCAACAAAAAAGCTTAAATTGAGGTATAAGAACAAGTTTTGCGGACTCAGTTCGCAGACTTAGCTTATAAGCTTTAAAACAAGACCAGGATGGAGTCCCTAGCTGACAGGAATCAGGAGATATCAAGTTGTAAATAAATAAACTGGAGCAGTGGGCAGCAACTAACAGAATGGTTTTTTAACAGGGAAAAATGCAAAGTACAACATCTGGGCAATAGAAATGAAAAAAGCATATACAAAATGGGAGGAATAGGCTAAGTAACAGGACATGTGAAAAAGACTTGGGTATACTAATTGATCACAGACTGAACATGAGTCAACAGTGTGATGCAGCAGCAAAAAAGGCAAATACAATTCTAGGATGTATCAACAGAAGCATACAGTCTAGATCACGTGAGGTCATTATTGCCCTCTACTCCTCTTTGGTCAGACCTCATCTGGAATACTGTGTCCAGTTTTGGGCACCACATTTTAAAAAAGACATCAACAAACTGGAGCAAGTTCAAAGAAGAGCCACCAGAATGGTGACCGGTCTGCAAACCATGTCCTATGAGGAACGGTTGCAGGATTTGGGAATGTTTAGCTTGCAAAAAAGAAGACTGAGAGGAGACTTAATAGCTGTCTACAAATATCTCAAGGGCTGTCACATTGTAGAAGGATCATCTTTATTCTCATTTGTACAAGGAAAGACTAGAAGCAATGGGATGAAACTGAATGGGAGGAGACACAGATTAGATATTAGAAAAAACTTTTTGACAGTTAGGGTGATCAAGGAGTGGAACAGGCTGCCACGAGAGGTGGTAAATTCTCCTTCAATGGAAGTCTTCCAGAGGCTGGACAGACATCTGTCTGGGATGATTTAGAGAATCCTGCTTTGAGCAGGGGGTTGGACCAGACGGCCCAGGAGGTCCCTTCCAACTCTACGATTCTGTGATTCTGTGATTCTGTGT
>JARQOD010000001.1:176050820-176110597 GCA_033576555.1 Oophaga sylvatica | reverse complement strand
AGATATGGCCTCCCAACGGAGAGATGTCTGCAAGGTCTTCGACCTCTTGCGAGCAAATTCCTATATAGAAGTTAGAGAAGTGCTTGTTTGAGCAGGAGTCTCTACCTTTCCTGGGCTATATCATCTCCGCCCAGGGATTGGCTATGGATCCTGCCAAACTACAGGCTGTAATGAATTGGCAAGAACACCACTCCCTTAAAGCGGTACAGCGCTTTATGGGGTTCATTAACTACTATCGCCAATTCATTCCCCACTTCTCTACTTTGGTAGCTCCCTTGGTTGCCCTCACCAAGAAGGGAGCTAGTCCCAAGTTGTGGTCAGATGAGGTCACCAAGGCGTTCTCCTCCATCAAGTCGCATTTTGCCAGTGCTCCCATCTTATATCACCCCGATGTCGATAAGCCGTTTATTTTAGAGGTGGATGCCTCTTCTGTTGGTGCTGGAGCAGTCCTTTTAACAAGGATGCCCAGGGTCGGAAGCATCCCTGCTTCTTCTTTTCCAAGACCTTTACACCAGCAGAGAGGAATTATTCCATCGGGGACAGGAAGTTACTGGCTATGAAGTTGACCTTCTCCGAGTGAAGACATCTTCTGGAGGGGGCTCGCTTCCCCTTCCAAGTATTTACGGACCACAAGAACTTGGTGTATTTGCAGACAGCCCAGCGGCTAAATTCCCATTAGGCCAGATGGTCCTTGTTCTTCTCCCCATTCCATTTCACCCTCCATTTCCTCTCCGGTGAGAAGAACATTCACGCCGACGCTCTATCTCGCTCCATGGTGTCCTTTGATGAGGTGGAGGAGGAGCCTCGGCTTATTGTCCCCACAGAGAGCCTAAGAACGGTGGCCCCGGTTTCGCTTGAGTCTGTGCCTCCGGGCAAGACTTTTGTGCCCACCAATTTGCGACCGGAGGTACTCTCTTGGGCACATTCGTCCAGGGTGGGTGGACATTTTGGGACAAATAGGACTTCTGAGTTGCTGGCGAGGACATACTGGTGGCCACATATGGCCCGTGACTCAGGGAATATGTTCAGGCGTGCGTCTCCTGCGCCAGGAATAAGTCCCCTCGACAACGGCCAGCTGGGCTACTTTTCCCTTTACCGGTGGCAGACAGGCCCTGGGAGATGGTCGGGATGGATTTTGTGGTGGCTGCACCATCATCTGGGTGATAACCGACCATCTCTCCAAAATGGTGCACTTGGTGCCATTACCACGTCTACCGTCTGCACGGGCCTTGGCAGCATTATTCATCAGGCATATTTTCCACCTACACGGTTTGCCAGACAAAATTGTCAGTGATCGAGGTCCCCAATTTGCGTCTCGGTTCTGGAGAGAGCTATGCCAGCTACTCAGTATTGAGTTAAACCTCTCCTCTGCGTATCATCCCGAGACAAATGGGTTGGTAGAGAGGACCAAGCAGACCTTGGTCACGTATTTGCGACATTTTGTTCTCAGCCAGGCAGGATGACTGGGCATCCTTGCAACCATGGGTGGAGTTTTCTCTCAATAATGCTGTGGCTGACTCCACCGACAGACCCCATTCCTCTTGAACTACGGTCAGCATCCGCGGGTCCTGGTGCCCATGCTCGTGTCTTCCGTGATTCCAGGGTGGCAGACTGGGCTGTGGAGGCACAGGAAATTTGGCCTGTACCCAGGATCCCATCCAGGCCTCCAAGGAGAGGATGAGGTCTTCTGTCGATGCTCATCGGTGCCCCATTCCGACATTTGCTCCGGGCGACTTAGTGTGGCTCTCTGCCCGAAACATCAGGCTTCGAGTAGAGTCAACTAAGTTGGCACCTCGTTATCTGGGCCCCTTTAAGATTCTTGAGCAGGTAAACCCTGTAGTTTACCGCTTAGCCCTTTCACCTCTCTTGGTATCACCGACACCTTTCACGTGTCCCTTCTGAAACCCGTGGCCATCTCCCGGTTTTCTGAGTCCTCTGCCGGGATGTCGGGTTCCTCTACCGACGATCATGAGGTGAACGCCGTTGTTGGGTGCACGGTGGTACGAGGCAAAAAAGTTTTATTTGGTGGACTGGAGGGGTTATGGGCCTGAGGATAGGTCTTGGGAGCCTGACGAGCATATTCACGCTCCGCAGCTCATCGCTGCCTTTGAACGCAGCAAGGCCCAAAGAAGGGGGGCCCTAGGAGGGGGGGTAATGTTAGGGTTCGAGTTCCCAATGCTGCACAGGGGGAATCTCGAGCCATTCCCGCTGCGGTCCCCCATCCGTCTCCGGCCACAGTGGAACCTGCTCAGCAGAGACTTTGGTCCCAGCGTTTTGCCCGGTCAAATACTGTGCAGAGAATTGCTGCTGCCTCTCCTGGATCTTCGGTTATAACCAGTGCTGGAGCAGGCAGATTTGGGACTAAGTCCTCTGTTTCTTCTTCTGAGCATGCCCAGGGCAAGATCTCCCATTAGAGATCAGGGGGCACATGCTCAGATACAGCTACGACTCCTATTGGTCCTCCAGGAAGGTCCTGTAGCTGTTTGTGATCTGAAGCAGTTTTCTATTGGTCCTTTCTGGAAGGTCTTCTACTCGTGGCTGCTATAAAAGGTTGTCCTGACCGCACGGCCGTGCGCTAGTATCAAACCTTTATGTGCTTTGCGCCAGTATGGTCATGTGTGTGTGTGGTTAGGGCGGCTGAAATACGCCATTACAATACCGACCTAATCAGTGAGGAGCTTGGTATGCTAGCTGGTCAGGGTCGGGGTCTTAGATGCCTTTAGAATACCGGCATAAACGGTGAGGAGTTTGGTTGCCGTATTCAGGGCCTGGTGTACAGACGCCATAGATAGCACATGACCACTTCCTATGTTCGCTTAGCAGTCAAATTTGTACCTGGACACAGTAGGGTTTCTCAGCGGCTCTGTGACGCAACAGGGTTCGCTTTAAAACGCTAGTCAGCACCCTAGCATTTTACTTTGCGGCTCACTGAAGCTAAGTGAGTTCGCACTTATCGCCATATAGCGCTGCGGCATTCCCGCTAGCGGCTCTGTGGATTAACAGAGTTCACACTAACTGCCACAGCACGCTACGGCGTTTATTATAGCGACTCTGAGGGATAACAGAGTTTGCTACTTACGCCATCTTATTAGCAGCAGGCTCTGCCTGCACGGTGGACCCCGGGCTGCGAACGCACCTCTCTACATTATTTATTAGGTGCGTTCCACAGACCCTAACACAAGGTTAGGGAAGGCTGGGTTTTTATAAAGCTGAGCAATATTCATCACCTGGCCTTTCCTAATGATGATAGTGAACAAGCCATAACCCTAACAGGCTAATTAAATTGAACATATCATCTGTGACCTTTACTTTGCCCTTTCAATTCTCAGACTGGATTGATCACATAAAAAATAAGACGGGTTAAAATAAAATTAACTTTTGAAATTAATTCTCAGAAATCGAACCCATTTTAAATTCTTCCTGCTCCTAAGTTAAGGCTTTCTCTTCCCTGTATGTGTAAATTTTTTCTAGCCAACTGGACATGTTTCTCAAGAAGACTCCCACAGAGGAGGGTTGATGAAAGCATCTCTGGGCTAAAAGGACTAGAGTTATGTAAGAAGAAGAAGACGCAAGCCAGGCTTGTCTCATCCGTAACGGGACCAGAACCGTCGGGTCTGTCATCTCAGTTACAGGGGGGAGCGCTTAGAGAAACATGATGTTCTCTGTGCTCGAGAAAAGGGGCGTGACTAAGCACAAAATGAGAGGGCAGAAATTCAAACTGTGGAGGCAGGAACGGTGAGGCGCGTCAGTCATGTGAGGTAATTTCAGCTGTGAGGCGAGGGGGGTGGAGCTAAAGGGGGCCTACATCAAGGACCTTAACGAGACTGCAAACTCGGCCGACGACACTGACACAACTGCGTCAGCCAATGGTACCGACCGGGGAAGGCAAGGTCTTTGTGAGGGATACCGGTGCTCAATGGTACAACTCAGCAGACCGAACAGGCCACCGTGAACTGTTTTGGGACCGTGTCCCAGGCCCCTATAGTGCAAGGATTCTCACCGCTGAAGAAAGAGTCTACCCCTCCTTTTTCCCTGCATCCGTTGGGGCCAGTGCCCAGGCTAGAAGCCTGGGCAATCACCGCCAGTGACAGGATTGAAAAGAAGACACCATCAGGACCACAAGAGGACATTCTCAACGCCAGAAAAGCTTCCCCCATTTTCCAAGGACTGTGACAGATCCCCGTTGTGGCTCATTCCAAGTGGGCCCAGTTAAAGAGAGGGGCACATCTGTGACTGGAGCGCAAAGTGATACGTGCATAGTTGACATTATCTTCCCCTATTAGTTAAAACCCCCTTAGAAATATTCTTTGTATTAAGAAAGAACTCTCCCCCTCATTTAAATATCTCCCTGCGAGGAGTAACCTCCTGTAAATTAAACCCTTTGTTAACCCTTGCTCTGCCTCTTGTTCGTTACTGCATCCGTTACCTGCTCACAGTTACATACAGGGAACAGAGACATATCTCAGAAAGAGAGAGAGGTGCAGAAACAAAATAAAAATGTCAGATTTAGAAGAAATTAGAGGCATGTACACTTGATAATAAAAATTACATATTCATGGCAAATGATAGGTCATCTTTAAAAATTTGCCTTATCCCATAGTAATTGGGCACAGTTTTACCTAATATCCTTATAGGTATTCTTAGTCTATTATTACTATTTCCATCAATAGTGTTAGATGTAAAAGGATGCTGTAGTAATTATTAATTTCAGTAATAAATTGAAAAGCGCTGTGATTCTGTACCATCTCTAAGCAGTGGTGGTGGTAGTGTAACCAAGTCCAATATAACCTCCTGGGAAACAATGATATTCCTAGGAGACCACAGAACAGCACTTTTTACACGTGTTCTATAGCCATGACTCTTATGGTGAAAGCTGCAGGAGATGTAAGCTTACACTTGAATGAAGGGGCTGCATCTTATTTTGTTTAAATATATGTTTATTATAAAATATTAATAGCTGATTATTAAAATATTTAAGTTCCCACTTTGGATGATTAATATTCTTCAGGTTTACAACACTAAGTTATTAGAGACATAAAACTTTGATTGTTTCACTGTTGTGTTTACATAAGTACCAAATTATCATTTATCTACAAAGACATATTGGTAAGGTCTAAATGTCCATTGTATTACTCATCCTGTTAACTGATGGAGGTAATCACTTATATGCAAATGAACTGTCAATGCATGCCACCATTGGCAATCACTGACTGTGAAGGTTTGGCTTAATAAGAAGGAAAGCACTTCACATGCTTTGATTTACTGGAAATAAAACAGAAAAGTCCTTTGAGACTATGAAGGACACTTGTTTCAGATAAAATGTCTAGACAGTAGCAATATATTTCAACATTTATTATAGGAAAACTGCAAATTAAAACAGAGTGCCGTGAAAGTTCCTGTGACCCATAGTTCAAAACCACTCGTTAAGGAATAGACACATGACCTTTTAAATATACAAAATGAATCTCAGCTGTAAAGATTTACAGATAGAAATATAACGAAATCAATCACAAGCCACTGTTTTATTTATCTAACATGTACTTTATTTATCAATTTAATTCAGAGTAACGAAAAAATCTAAAATATTAAAATACTGTTCTTGCGCTATTGTAGAGATACGGCGGAAGATCTTCATACAACAAAGTAACAGTATGCAACAGTTTAACCAAAATCTAATAATATTGCATAATCAAAATTTATGAAACATTTCAAAGTGTATAAATGCTGTGTATGTTTATTTACATTTTAATATGGACTATAAATTTCCTGGCGGATTATTTTAATATGGATGGTACGATACTCTATTTTAAATATTCATTGAGTTGAAAACATTCATGAAGTTTATATTCTTGAAATATAACTGTGCTAGAATGCTTCTAGTTTGCCTGGAAAATCTCATAAAAAGAGATATTTGTAATCTATTTCTTTTACTTTCAAAATCCCCTTAAGGTTGGATTGGGTTGGCTTTATTACAATTAATGATTTTTCCAAGTATGAAATTATAGCTTGACATTACAAAACATTAAAAATAATTCTTTAGAGATATGCACATTTCAATGACATTGTAAACTGTCAATTGTCTCTAAAGTTGAACGCTTTTCTGGGTGCCTTATTTTAGGAGGATTTTAAGCCAGCAATTTGATGACCTTGGGATCTATTCTTAAGCAAACAAAAAATGTATTGGATGAAATGAAATGTATCATGAAGTTTGTATATAATGGGCTATATTATCACTAAAATACATTTCTTGTTCACTTCTACTTAAAAGGTAACTTGATTTTCCACAAAGACAATTGTTAGTCTTTTTTCCCCAACAAATCAAAGACTGCTTATTGGGCATTTTTTTTATATGGTACTGTTTTGAGTTTCATATTGCTAGGCTGGATCAGATTCTCATTTGGTTACCTAAAAGTTTATATTGGGGACATGGTTTGTCTGAAAGAACACAGGGAGAACACGTATGTGAAACATGGATGTCTAAATGAGTTCTAAATCTTGATAACTATGATAGTTTCTGAAGACAAACACAAAAATCCCCACAATTACAAATATGTAGATAAAGGTTGTCATTTTAACATATAATAAAAATACAGTGTATGGGTAAGGGATAAAATGTTCAATCCCCTTTACCTGCATATATTTATCTGTGTTTACTTTTATAAAATTATTTCCACTTTTAACATTTATTTTTGGATACCCCATGTATGTATTTGAAAGTACAGCTGAGCCTTAGTCATTTAAGGATTTTTCTGTAAGGATTTCCAAGAAGTACCATTTCTCCTTGAGGAGATTGACATGCTAAGCATGCCGAGATGAGGAGACTTAAAGCCGCAATGCTCCTCTGGGAAATATGCAAATTGTCTCTTCAGAGAGGAAGAGGACTAGAACTCTACTGCCACCTATTGAAAGTAGCAACCCTAAAAGTCAATGTCGACCTTTTAACGAGCCTTGTCACATGACTTAGGATAAGAGCCAAACCAGAATCTCAATTTGCAGACACTGTGTTTCGGGGTACTGCACCTCATCAGTGCAAAGTGTGAGATGACCTGGTTTGGCTGTATGAGAAGCGTCTGACCGATATCCAAGAAGTACCATTTCTCCTTGCGGAGATAGACATGCTAAGCATGCCGAGATGAGGAGACTTAAAGCCACAATGCTCCTCTGGGAAATATGCAAATTGTCTCTTCAGAGAGGAAGAGGCTAGAACTCTACTGCCACCTATTGAAAGTAGCAATCCTAAAAGTCAATGTCGACCCTTTAACGAGCCTTGTCACATGACTTAGGATAAGAGCCAAACCAGAATCTCACACTTTGCACTGACAAGGGGCAGTACCCCAAAACACAGTGTCTGCAAATTGAGATTCTGGTTTGGCTCTTATCCTAAGTCATGTGACAAGGCTCGTTAAAGGGTCGACATTGACTTTTAGGATTGTTACTTTCAATAGGTGGCAGTAGAGTTCTAGTCCTCTTCCTCTCTGAAGAGACAATTTTCTGTAAGGATTCAAATTCAAGGCTTCACTTTTCCAGAAGGTTATGTATTCTTTGTGGGAAAATACCTTGAATTTCTGCTTTGACTTTTGTGGCAAATTGTATCTACCATTGTGTCTATGTTAAATACGCAACTTGAAGTTTCTTGGCTTTACTATACACCATAGCCTATTTAAAAACTTTGACATACCCACTATGAGTCAGCACTCTGCAACAAATGAATGCATGAATTCCACTATTGCTATACACCTTAAAGACATTATGTACTTATTTAAAAATGTTGATAAAAAATTGAAAAAGCCATTCAACCACGTCAAGGTGTTCCTTTTTTGGTTATCAAAAAATGTTAACTTATTACTTTACGCAATTAACGTATGCCGCATTACTGGAATTCATGTATTTATTTATTGCAATATGCTGACACATAATGTGTATGCAAAGGTTTATATATAGGCCACAGTGTATCTGTGCACCCATACATTTATTTAATGCTAATGTTGTGTGTGCCATTTTATTTTTTATTTTTTGTAATACAAATTGGGATATGTGGCCCCTTCCGGGGCTGAGCATGCATAGTGGGGGCCGTTGAGGATGCAGTGACTGGTATTGAATTTGAGGAAAGGTTACAAAGGCTAATTATTAAATATATTTTAGATGGGGAAAGTGGCTATTTATAGTTGGTGGGGCACAGTGGTGGATTATAATTTATGTTTAGAATGGTGGGTTGCATAACAACTAATTATGTATTAATTATGGGTGCACGTCTGTATTCAGCTGTGTAGTGTAGAAGAAAGGGAAAAAGTGGAGAATGTGCTCTGGAAGCTGTGCTCTAGATCAGTGATTTTCAACCTTTTTTGAGCCGCGGCACACTTTTTATACTTAGAAAATCCTGGGGCACACCACCAACCAAAATAGCACAAAATGACACTAAAACAGTCATATTATACATATAGTTAATAATATAGATTTTTTTTCCCCACGGCACACCCGACCATGTGTCGCGGCACACTAGTGTGCCGCGGAACACTGCTTGAAAATCACTGCTCTAGATAACTGTTATTTTATGCAGAGATGAGTCCTGGTGGAAGAAGTGATGGATGAAAAGAAAGATTTTTATTAATGATCAGTATTGTAGTATTAGGTTACTATGTGGTGGTGGTAGTATGTGGTCTGGTCATGGTGTAACTGTATTTGTTCCTTGTATGTGATATTAGTCGATCACTATGTGGTGGTAATATGTGGTCGGCCATGGTGTGTTGGTATTTGTTCCTTGCAGATGGCATTATTTGGTCGCTATGTGGAGATAACTGGTAGTCTAGTCATGGTGTGACGGTATTTGTCCCTTATAGGTGGTATTATTGGTCATTTTAAAAATGTATGTGATTAATTCCCTTAAAAAAAAAAAAAAAAAAAATACCTAAAAAGAGTATTGGATAGTTTAAGATATGTTTAATTGGCTAGAGTAGAGTAGGGCCCAGCCAAAGGAATCTACCTTGTCTTGGTGGCTTAAAAAATCTTTTGGCCAAAACAAAAGCTGCTGGCTATATATGTGATCTGGTGTTCAATGGGAACTGTTAATGTGTGACTGGTGAGGATGTGGTGCCAGAGTTTTTCCAAGAGTAGGCCGTGGGACTGTGGAAGGTTCAAAGGGTGGAGACGGGGCTTGGGTGGAGCCTGGGCAGAGTCTCAAGGAGGCCTGAAAATGTTGCCAGTGTGGGGCCTGAAATTCCCAGTGGCAGCTCTGTACTGTATACCAGAAATATAATATATCCTGCATTAAGACATACAATGCAGTTATATCAAGGTAAGGGGCCCGAGAATATGATTTCACAATAATAGACCAGGTCTCATATCAAATAGGGCCATGTCACCCATGAGTGTAGTATAACCATAGCAATGCATGAATACTTACAGAGAGGACAATGTTAAGTGAGCACTGAAAAAGCAAGTTCAAGATGTCAATTGTAACAAATAAACATATTTATATTGGGAATTATGATAAACCCTCATGATCATGAAGACATAATAAAGTCTGATAGTGTCACTGATCTTTTAAAGAGAACACCGCATCCTGATGCGTTTTCCCCATAGAAAATGAAGTAATGGGTTCATCAGGGGATTCAGGAATGAGCGGCACCAAGCAGCTACTACCACTCAGACCGCATGTGAAAATGGAGTCTTGCATACATGTGCATGTGTCCTTTTTTAACGCATACCATGTCTCCAAAATGAGCAGTATTTGTTAGGGGTCGAGTTCCCGCTTCTGCACAAGGGGAGTCTCGAACCATCCCATCTCCGGCCGCAGTGGACTCTGCTCAGCTTAGACGTCGGTCCCAGTGTCTCGCCCAGTCTAACAGTGTGCAGAGGATTAATGCTGCATCTCCAGGCTCTGCTATTGTGGCCAGTACTGGTTAGCGGCGAGCAGACGTCTTTAGGACAAAGTCCTTGTTTTCCCCTTCTGAGCATGCCCAGGGTGAGATCTCTCATTGGAGATCAGGGGTCACATGCTCAGGTACTGCAGCAGCTCCTATTGGTCTGCCAGGAAGGTCCTGTGACTACTGGTGTTCTGGAACAGTTTCATCGGTCCTTGTTTCTGGCAGGTCCTGTAGCTGTTACTATAAAAGGGTGGCATGGCTGGGCCGCCATGCGCTAGTGTCAACCATTATATGCTTAGCGCCAGTGTGGTCATCCGTGTGTGTGGTTAGGGCCTGGCTGAAATAAGCCCCTAGAATACCGACTTAATAGGTGAGAAGTTTGGTATGCTAGCTGGTCAGGGTCGGTGTCCTAGATGCCCTAGATTACCGGCATAACCGGTGAGGAGTTTGATTGTCGTATTCAGGGCCTGGCGTTCAGGCGCCATAGATTGCGGGTGACTCCCGCGAGGACATTAGCGCATGATCACATTCTATGTTCGCTTAGCAGTTATCTGTGTACCTGGGTGCCTGACAGGACACAGAAGTTTGTCTCAGCGGCTCTATGACGTAACAGGGTTCGCTTTCAACGCTAGACAGCGCCCTAGCGTGTTTATTTTGCGACTCAGTTGTGTTTAGTGAGTTCGCACACATCGTCATATAGCGCTGCAGCACTCCTAGCGGCTCTGTGGATTAACAGAGTTCACACATATTGCCACAGCGCGTTACGGCATCTATTTTGGCGACTATGCGGGATAAAAGAGTTCGCTTCTTGCGCCATTTTACTAGCAGCAGGCTCCGCCTGCACGGTGGACCCCGGGCTGCGAACGCACCCCTCCATATCATATATTTGGTGCGTTCCGCAGACCCTAACAAGTATTAATCAGTTATTTTCACCCAAACCAGTCAAAAGAAAAAATACTTTAGATGAACCATAACAGACAAAAAGAAAAAAGGAAAAATCGGCCTGTCACCGAAGTTCAATAGGTAGAGCCATCAAATGTTTTCAATTTATCTGGCCATCAACTGACAGATGTTGAGAAATCTATTTTGACAAAGGAGGCTTGAAAATTTTGCCAGTGTGGGGCCCTGAAATTCCCAGTGGCAGCTCTGTACTGTATACCAGAAATATAATATATCCTGCATTAAGACATACAGTGCAGTTATATCAAGGTAAGGGGCCCCAGAATATGATTTCACAATAATAGACCAGGTCTCATATCGAATAGGGCCATGTCACCCATGAGTGTAGTATAACCATAGCAAAGCATGAATACTTACATAGAGGACAATGTTAAGTGAGCACTGAAAAAGCAAGTTCAAGATCTCATTTGTCACAAATAAACATATTTATATTGGTAATTGTGATAAACCTTCATAAAGACATAATAAAGTCTGACAGTGTCACCGATCTTTTAAAGAGAACACCGCATCCTGATGCGTTTTCTGCATAGAAAATGAAGTAATGGGTTCATCAGGGGATTCAGGAATGAGTGGCACCAAGCAGCTACTACCACTCAGACCGCAAGAAACCACTGGAGCCATAAGCGGAGGAGGACATACTGGGATGGGTGGATCTTTAACTCCTGCAGCTTTGTTGGTATAGTGTAGATTTTTATCAAGAGTGATGTTGCTTTAAGGGTAAGAAGCACAGTATGTCTGTGCCTGGTGTGTTAGGCCTCTTTCACACATCCGGCGGGCGCCTTGCGGCGCCCCCGGCATTTTCCCGCAGCACCGCATTTGAAAATCTGATGCGCCACATGCGGCTTTTTTCGCATTGACATGCATTAGCGCCGGATGGCGCCGCATGTCAATGCGTTGCATGCGGTTTTGTCCGGATGCGGCGCAAATGTACATTGCGGCGGCCGGACAAAACGCTGCATGTAACGTTTTTTTTTTTTGCCGGATGATTTCTTATCTCTCCAAGCATCAGAAATCATCAGGCAAAAAACCGCATTTTGGGCGCCGGAAGTGTGAAAGCTTTTCACATGCGGCGCTGCGGTAAAATGCCGGGCCGGATGTGTGAAAGAGGCCTTACTGTGAGGAGGGTGGGGCTTATGTAGAAGAGAAAATCTGGCTCTCTCCCTCTTTCTTTCACAGGATGAACTGGAGGAAGCATGTCTGCAGTTTCAGGGAGTATAATACCGGGGTTATCACCTCACATTACAGATGATACGAGCACATTCACCTCACACATCATGAACTAGTGTAGTTTTAGCTCCTACATTATATATGGGATCAAGATTACCTCAGAAATTCATGTAGCTTCCAAGATCCCTCTGGTGCTTGCTATATTTTTTACCTCTCACACTGCAGAGGCAGCTTTTGTGTAACCTTCCTGCAGACATGGCTGTTATATCACATTAATGCTGTATTATACAGAGTCTTCATGAGTTCTGGGTATATACATGATAGGACAGAGCATTGTCACATACAGTGCCTGCCATTACTATGGTGGAGCTGGGCAGTCACATGTACTAGAGACACTGGTGAGAGGGGAGCTGTCGGGGATGGTATATGATGATGAAAGGCTGCACTTCATGTTGGTGCAGTGTATACTGACCTGCTGTGTGTTAATTATCACCCCTTCCCAGTTATGGAGTCTGGTGACTTGTATGTGACCTCATTTCTGCTACATACTGAAGCTATGTGCAGATCCAGTGTAACCAGGTTACTCTCACTATACATGTGGTATATGTATAAAGGCTCCATCCCTGTGCTTTATACTTATCATGTGTACAGACCTGTGGTACAGGTATCACTTCTCACTCTGCTATATACTGATCATACTGTGTATAAAGATCCTGTGTATACAGGTTATTTTACTGGCTGTACATATAGTATGGACATGACTTCCAGCTCAGTGCTTTATTTCTGTAGTTATGGCAGCCTTTAGTCATCTATGCTGTCCTGCCTGATATATCCATCCTGCTTCGGTATATTGTCCCCCTCATATGTTGGCAGGATCGGTGTATATTCACTAAGTGCTTATTTGGGGGTTGATCTGGCTTTTGGTTACGGGCTCTGGACGGGGGTTCTCTTCGGGAGCTTTGGTGTTGGTCTGCCCTAAAAGGGTTGCATGGTGCCCTCGAGCTGGTGGTTAAGGCTGAGGGTAAAAAAGTGGGGTTACTCTTGTGTTGGCTTTTTGGGCCAATTGTAAGCCAGATCTTTAGCTTAGCTCTAAGAACCCTCCCCTCATAAATTTTGCATATGTATTGTTATACATGGATTACCTTGAGCCTTACTATATATGTTTTATCATATGTAAAATAAATATTCGGGGAGTAACTCATGGCGGGGCGGTGAGTGGGGCACTAATAACGCAGCATATGTTGGGGCGATGAGTAGGTTCTCCTAGGGGGATGCTGCACCTTGCTCTTGAGGACACATCATGGACCCATTTTTCAGCAGTGTCTCTCGTCTATTGTATGTAGGTAGCATGACTGACTGGGGGTACAGACCTTGCAGTTTTCTGCACATTCACCTATGGCTGTTGGCAGCTTATACTAGACCTACATATTACATTTCTTATGATTTATGTGCAGCTGGTGATTAGAGAGCCTGTCTGTAACTGCTGTAGAGGAGCAGACGGCTTCTCATTTATTGCTACAGCATAAAACAGCATTGCCCATCACTGTCTGTATCTGACCTTATGATGGGATATTTTCCATTATCAACCTGTTGTATTCCTTGGTTGTAAACCTGCATGGTGTTTTCATCCTCACTTATCCCACATCTTGTGCGTTTTGGGGGTCCTTGAAGTTGGTTAAAAATTGGTCTGGGTGATAAGCAGTATTAATCAGTTATTTTCACCCAAACCAGTCAAAAGAAAAAATACTTTAGAGGAACAATAACAGGCAAAAAGAAAAAAGGAAAAATCGGCCTGTCACCAAAGTTCAATAAGTAGAGCCATCTAATGCTTTCAATTTATCTGGCCATCAACTGACAGATGTTGAGAAATCTATTTTGGCAAAAGGTCTATCTTTCTGCCCTACATATAAACTGAAAGAGTTTAATTTATTTTTAAATTTACAAATCTTCATTAGGAAATTAACCCTAAAGAGATATTTTATCATTAATAAAGAAACACCTAAAACAGCGAATTAGTGAATCATTGATACTAGTTATTAAACTGAATTGAAGGCAAAATCGTATTTCTATCCTACAGAAAATATAGGACATCACATCAGTACCCTTAATGATGTGGTACTTAATAAACTTAGAATGGTCACAGATATGGCACAATCCCATGGAGACCGTTTGCATGTAATCTGGCTACGTCGATGGTGCCATCAGCAAGGATTTGGATTTCTCGATCACGGAGTGAATTACCTATACGATGGACTACTTGCTAGAGATGGGGTGCACCTTACGAAGACTGGAAAACATGTATTTGGAAGTAGCCTTGCTACACTCATCAGGAGAGCTTTAAACTAGAACAACGTGAGAAGGGAAGCAAAAGGCCAGAAAAATCCATACACCTGACAAATGCTATTGAGAACTCTGCTATTAGAAGTGGAAAGGAAGACCGAAGACAAAAAAAATCTAAATAATAAAAATATTGAAGGAAGAGAAACCAATCACAAACTAAAATGTTTCTATACAAATGCACAAAGCATGGGCAACAAACAAGGAGAATTGGAACTACTAACGCAGGAAAATAAATATGATGTCATTGGAATCACTGAAACTTGGTGGGATGACACACATGATTGGAATACAAGGCTTGAAGGATACAACTTTTTTGCAAGAAACAGATTTGATAAACGAGGAGAAGGTGTCGCATTGTATGTTAGAAAAGCGTATATCTGCACAGAGATTGAACCTTCAGAGACTGGGAGTTCTGTGGAAACTGTTGGGTAAGAATACAAGGAGCGAACAATGGAAAAGACACCATTGTAGGCATTTACTACAGGCCGCCTATGCAAGCTGAAGATATGGATGAACTCTTTATGCATCAAATGGCCAAGTTCTCAAAAAAATATGACATAGTGGTCATGGGAGATTTCAACTATCCAGACATTTGTTGGGAATCTCTCTCAGGCAAAACTAACGGGTCCAGGAAATTCTTATCCTCTCTTGCTGACTTTATCTTTCAAAAGGTAGGGGAGAAAACAAGGGGATCTGCTACCTTGGATCTAATCCTTATAAACAGGGAGGAAATGGTTGAGGAGGTAAGAGTGGCTGGGACCTTAGGAGGTAGCGACCATGCTATTTTAGAATTTTGGATAACTAGAGGAGGAAGACCTGTGAAGACTCAGACTTCAAGGTTAGATTTCAGAAAGACAGATTTTAAGGGACTCGGAAAGAGAATCGGAGAGATCCAATGGCTGGATATCCTTAAGGACAAAAATGTCCAGGAAGGATGGGAAATCTTGAAAAATGAGATTTTCAAAGCACAATCATTAACAATTCCAAAAAGAGGGAAGAATAGGAAGCATTTAAGGAAATCAGGATGGATGAACACAGAACTTAAACACATGCTAAAAAGGAAGAAAGAAATGTTTATCAAATGGAAAGAGGGAGGCATATCTAAAGAAGAATATAATGATGTCTGCAGAACCTGCAGGGCAAGAATCAGATTAGCTAAAGCTGACAATGAATTAAGGCTTGCAAGAGATGTCAATAGCAATAAAAAGGATTTTGGGGATTTAAGGGGAAGAAGGTGGACCCAGGGAACTATAGGCCGGTGAGTCTGACATCTATACCAGGAAAGATCTTTGAACAAATTATTAAACAACATGTGTGTAAGTAGCTGGACAAGAATGAAGTGCTTAACTAGAGTCAGCATGGAATTGTAACTAATAAGTCATGTCAGACTAATTTAATTTCCTTCTATGACAGAATCACTGACTGGGTGGATCAGGGAAATGCTGTAGATATATTATATCTTGACTTCAGCAAAGCATTTGACAATGTGTCTCACACAATCCTTATTGAAAAAATGACTAAGTATGGAATGGACAAGGCAACTGTTAGATGGATTCATAACTGGCTTAGTGATAGGACCCAAAGAGTAGTGGTAAATGGCTGCACATCCAGTTGGAAGAATGTATCAAGTGGGGTACCACAGGGCTCTGTCTTGGGCCCTGTATTGTTCAACATCTTTATTAATGATTTAGATGAAGGAATTGAGGGTAAACTGATTACATTTGCTGATGACACAAAGCTAGGAGGGATAGCTAATATTAGAGAAGAGAGAGAGAGAGGATTCAAAAAGATATAAATAAACTGGATCAGTGGGCAGCAACTAACAGAATGATTTTTAACAGGGAAAAATGCAAAGTACTACATCTGGGAAATAAAAAGGAAAAAAGCATATACAGAATGGGAGGAATAGGGCTAAGCAACAGCACATGTGAAAAAGACTTGGGTATACTAATAGATTACAGACTGAACATGAGTCAACAGTGTGATGCAGCAGCAAAAAAGGCAAATACAATTCTGGGATGTATTAACAGAAGCATACAGTCTAGATCACGTGAAGTCATTATACTGTGTCCAGTTTTGGGCACCACATTTTAAAAAAGACATCAACAAACTCGAGCAAGTTCAGAGAAGAGTGACCAGAATGGTGTCCAGTCTGCAAACCATGTCCTATGAGGAATAGTTAAAGGATTTGGGAATGTTTAGCTTGCAAAAAAGAAGACTGAGAGGAGACTTAATAGCTGTCTACAAATATCTCAAGGGCTGTCACATTGTAGAAGGATTATCTTTATTCTCATTTGCACAAGGAAAGACTAGAAGCAATTGGATGAAACTGAATGGGAGGAGACACAGATTAGATATTAGAAAAAACTTTTTGACAGTTAAGAGTGATCAATGAGTGGAACAGGCTGCCACGAGAGGTGGTGAGTTCTCCTTCAATGGAAGTCTTCAAACAGAGGCTGGACAGACATCTGTCTGGGATGATTTAGTGAATCCTGCTTTGAGCAGGGGGTTGGACCAGATGACCCAGGAGGTCCCTTCCAACTCTACCATTCTATGATTCTATGTTTTTGTTTTTTTTATCTCACACTAGATGAGAAAAAAGCCCTTTGTTCTCTCCAGCACATTATTGTCATTTGGTCTGCAGATAAGCAGGTGGTATCATCATACACGATTACAGAATACTGCAAAGAAGCTTTTAGAATTTTATCTGACACTACCTATTATCAAACTATCTTATTCAGATCATATCCCTGACATCACTCCTATTTACAACTCACTCATTAAACAAGCTTCTATTAATAAAGTCCTAAATGCACAAGAAAAAAGGATTCTTACAGAAAAATGTCCCTCCACTCCTTTCTTTTATCACCTCCCTAAAATACACAAAAACCTTGCAAATCGAGGGAGACCTATTATTTCACGTGTAGGTTCTCTAACCAGTAATTTATCCGAATACATAGACAAAATCATGCAACCTCACGTTCACAATTTATCAAGTCATCTTAGAGATTCTTCACAATTGATTGGCTTATTACAGGAAATAATTTGGGAACCAGCGTTAATTTTTATTATACTGGATACTACGTCACTATGCTCCAATCTCCCATGACATAGATATTTACCAAACATAATAAACCTATCAAGCGATAATAGATTCTCTGACCAACAGAAATATTTTATTTATGCTGATCTTTCATTTATTCTCAGAAATAATTATTTCACCTTCCAAGAGAAATATTACCATGAAGTACTCGGCACTGCCATGGGCTCAAAAGTTGCACCTACCTATACAAATTTATTTATGGGGTTGCTTGAAGAACTTTTCATTTCATAGGATCATAGAATGTTAGAGTTGGTAGGGACCTCACTGGTCATTGTGTCCAACCCCTGCTCAATGCAGGATTCACTAAACCATCTCAGACAGATGTCTGGCAGCTTTTAACACTCATTGATCACCCTCACTGTCAAAATGCTTTTTTCTAATATCTAATTTGTATCTTCTCCCTTTCCGTTTCATTCCATTGCTTCTTGTTTTTCCATGTGCAAATGAGAATAATGATCCCTCTACACTGTTACATCCCTTCAGAGTCAAAAGAGTTGTTCCTATACGATGATAGCAACCCTTTTTTGTCTGATATATTTTGGTATGGCTGATACATCGATGATACACTCCTTATCTGGAGTGGCGATATATCTGCCATACCGAAACTTGTGGATTATTTCAATTGTAATGGGTTTAATCTCCGGTTCAATTGCAACTTTGACTCCCATATAATTTCATTTTTGGATTTGAAGTTGCAAGGCTTTGAGGGTAGTACTGTTATTACATCTACTCATTTTAAGCCATTAACAGGTAACAGTATACAACACGTTTCTAGTAGCTATCCCAATCATACTACAAGATCTACACCAGTAGGTGAATTAAGTAGGATCACCAGAAATTGTAGTGATACTGTTGCCCTTAAGCAAGAGATAGAATCATGCTGTACTAAATTTTTTAAAAAAGGTTACCCAGAATTCTCCCTTAATAGGGAAAAGGAAATTGTATGGAAAAAGAGACGTTGTGATATGCTGTTTCCTAAATTGAACAATAATAGTGATATTGGGAATAATAGAATTGTGTGCTCTATCCAGTATAGTCCTCAATTCAAGGATATCAAATCTCTCATTCTCAGAAATATTCCTTTAATTTATGAGGATGATACTTTATCCACTATACTATCATTTGGTTGTCAGTTTATGGCCAAAAGGTCCAACACTTTAGCTAATATTCTGTCGCCAAGTTATTTTGATCCTAGTGTGAAATCGCGTACTTGGCTGCACCATAGTGGTTTTAATCACTGTGGTGCACCAAAATGCAGAACATGTGTTCATTCTGCTGTGACACATTCATTTTTTGATAGTAGTAATCAGCAACAATAGAAGAATTCATTAGTTGTAACAGTAGTAATATAGTTTATATAATTAAATGTACAAAATGTAATCTTGGCTATGTTGGCTGTACAACTTGTATGTTAAAAGTCTGCATTTCAGAGCATATCACTGATATCATTTCTCCTACTAGTGCGAATCACTCAATGTGGTTTGCTTCCAAGCACTTTGTAATTTATCACCAGAGGAGTGCTGCATTTTTTCAAAATATTTAGACTTGAGAGTCCTCAGTGGTTGATACCTTTTAATGGCTAACTGAAAAGATGGTAACAAATTGCAAGCTTTCGAGACTACGCAGGTCTCTTCATCAGGCTGAACTAATACAAAATCTGAAGAATCACATATTTATACACAAGAGGACACAGGAATAATGCAATAGGTAAGACATGTGACGTGAAGCAGAACTGTCATTATAGCCATTAAAAGGTATCAACCACTGAGGACTCTCAAGTCTAAATATTTTTCTATCTACTGGCTAACACGGTACGAAGATACGCATTTTTTCAAGTCACTCTCATTGAATAACTTACCTTATCAGCAAGGGAGGAGATCTCAAGATACGCTTAATGACACATGAAGCATACTGGATGTTTTGTTTAAACACATGTCATCCTGCAGGCTTGACTGTGCAAAAAGAGATTATGTTCCTTGTTTTCCTTGTTCAATTTGTATATATATATTTCTTGATGTTTTATTATGTGTGTATTATGTGATTACTGATGTATGTTCATTGGCTGGGGCTGGTTTATAACCATGCCATTACCCATGCTGAGCAGCTTTGAGAAAGAACATTCATTGTTCGAAACGTGTTGCTAGTGTTCACATTATATGAGCCTTGTCCTGTTGGATTCTGGTTTTATCTGCAATAAATCTGGATTTTTTTTGGAAGCTGGATTTTTTTTCTCTTTTCTTCTTATGGACCATACGTGATGACTCCACGGTTTCCTTGCTTCCCCACCACAGGCCATTAAGGTGAGCTGGTTGTTCTTATTTTTCTTGTATTACAATGCACACCAAGAGCCTTTTTCAGTAGAGACTGTGCAAATTATTAAGAGCTCTTTGGCCATTTGTGGTTGTGGTTTTTTTTATCCATTATTTGTGCTTATATGTACAATTTTTTATCATGACTGTGAGTCCTGATAGAGCACGCCGAGCTGCTCAAGTATTTACCTCAGATGGGTTACTCACAGGTGCTCAGTCCAACCATGATCAATTAGTTTTGGACACAAAAAAATTTGAAAGATTAATGATGAGTGAAACTAAAATTTGGTGGGACTTCACTACTTTGGATAACTATGTACATAAAGATATGATCCCGAGGGGATTACGTTTGAAAAATTTTCCCACCACCATATATTCACAAGAATTTGTTGATAAATGGAACTTACTATTGAGTAACTGCTCCAGTTATCTTATGAAACTCATCATGAAATATGAAGATATGAAGCTTAAAAGTGTTCAGTCAGAGATTAATGATATTAAAACCAGTCTTGAAAATAAAGATAATGCAAAGTTTGGAGAAGAATTTTTGAATATGCAGCAATCTATTTCCAAACTGGAAAACACAATCATGAGTCGGAATAAAAGCAAATTCCAGCGTGATATAGGAGACTACCAGCTAAATCAGGTGTATGATTGGGGCAGGTGGCAGAAATTACCTAAATATCCCCGCCCCATTTTGTTTTCCAAAGTTTTTATTAACATTTTGTATATTTTAACAGTCAACAAATTAACTTTATCAAAGTATATTGACATTTTCGCCTTACATCTGTTCTCCTAGATGATTTGTGAAGAGGGGAAATGGGAAGGGTCTTTGGGAAAAGGGGTAATAGAAAGGTAAAGGGAATGAGTTGAGGGTAGAGAGCTCAGAATAAATAACTTTACATATTCTAGGCAACACATATTAAACAAGTGAAGAAAAAAAAATTGAATAAAGTATCCTGAGGCACCTGAAACCAGTAAAAAGGATTAGGGTTATGTTTAGGGTTTGGGAAGTATTGAATTCCAGTGGTTCCATTTCTTCTCATATCTATTAATGCAGCCGTTGATCCTAGCGAATTTGAGATCCAAAGAGTTATGGATGTCAAGTCTGTCGACAACGTCAGCAATTTGTGGGGTATCTGGTTGTTTCCAGTGGAAGGCTATCAGGTTTTTGACTATTAGTAGGATATGTACCAAAACGTATCTCTTGGAAGGATGAATGTCTTCTAGTCCCAAAGATAGCAAGGCTGTTTGTGGAGTAAGAGGGTAGTCTTTTTTAAGGAAATTATTGATAAGTAGGGAAACCTGATTCAATAATAGTGCAATCTTTGGGCAAGTCCAGAAAATGTGGAGCAGGTCTCCTCTGGAACCACATCCCCTCCAACATAGGTGTGAGTGGTCGCTGTTGATGCGTGCTAATCTTACTGGGGTGAAGTACCATCTAGTTAGCATCTTATAAAAGGATTCATGAAGGGGTAGGGATATGTTAGAGGAGTATGTGTATTTTATATCATCTTCCCATTGCTCTGGACTTGTTGAGATCTGTAGATCCGTTTCCCACCTGGACATATAGATATTTTTTTGGAACTTATTGTCCTTGTTGAAAAGAGTGTATAAGTATTTGGTGCTCCAGAAGACCCTATGCCCTATATTACTGAGTAATAAGTGTACAGCTTCTGCCTTTGTAGGCACTTTATGGATGAAGTTTTGAACGTGTTCTTTCAGAATACAATAGTGCATAAAGTCCGATGGATGAATATTAAATTTTAGTTTAATGTCGCTAAAGCTAACAAAGTTGTTATTCACATAAACATCACCGATTTTTTTTATGCCTATTTGGATCCATCTCTCTGGGATTTGGAATTTATAGATGGTTGCAATCGGAGAGTGGGAAGTTATTTAAGTTAGCTAGTTTATTATGTTTCTTGGGTGGTCTAGCAATTTTGTCCCATGCTTGGGTTGCGGCTAAGAAGATAGGATGAAGCAATTTATAACGATTTAGTTGGAAAATATGATTAAGTAAGCATTCTTTCAATGGGCGGTAATTGACATGAAATTTTTCTAGTTCAATCCAAGCTGGAAGCGTGTTCTCCTTTACCCAATATATGCTTTGTTTTATTAGATTTGACCAAAAGTATGCCTGAATGTTTGGTAATCCAAGTCCCCCATTGGATTTGCTCTTAAAGAGAACATCCCTGGCCACCCTTGCCTTTTTCCCGTTCCAGACGAAAGAGAACACAGAGGATTGAAATTTGTTTAAATAAGAGGTCGGGAAGTTTAAAGGTAGTGCTCCAAAGACGTAAAGGATTTTAGGGAGTACAATTGATTTGACTGCTAGTATTTTGCCTGTCCATGTGAGACCAATTTTGCTCCAGGATTGGAAATCTTTTGAAATAGTGTCTAAGATGGCATCACAATTTGCTTTTATAGTAGAGTGTGATTTTTTAGTGAAAAGAATTCCAAGGTAAGAAATCCCTTCATCCTCCCAGGTGAAGTCTGTTAATCTTTTCAAAATTTTGTTAATACGGTCGCTTACGTTGAGTTGTAGCAGTTTTGATTTCTTTCTGTTTATTTTAAAAAAAGAAATTGAAGAGAACAAATCTATTATTTTTAGAAGAGAAGCGGTGGAATTAATGGGGTCTGATAGGGTTAGTATCATATCATCGGCAAACAAACTTATCTTGTATTGTCTTGTGGGTGTATCGAAACCTGAGATTGATTTATCTTCTCGTATCATTTCTGCCAGAGGCTCGATGGCGAGGGCAAAGAGAAGTGGTGATAAGGGGCATCCCTGTCTGGTCCCGTTGCTAATAGGGAAGGATTTTGAAAGATTATTATTGATGTAGATCCTAGCGCTAGGGGAGGAGTAGAGTGCAAACACCGATGACAGCCAATCTTTGTTAAAGCCGAAATGGAATAAAACTGATTTTAGATATTCCCAATTGATTCTGTCGAAGGCTTTTTCAGCGTCTAACGATAAGATAATTGCTGGGCATTTGGTGGTGTTAATCCTGTTAATAATATTTAGCAGTCTCCTGGTGCCATCTGATGTTTGCCTCCCCTCTATGAATCCCAACTGATCTCTATTTATTAGTTTAGGAAGGATTTTTTTCAGTCTGTTTGGTAGGATCTTGGAGTAGATTTTTAGATCAGAATTAATAAGTGATATGGGCCTATAATTTTGAACTTCTTCGGGATCACTTTGGGGTTTGGGAATCATTATAATAATAGCCTCCAACATTTCTTTGGGAAAGTGTCCGCTAAGGGAAGCCTGATTGAAAATCTGTTCTAAGTGTGGAGTTAAAATTTCTACATAAGTTTTATAATACTCGTTAACAAATCCGTCAGGACCTGGAGATTTTTGTGACTTAAGACTATGTATAGTTTCAGATATTTCAGAAAAGGTAATGTGTGATGTTAAAGAACTCAGATCTAATGGACTTATTTTTGGAAGTTGTAGGTCTTTGAAAAAGTTTTGAATATTTTTGGTATCTGGTAGGGGAGACGATGGATCAAGATTGAGATTGTATAATTTATAATAGTAGTCTGCAAACGTGTCTGCTATGTCTTTGGGATGTTGTTTGGTGATACCTAAGTTATTTTTAATTTTGTTGATTCTATTTCGAATCCTATCTCGTTTTAGTTTTTACATCATGAATTTTGTGGGCTTGTTTAGTTCTGAGTAAACTTTAAATTTTGATGCTTTAATTACTACATCATAATCATCTTGAATGGCTTCTTTCAAATTTTGTCTTAGTTTTAGTAATTCTAAGTGGATTTCTGGAGATGGATGTGCTCGACTATTTTGGAGGTTTTCCTTTAGTTTGATTTGAGATTGGATATTCTTTATTTTATCTCTTTGTTTACGGATGTGTCTGGAAGAGATCTGTATCAGTTTACCACTGATGACCGCTTTGTGCGCGCACCAAATGATAAAGGGGTCTATCTTATCTGATTTGTTCTCATCAAAATAAAGTTTTAGAGTTTCCTCATCCTCTTTTTTATATTCAGGGAATTTTAATAGTATGGAGTTACACCTCCAGAGGAAGGTATTTTTGGAAAAAGGGCCTAGAGTTAATTCTATCAGGACCGGAGAATGATCCGAAATTGATTTATTTAAGATAGATACTTTTCTAACTTTGGGGAGAGAAAAGATGTCTGTTAATAAAAGGTCAATTCTTGATGATGTTTTATGAACATTGGAGTAATGAGAATATTCCCTTGAGGAAGAATTTAAACATCTAAATGTGTCATATAGTTTGTTATTAATAAGCCATTTATTGAGTGAGGGTGCTAAATGACGTGTAGTTGAGGTGGAATCAATGTTCCCGTCGGGGACAATGTTGAAGTCACCCAGTAGATACAGTTCTCCCTTTCTGTGAATCTGGATTTTTTTTCATTAATTTGTTAAGAAAATTCAACTGTTTTTTATTAGGGGCATAGATGTTTACTATGGTACAAGTTATGGAATTTAGTTGGCAAACCAAGATGTGAAATCTTCCCTTAGGGTCGTCTATCTCCTCAATCAACTGGAACGGGGTTGTATTTTTAATTATAGTCATAACACCGGCTTTCTTTTTCGGGCCAAGAGATGAAAAGATATGTGGGTAGTTTCTGTGAGGGAAAGAGGGATGTTTACCTTTGATGAGTTTTGTTTCCTGCAGACAAATGATATCCGCTTGGGAAAGTCTGATCTCCTTCCACAGGGCAAATCGCTTCCAGGGACTGTTGAGTCCTCTGACGTTGTACGACATTATTTTCATGTGCATAATGAGAATCAAAAGGCTGAAAACACACTCAGGATAATATTAATGAAGCAGTAAAAAAAGAAAGTAAGGTAAAAAATAAATAAATAAAATAATCCAATTAAGAAAACTTAGCAGTAAAATACAATAATAGAACAATTGTAACAAAATCAAGTCCCACTAGAGAGTTCTCTTAAAGGATCCACACTCTCGATGGGATCTCTTTTGAAGTGGGGAAAAGTTTGTGTGGTTATTGTTCACCAGGATTCCCCTAGTTAAAATGAGGCATTATAAGACTTAAGTGGTCTTTCAATTACTCGTTTCTTTTGGAGTATAAATGAAGCTAATCAGTAACTTAACGTGGAATATACCCACTATTCAAGAAGAGATGTTCAGGTGGGAGATTTCAAGAACTCCATGCCTTCTTCTGGAGAATTTATTGCAACAGTCTTCCCCTTGTAGTGAAACAGCAGTTTGGTAGGGAAGTCCCATCTGTATTGTATATTTCTTTCTCTCAAAAGGTTGGTGATTTCTTTAAAGGACTTACGCATGTCCAATGTATGTTTAGACAAATCTGTGTAGATTTTTATTTGGTTATATGGATCGGGAAGAGAGCCATTATCTTTAATAAATTTTTGAATCTTCTCTTTTGTACCAAAAAAATGCATTTGAAGGATTGTGTCTCTAGTAGAGTTGAGCGATACTTTCCGATATCCTAAAGTATCGGAATCGGAATGGTATCGCCGATATCACTAAAATATCGGCGATACCCGATACCGATACCGGAAGTCCCATGTAAGTCTATGGGAACAAAATATCGAAATTAAAAAAAACCCATTCTTGCCTTGTTGGTTAATTGTACATGAAGGAAAACAAGAAAGAGTAATGTAGAATGTATTGGGGGAGGTTGAGGAGACATTAAAGGCATAGATGTTTGACCCAATCCAATGGAATAGCATGAATTTTTTTTTTTTAGGAAATACGTTCGGATTGACGAACAAATTGACAATGTTGTTAACCTTTTTTCTATTTTGTCAAATATGTCTGTTTCACAACTTCCATGGTCTTCACCTTTTTAACTTTTCACACACTTTCTCCTTCATAATTTTCAGCAGCATCATCTTTCTCATCAAATTATTCTTCATCTTCACCTTCTTAATCTTCTAAAACTTCTTGCTATTCATCTTTTTGTTAACATTACTTATATTGTTCTTATTAAACAGTTATTATTCTTCATATTCTACTTCTTCATCTTCTTCCTATTCATCCTTTTCATCATATTCTTATTTGTGACAGACATTCCTGTACTTGTAATCTGTAAAACTCTGAATTTTCATCCTTCCGTTCTTGCTGTCACGAAAGATTTTAATTACAACAGTATTTGTCCGCGTTCAGTTTAGCCTGCAGCAGCATCAGGCATTTTCCAGGGGCACCACGAGGAGGAACGGACTCACCCCCATACACTGCTTAGTCTTCTTCTGCTTAGAATTTAGAGCATATATTTTGCTCTTCATTTTGGTCTTATACTTAATGTTCTTCTGCTTTTTGATCTTCTGCTTATTGTTCTTCTGTCTCTTGTTCTGTATCTTGTAGTTTGTCTTAACCTTCTTTGTCCTGTTGGTGATGGTACAAAAGCCAATGGAAGTAACGAGGACCAGCTGACTGTGCTGGAATCCGGAGGGTCAGCAGAAGGAAAAGAGCCAATGGCACAACCGAGGACCAGCTGACGTTACTGGGACAGGGTTACTAAGCAGGAGGTACCTGTGCTCCAAAGCACTACCAAGGACCAGCAGACGTTGCTGGAACTCGGATACCGACATGGAGGCACCTAGGCCAAAGGCACTGCGGAGAACCAGCTGACGGTACTGGAACCCGGATGGGTAGCAGAAGGTACAAGAGCCAATGAAAGTAACGAGGACCAGCTGACTGTGCTGGAACCCGGAGGGTCAGCAGAAGGAAAAGAGCCAATGGCACAACCGAGGACCAGCTGACGTTACTGGGACAGGGTTACTAAGCAGGAGGTACCTGTGCTCCAAAGCACTACCAAGGACCAGCAGACGTTGCTGGAACTCGGATACCGACATGGAGGCACCTAGGCCAAAGGCACTGCGGAGAACCAGCTGACGGTACTGGAACCCGGATGGGTAGCAGAAGGTACAAGAGCCAATGAAAGTAACGAGAACCAGCTGACTGTGCTGGAACCCGGAGGGTCAGCAGAAGGAAAAGAGCCAATGGCACAACCGAGGACCAGCTGACGTTACTGGGACAGGGTTACTAAGCAGGAGGTACCTGTGCTCCAAAGCACTACCAAGGACCAGCAGACGTTGCTGGAACTCGGATACCGACATGGAGGCACCTAGGCCAAAGGCACTGCGGAGAACCAGCTGACGGTACTGGAACCCGGATGGGTAGCAGAAGGTACCCATGGAAATTAAAGTTGAGGCAGCAGGACTGTTTGCCGTTCACACAGCAGGGGAACAGCTGACATTACTGAACCCCAGTAACACGGGAGCAAGTGTAGACTGTGCTAACAGCACTTCCGAGAAACAACTGGCGGTGTTGTAACCCAGGGATCAGAAGAGAACATGGTGGAGGCAGCAGGACTTTTTGCCGTACACACAGCAGGGGAACAGCTGACATTACTGAACCCCAGTAACACGGGAGCAAGTGTAGACTGTGCTAACAGCACTTCCGAGAAACAACTGGCGGTGTTGTAACCCAGGGATGAGAAGAGAACATGGTGGAGGCAGCAGGACTTTTTGCCGTTACACACAGCAGGGGAACAGCTGACATTACTGAACCCCAGTAACACGGAGCAAGTGTAGACTGTGCTAACAGCACTTCCGAGAAACAACTGGCGGTGTTGTAACCCAGGGATGAGAAGAGAACATGTGGAGGCAGCAGGACTTTTGCCGTCACACAGCAGGGGAACAGCTGACATTACTGAACCCCAGTAACACGGGAGCAAGTGTAGACTGTGCTAACAGCACTTCCGAGAAACAACTGGCGGTGTTGTAACCCAGGGATGAGAAGAGAACATGGTGGAGGCAGCAGGACTTTTGCCGTTACAACAGCAGGGGAACAGCTGACATTACTGAACCCCAGTAACACGGGAGCAAGTGTAGACTGTGCTAACAGCACTTCCGAGAAACAACTGGCGGTGTTGTAACCCAGGGATGAGAAGAGAACATGGTGGAGGCAGCAGGACTTTTGCCGTCACACAGCAGGGGAACAGCTGACATTACTGAACCCCAGTAACACGGAGCAAGTGTAGACTGTGCTAACAGCACTTCCGAGAAACACTGGCGGTGTTGTAACCCAGGGATGAGAAGAGAACATGGTGGAGGCAGCAGGACTGTTTGCCGTTCACACAGCAGGGGAACAGCTGACATTACTGAACCCCAGTAACACGGGAGCAAGTGTAGACTGTGCTAACAGCACTTCCGAGAAACAACTGGCGGTGTTGTAACCCAGGGATGAGAAGAGAACATGGTGGAGGCAGCAGGACTTTTGCCGTTCACACAGCAGGGGAACAGCTGACATTACTGAACCCCAGTAACACGGGAGCAAGTGTAGACTGTGCTAACAGCACTTCCGGAGAAACAACTGGCGGTGTTGTAACCCAGGGATGAGAAGAGAACATGGTGGAGGCAGCAGGACTGTTTGCCGTTCACACAGCAGGGGAACAGCTGACATTACTGAACCCCAGTAACACAGGAGCAAGTGTAGACTGTGCTAACAGCACTTCCGAGAAACAACTGGCGGTGTTGTAACCCAGGGATGAGAAGAGAACATGGTGGAGGCAGCAGGACTGTTTGCCGTTCACACAGCAGGGAACAGCTGACATTACTGAACCCAGTAACACGGGAGCAAGTGTAGACTGTGCTAACAGCACTTCCGAGAAACAACTGGCGGTGTTGTAACCCAGGGATGAGAAGAGAACATGGTGGAGGCAGCAGGACTTTTTGCCGTACACACAGCAGGGGAACAGCTGACATTACTGAACCCCAGTAACACGGGAGCAAGTGTAAGCTGTGCTAACAGCACTTCCGAGAAACAACTGGCGGTGTTGTAACCCAGGGATGAGAAGAGAACATGGTGGAGGCAGCAGGACTGTTTGCCGTTCACACAGCAGGGGAACAGCTGACATTACTGAACCCCAGTAACACGGGAGCAAGTGTAGACTGTGCTAACAGCACTTCCGAGAAACAACTGGCGGTGTTGTAACCCAGGGATGAGAAGAGAACATGGTGGAGGCAGCAGGACTGTTTGCCTACAACAGCAGGGGAACAGCTGACATACTGAACCCAGTACACAGGGAGCAATGTAACTGTGCTAACAGCACTTCGAGAAACAACTGGCGGTGTTTGTAACCCAGGGATGAGAAGAGAACAGTGAGGCAGCAGACTTTGCCGTTCACACACAGGGGAACCAGCTGACATTACTGAACCCCAGTACAACAAGGTAACTGTGCTAAAGCACTCAGACACGCGGTGTGTACCAGGGATAGAAAGACTGGGAGCAGCGCTTGGTCACCGAGGGAATCGACTATGAAGTAACGAGCAGTGACTGTGCTAACGATCGAGAAAAGCGTGAACGGAGAAAGAGACTGGGAGGCAGAGGACTGTGCCGCACCAGGACAGCGACTTCTGAACCATAACGGAGGACTGGCAAAGCACTCGAGAACACTGCGGTTACCGGGTGAGAGGACATGGTGGAGGCAGCAGGACTTTTGCGTTCACACAGCAGGGAACAGCTGAATATGAACCAGTAACGGAAGTGTACTGGACAGCACTTCGAGAAACCGGGGTGTTGTAACAGGGATAGAAGAGAAATGTGAGCGCAGACTTTGCGCAAAGCAGGGAACAGCTGACTACTGAACCCCATACGGAGCAAGGTAGACTGTGCTAACAGCATTCGAAACAACTGGCGTGTGAACCCAGGGATGAAAGAGACAGTGGAGGCAGCGACTTTGCGTCACACAGCAGGGGAACAGCTGACATTATGAACCATAACACGGACAAGTGAACTTCACAGCTTCGAGACAAGGCGGTGTTGTAACCCAGGGATGAAAGAAAGTGAGGCAGCAGGACTTTGCCGTCACACGCAGGGAACAGCTGACATTACTGAACCCCAGTAACACGGAGCAAGTGTTAACTGTGCTAACAGCACTTCGAGAACAAGGCGGTGTTGTAACCCAGGATAGAAGAACATGGTGAGGCAGCAGGACTTTTGCCGTTCACAAGCAGGGGAACAGCTGACATTACTGAACCAGTAACACGGAGCAAGTGTAGACGTGCTACAGCACTTCGAGAACACTGGCGGTGTTGTACCAGGATGAGAGAGAACATGGTGGAGGCAGCAGGACTTTTGCCGTACACACGCAGGGGAACAGCTGACATTACTGAACCCAGTAACACGGGAGCAGTGTAACTGTGCTAACAGCACTTCCGAGAACACAACTGGCGGTGTGTAACCCAGGGATGAGAAGAGAACAGGTGGAGGCAGCAGGATGTTTGCCGTTAACACAGCAGGGGAACAGCTGACATTACTGAACCCCAGTAACACGACAAGTGTAACTGTGCAACAGCACTTCCGAGACAACACTGGCGGTGTTGTAACCAGGATGAGAAGAGAACATGGTGGAGGCAGCAGGACTGTTTGCCGTTCACAAGCAGGGGAACAGCTGACATTACTGAACCCCAGTAACACGGGAGAAGTGTAGATGTGCTAACAGCACTTCCGAGAAACACGGGTGTTGTAACCCAGGGATGAGAGAGAACATGGTGGTAGCACGCAGGACTTTTTGCCGTACACACAGCAGGGGAACAGCTGACATTACTAACCCATAACACGGGAGCAAGTGGTGTGCTAACAGCACTTCCGAGAAAGACACGCGGTGTTGTACCCAGGGAGAGAAGAGAACTGGTGGAGGCAGCAGACTGTTGCCGTTCACACAGCAGGGAACAGTGACATTACTGACCCAGTAACACGGAGCAAGTGGTTGACGTGCTAAAGCACTCGAGAGACAACTGCTGTTGTAACCCAGGTGAGAAGAGAACATGTGGAGCAGCAGGACTTTTGCCGTACACACAGCAGGGGAACAGCTGACATTACTGAACCCCAGTAACACGGGGAGTGTAACTGTGCTAACAGACATTCCGAGAAACAACGGCGGTGTTGTAACCCGGATAAAGAGACATGGGGAGGCAGGACTGTTTGCCGTACCACAGCAGGGAACAGCTGACATTACTGAACCCCAGTAACACGGGAGCAAGTGTAGACTGTGCTAACAGCACTTCGAGAAACAACTGGCGGTGTTGTAACCCAGGGATGAGAAGAGAACATGGTGGAGGCAGCAGGACTGTTTGCCGTTCACACAGCAGGGGAACAGCTGACATGACTGAACCCCAGTAACACGGAGCAAGTGTAGACTGTGCTAACAGCACTTCCGAGAAACAACTGGCGGTGTTGTAACCAGGGATGAGAAGAGAACATGGTGGAGGCAGCAGGACTTTTTGCCGTACAACAGCAGGGGAACAGCTGACATTACTGAACCCCAGTAACACGGGAGCAAGTGTAGACTGTGCTAACAGCACTTCCGAGAAACAACTGGCGGTGTTGTAACCAGGGATGAGAAGAGAACATGGTGGAGGCAGCAGGACTTTTTGCCGTTCACACAGCAGGGGAACAGCTGACATTACTGAACCCCAGTAACACGGGAGCAAGTGTAGACTGTGCTAACAGCACTTCCGGAAACAACTGGCGGTGTTGTAACCCAGGGATGAGAAGGAACATGGTGGAGGCAGCAGGACTTTTTGCCGTACACACAGCAGGGGAACAGCTGACATTACTGAACCCAGTAACACGGAGCAAGTGTAGACTGTGCTAACAGCACTCCGAGAAACAACTGGCGGTGTTGTAACCCAGGGATGAGAAGAGAACATGGTGGAGGCAGCAGGACTGTTTGCCGTTCACACAGCAGGGGAACAGCTGACATTACTGAACCCCAGTAACACGGGAGCAAGTGTAGACTGTGCTAACAGCACTTCCGAGAAACAACTGGCGGTGTTGTAACCCAGGGATGAGAAGAGAACATGGTGGAGGCAGCAGGACTTTTTGCCGTACACACAGCAGGGGAACAGCTGACATTACTGAACCCCAGTAACACGGGAGCAAGTGTTAACTGTGCTAACAGCACTTCCGAGAAACAACTGGCGGTGTTGTAACCCAGGGATGAGAAGAGAACATGGTGGAGGCAGCAGGACTTTTTGCCGTTCACACAGCAGGGGAACAGCTGACATTACTGAACCCCAGTAACACAGGAGCAAGTGTAGACTGTGCTAACAGCACTTCCGAGAAACAACTGGCGGTGTTGTAACCCAGGGATGAGAAGAGAACATGGTGGAGGCAGCAGGACTTTTTGCCGTACACACAGCAGGGGAACAGCTGACATTACTGAACCCCAGTAACACGGGAGCAAGTGTTAACTGTGCTAACAGCACTTCCGAGAAACAACTGGCGGTGTTGTAACCCAGGGATGAGAAGAGAACATGGTGGAGGCAGCAGGACTGTTTGCCGTTCACACAGCAGGGGAACAGCTGACATTACTGAACCCCAGTAACACGGGAGCAAGTGTAGACTGTGCTAACAGCACTTCCAAGCAACAACTGGCGGTGTTGGAGCCCAGGGTCAAGGAGGATGTTTAAATACTAGATCAAGTATTTTCCTTGTTACGTGTCAATTAAAAATGTCTATACTCCAAACAAGAGAAATATAACCTTTAGTACCATAAGATGATGATTTTACTTTAAAAAATATATGTAAATTAATAATTGACAAACATAAACGCATACATTAACATGTTGAAAAGCAATGCAAACCACAATAAAAATCAGTTAAATAATCTGCTATACGGTTTTAAATAAAAGCATACAAGTACATATCAGAATCCATAAATGATGGATAAGTAACAGTATGTACACCATTTTCATTTGCTGAATAATATCACTAAAAAGTTTTTAAAATATCTAAAATTTCCATCATGTAATACTGATAATATGTGGCAATCATTTATATTAACAAAAAAAACCTTTAAAAAGTGCATAGTGAAAACAGCTATTTATGCCTGACTGTGGACTTGCAAGCATGACAACGGATAGATAAGGTATATATAGATGACACTGCATAGCCACAGATGGTGAATGGCGATGTAATACTGTACCTCAATAAAGTGTGCGTTACTACTACATCCTTTTTTTTATATAGCTTTATAAAAGGGTACGTGCATGTATGCTTGCGCCTTTGTTTGGACGCACAGACTGGCTTCCTGCTGTGACGCGTTGGGTATTGGAGCGTCTGTGCGTCTTATGACGCAGACTAACATTCACGGTGCGCATCGTTCATCATCGCAAGCGTACCGACAACATAAAGGCGTTGTCATGACTGCTTTACTCAGTAAACATGCACCTATGATGAAACATACACGCATGTGCCCTATTACATAACAAGCTACAAGAAAAATGTGTGTGAGGTGTGACACAGCTGTTTTGTTAAGGTACAGTATTATATCGACATTGTACAGGTGTCGCTATTCAGTCTGATAAATAGATATCATTCACCTATTCTATCAGTTGTCGTTCTTTCAGCACCACTTACAGGTATATATTTTGCTATTGTGACTATGCACTATTGACTTTACCAAGGTAATGCATGATTTTTGTTAGCGATTATCATGTTTACATGAAGGACCTTTATGATATGGGCTGTTAACTTTCTAATCAAATATGTATTTTTTAAAATGACACAAATATAAGTAATGTTGAAGAGGACTATTCCTACATGCATTGTTTGCACAATATTACAGGTGTACATCACGTCCCTTAATCAACATTGGATATTATACTTACTTGTATGCTTTTATTTTAAAGGCAAGAACACTGAAGTATAACCTTCGCACTGCAGCAGTTGTCAAAGTTCAACCCACATTATGCACTTCCAACATTGCAGTATTTGAGTCATCATGATGTGAGTTGGATTTGTCTAAGCTATGGAGTGACAAGGTTGACCATCAGTATCCTATAGCATAAGTAGGCTTTTGTGTTTGCATTTGTTTTCGACATGTGCATATCTGTAATAATATGTCACAATTATTTTGTTACAGATTTGTGACAAAGACAAATCATTTTATGGTTTGAAAGTTGACGTTTCAAATGTTTACAGCTTAGAAATCATGGTGTAGCCTCATATCTATGTGTAGCACTACACACTTTGAGATGTCATGTTTTTTTCACCATGATTAGGTAGCTAGCAGTAATTTTTGCCGGACACACAGCAGGGGAACAGCAGGCGTTACTGAACCCCACAAACACATCAGCGATTGTTTTCATCTGTGCATCTAACACTTCTGAGCAGCAACTGGCGCTGTTGAAGCCCAGGGTCAAGGAGGGTGTAGGCAGAGGCCTAGTATGAGACGTTTGAAGTTGAAGTTGTAGTTAGCAGCAGTAATTTTTGCCAGACACACAGCAGGGGAACAGCAGGCGTTACTGAACCCCACAAACACATCAGCGATTGTTTTCATCTGTGCATCTAACACTTCTGAGCAGCAACTAGCGCTGTTGAAGCCCAGGGTCAAGGAGGGTGTAGGCAGAGGCCTAGTATGAGACGTTTGAAGTTGAAGTTGTAGTTAGCAGCAGTAATTTTTGCCAGACACACAGCAGGGGAACAGCAGGCGTTACTGAACCCCACAAACACATCAGCGATTGTTTTCATCTGTGCATCTAACACTTCTGAGCAGCAACTAGCGCTGTTGAAGCCCAGGGTCAAGGAGGGTGTAGGCAGAGGCCTAGTATGAGACGTTTGAAGTTGAAGTTGTAGTTAGCAGCAGTAATTTTTGCCAGACACACAGCAGGGGAACAGCAGGCGTTACTGAACCCCACAAACACATCAGCGATTGTTTTCATCTGTGCATCTAACACTTCTGAGCAGCAACTGGCGCTGTTGAAGCCCAGGGTCAAGGAGGGTGTAGGCACAAAATATTGAGTTATTGCCTTGTTACGTGGCCATTGCAAATGTATGTACTTCAAACAAGAATAAATGAACTTTTACTACAACAATAAAATGATAAATTTCAATTACAAGAATAGAAAAATATTTATACTTGACAGTCCTCTGTGGTTGATAACGTTTAATGGCTAACTGAAAATATGGTAACAAATTCAAAGCTTTCGAGACTACTCAGGTGTCTTCATCAGGCTAAGAGTAAAGCCAAAAATGAACAATCACATATTTCTACACACAACAGGACACAGGAATAGCTAAGACAAGTGAGGGAGGGACAAGTGAGGGGAGACCGGCAACAAAAAGGAGAACAAGGATGAATTATCAGCGCCACACAATCACAGATAAATTAATGAATTTACCTGTGGCAAAAGACTTTTGTTTGCCCGGTCATAGCATCATGGATATGGAATTACTGGTATTAAAATATAACTTCAAATATGAGAAACGTACAAAGGTTTCAGAATATAAGCTCATCATGACCTTTGACACTGTTAGTGATGGAATGAATAGATCACATGGATTTATGTCATTCTATATCAATTAAGGAATCTGCGTCTATGCCCTTCCAGGGTCATGAAAACCCAAAAAAATACGCCAATGAGAGGGCAATCAAACTTTCTATCCTTATCTAGGAACTGTTCCAATATTTATGTTCATCCCTGTGAGATAATGACAGTTCTGATACACGTCACTTACTTGTCTTACCTATTGCACTATTCCTGTGTCCTGTTGTGTATAGAAATATGTGATGCTTAATTTTTTTAGTTAGTCTTTCCCTGATGAAGAGACGTGAGTAGCCTTGAAAGCTTGCAATTTGTTTCCATCTTTTCAGTTATCCATTAAAAGGTATCAACCACTGCTGACTCTGAAGTCTAAATATTTTTCTATCTACTGGCTAACACGGTACAAAGATACACATGTTTTCTAATTTCAAGAAGGAAAAATAAAGAAAATACAAATATAAACGCATATATGCACATGCCAAAAATAAATGGAACAACACAACACCCAAAAAATTGGTAACAAAATATAGTGTTGTAAATTTAAGAATAAAAGTACATTTTTTTTTTTATGAATAATGCTTAAGGAACGCTATGTTAAACCATAACATAGTGAAGACAATGGATTTTGTAATAGTCACTCATCATAATCATCACAAATTTTATGTGACAGTCACAGACATTTCAATTATTTAAGTTCATAAAATCGTAACTTTCTATAGCATGTATGACATGTCCAGCATGGACTCATCAATGTGATTGATGACACAATAATGTACAATAAAAAATAACCATTTAAAAAAACATTAGGCATTGTTTGTCACAATTTAAGTGTGTGCCTGCAAGTGTAGGTGAAACAAAGGCTACGGATAGCAAAGGTATATTCTATGTCTGTATCAGACAGTGGACAGCCTCTGATGGGTAATGCCGATGTTATACTGTACGTCAATAAAGTCTGCGGCTGAAATCATGCATTTTTTGCTTGTAGAGTGTTGAAGAGGGTAAAAGAATGTCTGGTTGCGCAAAGCTTTATCCGTCAACACTACCTTCCTACTGTCACGCGTAGGGTAGGGTAGCGTGTGGCAATTAGCTGACTATCAAATGTGAGGTTAGGCTGCGTTATTGCGCACTAGGGACGCCAAAAAAAATACAGCAGTAATAATTTAATGTGTAATACTCCACCTATGACAAACAAAAAAATTACGTTCCCTCTTTAACAATGTACAAGACTAACAAGCCTAATGGTTGACGCTGACTTAATTGAGATACAGTATTACATCAACATTGTCCATGAGTAACTATGCACTGTGATACCTATATACCAGTATTAATTTATATCTCTTGTGGTTGTTTCAACAGCACTTGCAGGTATAACTACCTATTGTCAGTATGCATGATGCACTTTCTAGATGTAATAATTTATTATTGGACATTATTACCATGTTTACATGCTGGCCATTTCATATATGGTGTTTGAAGTTACAGTTGGCATCAGTATGTGTATTTTATAATGTCTGTCATAAATAAAACTCGTGATGATGATGATGAGGATTTAATGATTCGTACATCCATTGACTGCATTATCTTACAGGTACAGATAAAGTTCCTTAAAAAGCATTAATTCATAAGTCTGAAATGTACTTTTATGCATTAATTTCAAAATGTGAAGAGTAGACTATGTTTTATTTTTTGTTACCATTTCTAATAGACATGTGCAGATATGCGCTGTGATGACAAATTATTATTTGTCCATATTTGTCATAAAAATTTATCATTCTAGGCCTGCAAAACTTCACAATTTCATGTTTTCAGCATAACAAGCAGGGTGACGGCTCTTCCCTATTTGGAGCATGTTGGTCATGTGTTTTTCTGTCCATGTGTCGGGAACAGGAGACTTCTTGCCGTTGACACAGCAGGGGAACAGCTGGCGTTACTGAACCCCACTAACAGTAGAGCTTGTGTTTTGTTCTGTGGACACGACACTTCTGAGCAGCAACTGGCAGTGTTGGAGCCCAGGGAGTAGAGTTCAGGTGGTAGAAAGATGAACATAACAGGAGACATGGATAACGTTGCGAACCAGTTATTTAATCTGAAAACGGACAGACAAATTCTGGCGAGATCCATGCCTTGTTCATTTTCAGAAAAGTAAGCCGGTCTACATTATCGGAGGATAGTCGCATGCGACGGTCTGTTAGTACACCACCTGCAGCACTAAAGACGCGCTCCGATAATACACTGGCAGCAGGGCAAGCCAGCACCTCCAATGCATACTGGCTAAGCTCTGGCCATGTATCCAGCTTAGAGACCCAAAACTTGAATGGGGAAGAGCCATCTGGGAGTACACTGAGAGGCAAAGCCAAGTAGTCTGTCACCATCTGACGGATACGTTGCCTCCCGCTGACTGGAGCCCTCTCGGATGGTGTAGACATTTGTGGCGCTGCCACAAAACTTTGCCACATTTTTAACATACTGGTCTTTCCCTGTGCAGAGGCACTGCGTGTGCTCCCTCTTGTTGCAGAGCTCTCTACACTGCCTCGACGCACAGAGCTGCTTTGTAAAGCAGTAGCAGCAGCAGTGCTCTCGGCAGTAAGGTAGAACATTAGGGATTGCACCAGTGTGTCTTGGTACTCCCGCATTTTACGCTCCCGGTTCAACGGTGTGATGAGGCTTTTGACGTTGTCCCGGTAGCGAGGGTCTAGGAGGGTGTACACCCAATAATCAGACGTCGTGAGAATGTGGGCGATGCGGCGGTCGTTTCTTAGGCACTGCAGCATGAAATCAACCATGTGCTGCAGACTCCCAACTGGCAAAGAAACGCTGTCCTCTGCAAGAGGCGTTATCTCTGCCTGCTCTGCATCACCCCACCCTCGCTCTACATACTGACTAGAGCGTTGTGTACCTCCCTCTGGAGCGATGTCTTCCTCCTCCATTGACTCCTCCTCCTCATCCTCCTCACAAAGTGAGCCCTGCCCAGCCCTTTGTGAGGAACCACGTTGCGCTGACTTTCCAGAAGGTGATGGAATTTGTGACTCCTCATCCTCCACCTCTTCCAAAACCTCATCCCTTATTGCTTGCAGTGTTTTTTGAAGCAGGCAGATAAGGGGGACAGTCAGGCTGACTAGTGCATCATCTGCACTCGCCATCCGCGTTGACTCATCAAACGCATGCAAAACGTGGCACATGTCCTTCATAGTGGCCCACTCATTAATGGTGAAGTGTGGACGGCGCAAATTGCGTGTTGATTGCGCCTGATGCAGCTGATACTCCATAACTGCTGGCTGCTGCTCACACAACCGCTCCAACATATGTAACGTTGAATTCCACCTGGTGGATACGTCACATATGATGCGATGTTCAGGAAGGCGCAATCTGCGTTGCAGAGCTGCAATGCGCGATCTGGCCATGCTGGAACGTCGCAAGTGAGCGCACTCTAGGCGGACCTTGTGCAGCAGTGCATCAAGATCCGGATAGTCCCTCAAAAAACTCTGCACGACCAAGTTGAGCACATGTGCCAGACATGGTATGTGAGTGAGGTTGCCAAGGCCCAGAGCTGCCACCAGATTTCGGCCATTGTCACACACTACCAAGCCTGGCTGGAGATTCGCTGGCAAAAACCACACGTCGCTCTCCTGCTTGATGGCATTCCAGACCTCCTGCGCTGTGTGGCTTCGATTCCCCATGGGAATTAATTTCAGAACGGCCTGTTGCCGTTTGGCCACGGCTGTGCTCATATCGGTCGCATCAGGTAAGCGTCCACGGATCCATGTGGAGGTAGACCGTGACGGCTCCTGCAGCGATGATTCTGAGGAACTGGAGTAGGAGGAGGAGTCAATGTGGACAGACTTGATTCCGGCAATCCTTGGAGTTGGCAGAACACGTACAGCGCCACTCGCAAGATCTGTACCCGGCTCCACAACATTCACCCAATGGGCAGTGAGGGAAAGGTATCGTCCCTGGCCATGGGTACTGGTCCACGCATCGGTGGTCAGGTGGACCTTGCTACTGACGGCGTTTAGTAGCGCATGTTTAATTTTTGCCTCAACATGCTTTTGCAGACCAGGGACGGCTTGCCTGCTGAAATAAAATCGGCTGGGCACATTGTATTGTGGGACTGCCAATGTCATTAATTCACGGAAACTGTCAGTCTCCACCAGCCTGAATGACAGCATTTCAAGGGACAGGAGTTTTGCAATGCCAGCATTCAGAGCCTGTGCTCGTGGATGGTTTGCCGAGTATGGCCGTCTTTTATCCCATGCCTGTGCTACCGATGGCTGTTTTGTGGCCTGGGTGTGTGAGGTTGACAGGGAACTTGCAGCTGTGGGTGGAATAACACTGTGTCTCTGGACAACAGTGACAGAGGTTCTTCCATGGCGATCCTTTGAGGAAGCCGAACCAGCTGTGTGTGAACTGGAGGAAGAGGCTCCAACAGGAGCTGAAGATGTAGGTGCTGCTGTAGGTTGGCCTACATCTCCAGTGTGTCTTTGTAACTCAACAAAGTGCTTTGACCGCACATGTTTCCACATATTTGTTGTATTAAGGTTACTGACACTTTTACCTCTTTTAATTTTTTGATTACACAGCTTGCATTTGACATAGCAAATATCATCTGCAACTGTATCAAAAAAGGACCACGCAGAGCAAGTCCTGGGAGCGCCCGGTTTGGCTGTTGTAAGAGAACTGCTCCGAACGGGTGCCAAACTGGAGGCTACAGGCAAGCGAGTCTGCAGCCTACCTCTCCCTACTGTTTGGACCGTTGGTGCAATCTCTTCCTCAGAGCTGCTCCCACCACCTTCCTGTTCCTCACGCCATGTTGGGTCTTGGACCTCATCATCTCCACCACTACCCTCTTCCAACACCTGCTGTTGTTGGGTGGTCTGGCCAGCACCATGCTCAGCAGAAACTGGCAACTGAGTCTCATCATCATCAGATGCGTTCTGCGGTGTGCTGACCATCGGCACTGGCTCACCCGCCTCTTCAGATTCAGAGAGACACAGCTGTTGCGCATCACTGCATACTGCCTCTTCTTCACATTCCAGAATGCTGCTTGGCTGGGCCCCTGTTTCCAAGCCAACAGATTCTGAGAACAGAAGCAGAGACTCAGCTGGCTCCTGTACAGAGCTCTCTGACTGCCTGGGCAATTTGGCAGGCGGTGAAGAGATGATGGTTGTTCAACAGTGCTGTGGTCCTGAGAGGAGGTGGAAGGTATTGAAGTCGATGCATTGGCTGCCATCCAACCAACAACGGCTTCAATTTGTTCTTCACGCAGCAGGGGGGTACGCTGAGCTCCTACAAAAGTGCGCATAAAGGAACGCTCACGGGGAAAACTGGTGGATGCTGTGTCACTGGGTGCGGCAGCAGCCACAGAATCCCCACGTCCTCTCCCTGCTGCAAATCCACGGCCTCGACCACGACCACGTGCCTTACTCACTGACTTCTTCATCTTGGTAGATTGATAAAGAAAGTCAGAAAAGTTAAGGCCTAAGTGTGGTTATTCCTCACAGACTACAGTGAACCCTGCAGACAACTGTTCAGTATCTGTGAAAGGCCCCTTTGTGTACTTCTATAGTGTTTGCAACCAATGTATTGTATACGGATGGAAGCGCGTCACACTAATAGATTAGATTTTTTTCCACTAAAATGGAGCAGCACCAATTAGAGAAAAATGTGAAGGATGAGGCAGTGACACACGCTCAGCACACTACAACCGGCAGTGGTTGAAGTACAAACTGGAGCGTAATCTGCACTCACAAAATGAAAAGCTCACAGACTACAGTGAACACTGAAACACAACTATTCACTATCTGTGAAAAGCTCCTTTGTGTACTTCTATAGTGTTTGCAACCAATGTATTGTATACGGATGGAAGCGCGTCACACTAATAGATTAGATTTTTTTCCACTAAAATGGAGCAGCACCAATTAGAGAAAAATGTGAAGGATGAGGCAGTGCACACCTCAGCAGACTACAACCGGCAGTGGTTGAAGAACTAACTGGAGCGTGATCTGCACTCAAAAAATCAAAACCTCACAGACTGCAGTGAACACTGAAACACAACTATTCACTATCTGTGAAAAGCTCCTTTGTGTACTTCTATAGTGTTTGCAACCAATGTATTGTATACGGATGGAAGCGCGTCACACTAATAGATTAGATTTTTTTCCACTAAAATGGAGCAGCACCAATTAGAGAAAAATGTGAAGGATGAGGCAGTGACACACGCTCAGCAGACTACAACCGGCAGTGGTTGAAGTACAAACTGGAGCGTAATCTGCACTCACAAAATGAAAAGCTCACAGACTACAGTGAACACTGAAACACAACTATTCACTATCTGTGAAAAGCTCCTTTGTGTACTTCTATAGTGTTTGCAACCAATGTATTGTATACGGATGGAAGCGCGTCACACTAATAGATTAGATTTTTTTCCACTAAAATGGAGCAGCACCAATTAGAGAAAAATGTGAAGGATGAGGCAGTGACACACGCTCAGCAGACTACAACCGGCAGTGGTTGAAGTACAAACTGGAGCGTAATCTGCACTCACAAAATGAAAAGCTCACAGACTACAGTGAACACTGAAACACAACTATTCACTATCTGTGAAAAGCTCCTTTGTGTACTTCTATAGTGTTTGCAACCAATGTATTGTATACGGATGGAAGCGCGTCACACTAATAGATTAGATTTTTTTCCACTAAAATGGAGCAGCACCAATTAGAGAAAAATGTGAAGGATGAGGCAGTGACACACGCTCAGCAGACTACAACCGGCAGTGGTTGAAGTACAAACTGGAGCGTAATCTGCACTCACAAAATGAAAAGCTCACAGACTACAGTGAACACTGAAACACAACTATTCACTATCTGTGAAAAGCTCCTTTGTGTACTTCTATAGTGTTTGCAACCAATGTATTGTATACGGATGGAAGCGCGTCACACTAATAGATTAGATTTTTTTCCACTAAAATGGAGCAGCACCAATTAGAGAAAAATGTGAAGGATGAGGCAGTGACACACGCTCAGCAGACTACAACCGGCAGTGGTTGAAGAACTAACTGGAGCGTGATCTGCACTCAAAAAATCAAAACCTCACAGACTGCAGTGAACACTGAAACACAACTATTCACTATCTGTGAAAAGCTCCTTTGTGTACTTCTATAGTGTTTGCAACCAATGTATTGTATACGGATGGAAGCGCGTCACACTAATAGATTAGATTTTTTTCCACTAAAATGGAGCAGCACCAATTAGAGAAAATGTGAAGGATGAGGCAGTGACACACGCTCAGCAGACTACAACCGGCAGTGGTTGAAGTACAAACTGGAGCGTAATCTGCACTCACAAAATGAAAAGCTCACAGACTACAGTGAACACTGAAACACAACTATTCACTATCTGTGAAAAGCTCCTTTGTGTACTTCTATAGTGTTTGCAACCAATGTATTGTATACGGATGGAAGCGCGTCACACTAATAGATTAGATTTTTTTCCACTAAAATGGAGCAGCACCAATTAGAGAAAAATGTGAAGGATGAGGCAGTGACACACGCTCAGCAGACTACAACCGGCAGTGGTTGAAGTACAAACTGGAGCGTAATCTGCACTCACAAAATGAAAAGCTCACAGACTACAGTGAACACTGAAACACAACTATTCACTATCTGTGAAAAGCTCCTTTGTGTACTTCTATAGTGTTTGCAACCAATGTATTGTATACGGATGGAAGCGCGTCACACTAATAGATTAGATTTTTTTCCACTAAAATGGAGCAGCACCAATTAGAGGAAAATGTGAAGGATGAGGCAGTGACACACGCTCAGCAGACTACAACCGGCAGTGGTTGAAGAACTAACTGGAGCGTGATCTGCACTCAAAAAATCAAAACCTCACAGACTGCAGTGAACACTGAAAACACAACTATTCACTATCTGTGAAAAGCTCCTTTGTGTACTTCTATAGTGTTTGCAACCAATGTATTGTATACGGATGGAAGCACGTCACACTAATAGATTTGATTTTTTTCTAATATAATGGAGCTGCACCAATTCCACTAAATAAAATAAAAAAAAAAAGAGTCAGTGACACGTGCAGATGCCTACAAACAGCGGTGGATGCAGAGCAAACTGCAGCGTCACCTGCACTGTCACACACACACCTTGCACAGAGCTGTTAAAACAACACTGGCAAAATGAAGCTTTACACAGCGGTTGGTAAACTAGCCTGCCTCAAGCACAGTAGTACACAAATCGCAATATCTAACTGTCCCTCAGAGTGAGCAGAGTAGCGTTCTGTCCCTTACTGAGTTCACAGCACAGTGACGCTAAAATGGCGGCGGCGCCTTTTATAGTGCATTCTGACATCATTTCAGCAGCCAATCACAGCCATGCCATTAGTTAAGATGACCGCAGCATTACAGGATGTGCCCACACTTCGTAGGATTCCTCATTGGCTGACTAAAATCACATTGCCTCTCAAAGAATTATGGGAACTTCCGATTCCGGTATACGATATTGAAAAAGTATCGGAATTAAGTATCGGAATTCCGATAACGCGAATATCGGCCGATACCCGATACTTGCGGTATCGGAATGCTCAACACTAGTCTCTAGGCTTTTTGTTAGGTATGTTGTTAGGTCGTGGTAACCTATGTATTCTGTCAATGCATAGATCTAGATTTGAAAGAGACGGGATAGCTTTTTTGAATATCGTCTTTACGAAATCTGAGAGATCTTGCTGTTTAACTTCTTCAGGAATGCCGTGGAGTTTCAGGTTGTTCCTTCTGTTCCTGTCCTCCAAATCAGCCATTTTTTTTAGATTGTTAATTTCTTTTTTTAGTTCCATGTTTTGGTTTGTTAGAGTCTCCATTTTGTTTTCCACTTCAACAATTTTTTTCTCATTTTTTTCAAGCCTTTGGGTGATGCCTCGGCAGACACCATCGAATGAGGTCTGGTATTTCTCAAAACCAAGTCTGAGTCTTTCATCTATAAGATTTGTGATCTTTTGGAAAAACTCTTCTTCATGACTCAGTTTGGATGTCTGTTGTTGAGGATTAGGGCGATCTTTCTTATTCCTGTGAAATACTGGTCCTTCATTTGGAGAGGTGTCCTCCGAGAATGAGTCCAAATCAGTGCCATCAAAGATGTCCATTTCCTCAGGGACTCTTCTTTTTGCAGAAACAGAAGTATCCATGTTGTCTGTAGAAGTGGACTTAAAGGATGTTGGAAGTATTGGGTTCTTGTCTTTTGGGTCTGGTTGGGATAAATTAGTTTTGTTTTTGGGCAGTTGTGGTAGCATGCTTCTTTGTGAATTTGGTTTAATAAAGCTGCTATATTGATGTGCCGTTTTATTAGGTATGAAGTCATCCCCTTTTTGCGGAGATCTTGATTTTGTCGGACTTAAGTGGGTTTGGGGAGTCTTCAGGTGGTCTGACAAAAGATTGTGATGGGAGCTGTTTGTTTTTCTGAGAAGATTTTTTAGATTCGCTCCTTTGTTCCATTGTTTTGGCAAGACGTAAGTCTCTCTTTTGGATTAATACTATAAATTTAGTTGATTTTTTAATTATCCCTCAAAGTAGTCAGATAAAGGGGCAATAATAGCAGAGCAGTGAAATTTGCTTGGAAAGACTTATAGGGCGTCTTTCTTGATATTTGCTGTGAGTTTGGTTATGTTAGCAACAACCCCTTTAAATTGTCAATTAAAGGGGCAGTATATATATATCTCAAAATGACGTCAAAATCCTCTATATGCTGGGAAATTACAGATTCAGTGAATTATGTTGAGGAAAAGACTTGCAAGAATTTGTAGCCTCATATAATTAATATTATACAGTTGCGTAAACAAATTCTCCACCCCTTTAAATAAACTAGACTTCGTTGTGAGTGATAACGAGATTTCTGCTTAATAGCACAACAGAATCCTTTAAATATCCAGAAAGTCAGTAAGGGTTATGTAACAAGAATTCAATGGTAATCACACAACCAGATTTAGGTAGGATTGTAAATTTAGAATATTGTAAATTAACCTCTTTAATTCTTATAGGGAACAATAAATAAGTAATTTTAGCACTGGGAGAGAATAAGCTGTTGTTTTGATTCTCTCTGATATCAGCTTTTATCACTCAGCTGATTTGCTGCTAGTACAGTCATGGCCAAAAGTTTTGAGAATGACACAAATATTAATTTTTACAAAGTCTACTGCTTCACTTTTTCTAATGGCAATTTGCATATACTCCAGAATGTTATAAAGAGTGATCAGCTTAACAGCAATTACTTGCAAAGTCAATATTTGGCTAGAAAATGAACTTTATCCCCCAAAACACATTTCAACATCATTGCAGCCCTGCCTTAAAAGGACCAGCTAACCTCTTTTCAGTGATTGCTCCATTAACACAGGTGTGGGTGTTGATGAGGACATGGCTGGAGATCAATCTGTCATGATTAAGTAAGAATGACACAACTGGACACTTTAAAAGGAGGCTGGTGCTTGGCATCATTGTTTCTCTTCTGTTAACCATGGTTATCTCTAAAGAAACACGTGCAGTCATCATTGCAATGCACAAAAATGGCCTAACAGGAAGAGTATCGCAGCTAGAAAGATTGCACCTCAGTCAACAATCTATAGCATCATCAAGAACTTCAAGGAGAGAGGTTCCATTGTTGCCAAAAAGGCTTCAGGGCGCCCAAGAAAGACCAGCAAGCGCCAGGACCGTCTCTTAAAAGTGTTTCAGCTGCGGGATCGGGCTACCAGCAGTGCAGAGCTTGCTCAGGAATGGCAGCAGGCAGGTGTGAGTGCATCTGCACGCACTGTGAGGCGGAGACTCTTGGAGCAAGGCCTGGTCTCAAGGAGGGCAGCAAAGAAGCCACTTCTCTCCAGAAAAAACATCATGGACAGACTGATATTCTGCAAAAGGTACAGGCAGTGGACTGCTGAGGCCTGGGGTAAAGTTATTTTCTCTGATGAATCCCCTTTTCGATTGTTTGGGACATCAGGAAAACGCCTCATTCGGAGAAGACAAGGTGAGCGCTACCACCAGTCTTGTCTCATGCCAACTGTTAAGCATCCTGAAACCATTCATGTGTGGGGTTGCTTCTCAGCCAAGTGAATCGGCTCTCTCACAGTCTTGCCTAAAAACAGCCATGAATAAAGAATGGTACCAGAATGTCCTCCAAGAGCAACTTCTCCCAACCCTCCAAGAGCAGTTTGGCGATCAACAATGCCTTTTCCAGCATGATGGAGCACCTTGCCATAAAGCAAAGGTGATAACTAAATGGCTTAGGGAACAAAACATAGAGATTTTGGGTCCATGGCCTGGAAACTTCCCAGATCTTAATCCCATTGAGAACTTGTGGTCAATCATCAAGAGACGGGTGGACAAACAAAAACCTAAAAATTCTGACAAAATGAAAGCATTGATTGTGCAAGAATGGACTGCTATCAGTCAGGATTTGGTCCAGAAGTTGATTGAGAGCATGCCAGGGAGAATTGCAGAGGTCCTGAAGAAGAAGGGTCAACACTGCAAATATTGACTTGCTGCATTAACTCATTCTAACTGTCAATATAAGCTTTTGTTACTCATATGTTTGCAATTATTATATTTCTGTCTGTGATAAAAACATCTGTCAAACACACATAAAAACCAGAGGGCAGCAGATCATGTGAAAATATAATATTTGTGTCATTCTCAAAACTTTTGGCCATGACTGTACTGTGTTTTATGTTTATAGAGTTAAAACAAAACTCATATAATGATTCTATACCTTCAAGTTTGTGTAAAAATAGTAGATGGTATGTAATTAATAAACTATTCCTGTGAGCTGTTGCTCAGGCTGCCGCTGTTGTATGCCTGTATAATTGCCAGTATAAGTAAAACAGACAGGATAGGATAGAGTTAAATCTCCATAGTAATTGTCCGAGTTAACTTTAGATTATGGTATGAAGAATAGTAAATTTGAGCTGTTGGTGTTTTTTTTTTAGTGGGTTTGACTGTTTTCCTGTCACTCCAGAGCTCCTAGAACTCCGTATGTTTAATGGCCGGCTTCTTCTCCCCACACGCTCAGGTTTTCCCGCCCAAAGTCAGTGAGCTGTGAAACCTTATATGGCGCCTCTTGTCAGTGACTGGGAATTCCCACTGAGGTGATTTTTAACTCACCGCTTTCCTGTGTAGAGACACCGGGATCGGCACGGAGGCAGCTGCTTGTAATTCTGTCTTTGTTCCCGGAAAGTGCAGTTACTTTCTGTCACTCACAAGCAGTAACAAGATGGCGGGTCCTGTGCTTAAGATAGTCCTATGTCTTTAGTAGTACTCTGTGACTTCTAAGGTCCCGCCTTCTTCTTGTAGAAATATTGCTGGCTCCTAGGTGTTGTTGATTTTAGCGTCTTCTATTAAGGAGAATGAGCTCTATTTCTGGGGCCTCAGCAACAAGATGGCGAATCCAATATGGTGACTAAAGGCAGGCAGGGAAGACACAGAATCACAGAATCACAGAATCGTAGAGTTGGAAGGGACCTCCTGGGCCGTCTGGTCCAACCCCTGCTCAAAGCAGGATTCTCTAAATCATCCCAGACAGATGTCTGTCCAGCCTCTGGAAGACTTCCATTGAAGGAGAATTTACCACCTCTCGTGGCAGCCTGTTCCACTCCTTGATCACCCTAACTGTCAAAAGTTTTTTCTAATATCTAATCTGTGTCTCTCCCATTCAGTTTCATCCCATTGCTTCTAGTCTTTCCTTGTGCAAATGAGAATAAAGATGATCCTTCTACAATGTGACAGCCCTTGAGATATTTGTAGACAGCTATTAAGTCTCCTCTCAGTCTTCTTTTTTGCAAGCTAAACATTCCCAAATCCTGCAACCGTTCCTCATAGGACATGGTTTGCAGACCGGTCACCATTCTGGTGGCTCTTCTTTGAACTTGCTCCAGTTTGTTGATGTCTTTTTTAAAATGTGGTGCCCAAAACTGGACACAGTATTCCAGATGAGGTCTGACCAAAGAGGAGTAGAGGGCAATAATGACCTCACGTGATCTAGACTGTATGCTTCTGTTGATACATCCTAGAATTGTATTTGCCTTTTTTGCTGCTGCATCACACTGTTGACTCATGTTCAGTCTGTGATCAATTAGTATACCCAAGTCTTTTTCACATGTGCTGTTACTTAGCCCTATTCCTCCCATTTTGTATATGCTTTTTTCATTTCTATTGCCCAGATGTTGTACTTTGCATTTTTCCCTGTTAAAAACCATTCTGTTAGTTGCTGCCCACTGCTCCAGTTTATTTATTTACAACTTGATATCTCCTGATTCCTGTCAGCTAGGGACTCCATCCTGGTCTTGTTTTAAAGCTTATAAGCTAAGTCTGCGAACTGAGTCCGCAAAACTTGTTCTTATACCTCAATTTAAGCTTTTTTGTTGCTTTAAAGGGAATCTTAGTCAGAGCTCCAAGCTCCTGCGACTTTACATGCCCAGAGCTAGGCCACGCCCCATCCCCGCCCCATTTTAATACGCACCAACAACTCGTCTGAAGTCTCTGAACGCTTAGTTTCCTTCAGCTCCTCTGATGTATTATCAATGGACAATAGCTCTAATGAGAACACCAGAATACCCAAACATTGATATAGCAAACAACTGAGGTCAAATGAATAACAACAGAAAAAATAGTATAAATTGCAAAAGTAACATAATTTTATTAAGACAATTAAAATACAATAACATAAACAGAATAACAAAATTAACTAGAGATGCTGCTAATCCAAACGGGGAGGCAAAAAAAACGTGGCCCATGCGCACAAATGTGCACTGAATCAGACTCATTTGGTAAGGGAAAACATCCCACATTCAAAGATAGTAATTACATTCAGCCCAACAAATCCCGAGTAAATATACCACAGTCCACTAGGGACATCAACCATACATGAACGGCTGGCATAAAGGGAATGCTGAAATATAAGGAAAGTTCCTGAGGGCACTTACATGATATGTGCTGCACATGGAACGTGAGTTGAGAGCTCTGGATATTTCTGCCAAAGCACAAAAATATAGAGGTATTTTGAGTTTCAAACAACGGAGTGCTATTAAGGAGATAAAAATTATGCCTGATATAACAATAAAAAAGGCAGATAAAGATGGCTTAATTGTAGTTATGAATACCATTATGTATTAAAATCAAACTGATTGTTTGTTAAACGATGAAACTACAGTCATGGACAAAAGTTTTGAGAATGACGCAAATATTAATTTTTACAAAGTCTACTGCTTCACTTTTTCTAATGGCAATTTGCATATTCTCCAGAATGTTATAAAGAGTGATCAGCTTAACAGCAATTACTTGCAAAGTCAATATTTGGCTAGAAAATGAACTTTATCCCCAAAACACATTTCAACATCATTGCAGCCCTGCCTTAAAAGGACCAGCTAACCTGTTTTCAGTGATTGCTCCATTAACACAGGTGTGGGTGTTGATGAGGACATGGCTGGAGATCAATCTGTCATGATTAAGTAAGAATGACACCACTGGACACTTTAAAAGGAGGCTGGTGCTTGGCATCATTGTTTCTCTTCTGTTAACCATGGTTATCTCTAAAGAAACACGTGCAGTCATCATTGCAATGCACAAAAATGGCCTAACAGGGAAGAGTATAACAGCTAGAAAGATTGGACCTCAGTCAACAATCTATCGCATCATCAAGAACTTCAAGGAGAGAGGTTCCATTGTTGCCAAAAAAGCTCCAGGGTGGCCAAGAAAGACCAGCAAGCGCCAGGACCGTCTCTTAAAAGTGTTTCAGCTGCGGGATCGGGCTACCAACAGTGCAGAGCTTGCTCAGGAATGGCAGCAGGCAGGTGTGAGTGCATCTGCACGCACTGTGAGGCGGAGACTCTTGGAGCAAGGCCTGGTCTCAAGGAGGGCAGCAAAGAAGCCACTTCTCTCCAGAAAAAAACATCATGGACAGACAGATATTCTGCAAAAGGTACAGGCAGTGGACTGCTGAGGACTGGGGTAAAGTTATTTTCTCTGATGAATCCCCTTTTTGATTGTTTGGGACATCAGGAAAACGCCTCATTCGGAGAAGACAAGGTGAGCGCTACCACCAGTCTTGTCTCATGCCAACTGTTAAGCATCCTGAAACCATTCATGTGTGGGGTTGCTTCTCAGCCAAGGGAATCGGCTCTCTCACAGTGTTGCCTAAAAACACAGCCATGAATAAAGAATGGTACGAGAATGTCCTCCAAGAGCAACTTCTCCCAACCCTCCAAGAGCAGTTTGGCGATCAACAATGCCTTTTCCAGCATGATGGAGCACCTTGCCATAAAGCAAAGGTGATAACTAAATGGCTCAGGGAACAAAACATAGAGATTTTGGGTCCATGGCCTGGAAACTCCCCAGATCTTAATCCCATTGAGAACTTGTGGTCAATCATCAAGAGACGGGTGGACAAACAAAACCTAAAAATTCTGACAAAATGAAAGCATTGATTGTGCATGAATGGACTGCTATCAGTCAGGATTTGGTCCAGAAGTTGATTGAGAGCATGCCAGGGAGAATTGCAGAGGTCCTGAAGAAGAAGGGTCAACACTGCAAATATTGACTTGCTGCATTAACTCATTCTAACTGTCAATATAAGCTTTTGTTACTCATATGTTTGCAATTATATTTCTGTCTGTAATAAAAAACATCTGTCAAATACACATAAAAACCAGAGGGCAGCAGATCATGTGAAAATATAATATTTGTGTCATTCTCAAAACTTTTGGCCATGACTGTACATATAGAAATTTTGATCCGACTTTTCATTTTCAGGCAAAATTGTTTAAATTAATTGATGAGGGCTTAGTGCTGGGAGTTCTAACTAAAGTGCAAGAGGATTATTTAAAAGTTGTTCACCCTGTTGTTCCTACTATGTATGGCTTGCCCAAAGTGCATAAAAGAATTTCACCTCCTACAATGTACCCTATTCTATCGGGCATTGGTTCCATCACGGAACATGTCAGGCAATGGGTGGATTCCCTGCTACAGCCCCTGGTTGTGCGAGTCCCTGGTTTTCTCAGGGATTCTAAAGTTGTATTACATCAACTTTCTGACATTGTATGGAACAATAATTGGATTGGGTGTCATGTTATTGCCCCATACACCTCTATACAGCAAAATTTGATCATTGAGGCATTGGAATTTCATCTGATGAAATATAGCGATTATACTGTTGATTTGTGTAATTTCGTTATACAAGCTATACAATTTTTAATGTATCATAATTATTTCTCTTTCAAGTGAAAGTTCTATCTCCAATGTAAAGGGGTCTCAATGGGCGGTAAGCACTCACCTTCAGTGGCTAATCTGGTTATGTCTTATTGGGACATAACCTTTTGACACTGCTCTGGGTTCAATAGTGGTGTGCTTCTGCGGTCCCTTAGCAATTGGGACAGGAAGGTTGGGCGAGAAGATGTGGGTGTTTGTTGTGGCACAATTTCAGCTTGCCCACTGCCTCGGTCTCAGCATGCACCTTCACCATCATGTCCACTTCATAGTCCCTTGCCACGCGCCCTGCCAATTTTAAATGGAGTACAATATTTTCCACGTTCACTACAAATGGCTGAATTTGGAGCAAACTTATATGTGATCCGTGTGTGGAAAACCACAGTTTAAAATGTCTGGCCTGTAGGTAACAAGCTTTTTTTGCAGCAAACTGGTGTCAATAACTAGGCTAAAACACAGCAAAAATTTCAATGGAGACCTGAAATGGCACAATTTTTAGCGCACTGATATGTGATGCCTCTAACGGAGATACCCCACTTTCAAATATCTGGCTTGTAGTTTTTTAAATTTTTTTCCAGCAAACTGGTGTCAATAACTAGGCTAAGATACAGCAAAAAAGAATTCAATGGAGGCCTGAAATGCCACAATTTTGAGTGCACTGAGATTTGATGCATGTGACGGAGATACTCCACTTTCAATTATCTGGTCTGTAGTTTTTTTTCCCACAAACTGGTGTCAATATCTAGGCTAAGACACAGCAAAAAAATTCAATGGAGGCCTGAAATGGCAAAATTTTGAGTGCACTGATATGTGATGCCTGTGATGGAGATACCCTTTTTCAAATATCTGGCCTGTATTTTTTTAAAAGTTTTTTACAGCAAACCAATGTGAATAACTAGGCTAAGACACAGCATAAAAATTTCAATGGAGGCCTGAAATGGCACAATTTTGAGCACACTGATATGTGATGTCTGTGATGGAGATACTCCACTTTCAAATATCTGGCCTGTAGTTTTTTTTATTTTTTTTACAGCAAACTGGTGTCAATAACCAGGTTAAGACTGTTAGGGATCGAGTTCCCACTACTGCACAAGGAGAATCTCGAGCCATCCCCGTTGTGGTCCCCCATCCTTCTCCGGCCGCAGTGGAGTCTGCTCAGCAGAGACGTCGGTCCCATCATCTCGCCCAGTCTAATACTGTGCAGAGGATGACTGTTGCCTCCTCAGGTCCTGCCATTATAACCAGTGCAGGTCAGCGGCAAGCAGACATAGTTGGGACTAAGTCCTGTGTGTTCCCTTCTGAGCATGCTCAGGGTAACATCTCTCATAGGAGATAAGGGGTCATATGGTTGGGTACTGCAGCGACTCTCATTGGTTCTCCAGGAAGGTCCTGAGGCTGCTTTAGTTTTGGAGCAGCTTTCCCATTGGTCCTTTTCTGGAAGGTCCTGTAGCTGCTACTATAAAAGGTGGGCATGAACGCACGGCGGCGCGCTAGTATCAAATCTGTTACGTGCTTGCGCCAGTGTGGTCATGTATGCATGTGGTTAGATCTGGCTGAAATAAGCCCCTAGGAGTGAGGAGATTGTATGCACGTGTTCAGGGCTCGGCTGAAAACGCCATTAGAATACCGGCTACTCCAGTGAGGAGATTATTGCTTGGGTTCTGATTGCATGACCACAGACTGCAATCCGCTTAGCAGTCATCTGTGGTCTCTGTGAGTCTAACAGGACACAGTCTTTGTTACAGCGGCTCTGTGAATTAACAGAGTCCGCTTATATCGCCATATAGTGCTACGGCGTTTACATCTGCGACTCTACGGGATAACTGAGTTCACTCATACTGCCTATTTACGCCATCTTACTAGCGGCAGGCTCAGCCTGCACGGTGGACCCCGGGCTGCGAACGCACCTCTCCTTAATATCTATTAGGTCTGTTCCACAGGCCCCTAACATAATACTAGCGCCAGGGTCTGGCTAGTAAAATGGCGGATGCATCTACCGCAGTACATCCAGCAGCTGGAGGCTAGGTTGGTGGCTCTTGAGCGAACAACCTCAGCTGTGGATGTTACCGCAGTCGCTGTTCAGGCTGCTAGCGTGGCTGCAGCCAGTTTGTCCTCTGCCACCTCTGCCCCTACATTATCCCACCTCCCGCTTCCTGACAAGTTTGCCGGTGACAGCAGGCAATGTCGTGGATTCGTGAGTAAGTGCTCTATACAGCTCGAGCTTCTGGCTGCACGTTTCCCCACGGATCGGGCACAAGTGGGTTTTGTACTGTCTCTACTCTCGGACAGAACGTTGGAGTGGGCAACGCTGCTGTGGGAGCGCGACGATTGTGTGGTGCGGAGTGCTCCTCATTTCCTGGAGGCTCTTAAAAAGGTCTTTTTAGGACCTCAGGTCACCCACAATACGGCGCTCCAACTGTTGGCATTGGCACAGGGTTCGTCTTTGGTTAGTCAGTTTTCCGTCCAGTTTCGGACTCTGGCCTCAGAGCTAGACTGCTCGGATAAAGTTCTCATTCCAGTCTACTGGCGAGGACTGGCTGACCATGTTAAAGACGCTTTGGCTACCAGGGAGATTCCCGCCACACTGGAGAAGCTTATCTCCATATCTACCCGCATCGACCTCCGTTTTCACGAGCGGAGGTTGGAGTGAGCCCAGTGTAGGCAGAGGATTCGGTTGGCTCCCACCTTTGCCAAACCTCTCGAATCCCCCGATCTAGCGTCCAAACCCCAAAGGGCCACAGAGGTTCCTCATGCAGGACCTAAGTCTCGGGCCGTCCGAGTATCCGTGGTCTGTAACCTTTGTCAGCAGACAGGACACTATGCTAACAAATGTCCACAGTGATCGGGGAAGCGATCGCGTCTAGTGGCCCTGGGAGGAGGTTCACTAGAGGCAGCGGCATTTTCCTCCAAGATGACATTTAAAGGGACAGTCACTGTAGACTCTTCCACACTTACAGTCGAGCTTTGTGTGGGCTCAGGAGCAGAGGGGAATTTCATGTCATCTGCCTTTGCTCGTCGCCACGCAATACATCTGGTAGCGCTCGACAAATCAGTGACTGTCCGGGTAGTGAATGGGTTGACATTGCCCTCGCCAATTACACATCAGACTGTCCCTCTTACTTTGTGTGTACCCCCTTCCCATCAGGAAATTATTTCCCTTCTCGTCCTTCCCGAGGGAATATACAAAATCCTACTGGGAGTACCCTGGCTCCGTTCCCACTCCCCTCATATTGGGTGGACCTCCGGTAGGATACTGGGTTGGAGTGAGTCATGTAAGGACAGATGTGTCAGGGAGTGCATTCAGGTTACCACTACAGAGATACCCGCAGATCTTTCTCCTCTTCCCAAGTGCTATCAGTCATATGCAGACGTGTTCTCTAAAAAGGCTGCGGAGACTCTGCCGCCCCATCGTCCTTACGACTGTCCTATTGACCACTTGCCTGGAGCAGAACCTCCTCAGGGAAGGGTCTATCCCTCTCTCTTCTGAGATGGAGGCTATGTCTCAATATATCCAGGAGAATCTGGCAAGAGGGTTCATTAGGAAGTCGGTGTCACCAGCAGGAGCGGGGTTCTTCTTCGTGCAGAAGAAGAGTGGAGAATTACGTCCGTGTATAGATTACAGAGGTCTTAACGCCATCACCGTTAAGAATAAGTACCCGTTGCACCTGATTTCTGAGCTTTTTGATAGGCCTCGGGGAGCAAGGGTATTTACTAAATTAGATCTGCGTGGTGCTTATAACCTGATTCACATCCGTGAAGAGGACGAATGGAAGACGGCTTTTAATACCAGGGATGGGCATTATGAATACTTGGTGATGCCCTTCGGGCTCTGTAATGCACCTGCCGTTTTCTAAGACTTTGTCAATGACATCTTCCGGGATATGCTTTCCACCTCTGTAGTAGTCTATCTGGATGATATTCTCATCTTTTCTCCAGTTATTGACTCTCACCGGAGGGATGTCTGCAAAGTCTTCGACCTTTTACGGGCGAACTCCCTCTATGCAAAGTTGGAGAAATGCATGTTTGAGAAGGAGTCTTTACCTTTCCTGGGCTATATCATCTCCGCCCAGGGATTGGCTATGGATCCTGCCAAACTACAGGCTGTGATGGACTGGCAAGAACCCCATTCTCTTAAAGCGGTGCAGCGCTTTATGGGGTTAATTAATTATTATCTTCAGTTCATTCCCCATTTCTCGACTTTGGTAGCTCCCTTGGTAGCCCTCACCAAGAAGGGAGCAAATCAAAAGTTGTGGTCTGAGGAAGTCTCCAAGGCGTTCTCTTCCATCAAGTCGCATTTTGCCAGTGCTCCCATATTACATCGCCCCGATGTTGATAAGCCGTTTATTTAAGAGGTGGACGCCTCTTCTGTTGGTGCTGGAGCAGTCCTTTATCAAAAGGATGCTCAAGGTTGGAAGAATCCTTGCTTCTTCTTTTCTAAAACCTTTACACCAGCAGAGAGGAATTATTCCATCGGGGACAGGGAGTTATTGGCTATGAAGTTGGCCTTCTCCGAGTGGAGACATCTTCTGGAAGGGGCTCGCTTTACCTTCCAGGGCTTCACGGACCACAAAAACTTGGTGAACTTGCAAACAGCCCAGTGGCTGAATTCCCACCAGGCCAGATGGTCCCTGTTCTTCTCCCGGTTCCATTTCACCCTCCATTTCCTCTCCGGTGAGAAGAACATTTGGGCCGATGCTCTGTCTCGCTCCTTCGTATCCTCTGAGGAGGTGGAGAAGAAGCCTCGGCTTATTGTTCCCTGTGAGAGCCTAAGAACTGTGGCTCCGGTTTCTCTTGAGTCTGTGCCTCCGGGCAAGACTTTTGTACCCACCAATTTGCGACCGGAAGTACTTTCTTGGGCACATTCTTCCAGTGTGGGTGGACATTTCGGGACAAAAAGGACATCAGAGTTGCTGGCGAGGACATACTGGTGGCCACATATGGTTCGGGATGTAAGGGAATATGTTTCGGCGTGCGTGTCCTGCGCCAAGAATAAGTCCCCTCGACAACGGCCAGCTGGTTTACTTTTTCCTTTGCCGGTGGCAGACAGGCCTTGGGAAATGGTCGGGATGGATTTTGTGGTGGGCTTACCCAAGTCTCGGGGCTGCACCATCATCTGGGTGATAACCGACCATTTCTCCAAAATGGTGCACTTGGTGTGGTTGCCACGGCTACCGTCTGCACGGGCCTTGGCAGTATTATTCATCGGGCATATTTTCCGCCTACACGATATGCCAGACAAAATTGTCAGTGATTAAGGTCCCCAGTTTGCGTCTCAGTTCTGGAGAGAGCTGTGTCGGCTACTCAGCATTGAGTTAAATCTCTCCTCTGCGTACTATCCGAGACGAATTGGTTGGTAGAGAGGGCCAATCAGACCTTGGTCACATATTTGCAACATTTTGTCTCTGCCAGGCAGGATGACTGGGCATCTTTGCTACCGTGGGCTGAGTTTGCTCTCAATAATGCTGTGGCTGACTCCACCGGACAGACGCCATTCTTCTTGAACTACGGTCAGCATCCGCGGGTTCCGGTGCCCATGCCCGTGTCGTCTGCCGACTCCAGGGTGGCAGACTGGGCTGTGGAGGCATGGGACAATTGGGACCGAACCCAGGATGCCATTCAGGCCTCCAAGGAGAGGATGAGGTCTTCAGCCGATGTTCATTGGCGCCCCGCTCTGACATTTGCCCCGGGCGACTTAGTGTGGCTCTCTGCCTGGAACATCGGGCTACGAGTAGAGTCTACCAAGTTGGCACCTCGCTATTTGGGCCCCTTTAAGATCCTTGAGCAGGTAAACCCTGTAGTCTACCGCCTAGCCCTTCCACCTCGTCTTGGTATCTCTGATACCTTTCACATGTCCCTTTTGAAACCTGTGGCCATCTCTCGGTTTTCCGAGTCATCTGCCGGGAAGTCGGGTTCATCATGAGGTGAACGCCATCGTAGGGTGTAAGGTGGTACGGGGCAAAACATGTTATTTGGTTTATTGGAGGGGTTATGGGCCTGAGGATAGGTCATGGGAGCCTGCCGAGCACGTTCACACTCCGCATCTCATCACTGCCTTTGAGCGCAGCGAGGACCAAAGAAGGGGGGCCCTAGGAGGGGGGGTAATGTTAGGGATCGAGTTACCGCTGCTGCACAAGGGGAATCTTGAACCAGTCCTGCTGCGGTCCCCCATCCATCTCAGGCCGCAGTGGAGTCTGCTCAGCAGAGGCGTCGGTCCCAGCGTCTCGCCCGGTATAATACTGTGCAGAGACTTGCTGCTGCCGCTCCTAGATCCTCTGTTGTAACCAGTGTTGGAGCAGGCAGATTTGGGACTAAGTCCTCTGTTTCTCCATCTGAGCATGCCCAGGGCAAGATCTTCCATTGGAGATCAGGGGTCACATGCTCGGATACAGCTGCGACTCCTATTGGTCCTCCAGGAAGGTACTGAAGCTGTTGGTGTTCTGAAGCAGCTTCCTATTGGTCCTTTCTGGAAGGTCACGTACTCATGGCTACTATAAAAAGGTGGCATAACCACACGGCCGTGCGCTAGTGTCAAATCTTTTACGTGCTTGCGCCAGTGTGGTTATGCATGTGTTTAGGGACCCGGCTGAAATACGCCCTAGAATACCGGCACCTCCGGTGAGGAGTTGTGTGTATGGGTTCAGGGCTCTGGCTGAAATTAGCCCTAGTATATCGGCGTCTCCGGTGAGGAGTTTGCTGTGTGCATTGGTGACTACTTTATATTGAAGCTGCGCAGTCCGGACGTAACCCGGTGGCGGCACGCGGACATCGCTATTAGTCAGCGTCTAGGTTGCGACTCTGTGGAGGAGCAGAGTTCTCTTATATCGCCATATAGCGCCACATCCTTTTATTTAGCGGCTCTGTGGAGTAACAGAGTTTGCTCACTTCGCCATATAGTGCTACGGCGGCCATATCTGCGACTCTGCGGGATAACAGAGTTCGCTCATACCACCTACTGAACCATCTTACTAGCAGCAGGTTCTGCCTGCACGGTGAACCCCGGGCTGCGAACGCACCTTCTATTTATATTTATTTGATGCGTTCCGCAACCCATAACACAGATTTTAGACAAGCATTCAGCTCATCTGCTGGTGTTGCTCCCTTAAGAACAGGTAATGTCTGGCAGAAGTCACCTGCAAAAATTACAATTCTCCCCATTAAACGATCAGTTCCCCGCAGATCTTTCAAGGTGCGATCAAGGGCTCGACTGCTTTCTTGTGTGCCATGGTACATTCATCCCAAACAATTACTTTGCAAGGTTGTAATACCTTAGCTTTCCCAGAGCCCTTAGTGATATAACAGACAGGAGTTTCTGACAGCGCTAGATTAAAGGTCAATCCTAGTGCTGAATCAGCCATGTGCCCTCCATCTAAAAGAGTTGCCGCAATCCCAGATGATGCAACAGCCAAGGCAATGTCATTGTTTGAGCGAATTTCTGCAAGCAGCAAATTAATTAAAAATGTTTTACCGGTACCTCCTGATACATCTAGAAAAAATAGTCCCCCATTTCCACTGGAAATCAGAGCCATAATTGCCATATAGGCCGATCTTTGGTCATCAACCAAAAGAGGCTTATTTAATATGACAAATTCTTTACAATTTTACAAATCATAGCTTTTTTATTGCAGAATATCTCTGCTCATAATATCAAAGTCTGGTCGATATAGTGCTGGTTAACCTAATTCTATTAGAGTTTTACTATTGATAGATATGCACCCTTCTTCTAACATCAGGAGGGCTTTGTTGAATATGTCAGCAGTGAAATTTAAGTCTAAGTCTGGAATAACTCTCCTTTGTACTCTAAGAATATCTTCACTAAGATATTCTTTGTATTTGTCCCAAGCGCACAGGGATTGGAAGGTGCACAGGTTGTAATTATTATAGCGAACAGGTCTCTTAGTTGAGGTGGAAAGGGAGTGAGAGATACTTCCTGCAATGTCATGTCCCAGTGTTGATCGTCTTCGATCAGATTCACGCTTTGACATGCTTCCCTATAAGTTTGACACAGCTCTCCATCAATACTTTCAAATCTGTGAAAGAAGTTGGCCCACAGACAATGTGAAGCATTATCGGAGGTAGTAACACTCTGCGTTGTTTGGATGCACTGTATACACACGTCCAAGAGCATCATTGGAATGTCCGTCCCATCCTGGGACCCTTGCACCTTGTTACTTTTTGCAAAATACTTTTCTCTATTTATTCCATGTATAATATTTTGAAACATCTGAATATAATAAAGTCCTTGCAAGTGGATCTGCTTGACATAGGAGAAAGAAAACTGTCAATGTTGTATTGGGTGGTCGAGCAGCTCTTTCCTCTGCATTGTTGGGAGTAAAATAAACTCGTCCACTTTCAAGAAGGACACTGAGATGAACTACAGTCAGCTGTCTTTCATGGATGGGAAAATGTAGTATCGCCACACAATTCATTATACTTATGTACCTTCCCATCTGATACTGCATAATCTCATCAGATGTACATTTGGAATC
>JARQOD010000001.1:175973878-176050720 GCA_033576555.1 Oophaga sylvatica | reverse complement strand
GGGAGAGGTAGGCTGCAGACTCGCTTGCCTGTAGCCTCCAGTTTGGCACCTGTTGGGAGCAGTTCTCTTAGAAATGTCAAAATTGGCGCTCCCATGACTTGCACTGCGTGGTCCTTTTTTGACAGACTTGTAGATGATATTTGCTATGTTCAATGCAAGCTGTGTAAGCAAAAAATTAAAAGAGATAAAAATATCAGTAGCCTGAATACCACAAATATGTGGAAACATGTACGGACAAAGCACGTAGCTGAGTTACAAAGACACACTGGAGATGTAGGCCAACCTACAGCAGCACCTACATCTTCAGGTCGTGTTGGAGCCTCTACCTCCAGCTCACACACACCTGGTTCGGCTTCCTCACAGGATCTCCATGGAAGAACCTCGGTCACTGTTGTCCATAGACAAACTGTTATTCCACCCACAGCAGCAAGTTCACAGTCATCGTCACACTCCCAGACCACAAAACAGCCATCGGTACCACAGGCAAGGGATAAAAGACGGCCATACTCGGCAAACCATCCACGAGCACAGGCTCTGAATGCTGGCATTGCAAAACTCCTGTCCCTTGAAATGCTGTCATTCAGGCTGGTGGAGACTGACAGTTTCAGGAACTTTATGGCATTGGCAGTCCCACAATATAATGTGCCAAGCCGATTTTATTTCAGCAGGCAAGCCGTCCCTGCTCTGCAAAAACATGTAGAGGGAAACATTAAACATGCGCTACTAAACGCCGTCAGTAGCAGGGTCCACCTGACCACCGATGCGTGGACCAGTACCCATGGCCAGGGACGATACCTTTCCCTCACTGCCCATTGGGTCAATGTTGTGGAGCCGGGTACAGATCTTACCAGTGGCGCTGTACGTGTTCTGCCAACTCCAAGGATTGCAGGAATCCAGTCTGTACACATTGATTCCTCCTCCTACTCCAGTTCCTCAGAATCATCGCTGCACGAGCCGTCACGGTATACCTCCACATGGACCCGTGAACGCTTATCTGTTGCGACCGATATGAGCACAGCCGTGGCCAAACGTCAACAGGCCGTCCTGAAATTAATTTCCATGGGGAATCTAAGCCACACAGCGCAGGAGCTCTGGGATGCCATCAAGCAGGGGAGCGACGTGTGGTTTTTGTCAGCTAATCTCCAGCCAGGCTTGGTAGTGTGTGACAATGGCCGAAATCTGGTGGCAGCTCTGGGCCTTGGCAACCTCACTCACATACCATGTCTGGCACATATGCTCAACTTGGTCGTGCAGAGTTTTTTGAGGGACTATTCGGATCTTGATGCACTGCTGCACAAGGTCCGCCTAGAGTGCGCTCACTTGCGACGTTCCAGCATGGCCAGATCGCGCATTGCAGCTCTGCAAGTCAGATTTCGCCTTCCTGAACATCGCATCATATGTGACGTACCCACCAGGTGGAATTCCACGTTACATATGTTGGAGCGGTTGTGTGAGCAGCAGGCAGCAGTAATGGAGTATCAGCTGCAACAGGCGCAATCAACTCGCAATTTGCGCCGTTCACACTTCACCACTACTGAGTGGGCCTCTATGAAGGACATCTGCGACGTTTTGCGTGCGTTTGATGTCTCAACGCGGATGGCGAGTGCAGATGATGCACTAGTCAGCATGACTGTCCCCCTTATCTGCCTGCTTCAGAAATCACTGAAAGCACTAAAGGAAGAGGTTTTGGAAGAGGTGGAGGATGAGGAGTCACAAATTCAATTACCTTCAGGACAGTCAGCGCAACGTGGTTCCTCACAAAGGGCTGGGCAGGGCTCACTTTGTGAGGAGGAAGAGGAGGAGGAGTCAATGGAGGAGGAAGAAATCCCTACAGAGGGAGGTACACAACGCTCTAGTCAGTATGTAGAGCGAGGGTGGGGTGATGCAGAGGAGGCAGAGATGACGCCTCTTCCAGAGGACAGCCTTTGTTGGCCAGTTGGGAGTCTGCAGCACATGGTTGATTTCATGCTTCAGTGCCTGAGAAACGACCGCCGCATCGCCCACATTCTCACCACGTCAGATTATTGGGTGTACACCCTCCTAGACCCTTGCTACCGGGACAACTTACAAACCCTCATCACACCGGTGAACCGGGACCGTAAAATGCAGGAGTACCAAGACACACTGGTGCAATCCATACTGTTGTACATTCCAGCCGAGAGAGCTGCTGCTGCTGCTACTGCTTTACAAAGCAGCTCTGTGCGTCGGGGCAGTGTAGACACCTCTACAACAAGAGGGAGCAGAAGCAGCGCCTCTGCACAGGGCAAGAGCTGTATGTTACAAATGTGGCGAAGTTTTGTGACAGCGCCAGCAAGGTCTACACCATCCGAGACGGCTCCAGTCACCAGGAAGAAACGTTTCCGTAAGATGGTGACAGACTACTTGGCTTTCCCTCTAAGTGTACTCCCAGATGCCTCTTCCCCTTTCAAATTTTGGGTCTCTAAGTTGGATACATGGCCAGAGCTTAGCCAGTATGCATTGGAGGTGCTGGCTTGCCCTGCTGCCAGTGTATTATCTGAGCGCGTCTTTAGTGCTGCAGGTGGTGTAGTAACAGACCGTCGCATGCGACTATCCTCAGAGAATGTAGACCGGCTTACTTTTCTGAAAATGAACAAGGCATGGATCTCACCTGAATTTGCCTGTCCGTTTTCAGATTAAATAACTGTTTGGCAACGTTTTCCATGTCTCCTGTCATGTTCATCTTTCTACCACCTGAACTCTACTCCCTGGGCTACAACACCGCCATTTGTTGCTCGTAAGTAATTGGCAGGGGTACTGACTCCTGGCCAGCCTGGTTACAGCACGACAGCTGTTTCCTGGCAGTGTGAACGTCAATTATTCTCCAATAAGTTGTGCTGTCGTGTTGCATTCGGGTTAGCCGACTCTATGGTGCCTGCAGTTTAGGTGATTCCTATGTGTGCTGTGGGATATGTAAATAAAGGCTGTTTCCATTGTGACAATAGGACAAGCACCCACTGTAGGACTGTGTGATTCGGTAACTGCGGACGGCTTGCGTCCTGTCAACTTACATTTTCATGGGTGCGTTCTGCTACCCGTCCGGGGTCCAGTACCGTCAACTGGTTCTCCCCAGTGCCTTTGGCCTAGGTGCCTTCATCTCCGTATCCGAGTTCCACAAACGTCTGCTGGTCCTTGGTAGTGCTTTGGAGCACAGGTACCTCCTGCTTAGTAACCGTGTCACAGTAACGTCAGCTGGTACTCGGTTGTGACATTGCCTCTTTTCCTTCTGCTACCCGTCCGGGGTCCAGTACCGTCAACTGGTTCTCCCCAGTGCCTTTGGCCTAGGTGCCTCCATCTCCGTATCCGAGTTCCACCAACGTCTGCTGGTCCTTGGTAGTGCTTTGGAGCACAGGTACCTCCTGCTTAGTAACTGTGTCACAGTAACGTCAGCTGGTACTCGGTTGTGACATTGCCTCTTTTCCTTCTGCTACCCGTCCGGGGTCCAGTACCGTCAAGTGGTTCTCCCCAGTGCCTTTGGCCTAGGTGCCTCCATCTCCGTATCCGAGTTCCACCAACGTCTGCTGGTCCTTGGTAGTGCTTTGGAGCACAGGTACCTCCTGCTTAGTAACCGTGTCACAGTAACATCAGCTGGTACTTGGTTGTGACATTGCCTCTTTTCCTTCTGCTGCCCCTCCGGGTTCCAGCACAGTCAGCTGGTCCTCGTTACTTCCATTGTCTCTTGCTCCATCTGATACCCGTCAGGGTTCCAGTAACGTCAGCTGGTTCTCGGAAATTAGACGACCTTAAAGACCACCCAGAAGAAGATGACGACAACAAGGACGACGAGCATGAAGCCAACCAGCCTGAACACCATCACAAAGAAAAAATAAAAGATTACCCAGAAGAAGATCACCAACAGGACAAAGAAGGTTAAGACAAACTACAAGATACAGAACAAGAGACAGAAGAACAATAAGCAGAAGATCAAAAAGCAGAAGAACATGAAGTATAAGACCAAAATGAAGAGCAAAATATATGCTCTAAATTCTAAGCAGAAGAAGACTAAGCAGTGTATGGGGGTGAGTCCGTTCCTTCTCGTGGTGCCCCTGGAAAATGCCTGCTGCTGCAGGCTAAACTGAACACGGACAAATACTGTTGTAATTTAAATCTTTTGTGACAGCAAGAACGGAAGGATGAACAATTCATACTTTTACAGATTACAAGTACAGGAATCTCTGTCACAAATAAGAATATGATGAAGAAGATGAAGAGGAAGAAGATGAAGAATTTGAATATGAAGAAGATGAATTAGTTTAATAATAACAATATGAGTAATGTAAACAAAAACATGAATAGCAAGAAGTTTAAGAAGAAGATTAACCCCTTAATGTCCACTGACGTGCAGAGTCCGTCATGGCAAGGTGCCAGTTCCGGCACCAGGACGGACTCTGCACGTCATGCCTTTGATCTACCACTGCGTGTAAACACGCAGTGGTAGATCAGTGCCGACAGCTGTCACAGACAGCTGACAGGCACGGCAAGCGGTGCGGGGACCTTTGCCATCGGTCCCCGCACTCACAGCGCTGTGATTGGTCAGTCAATGTGACTGACCAAACACAGCAGCGATCGTGCAGGAGAAGCTGAAATTTCAGCTTCCCCAGCGCGATCAGTGCAGGAGCCGGCGCTGCAGTGGCCAGGCTTCCTGCACTGACAGCCAGGAGCGGAGCCCCCACCGCCCCTGGCTGTTAACCCCCTGACTGCTGCGATCCAGCGCGATCGCAGAGCTCAGGGGGGAGGCAGAGGGTCGGGAGCTCCCTCTGCCTCAGATCGCACCCTGCACTGTATTTGCAGGGGCCGATCTCTGCCTTGATGACCCGGGGGTTGTCATGACAACCTCCGGATCATTTAGCTACGGGAAGCTGCTGTGATCAGCATTGCAATGCAATTGTAACTGCAATAAAAAGTAAAAAAAGTGAAAGTCCCATAAAGGGACAAGTTGTAAAAAATCATTTTTTAAAAAAAATTGTAAAAAAAATATTAAAAAATAATTTAAAAAAAATCCCCTAAAAAATACACATTTTTATGTAATAAAAAAAATAAAAAACAAAAAAAATACACATGTTAGGTATCGCCATGTCCGTAAAAATCCCATCTATAAAAGCATAACCCTAGTTAACCCCTTCAGTGAAAGCCGTAAAAAAAAAACAAAAAAAAAGTAGTAAATTATACTTTTTCCAAGCGGTATCATCACACCGCTTGGAAAAAGTGCAATAACACGCGATCAAAAAGTCAGATATAAATAATCATGGTACCGCTGAAAATGTCATCTTGTCCCGCAAAAAACAAGCTGCTATACAGCATCATCAGCGAAAAAATAAAAAAGTTATAGCTCGCGGAATAAACTGATGCAAAAATAATTATTTTTTCTATAAAATTCTTAATTGTGTAAAAAACGCCAAAACATAAAAAAAATATATAAATGAGGTATCGTTGTAATCGTAGTGACCCGAAGAATAAAGCTGCTTTATCAATTTTACCACACGCGGAACGGGGGAAAAAAAATTAAAAAAAAAACAATTCCTGAATTGCTGGTTTTTGTTCATTCTGCTTCCACAAAAATCGGAATAGGAAGCGATCAAAAAACGTTATGTGCCCGAATATGGTACCAATAAATACGTCAGCTCGTCCCGCAAAAAATAAGCCCACAGATAACTCTGTCGGACGAAATATGGAAAAATTATAGCTCTCAAAATACGGCGATGCAAAAAATTCTTACAAAAAATTATTCCAAAAAAAAGCATCTTTTAGTGTGTGACAGAAGCTAAACATGAAAAAAGGGTGTAAATCTGGTATCGCTGTAATCGCACCGATCCGAGGAATAAAGTCGCCTAATCACTAATATCGCACGAGGAACGGCGTAAAAAAGAAAACCAATTCTTCACCTTTGATAGATTTGTTCATTGTGCCTCCCAAAGATCGCAGTAAGGCGATCACAGTGGTTCCCCCCCACATATGGGATATCAGCGTACTCAGGACAAAATGCACAATAGCTTTTGGGTCTATTTCTCCTGTTACCCTATAAAAATAAAAATTTGGGGCAAAAAGTATTTTGTGGAAAAAAATATGTTTTTTTTATTTTCACGGCTCTACGTTATAAACTTCTGTGAAGCCCTTGGGGGTTCAAAGTGCTGACCACACATCTAGATAAGTTCCTTGGGGGTCTAGTTTGCAAAATGGGGTCATTTGTGGGGGGTTTCTACTGTTTAGGCACATCAGGGGCTCTCCAAGCGCGACATGACACCCGCAGACCATTCCATCAAAGTCTGCATTTAAAAACGGTGCTCCTTCCCTTCCGATCTCTGCCATGCGTCAAAATAGTGGTTCCCCCCCACATATGGGATATCAGCGTACTCAGGACAAATTGCACAATAGCTTTTGGGGTCCTATTTCTCCTGTTACCATTATAAAAATAAAAATTTGGGGCAAAAAGATTATTTTTGTGGAAAAAAATATGATTTTTTATTTTCACGGCTCTACGTTATAAACTTCTGTGAAGCACTTGGGGGTTCAAAGTGCTCACCACACATCTAGAAAAGTTCCTTGGGGGTCTAGTTTCCAAAATGGAGTCACTTGTGGGGGGTTTCTACTGTTTAGGCACATCAGGGGCTATCCAAACGTGACATGACACCCACAGACCATTCCATCAAAGTCTGCATTTGAAAAAGGCGCTACTTCCCTTTCGAGCTCTGCCATGCGTCAAAATAGTGGTTTCCCCCCACATATGGGGTATCAGCGTACTCAGGACAAATTGCACAATAACTTTTGGGGTCCTGTTACCCTTTGGAAAATAACAATTGGGGTGGAAAGATCATTTTTGTGGAAAAGATATGATTTTTTAATTTTACTGCTCTACGTTATAACCTTCTGTGAAGCCCTTGGGGGTTCAAAGCTCTCACCACGCATCTAGATAAGTTCCTTGGGGGGTCTAGTTTCCAAAATGGGGTCACTTGTGGGGGGTTTCCACTGTTTAGGCACACAGGGACTCTCCAAATACGACATGGCATCCAATCTCAATTCCAGCCAAAAAAGTCAAATGGCGCTGCTTCCCTTCCGAGCTCTGCAATGCGCCCAAATAGTGGTTTACCCCCACCTATGGGGTATCAGCGTACTCAGGACTAATTGCACAATAAATTTTGGGGTCCTTTTATCCTTTGGAAAATAAAAATTGGGATGAAAAGATCATTTTTGTGGAAAAAATATGATTTTTTAATTTACGGCTCTACGTTATAACCTTCTGTGAAGCGCTTGGGGGTTAAAAGCTCTCACAACACATTTAGATAAGTTCCTTGGGGGGTCTAGTTTCCAAAATGGGGTCACTTGTGGGGGGTTTCCACTGTTTAGGCACACAGGGACTCTCCAAATGCGACATGGCGTCCAATCTCAATTCCAGCCAAAAAAGTCAAATGGCGCTGCTTCCCTTCCGAGCTCTGCCATGCGCCCAAATAGTGGTTTACCCCCACATATGGGTATCAGCGTACTCAGGACTAATTGCCCAATAACTTTTGGGGTCCTTTTATCCTTTGGAAAATAATAATTGGGATGAAAAGATCATTTTTGTGGAAAAAATATGATTTTTTAATTTTACGGCTCTACGTTATAACCTTCTGTGAAGCCCTTGGGGGTTAAAAGCTCTCACAACACATTTAGATGAGTTCCTTGAGGGGTCCAGTTTCCAAAATGGGGTCACTTGTGGGGGGTTTCCACTGTTTAGGCACACAGGGACTCTCCAAATGCGACATGGCGTCCAATCTCAATTCCAGCCAAAAAAGTCAAATGGCGCTGCTTCTATTCCGAGCTCTGCTATGCGCCCAAATAGTGGTTTACCCCCCACACATGGTATATCGGTGTACTCTGGAGAAATTGTACAACAAATATTGTGGTTCATTTTCTCCTGATACCCTTGACAAAATGTAAAAAAATTGTGTCGAAAGAAAAATTTTGGGAAAAAAAGTTAAATGTTCATTTTTTCCTTCCACATTGCTTCAATTCTTGTGAAGTACCTAAAGGGTTAATAAACTTCTTGAATGTGGCTTTGAACACGTTGAGGGGTGCAGTTTTTAGAATGGTGTCACTTTTGGGTATTTTCTGTCATATTGACCCCTCAAATTCACTTCAAATGTGAGGTGGTCCCTAAAAAAATGGTTTTGTAAATTTTGTTGGAAAAATAAGAAATTGCTGGTCAACTTTTAACACTTATAACTTCGTAACAAAAAAAAATTTTGGTTCCAAAATTGTGCTGATGTAAAGAAGACATAGAATCATAGAATCATAGAATCATAGAATGGTAGAGTTGGAAGGGACCTCCTGGGCCTTCTGGTCCAACCCCCTGCTCAAAGCAGGATTCTCTAAATCATCCCAGACAGATGTCTATCCAGCCTCTGTTTGAAGACTTCCATTGAAGTAGAACTCACCACCTCTTGTGGCAGCCTGTTCCACTCATTGATCACCCTAACTGTCAAAAAGTTTTTTCTAATATCTAATCTGTGTCTCCTCCCATTCAGTTTCATCCCATTGCTTCTAGTCTTTCCTTGTGCAAATGAGAATAAAGATGATCCTTCTACAATGTGACAGCCCTTGTGGGAACATGTGGGAAATGTTATTTATTAACTAATTTTTGTGACATATCTCTCTGATTTAATGGCATAAAAATTAAAAGTTTGAAAATTGCAAAATTTTCAAAATTTTTACCATATTTCCATTTTTTTCATAAAAAAACGCAAGTTATATTGAAGAAATTTTACCACTATCATGAAGTACAATATGTCACGAGAAAACAATCTCAGAATCGCCAAGATCCGTAGAAGCGTTCCAGAGTTATAACCTCATAAAGAGACAGTGGTCAGAATTGTAAAAATTGGCCTGGTCTTTAACCTACAAAATGGCTTGGTCATTAAGGGGTTAAGAAGGTGAAGATGAAGAATAATTTGATGAGAAAGATGATGCTGCTGAAGATTATGAAGGAGAAAGTGTGGCACTGGCAAAAGTTAAAAAGGTGAAGAGCATGGAAGTTGTGAAACATACATATTTGCCAAAATAGAAAAAAGGTTAACAACATTGTCAATTTGTTAGTCAATCCAAACGTATTTAAAAAAAAAATATATTAATGCTATTCCAATGCATTGGGTTAAACATGTATGCCTTTATTGTCTCCTCAACCTCCCCAATACATTCTACATTAGTCTTTGTTGTTTTCCTTCATGTACAATTAACCAACAAGGCAAGAATGGTTTTTTTTAATGTCGATATTTGGTTCCCATAGACTTACATGGGACTTCCGGTATCGGAATCGGATATCGACGATATTTAGTGATATCGGCGATACCATTCCGATCCCATATTTTTAGATATCGAGCAGTATCGCTCAACACTAGTTACCAACATCTCAGGTGTTCTGCTGCCCTGCTGTTGTTCCTGTCCTCCTCAGCTACCGAAACACAACAGTATCACCGGCCATAACTGAAAATTATATGGTACTCACAGAAGGGAAAAATAGTGTGGAAAGAAAAATAAGTTGTCAGAGATTTTTTTTTTTCTGTCTGTTGCATTTTTTCCCTCTTTTTCTCTGGGTGCTGAGGAGGATTTTTTTTTCTTTCAGTGGAGTTTGCACAGTTGTCTGGCCATGTGGATCAGCTTGCCACTGAGGTTCGGAGTATTGCTACCTATCTTGCTAGGTTGCCGGTTGTGGAACCTAGGATTCCCATGCCAGATTTGTTTTTGGGGGATCGGGCTAAATTTCTGAATTTCAAAAATAACTGTAAGTTGTTTTTTGCCTTAAAGCCTAAGTCCTTAGGTAATGCAGCACAGCAGGTTCAAATTGTCATCTCTCTCCTGCGCAGCGATCCTCAGGATTGGGCTTTTTCCCTGACACCTGGGGATCCTGTTTTGAATGATATTGATGCATTTTTTCTGGCTCTGGGGTTATTGTACGATAAACCTAATGTCACTGATCAAGCTGAAAAAACCTTGTTGGCATTAAATCAGGGTCTTGAAGACGCTGAGTTGTACTGTCAGAAATTCCGAAAGTGGGCAGTCCTGACCAAATGGAATGATTATGCTTTGGCAGCCCTTTTTCGGAAGGGGCTGTCAGAGAACGTAAAGGATGTTATGGTGGGATTCCCTGCTCCCTCTGGTCTCAATGATTCTATGTCATTGGCTATTCAAATTACCAGACGTTTGCGTGAGCGCAAAGGTATGTGTGAGATAGTGTTGCCTTGTGAGCCAGCTTCTGAGCCCATGCAGTGTGATAGAGTGACTTCTGGGACACAGCGTCATGATTTTCGAAAGCGCAATGGGTTATGTTTCTACTGTGGTGATGCCTCTCATGCTATTTTAGTCTGCCCTAAGCGGGGAAGACGTTTTGCACGCTCAGTTGTCTTGGGTAGTGTTCAGACTAAATTTCTGTTGACTGTTACCCTGATTTGCTCCCTGTCCACATTTTCTGCTCAGGCTTTTGTTGATTCAGGAGAAGCTATTAACCTGATGGATTTTGACTTTGCCAAACATTGTGGGTTTCCCACGATACCCTGCGGAAGTCTATTCCCCTACTGGGCATTGATTCTACCCCTTTGGCGGAGAATAAACCCCAGTTTTCTACTCAGGTGATAATGAGGGTTGAACCAGATCATCAGGAGAGTTGCAAATTTCTGGTGCTGTATAATCTGCATGACATTATTGTACTAGATTTCCCTTGGTTACAATCTCATAATCCTGTTTTGGATTGAAAATCTGTGTCTGTGACCAGTTGGGGCTGCCAATGTGTTAATGCCGACACTCCTGTTTTTTCTGCCTCTCCCAAGTCTCAGGATGTTCCTGACTTTTTGACTGATTTTTTGGATGTATTTAGTGAAAGTAAATCTGCATCTTTGCCCCCTCACAGGAGCTACGATTGCGCTATTGAGTTAGTGCCTGGTGGTAAATTTCCTAAAGATCGCCTTTTTAACTTGTCTGTACTTGAACAAGATGCTATGCGATCTTATATCAAGGAGTCATTGGAGAAGGGTCATATCAGACCATCCTCTTCACCCTTGGGTGCCGGTTTTTTCTTTGTGGCCAAAAAGGATGGTTCATTGAGGCCGTGTATTGATTATCGTCTCTTGAATAAGATCACTGTGAAGTATCAATATCCGTTACCCTTGATTTCTGACCTGTTTTCCAGGGTGAAAAGTGCTAGTTGGTTTACCAAGCTTGACCTCAGGGGGCGTATAACCTTATTCGCATTAAGCACGGGGATGAATGGAAAACGGCGTTTAATACCCCAGAGGGGCATTTTGAGTACCTAGTGATGCCCTTTGGGCTCACTAATGCTCCTTCTGTCTTCCAATCCTTCATGAATGATATTTTCAGGGATTTTGTGGATAAATTTCTGATTGTTTATTTGGATGATATCTTGATTTTTTCCAATGACTGGGACTCTCATGTGAAACATGTTCGGACTGTGTTCCAGATTTTGAGAGAGAATGCACTGTATGTGAAGGGATCAAAGTGTCATTTTGGCATACAGAAGGTCTCATTTCTGGGATTCATTTTGTCTCCGTCTGTTATTGAAATGGACCCGGTCAAGGTTCAGGCCATCTGTGATTGGGTCCAACCTACTTCATTGAAGGCTCTTCAGAGATTTTTGGGTTTTGCCAATTTTTATCGTAAATTTATTAGTAATTTCTCCGGTATTGTTAAACCATTGACTGATTTGACCAAAAAGGGTTCTGATGTGGTGAATTGGCCTCCTGAGGCAGTCTCTGCGTTTCAGGAACTTAAGCAGAGATTCACTTCTGCTCCTGTTCTACGGCAGCCTGATGTTTCTCTACCGTTTCAGGTAGAGGTTGATGCCTCTGAAATTGGGGCAGGTGCCGTTTTGTCCCAAAGAGATCCAGAGACATCTAAGAGTAACCCTTGTGCCTTTTTCTCTTGAAAATTTTCTCCAACCGAACGTAATTATGACGTGGGTAATCGGGAGTTATTGGCCATGAAGGTGGCCTTTGAAGAGTGGAGACATTGGCTGGAAGGAGCCAAACATCAAGTGGTGGTCCTCACGGACCATAAGAATCTGGTTTATCTCAAATCAGCCAAGCGACTTAATCCTAGATAGGCCAGGTGGGCCTTGTTTTTCACACGTTTTAATTTTGTGCTTTCTTTTCTTCCTGGCACTAAGAATGTTAAGGTGGATGCCCTCTCGAGGAGTTTCTTTGCGGACTCTCCTGAGTTATCTGATCCTACTGTTATTTTGAAAGAGGGTGTAGTTCTTTCCGCCATCTCGCCCAATTTGAGACTGGCCTTGGAAGGGTGTCAGGAGGATAAACCTGAGCGCTGCCCTATTGGGAAATTGTTTGTCCCAGACCAGTGGAGGAAGAGTGTGATGTCTGAGATTCATTGTTCCGTGTTGGCTGGTCATCCCGGGATTTTTGGTACCAGAGACTTGGTGAGTCGGTCCTTTTGGTGGCCTACTGTCATGGGTGCATCGCCACGAAGATTGTCGCGATTGCACATTCTGACTTCTCGCAGCTGAGTTGCTGTTTCTTTGTGTTTGGTAATGAGGGAGTTAATTTTACCTAGCTCTTTGCTAAGACTAGGTCCAGCCTCGCCCGGCTGCTTTTGATTATGTTCTAATTAGCTTCCTTTATATAGCTGCCAGTCTGCTGGTTAGATGCCGGTGAAAGCATTCATACAGACTGCAGATAGGATCGGTTCTGAGAAGACATAAGCTAAGAGCTCTTTTGTTGTTTCTCCTCACCTTGCTTATAGTTTATCTCCTAGACCTTTGGTGTTCCCTCTGTGTTTTATTGTTGTATGCAAGACAGTATTTACGTTATCCCCTGTCTGTCTCGTTTGTCTATACTGTTTGTTAACCTTTACCTGTCCATTCCCTATGTTGGTAATCAGGGTCCTTCTAAGGACTAGATTACAGTGGTGAGGGATTTATAGGAGACAGGGTTTACGCTGGTGGCCTGGACCTCTGTACCATTAACAGTACCTCCAGGTAGAGGGACTAGTCAGGACCCAGTTTAGGGTCAGCTTAGACCCCGGTCCACCTCTATCCAGAGACAGCGTGAAAATGATTCAGTATTGACCTACAGGATATTATGTCAGGTAATACTATGCTATATATACATATTAATGTTACCTATTTATATGTTATATAGAATGTTGTCCCACTTGATAGATTACTGACATTATATATTTATACATCTGCTAGACAGCGTGACATTTTCACCGGCCACTCTAAAGATTCTCCCCAGCTACCATGGATCCAGTAGCCCAGCTTGCCCTGCAGTTGCAGAGGTTGTCCATGGAGCTTACGGACATTAAGTCCAAGGTTTTGTCCCCCCCGGAGCAAACCAGATCTGAACCTAAGGTTGCTCTCCCGGACAGGTTCACTGGTGGGCGGGACAAATTTTTTACCTTCCGGGAGGCATGTAAATTGTACTTTCGGCTACGGCCTCGGTCATCGGGGAGTGAGGAGCAGAGGGTGGGAATTGTCATCTCGCTCTTACAAGGAGACCCTCAATCCTGGGCGTTCTCTCTTCCTCCGGGCTCCCCGGCCCTCCAGTCAGTAGATCGATTTTTTGCTGCCCTGGGGCTGGTGTATGATGACCCGGATCGGGTCTCCCTTGCTGAAACGAAGTTACGTAGGATACAGCAGGGAGATCGTCCGGCGGAGGAATTTTCTTCTGAGTTCCGTAGATGGGCCACAGATACTCAGTGGAATGACCCAGCTCTTAGGAGCCAGTTTTGTCAAGGGTTATCTGACAAATTAAAAGATGTTTTGGCTCAGTATGATTCTCCCCCGTCACTGGAGGCCGCTATGGCCCTTGCTATTCGTATTGATAGACGGCTTCGGGGGAGGTGCAAGGTAACTCCGCCCCCTGTTATTACTCCACCCACTACTAAAGTCCCTTATATGGAGGTTCCCATGTCTGTTCTGAGGAACCTATGCAGTTGGGTGGGACATCATTTTGTAGGAGGGAATCGGCGGTGCGCCGCAAGACAAGAAGGTGTTTCTTCTGCGGGAGAGAGGGACATTTTGTTGGGGGGGTGTCCTTCCCGTGCCTCATTGAGCAAAAAAGTCACCGAAAAACTGTTAATCCCAGGTTGTGTGGTGGACGACAACCTGGGAGTAGGTATTTCGTCCCCAGGTCCGTCTCAATTTCTCGTGCCTGCGGAGGTGGTGGTTGGTGCGAGAGTTGAGAGGATTTCTGTTCTTCTTGATAGTGGGTCTGGGGCTAATATGGTGGACGCTCGGTTTGCCCAGGTGCAAGGTATGCAACTGAGTGGATTGGCCAAACCGATCCCTATACTTTCTATTGACGCCAGACCTCTCGGTCAAGGTAGCTTTGTACAAGCTGTTCATAACATAGACCTTCGAGTAGGGGCAATACATAAAGAACAGTTGTCTTGTTATGTGTTGGAGGGTCTTCCTACTCCTATTGTGTTGGGACTTCCCTGGTTGGTTAAACATAACCCAGTGATTGATTGGCAATCCAGAAAGATAAGCCAGTGGGGTGAATTTTGCAAGAATAACTGCATGAACACGGTCATCGGTGCGGTTGTGCCTAGGACTTTGCCTCCTTTTCTGGAGGACTTTGGGGAGATGTTCTCAGAGGAGGGGTGTCAAAAGTTACCTCCTCATCGCACTTATGACTGCTCAATAAAATTGCTTCCAGATGCCTTATCTCGTAGTTTCCCAGGGGCCGGAAAGACGGATAACCCGGTTCCTATCCTTCAGGAAGGAGTGGTGGTGTCGGCTGTGTGCTCTGAGCTTGAGGAGGAGGTGTTGGAGGCTCAGGGGGACGCCCCTGTAGGACCTCCAGGGAAACTGTTTGTTCCTAATCAGTTAAGACAAAAAGTTATCGAGGCACATCATAGTTCTGCTTAAGCAGGACATCCAGGGAGTAAAGCAACTGTGGATCTCCTTTCTCGCCGGTTTTGGTGGCCTAACTTAAATAAAGAGGTAATAACTTTTGTCGCGTCCTGTGGAGTTTGTGCTCGCTCTAAGACCCCACATACCCGTCCATCTGGGGTTCCTGAGGAGGAACGATTCTCGTCGTCACTTGCTTCAGTTTGGAGAGGAGTGCTGAATGGTCTGAGTGCTATGGGGAACGGTTTCAAGCGGAGGTCTGATAGGAGGAGAGTGTCTGGTCCGGACCTAGGTGTGAACGATCTGGTGTGGTTGTCTACCAAGAATATAAAACGCAAAGTTCCCTCCTGGAAACTGGGTCCCAGGTTCATCGGTCCATACAGGATCAGTTCTATAATTAATCCTGTGGCATTTCGTCTGGACCTCCCTCCTACGTTTAAAATCCATAATGTATTCCACAAATCGTTGCTTAAGAGGTACGTGGCGCCAGTTATACCGTCACTTCTACCTCCTCCTCCTCAGTGGTGGTCAATGGTAACTTAGAATTTCAAGTGTTGAAGATCATTGACTCACGTCTGAATCGCCGGTCCCTTCAGTATTTGGTTCATTGGAAGGGATATGGTTTGAGGAGAGGACGTGGGTCTCTGCGTCTGAGATTAACGCAGATCGATTGGTTCGGACCTTCCACACGACTTACCCGGACAGACCTGGCCCTGAGGGTCCGGAGGCCCTCGTAGAAGGGGGGTACTGTCATGGGTGCATCGCCACGAAGATTGTCGCGATTGCACATTCTGACTTCTCGCAGCTGAGTTGCTGTTTCTTTGTGTTTGGTAATGAGGGAGTTAATTTTACCTAGCTCTTTGCTAAGACTAGGTCCAGCCTCGCCCGGCTGCTTTTGATTATGTTCTAATTAGCTTCCTTTATATAGCTGCCAGTCTGCTGGTTAGATGCCGGTGAAAGCATTCATACAGACTGCAGATAGGATCGGTTCTGAGAAGACTTAAGCTAAGAGCTCTTTTGTTGTTTCTCCTCACCTTGCTTATAGTTTATCTCCTAGACCTTTGGTGTTCCCTCTGTGTTTTATTGTTGTATGCAAGACAGTATTTACGTTATCCCCTGTCTGTCTCGTTTGTCTATACTGTTTGTTAACCTTTACCTGTCCATTCCCTATGTTGGTAATCAGGGTCCTTCTAAGGACTAGATTACAGTGGTGAGGGATTTATAGGAGACAGGGTTTACGCTGGTGGCCTGGACCTCTGTACCATTAACAGTACCTCCAGGTAGAGGGACTAGTCAGGACCCCAGTTTAGGGTCAGCTTAGACCCCGGTCCACCTCTATCCAGAGACAGCGTGAAAATGATTCAGTATTGACCTACAGGATATTATGTCAGGTAATACTATGCTATATATACATATTAATGTTACCTATTTAAATGTTATATAGAATGTTGTCCCACTTGATAGATTACTGACATTATATATTTATACATCTGCTAGACAGCGTGACACCTACTTTGTCTCGTGACGTCAGGGAATTTGTGCAGTCCTGTGGGACTTGCTCTCGCTCCAAGCCTTGCTCTCGCTCTAGTGGTTTGGTAATGCCATTACCTGTGCCCAAGAGGCCATAGACCCATATCTCTATGGATTTTATTTCCGACCTCCCTGTTTCTCAGAGAATGACCGTTATCTGGGTAATCTGTGATAGGTTTTCCAAGATGATACATCTTGTGCCTTTACCTAAGTTACCTTCCTCCTCCGAATTGGTGCCTTTGTTCCTTCATCACGTGGTTCGGTTGCATGGCATTCCGGAGAGCATTGTGTCTGACAGAGGAGTCCAGTTTGTTTCCAGATTTTGGAGGACATTTTGTTCTAAACTTGGTGTTCAATTATCTTTCTCCTCTGCTTTTCATCCTCAGACCAATGGACAAATCGAGAGAACAAACCAGACCTTGGAGACTTATTTGAGATGTTTTGTGTCTGCTGATCAAGATGACTGGGTCTCTTTTTTGCCTTTGGCTGAGTTTGCTCTTAACCCCTTCATGACCCAGCCTATTTTGACCTTAAAGACCTTGCCATTTTTTGCAATTCTGACCAGTGTCCCTTTATGAGGTAATAACTCAGGAACGCTTCAACGGATCCTGGCGATTCTGAGATTGTTTTTTCGTGACATATTGGGCTTCATGTTAGTGGTAAATTTAGGTCGATAATTTTTGCGTTTATTTGTGAAAAAAATGGAAATTTGGCGAAAATTTTGAAAATTTTGCAATTTTCAAATTTTGAATTTTTATTCTGTTAAACCAGAGAGTTATGTGACACAAAATAGTTAATAAATGACATTTCCCACATGTCTACTTTACATCAGCACAATTTTGGGAACAACTTTTTTTTTGTTAGGAAGTTATAAGGGTTAAAAGTTGACCAGCGATTTCTCATTTTTACAGCAAAATTTACAAACCCATTTTTTTTAGGGACCACCTCACATTTGAAGTCACTTTGAGGGGTCTATATGGCAGAAAATACCCAAAAGTGACACCATTATAAAAACTGCACCCCTCAAGCTACTCAAAACTACATTCAAAAAGATTATTAACCCTTCAGGTGTTTCACAGGAACTAAAGAAACGTGGAAGGAACAAATGGACATTTTAATTTTTCCAACAAAAATTTTCTTTTAGCATCAATTTTTTCATTTTTACATGGGCAACAGGATAAAATAGATCCTAAAATTTGTTGGGCAATTTCTCCTGAGTAAACAGATACCTCATATGTGGTCATAAACCACTGTATGGGCGCACAGCAGGGCTCAGAAGGGAAGGAGCGCCATTTGACTTTTTGAATGGAAAATATGCTGGAATATTTAGCGGTTGCCATGTCGCATTTGGAGAGTCCCTGTGTACCTAAACATTGGAGCTCCCCACAAATGATCCCATTTTGGAAACTAGACCCCCTAAGGATCTTATCTAGATGCATAGTGAGCACTTTGAACCCCCAGGTGCTTCACAAATTGATCCGTAAAAAAAAGAAAGTACTTTTTTTTCACAAAAATTTTCTTTTAGCCTCAGTTTTTTCATTTTCACATGGGCAACAGTATAAATTGGATCCTAAAATTTGTTGGGCAATTTCTCCTGAGTACACAGATACCTCATATGTGGTCATAAACCACTGTTTGGGCGCACGGCAGGGCTCAAAAAGTAAGGAGCGCCATTTGACTTTTTGAATGGAAAATATGCTGGAATATTTAGCGGTTGCCATGTCGCATTTGGAGAATCCCTGTGTACCTAAACATTGGAGCTCCCCCACAAGTGACCCCATTTTGGAAACTAGACCCCCTAAGGATCTTATCTAGATGCATAGTGAGCAATTTGAACCCCAGGTGCTTCACAAATTGATCCGTAAAAAAAAGAAAGTACTTTTTTTCACAAAAAATTTCTTTTAGCCTCAATTTTTTCATTTTTACATGGGCAACAGGATAAAATAGATCCTAAAATTTGTTGGGCAATTTCTCCTGAGTACACAGATACCTCATATGTGGTCATAAACCACTGTATGGGCGCACAGCAGGGCTCAGAAGGGAAGGAGCGCCATTTGACTTTTTGAATGGAAAATATGCTGGAATATTAGCGGTTGCCATGTCGCATTTGGAGAGTCCCTGTGTACCTAAACATTGGAGCTCCCCCACAAATGATCCCATTTTGGAAACTAGACCCCCTAAGGATCTTATCTAGATGCATAGTGAGCAATTTGAACCCCCAGGTGCTTCACAAATTGATCCGTAAAAAAAGAAAGTACTTTTTTTCACAAAAAATTTCTTTTAGCCTCAATTTTTTCATTTTCACATGGGCAACAGGATAAATTGGATCCTAAAATTTATTAGGCAATTTCTCCTGAGTACACAGATACCTCATATGTGGTCATAAACCACTGTATGGGCGCACAGCAGGGCTCAGAAGGGAAGGAGCGCCATTTGACTTTTTGAATGGAAAATATGCTGGAATATTTAGCGGTTGCCATGTCGCATTTGGAGAGTCCCTGTGTACCTAAACATTGGAGCTCCCCACAAATGACCCCATTTTTGGAAACTAGACCCCCTAAGGATCTTATCTAGATGCATAGTGAGCACTTTGAACCCCCAGGTGCTTCACAAATTGATCCGTAAAAAAAAGAAAGTACTTTTTTTTCACAAAAATTTTCTTTTAGACTCAGTTTTTTCATTTTCACATGGGCAGCAGTATAAATTGGATCCTAAAATTTATTGGGCAATTTCTCCTGAGTACACAGATACCTCATATGTGGTCATAAACCACTGTTTGGGCGCACAGCAGGGCTCAGAAGGGAAGGAGCGCCATTTGACTTTTTGAATGGAAAATATGCTGGAATATTTAGCGGTTGCCATGTCACATTTGGAGAGTCCCTGTGTGCCTAAACATTGGAGCTCCCCCACAAGTGACCCCATTTTGGAAACTAGACCCCCTAAGGATCTTATCTAGATGCATAGTGAGCACTTTGAACCCCAGGTGCTTCACAAATTGATCCGTAAATAAAAGAAAGTACTTTTTTTTTCACAAAAAATTTCTTTTAGCCTCAGTTTTTTCATTTTCACATGGGCAACAGTATAAATTTGATCCTAAAATTTGTTGGGCAATGTCTCCTCAGTACACAGATACCTCATATGTGGTCATAAACCACTGTTTGGGCGCACAGCAGGGCTCAGAAGGGAAGGAGCGCCATTTGACTTTTTGAATGGAAAATATGCTGGAATATTTAGCGGTTGCCATGTCGCATTTGGAGAGTCCCTGTGTGCCTAAACATTGGAGCTCCCCCACAAGTGACCCCATTTTGGAAACTAGACCCCCAAGGAACTTATCTAGATGCATATTGAGCACTTTGAACCCCCAGGTGCTTCACAGAAGTTTATAACGCAGAGCCGTTAAAATAAAAATCATTTTTTTTTCTCAAAAAATGATATTTTGGCCCTCTATTTTTTATTTTCACAATGGTTACAGGAGAAATTGGACCCCAAAAGTTGTTGTCCAGTTTGTCCTGAGTACGCTAGTACCCCATATGTGGTGGGGAACCACTGTTCGGGCACACATTGGGGCTCGGAAGGGAAGTAGTAACGTTTTGAAATGCCGACTTTGATGGAATGGTCTGCGGGCGTCATGTTACGTTTGCAGAGCCCCTGATGTGCCTGAACAGTAGAAACTCCCCACAAGTGACCCCATTTTGGAAACTAGACCAAGCAAAGAACTTATCTAGATGTGTGGTGAGCACTTTGAACCCCGAGGGATACACAGAAGTTTATAACGCCCGGGCATGAAAATAAAAAAATCATATTTTTTCCACAAACATGATCTTTAGTCCCCAATTTTTTTTATTTTCCCAAGGGTAACAGGAGAAATTAGACCCCAAAAGTTGTTGTCCAATTTGTCCTGAGCACGCTGATATCCCATATATGGGAGAAAACTACTGTATGGACACACGTCGAGGCTCGGAAGGGAAGTAGTGACGTTTTGAAATGCCGACTTGATGGAATGGTTTGCTGGCGTCATGTTACATTTGCTGAGCCCATGATGTGCCTAAACAGTAGAAACCCCCCCAAGTGACCCCATTTTGAAAACTAGATCCCCCAAGGAACTCCTCTAGATGTGTGGTAAGCACTTTGAATCTCCAAGTTCTTCAGAGAAGTTTATAACGCAGAGCCGTGAAAATAAAAAATCATTTTTTTTCCACAAAAATAATTTTTTAGTCCCCAATTTTTTTCCCCAATGTTAACAGGAGAAATTAGACTCCCAAAGTTGTTGTGCAATTTTTCCCGAGTACGCTGATACCCCATATGTGGGGGTAAACCACTGTTTGGGCATACCACGGGGCTTGGAATAAAGGGAGTACTGTTTGACTTTTTGAACGCAAAATTTGCAGGAATCAATGGTGGCGCCATGTCACGTATGGAGACCCCCTGACGTGCCTAAATAGTGGAAACCCCTCAATTCTAATTCCAACCCTAACCCCAACACACCCCTAACCCCAACCCTAACCCCAACACACCCCTAACCCTAATACAAACCTTAACCATAACCCTAACCCCAACACACCCCTAACCCTAATCCCAACTCTAACCATAAACCTAACCACAAGCCTAACCCTAATCCCAACCCTAAACCCAAAACACCCCTAACACTTATCCTAACTCTAACCCTAACCACAAACCTAACCCTAATCCCAACCCTAACCCAAATTCCAACCCTAACCCAAATTCCAACCCTAACCCAAATTCCAACCCTAACCCAAATTCTAACCATAACCCTAATTCTAACCCTAATGCTAACCCTAACCCTAGTTCTAACCCTAACCCTAAGGCTGGGTTCATATTGTGATTTACCAGCCCGTTCAACACGTAGCGTTGACGGGCTGGTAACGGTATAGCATAACGCGATCGCGTTATGCTATACCCGCTAGCGCAGATGAATCAGCAGATGATTCATCTGTGCTAGCGGTGACGGAGCCCAGACGCTGCAGCCCGTGTCCGAGGCTCCGTCACTGAATGACGGCACGTCGCGAACGCATGCCGCTTATCAGCATGCGTTGCGATGCGCACACAAATGGGGTGAATGGCAGCGTTAACGGACTGCGTTACACCGCGTTATACCGTGGTGAAACGCAGTCCATCTAACAGACTGCCATAATGCAATATGAACCCAGCCTAACCCTAACGCCCCGTGCACACGTTGCAGATTTTTCTAAAATCCGCAGGTAAAATGACCTGCGTTTTACCTGCGTATTTAGCGCAGATTTTTCCCTGCGGTTTTACACCTATAATGGAATAGGTGTAAAACTGCTGCGGAATCCGCACAAAGAATTGACATGCTGCGGATTTAAAACTGCAGCAAATCCGCGCTGAAAAATCCGCAGCATGTGCACAGCGTTTTTTTTTTACCATTTATTTGCATTGTACTGTACATGGTTTCTGGATCTGCTGTGGATCCGCAACGCCAAATCTGCTGCGGATCAGCAGCAAAATCCACTGCGGATCAGCAGCAAAATCCACTGCGGATCAGCAGCAAATTCCGCTGCGGATCAGCAGCAAATTCCGCCGCGGATCCGCAGCAAAATCCGCCGCGGATCAGCAGCAATCACGCATTCCGCCGCGGATCAGCAGCAAATTCCGCCGCGGATCCGCAGCAAAATCCGCCGCGGATCAGCAGCAAAATCCGCCGCGGATCAGCAGCAAAATCCGCCGCGGATCAGCAGCAAAATCCGCCGCGGATCCGCAGCAAAGTCCGCCGCGGATCCGCAGCAACATCCTCTGCGGATCCGCAGCAAAATACGCAGCGGATCCGCAGCAAAAATACGCCGCGGATCCGCAGCAAAATACGCCGCGGATCTGCAGCAAAATACGCCGCGGATCCGCAGCAAAATACGCCGCGGATCAGCAGCAACATCCTCTGCGGATCCGCAGCAAAATACGCGCGGATCCGCAGCAGAATACGCCGCGGATCGCAGAAAATACGCCGCGGATCTGCAGCAAAATACGCGCGGATCCACAGCAAAATACGCCGCGGATCCGCAGCAAAATACGCAACGTGTGCACAGGGCCTAATAGGAAAAAAAAAAAAAATCTTTATTTTTTTTATTTGTCCCTACCTATGATAAAGGGGGGGTTCATTTACTTTTTTTATTTTGATCACTGTGACAGTTTATCACGGTGATCAAAATAAATTTTTGGACACCGGGGGGCGCACTGCGCATGCGCCGGCCGGCGGGCGCATTGCGCATGCGCCCTTCATTTTCCAAGATGGCGGCGCCCATGAAGGAGCCCGGGCGGACGCCGGGACCGATCCAGGGACATCGGTGGATCGGGAGAGGTGAGTAGGGTGGTCGGAAGGTTAGGGGGGGGATCGGAAGGTGGGGGCACCGGAGCAAAGGAGGAGGGGAGCTGTTAGTGACGGCGGTGACCGATCGCTGCCATCTTTCGGTGGCGGCGGCCGATCGCTGCCGTGACTACGTGTGGGGGGGTCAGGGCTCGGTGTCCAGCCATGGCAGATGCTATTGCAGCATCGGCCATGGCTGGATTGTAATATTTCACCAATTAAATTGGTGAAATATTACAGATTGCTCTGATTGGCTGTTTCACTTTTAACAGCCAATCAGAGTGATCGTGGCCACGGGGGGGTTAAGCCAACCCCCCTGCGGTGAAGCACAAAGGGTCCTGTGCCGGCGGGTCGGGTGACCTTTGAGTGACCCCGGTCTCCCGGCCCGCAGGAACGCGATCCTTTCATGACACAGGGTATGCGTCATAGGTCAGATTGGCACCGACTTTCATGACGCATACGCTGTGTCAAAGGTCGGGAAGGGGTTAATAATAGGGCTAGCTCTGCCACCTTGATGTCTCCATTTTTCTGCAATTTTGGGTTTCACCCTCGATTTTCTTCGGGACAGGCGGAGGCTTCTGTCTGTCCGGGTGTTGACTCTGTTGTGGAGCGAATGCAGCAGATTTGGGACCAGGAAGTGGAGAGGTTTTCTCTCTCTCAGGAGAAGGCCCAACGGTTTGCCAACCGGCATAGGACTGATGGTCCTCGGTTTAAAGTGGGGGACTTGGTTTGGTTGTCCTCAAGAAATATCCCTATGAGGGTTGCATCTCCAAAGTTTAAGCCCAGGTTCATTGGACCTTATAAGATCATGGAGATTCTTAATCCTGTTTCCTTCCGTTTGCTTCTTCCAGGGACATTTAAGATCCATAACGTGTTCCACAAGTCCTTATTGAAGAGGTTTGTCGAGCCAGTGGTTCCTATAGCTGCGCCTCCTGACCCTGTTTTGGTTGAGGGCAATTTGGAGTATGTGGTTGAGAAAATATTGGATTCTCGTTTTTCTAGACAGAAACTCCAGTATTTGGTTAAGTGGAGAGGTTATGGTCAGGAGGACAATTCTTGGGTGTTTGCTTCGGACATCCATGCTAGGAGACTGATCCGTGCCTATCACCGAGCTCATCCTGATCGGCCTGGTTGCACAAGTGAGGGTTCGGTGACCCCTCCTCAAGGGGGGGGTACTGTTATGAATGTGCTAGAGATGGTTTCTGAGCAGAGGCTCCCTCTGGTGGTTACAGACAGTACTGAACCTTTCAGCGATGAGTGGCAATCAGGGATCATGGACTGGTCTGATATAAGGGAGGTTCCCTCCCATGATGGTTGCCTGTGATCAATTGTTCTTGTCTCAATTGTGGTACCTGGTTCATTTGGAAGTTTGCTGGAGTCTTGCCTACATCTCTTGCTTTCAGATAAGATATTTTTTGCTTTTCTTTTTGTGCTTGCTTTTTGCATTGTTTTCTGCACTTTTGTGGAGGTCAACCAGGTCCCCTCCTGGGGCCTGAGCTCCTCACAGTTTATCTGCAGCCACTGTTGTTTGCTCATTTGCTTTTTCCTGTTTTTTCAGCGGCTGCAGCTTGGTTTTGTTCACACTGAGATCTGATTTGTTGGATTTTTGAGGGGGTTTTCTGGGTTGCAGAAAGTAATCTCTCCTTTCCTATCCTATTTAGTCAGCTTGTGGCCCCAGCGTTTGCTCAATCTATTTTCTGCCTATGTTTGTGTTTTCATCTTATCTAACCACCATTATATGTTTGGGGGCTTCCTATTTTCTTTGGGGATCTGCTCTGGGGCAGATAGCTTTCATCTTTCTGCCTTTAGTAGTGTTGAGCGATACGATACTGCAAATATCGGATATCGGCCGATATTAGCTGTATAGGCCTTTCGATTCCGAATACCGATATTTTCGTCATATCGAATACCGGAATCGGGATTGTCACTGTCATTGTCAGTGTCCGTCGGTCGGGTCTGTCACTGTCAGTGTCCGTCGGGTCTGTCAGGAGTCAGCGGCACTTACCTGGCAGAAGATCTCCGGCGGTCAGGCCTGGACTGCTTCATGGCCGCCATCCTCTTCTCCCCGGCGGTCACATGCAGTTTCTCGCGATAACTGCAGTGACTGCTGGGTAATCCCGGCCGTAAAGCAGTCAGTCCGATGACGTCACCGCCGGGGAAGCAGGTAATCAGCTGTGCTGCGTCGCGATGACAGGCTCTGCCTGTCATTGCAATGTAGCAGAGCTGGATCGTCGTGGGACACTCGTTACTATGGACTGCGTCGGACAGGTGGTATACTGTTGGTTTTTTTTTTTTCTTTTTTTACAGGAGATCGATGGCGTCGCAGGAATGAGAGTACAATAAAAGAAATGAAAACTGTGTTGTCTCTTTTATTTCATTAAAAGACTTTTTTCTTGCGGTGTCTTTTGATGCGCCAAATGTGGGGCTGCTGTAGCCTGGTATTATCAGGCTGTTGAGGGCCAAAATCCATGGGCCTTGACAGTCTTTTAATACCAGGCCGCAGCAGTCTGAATTTTACTTGGCTGGTTAACAAAAATAGGGGGACCCCTACGCCGTTTTTTTTTCGAGGGGATCCCCTATTTTTGTTAATCAGCCAAGATATGCAGACTGCTGTGGCCTGGTATTATCAGGCTGGCAAGGTCCATGGATCTTGGCTCCTTAACAGCCTGAAAATCCAGGCCTCAGCGGTCTGCTTCATCTGGCTGGTTAACAAAAATAGGGGGGACCCCACGCCATTTTTTTTCGAAGGGAACCCCTATTTTTGTTAATCAGTTCCCTCTGACGTCACTGATGGTGTCCCTGGCTGACCTGAAGTGAAAGTGGAAAGCAATCAATTAAGCTTTCCACTTCCTCTCCTGTCAGCCAGGAGAGGAGCTCATTCATTTGGGGGTTTACTGTGAGGCTGCAGCATTAGCTGCGGTCCCTGCAGTAAACATTAACCCTTTCTGAAGGATTGCACCGTGGGACCTGACTGTGCATGGGATAGGTAAGAATAATTTTGCTTTATTATTTTATTTTTATTACAGGAAATGGTTTTAGCAGGTAAATAAAATATGGTCAAAAACTGTGTGATTATTTCATTAAACTTCTTTTTTATTAAAGTGTGTGTGTTTGATTTTTCTTTCATACAATAGGATTAATAATTGATAGTTGTCTAATTGACAGCTCTCAATTATTAACCTGGCTTAAAGTGACCTTTCAATTGCAAGGTCATTTTAACCCCTTATTAACCCATTCGCCACCGCTACAGGGCAATGGGAATAGACGGGCAAAGTGCCAGAAAGGGCGAATCTAATTATAGATTTGTCTTTTCTGGGGTGTCTGGGGGCAGATGTTAGTAGCCAGGGGGGGCCAAAAATAATGGTCCCTCTCTGGGCTATTATTATCTGCCCCCATTCGCTGGCTTTGTCTGTCTGGTTGCGAAAATAGGGCGGGAGCCCACGCATTTTTTTTAAACAATTTTACACCTCATATATATATATATATATACATGTCATTGAATTTGTGACACATATATATATATTTATATTTATAGTTCATACACTTCTACATAGTATAATAGCCGCTAATTCAATTGCCGGCTTTTGTGAAAATGCAGAACCCGACATGAAATGACACTTGGTGTACATAGGGTTAACCATGTCTTTTCATGTCCTTTGCTATCTGATTTGCACAAACAATTACATCAGTCTATGTGTGCAAAATTTCACACCTGTAGGGGTTAATTAAAGGTGTAAATTCGTAGCAAAAAAGTCCGTTTTTTTTACAACGAATTTACACCTTTAATTAACCCCTACAGGTGTGAAATTTTGCACACATAGACTGATGTAATTGTTTGTGCAAATCAGATTGCAAACGACATGAAAAGACATGGTTAACCCTATGTACACCAAGTGTCATTTCATGTCGGGTGCTTCTGTCTTTTCACAGAAGCCGGCTTTACCCGGCAATTGAATCAGAGGATATTTTACTATGTAGAAGTGTATAAACTATACATATATGTATATATATATGTCACAATGACATGTATATATATATGTATTCTATGTGTGCATATTTAGTGTTTACAAGGAAATAAAGGTTTTTTTTAGTTGCGTTTTTTTGTTCCCATAGACTTACATTGGACTTCCGGTATCGGAATCGGATATCGACGATATTTAGTGATATCGGCGATACCATTTCGATACGATATTTTTAGATATCGAGCAGTATCGCTCAACACTAGCCTTTAGGTGTAGTTATCTCTCAGGCTGTGACGAGGCGTCTAGGATCAACGTAGGATCGCTCCACGGCTACCTCTAGATGTGTCGTTAGTTTAGGAATCTGCAACCCATCAGTTACCAACATCTCAGGTGTTCTGCTGCCCTGCTGTTGTTCCTGTCCTCCTCAGCTACCGAAACACAACAGTGTCGAGGGTTTGGATATGTGGTTTGAAAGAGAGGGCAGAGTCGAGGATCACCACAAGGCACAGAGCATATGGGACTGGGGAAAGCGAGCAGCCATTGACATTGATGGATAAGTCTGGTGGAGGGGTAGAATGAGGTGGGGGAAAGATGATTAATTCTGTTTTGTCCATGTTCAGTTTAAGAAAGCGAGCAGAAAAGAAGGCTGAGATAGCAGACAGACACTGTGGGATTTTGGTCAGTAGGGAGGTGAGGTCAGGTCCAGATAGGTAGATCTGTGTGTCATCGGCGTAGAGGTGATACTGCAAGTCATGGGATTCTATGAGCTGTCCCAGGCCGAAGGTGTAGATGGAGATGAGTAGGGGTCCTAGGACTGAGCCTTGAGGAACACAGATAGATAGGGGGCGAGGGGAGGAGGTGGTGTGTGAGAGGGAGACACTAAATGTTCGGTCTGTTAGGTATGATGAGATCCAGGATAGGGCCAAGTCTGTGATGTCAAGAGATGAGAGAATCTGTAGCTTGAGGGAATGGTCCACGGTGTCGAAGGCAGAAGACAGGTCCAGGAGAAGGAGGACAGAGTAGTGTCGCTTGCTCTTGGCGGTTAGCAGGTCGTTAGTGACTTTAGTTAGGGCAGTTTCAGTTGAGTGATGCGGTCGGAAGCCAGATTGTAACCGGTCAAAGAGGGAACAGGAGGAGAGGTGGGAGGACAGTTCGAAATATACATGCTGTTCCAGTAGTTTTGAGGCATAGGGGAGAAGAGATATCGGGTGATAGTTAGACACAGAGGATGGGTCTAGGGAAGGCTTTTTGAGGATGGGTGTGATTGAGGCATGTTTGAAGGATGAAGGAAAGACACCATTTGTAAGTGAAAGGTTGAAGAGGTGTGTGAGAGTAGGGATGAAGACTGTGGCAAAGTTAGGGATGAGGTAGGACGGGAGTGGGTCAAGCGCGCAAGTGATGAGGTGTGATCTTGACAGGAGAGTGGAGAGCTGATCTTCTGTCATGGTGGTGAAGCTGGTTTTGGAAGAACAGGGCTGAGTGGCTAAGAGTGACATTGGGGGCTGCGGGCCAAAGCTTTCTCTGATCATATCAATCTTTTGCTTAAAGAAAGAGGCAAAGTCTTCAGCAGAAATGAGAGGAGAGGGAGGAGGTGCTGTGGAATGGAGTAGAGAATTGAAAGTGTTGAAGAGCTGTTTAGGGTTGTGAGACAGTGAGGATATGAGAGATGCGAAGTAAGTTTGTTTTGCGGCAGAGAGTGTGGACTTGAAGCTGGCAAGGGACTGCTTGTATGCGTTGAAGTGCTCGGTAGAATGGGTTCTCTTCGATCTCCGCTCGGCAGCCCTGGAAGCCCGTCTCAGTTCTTTGGTGTGGCTGGTCAGCCAGGGCTGCCTGTTGATTGTACGAGTTTTGCTCTGCGTGAGGGGGGCGGCTGAATCAATCTTCTTTTAATTGTTTTACATATTTTTCACTGCACCCTACTGTACCTGAGTCTCCCGAGAAGCTGCAGTATGGGTAATTGGCCTCGATCTGGATGTAGTAGTGCTTTGGACGCAGCAATTAATTGCGACTAGCGACTTCACAAGAGAAATTGACATGCTGGGGTCTTCAAAGATGTGCCACATGTCAGTGTCCGTGGGTGATCCACAGGTGCACAGACATGCATAGTGGACATGGGATTTCTAGAAATTCCATTCACTTTGCTGTAACACCTGGCCGCTCTGGGTTTGACGCTGCTTAAGTACCCAGTGTCAAATCCAGAGTGGCTCCTGATCGTGTGCACACAGCCTAACAGGGAGAAGTCTCCAGCAGACCTGACTTGGGTATGCAGCTAGGACCCAGGAGCTCTGCCAGGCAGGCAACCCCTATGTGATAGCATGGCTGATGGAAGACACAATTGTCTCTTTTGCAGGCACAGCATTTGATCACCAATGACATGAAAGAAAAGGCTAATCTTTCATGTCACTGGTGATGAAATGCTGTGCCTGCAAAACAGGAGACAATTGTGTCTTCTCCTCAGGGTCACCCGAGCAGCAGCTTCTATATGCTCCATTCTGGCTGCTACCCGAGTTCTCGTGTGTGCATACTTCAGTGCTGTGACTGACTGTCATGATATGCTGGTGCATGGGGACTCAGAGAGCAGCCACAATGGAGCACACAGGAGCTGCGGCTGCTGCTTTAGGTCACTGTTCTTCTTGCACTGGCTTCAGAAATTACCTCAGTCCAGGAGAACGTAAGCAGGACGATGAGCTAAGCTCTCTGAATGACAAGATGAGGGGGAAACAGAGGGGGCCTGTCGGTGCTTCTAACTAGTACAATGCGGGAAAAGAAGCTCCCAGCTGGGATTGCGGGGTGGAGTCTCAAAATCGTGACTGTCCCGCTATATACGGGACAGTTGGAAGCTAGGCAAGTAATCATTCCTGTGTTGCCCAGTTTCTTAGGTCTATAAGCCCAGGAAAACTCAGACATCAAAGGGCTCAGACAGCGTCGGACTGGAACACCTTGGGCCCACCAGAGAAAATCATTCTTGGGGTCCACTATGTAGCTACGTAGAAATAAATACAAGACCACCAATTGTGCAGTAAAACACACTAATATCAGGGTATAATATAAGGTAGTACATGTCTTAATTATGTAGCAGGAGTTGGGGTAGCCTCCCTCATAGATTATAAAGCAGCCCCCCTCATAGGGGATAATGCTGCCCCCCTCATAGAGGATAATGCTGCCCCCCCTCATAGAGGATAATGCTGCCCCCCTCATAGGGTATAATGCTATATATATATATATATATATATATAGATAGATGATAGATACCATATATACTCGAGTATAAGCCGACCCCCCTAATTTTGCCACAAAAAACTGGGAAAACTTATCGACTCGAGTATAAGCCTAGGGTGGAAAATGAGATTATGCCCCATATGCTGCCCCATGTATTATGCCCCACAAGATGCTCCATAGATTGTGCCCATATGCTGCCCATGTATTATGCCCCCATAGATAATCCATAGATTGTGCCCTCATAGATGCTCCATAGATTATGCCCCCATAGATTATGCCCCCCATAGATGCTCCATAGATTATTCCCCCATAGATGCTACTTAGATTATGCCCCATAGAAGCTCCATAGATTGTGCCCCATAGATGCTCCTTAGATTATGCCCCCATAGAAGCTCCATAGATTGTGCCCCCATAGATTATGCCCCTATAGATGCTCCATAGATTATGCCCCCATAAATGCTCCTTAGATTATGCCCCCATAGATTATGCCCCCATAGATGCTCCTTAGATTATGCCCCCATAGATTATGCCCCCATAGATGCTCCATAGATTATGCCCCCATAAGTGCTCCTTAGATTATGCCCCCATAGATGCCCCATAGATTATGCCCCCATAAATGCTCCTTAGATTATGCCCCCATAGATTATGCCCCCATAGAAGCTCCATAGATTATGCCCCCATAGATGCTCCATAGATTATGCCCCCATAGAAGCTCCATAGATTATGCCCCCATAGATGCCCCATAGAGTATGCCCCCATAGAAGCTCCATAGATTATGCCCCCATAGATGCTCCATAGATTATGCCCCCATAGATGCTCCATAGATTATGCCCCCATAAGTGCTCCTTAGATTATGCCCCTATAGATGCTCCATAGATTATGCCCCCATAAGTGCTCCTTAGATTATGCCCCCATAGATGCTCCATAGATTATGCCCCCATAGATGCTCCATAGATTATGCCCCCATAAATGCTCCTTAGATTATTCCCCCATAAATTCTCCACAGATTATGCCCCTATAAATGCTCCACAGATTATGCCCCATAGATTATGCCCCCATAAATGCTCCACAGATTATGCCCCCATAGATTATGCCCCCATAAATGCTCCACAGATTATGCCCCATAGATTATGCCCCCATAAATGCTCCACAGATTATGCCCCCATAAATGCTCCACAGATTATGCCCCATAGATTATGCCCCCATAAATGCTCCAGATTATGCCCCCATAGATTATGCCCCCATAAATGCTCCAGATTATGCCCCCATAGATTATGCCCCCATAAATGCTCCAGATTATGCCCCCATAGATGCTCCACTGTGCCCCCATAGATGCTGCAAAAAAAAAAAAAAAAAGACATACTCACCTCTCGTCGCTGGGGGCCAGGTGCTGGTGTCCTGGGCACCTGCAATATTTACCTGTCACCGGGTCCACTGCTGAGCGCCGCTGTCTTCGGTCCTCCGGCAGTGAATGCTCAGGCAGGGGGCGCGGCGCTCACTAATGACGTCATCGCGCCCTCTGCCTGAACATTGCAGCAAAGAGAGGACGCGATGACACAGCGACGCTCAGCGTTTGGAGCGGGTGACAGGTAAGTAATGATATTCACTGATTCCCACGCCCAAGTGGGCGTGGGAAGCAGTGAATATTCATTTCTCTTTAGCAGCGGGGACAGGGGCTCCTGCCTCCTGTCACCCGCTGCTGCTCTGCTGGCACGGGGCCCCCATGGCAGCTGCGTGGTGTGCCGCTATTAGCGACACGCCACCGGCTGGGGGCCCCTGGAGCAGCGGGGGCCCTAGGCAACTGGCCCCTGTATGCCAGCAGGTGCCAGGGCCCCCCAGATGCCAGGGCCCACCGGAGAATCCTCCGGTTCTCCGGTGGGCCAGTCCGACCCTGGGCTCAGACAATGCCCAGCACACAATAACTCAGAATGTACTCAGTACCAGGGGCGAACATATCATTGGTGCAACCTATGAAGCCCCACGGGCGTCCAAGGGGAATGTGGGCCATCTTCAAATCAGCAAGCATGTTCTGTTAAAGATACAAAGAAGGGCCCATATAATGTTCCTGCATAGGGGCTTTTTTCTGTCTGTCTGGTCTGTGTCCGCCACTGATCAGTACATTACAGGATATACATTATATTTACATGGCACATGCATAAACTGTACATACAGATATGTAACAGTTATGTCAAAATGAATACACAATATTCTTGATGGGATCTACCACCATTCTTTTATATAAGGGGAAGAATAATGTGTACAGACCCTACACATACCTAATGCAGGACCAAAAGAGAGCGCTTGTCTCATGCCGATAACAGTCTGTCAGTTTTGTCTTGAACACTCCTTTCAGCTTTTTTCAGTTTTGCATTTTGAAAAAGTGTTACTGTACATTCACAACAAAAAGTTGCACTGTTTCTACATTTGCTAGCTGTGAATATCTAAATGTAGAATATGCAAATTGCCTCTTAAGAGCAAAAGAGGACTTGAACTCTATAGCGCCACCTATTAGAAGTAGCGATCCTACAAGTCACAATCAACCCTTTAATGAGTCTTGTAATATGACTTAGGATAAAAGCCAAATCAGTATCTCAATTTGCAGACACGGTGTTTAGGGCTATTGGCCCTCGTCAGTGCAAAGTATAAGATCTGATTTGGCTGGATGAGAGGCTCTGGACTGAGGTCTAAGGGGTAAGGTTTCTCCTTGTGGAGAGTGACATACCAGCTCTGGCGTGTCAAAGTAAGGAGGCTTATTCGCTGTGCAATGCTCCTCTGGGAAATTTAATATGTATTAATATTATGTATATATTTAAATGTAGAGAATAAATATTTGGAAGTTTGATATTTTCCACTAGTGCTGGTGTGAATCTACACATGGCACACTGCGATTGCCTCATTGTGCATTGGTGGCTGTGAGGTCTCGATTGACTCAACTCCTGCATAGTAGAGAACAGTGCTCTTGTAGTCAGCTTGAGGCCAAGCAAAGGAGATTGTGACCTGCTGCTGAAGCAGTAGTTGGTGAGCTCTTAAGTGCATATTACGCTATTATCACAGTGGTCACTGTTGTAAAGTCTTTATGAGTATTTACAAATTGAGGCTTGTATACTGTGATCATTGCAGTAAACTCTTGAACTGAAGTACTGTAGCAAGAAAATTGGTGTTTGTTATCTCTAGGTACAAACAGAAAATCATAGTGCATAGCTGTGGCTGACTTAATTTTTTTTAATTTGTATTTTATTTGTCTTGCATCAACTTTATATCTAAAGTTACAGGTTTTATAGGTAGGTAATGAAAGCTATGTGTTTTATATGACATTTAAGCATGATGGTGCCACATTGTCTGTGCATAGAGATGAGCAAAGTAGTGATAAGGCTGTGTAGGTGCTTTTCACCCAACTAAGGCTACTTTCACACTTGCGTTTTTTTGCGCTGCGTTTCGAGCGCACATGAAGCGCATTAAAAAAACGCATGCAAACGCTTGTAAACGCTGCAATATTTAGTCGCATCAGCATGCGCATTTCGACAAAAAAACGCAGCGTTTGTCTGCGATTTCATGCGTTTTTGCATGCGTTTGCGTTTTTTTGGCGCATGCGTTTTCTATTTGTCACATTATCATCTCTGCCTCCATCATCTCTGGCTCCATCATCTGTCTCCATCATCTCTGTCTCCATCATCTCTGGCTCCATCATCTCTGCCTCCATCATCTCTGGCTCTATCATCTCTGTCTCCATCATCTGTCTGCATCATCTCTGCCTCCATCATCTCTGGCTCTATCATCTCTGGCTCCATCATCTCTTCCTCCATCATCTCTGGCTCTATCATCTCTGTCTCCATCATCTCTGGCTCCATCATCTGTCTCCATCATCTCTGCCTCCATCATCTCTGGCTCTATCATCTCTGGCTCCATCATCTGTCTGCATCATCTCTGCCTCCATCATCTCTGGCTCTATCATCTCTGGCTCCATCATCTCTGCCTCCATCATCTCTGGCTCTATCATCTCTGGCTCCATCATCTCTGCCTCCATCATCTCTGGCTCTATCATCTCTGGCTCTATCATCTCTGGCTCTATCATCTCTGGCTCTATCATCTCTGTCTCCATCATCTCTGGCTCCATCATCTGTCTCCATCATCTCTGCCTCCATCATCTCTGGCTCTATCATCTCTGGCTCCATCATCTCTGCCTCCATCATCTCTGGCTCCATTATTTACAGAAAAATCGCGTGCGTGCAAAAGCGCTGAGGAGCGCAAAGCCATGCGCACGCCAGCGCCCCCATAGACTGCAATGTTATTTTTTGCGCATAGCATGCACGCGTTTTATTAAAGCGGTTGGGCGGAAAAAAAAATGCAACATGTAGCGTCTGGTGCCCATACGCACACCGGGAAAATGCGCAGCGCACGACAAACGCACATGAACGCGTGCAAGCGCTAGACCCTGCGCCCGCCATGTTAAAGATAGGGGAACATTGCGCATGCGTCCGATAGCGCAAGATGCGCTGCGCAAAAAAACGCAAGTGTGAAAGTAGTCTAAATTAACATTTTTTTTTGTAGAGAACCAAATCACCACTCATGAGAAATCTAGCATAGAAGCCATATGCAAATTAGGCTGAAAGTCCAAATTGGGGTAGAGGAGTGTGTGTTGATGCACTTGAATGAAGCAGATAAAGTGTACTAATGCACCCCAGTGCCTTGGCAAGTTGATTTACATATGGCTTCTATGCTGGATTTCTCATGACTGGCACATCAGAGCTCTACAAAAAAATGTATTTTTTTTAATTTGAGGATCAAATACCTACAGTATGAGTTCATACAGATGCATCCATATGTAAAAACGTGCTGACACATTCCCTTTAACCCTTCATCACCTTGGATTTTTCTGTTTTCGAGTTTTCAATTTTTCTCCCCTTCTTCACAGAGCCATAACTTTTTTTTATTTTTCGTTAGTAGAAAACAAGTACTGGAAACAGCAGTAGATGTATATCCAATTACCTAAATACATTGGTATATCTATTTCCTTATAGAGTAGGCGGTATACATCTGCTGGGTGGATGAATGGTAGACCATTCAGAAGATTCGTGGAAACCAAAAAGAGGAGTCGAACATGTGATCCAAGATAATACGGGACAAGAAAGTATAAAGATAAAATACCTTTATTGACAAAAGTGGTAAAGAGTAGCACCGTATACAAGAGGTGCCCGCACCATTAAAATAGAAAGACAATACATTATGAGATAAAATAACATAAATTTAAAAAAAAAACTTCCCAGGTAACAGTTTATATAACATAGTCAAATTTTAAATATATACAGTACAGACCAAAAGTTTGGACACACCTTCTTATTCAACAATTTTTCTGTATTTTCATGACTATGAAAATTGTAGAATCACACTGAAGGCATCAAAACTATGAATTAACACATGTGGAATTATACATTACACTTTACAAAAAAGTGTGAAACAACTGAAAATATGTCTTATATTCTAGGATCTTCAAAGTAGCCACCTTTTGCTTTGATTACTGCTTTGCACGCAGAAAAGGTGAACGGATGGACTCTACATGCCTGGTGCCCACCGTGAAGCATGGAGGAGGAGGTGTGATGTGTGGGGGTGCTTTGCTGGTGACACTGTTGGGGATTTATTCAAAATTGAAGGCATACTGAACCAGCATGGCTAGCACAGCATCTTGCAGCAGCATGCTATTCCATCCGGTTTGCGCTTAGTTGGACCATCATTTATTTTTCAACAGGACAATGACCCCAAACACACCTCCCGACTGTGTAAGGGCTATTTGACCAAGAAGGAGAGTGTTGGGGTGCTACGCCAGATGACCTGGCCTCCACAGTCACCAGACCTGAACCCAATCGAGATGGTTTGGGGTGAGCTGGACCGCTCACCGCTTCAATTTTGAATATATCCCCAACAGTGTCACCAGCAAAGCACCCCCACACCATCACAGCACCTCCTCCATGCTTCACGGTGGGAACCAGGCATGTAGAGTCCATCCGTTCACCTTTTCTGTGTGCAAAGCAGTAATCAAAGCAAAAGGTGGCTACTTTGAAGAACCTAGAATATAAGACATATTTTCAGTTGTTTCATACTTTTTTGTAAAGTGTACTGTATAATTCCACATGTGTTAATTCATAGTTTTGATGCCTTCAGTGTGATTCTACAATTTTCATAGTCATGAAAATACAGAAAAATCTTCGAATGAGAAGGTGTGTCCAAACTTTTGGTCTGTACTGTACCTCATATAATATTATGTGCTACAATGTTAATAGAAATAATTATCAAATTGTGAATCATGCAGTACATATATGTTAATAAATAATAAGTAATAAATCAACTTTAAAATATATATACACAATACTATGTACTGCATTGTATACAGAGAATGTACAGTATATCACTGTGTATCTAGATATGTACAGCAATATGTGCCGTGTCCCATGGTAAGCTGGGAAGCTCAGGAGAAAGAAAGTGAATAGCAGTACTCCAAAAATGCAACAAATAGATGTTTATATAAGGAATATTTGTATAAGGAAAGACAGCTAAAAATAATGGAGTCCTGTGTTATAAGGTATTATCTACCTAACTCCATTATTTTGAGCTGTCATTCCTCATTAACAGAAATAAACACTTGAAATAGATCACTCTGTGTGTAATGGCTCTATATAATATATGAGTTTCACTTTTTGTATTGAAGAACTGACATAAATTAACTTTTTGATGATATTCTAATTTTGTGAGAAGCACCTGTAATTCAGTAATGTAGTCTGATTAAAAAAAGGTTTAATTTTTATAACTTTTCTATTAGATTTGGATATATAACCTTGGAGATTATTTGTGTGTTTGGATATCTATACCATTTAGATGACACCTTGAGGTTTGTCCTTTAACAGAGTATCCCAGAAATTTCACTTCCTTTTCTATAGAAAAATATAGAGATTTTGCCTTCTTTTCTTTATCATCATGTTAAAGGCCTCACTTGTTTAGATGTACTCTCAAAGCCTCAGGTTTCGGTAGGGAGCACGGACCTGTGACGCACAATTTTTTTTTTTTTTATTTCTTCTTTTATTAAATATAATTGCTGCATTTTACATTTGTAAATCTTTCACTTAATCAATGTATTTTCTGGTTTATATTAAAATCTAATTTGAAAACAAACAAAAAAACAAACCAAAAATAAATGCTATACTCCGCCTCTGAATGTGCCCAAGGATCTCTAATTATAATAAACCTGATGCATTCACTATTCAGCGGCAATGTCACATTTTGTCGTGATACTCTATAGAAGAAAGGGGAAAATAAGCCTAGTTGCTTTATGCAGAAAGAAAAATTGTCAAGGGATTAAATCAATTGTTTAATGTAACAGAGACTGAATAGCAGCAGTGGTCTAATTTGTAGCTTTATAAATTAGTAACATAGATTATGGCTGAAAACTTCTTTCAAAGAGACTGAGTTCTTTAGAGGAAAATAAAGGTAATTATAGAAACATTTTAAGCCTAATGATTCATTTCTCCCATGTGGGAAATGCAAGTAACATTTTAATTCATATAGCGCCTCTGTATAATAGAAGATCATTTGAGTCAACAGTTATTACATTGGCGCAGTAAACAAAATACTTCAGTTTATGTTATTAAAATGCTGTAATACAGTCTTAGCTTTTGATTCTCTAGACATGAAAAAGCTCAAACATGTTTTTAAAATCTAAAAAGGAAAAATGGATAGGTTGAGCAATTCATTTTAAATGTGTGGCCTTTATGGGACTTGTGGAGTGATTGTATTTCCAGATACAGGCCTGCCTGATGACATTATTGTGCCACCCTACATATTTATGCAGCCTGTGCATGCCACTATTTGGAAAAGACCTAGGAATCCATTCCCAAAGTGGGACAGAGGATAGATAAATTAAAATTGCTGGGTGGACGCTTGTGGGATTTTGAGGGATCTCTGATACACTTTTTGACATTGCATGGCCCTTTGGGAGACTTCTGGGCAAAGTGAGGAGTTTAAGTGGCACTTATGGACACTCTCTGCCACTAAATGAACTTTATTAGCACAATTCTGCAAAATTTTTACACCAAAAAGTTGAGTAAAAGCTTTGAACAGTCACAAAAGTTTGGTGCAACTCATAGTGCTAAAAATGTGCAACTTTTGGCACTTTCACTACAATTTTTCCCAGCTCCGCCAAAATGTGCGGTGCTAGGGCAGGATGGGGCTGCGGCAGGGGCATGATGCCATAGCTCAATTAATTCCCTGGGCTTGATGACCGGTCTTGAAGACCAAAGAAATAATGGCCTCTGAACAACAATCACTTTACAAAGTATTAATTTCTCTTTAAAAAGTAATGAGTTTCCCACAGTGCTAATTTCAACAGTAATAATGTCCCCTTTGTTTAACTATGCACAAAAAAGAAAAGTTCACAGTCACCCAATCTTACAGTCTGAGTCGTCTTTTCCCCTGCACACAGAGCAACCAGCAATTCAGTGAGGTTGTGTAGCCTGTGGTGAGGGGTGGGACAGGGAGCCTACGATTCCTTGTTACCAGGGCCGGCTCCAGGTTTTTATGGGCCCCGGGCGAAAGAGCCTCAGTGGGCCGCTTTAACACAGACCACGATTCATGATGCACAGATACTGCAGAGAAATATAGGTATAGCACAACACCAAACACTTCACTTCTTCCATTACATGAGTGATATCTATTGTAAATTGTACAATAGCTCAAAAACCGCCAAATCTTCACAGCACATAGTACAGACTGGACAGTACAGTCCTCCATACAATATTATGGGCACCACATAGTCTCCCCTCATCACCCATATAATACCCCATGCAGGATGTCACCCCCCATATAATGCTCCATACAGAATACTGGACCCAAAATAATGCTCCATACAGAATACTGGACCCAATATAATGCTCCATACAGGATACTGGTCCCCATATAATGCTCCATACAGGATACTGGTCCCCATATAATGCTCCATACAAAATATGGAGCTCTCCTCTGCGCTGTACTGCGTTCTGCACTGTTACGGCTCAGGAAAGGGCGCTGTGGAAAGACTCCCCTGCCCATTATCATCAATGCCTGCCCATTATCATCATCTTCTCCCCATCATCATCAATGCCTCCCCATTATCAGCAATGCCTGCCCATCATCATCTTCTCCCCATCATCAATGCCTGCCCATTATCATCAATGCCGGCCCATTATCATCATCTTCTCCCCATCATCATCAATGCCTCCCCATTATCAGCAATGCCTGCCCATCATCATCTTCTCCCCATCATCAATGCCTGCCCATTATCATCAATGCCTGCCCATTATCATCATCTTCTCCCCATCATCATCAATGCCTCCCCATTATCAGCAATGCCTCCCCATTATCAGCAATGCCTGCCCATCATCACACACAGACAGCACCACAGCACACAAGCACTCTCTCACATACATACACACACACACACACAAAGCACCGCACTACATACACACAGACACACACACACGTCTCACCTGTCCAGCGTCCGCGCTCTCTGCCACAGCCGGCCGCTGAATGATGACGTCATTCAGTGGCGCTGCTGTGAGAGGAAGCTCCGGCGCCCCCTGGAGCCCGGAGCTGCGGCAGCGGAGGCACGGGAGCGGTAAGTATTGTGCCAGCTGATGCCGGGGCCTTGAGCAAGCGGGGGGGGCCCAGTGGCGGCGCTGACACCGCTCTCCTCCGCTGACGGGCGTGGGGGTGCCAGACGGCGAGTGGGCCCCCCCACCTGCTCAGGGCCCCGCACTTGCCCGGGTGTGCCGGGTGCTGACGCCGGCCCTGCTTGTTACTATAAAGATCCAACTGTATTGTTATTATGTTAAATCCAATACAGTTCAAAGTGGCACTCACTTGGAGATGCACCCTCTCAGAAGACCCTTTTACCCCAGATCTTCAGTGATTACAACACCACTTTCAATTGCCAAAATTACACCCGTAAGAAATTTCTGCCCAAGGTAACCATTCTGGTTGCTACTGCGCAGGTGCGGGAGGACGAAAATTTTCTTCTTCTCTAGCAAGATTGCGTAGCCGGCGCCTGTGCAATAGCATCTATCTGATCACCTCTATATACACCAATAGCTGCCATTTTCAAATGTTTTTTTTTATACTATCAGGATAACCTCAAGCACATTTATTATTAACACAGTAAACATGCGATTATGCTGCCGCACAGAAGTTTTTTTTTCCAGTATGTACATATATTCCTTATGTAAACTACACTGTTTGCATAATTATTAGGCAAGTTGTATTTCAGAGGATTCTTTTTATTATTGAACAACATCTATGTTCTCAATCAACCCAAAAGACTCATAAATATCAATGCTTAAGATTTTTGTAAGTTGGAGTGGGTTTTTTTTTTATTTGGCTATCTTAAGAGGATATCTGTTTGTGCAGGTAACTATTACTGTGCAGAATTATTTGGCAACTTAATAAAAACAAAATATATACCCATCTCGCTTGTTTATTTTCACCATTTAAAGCAATATAACAACACAAAATTTAGAAATAAACATTTCTGACATTCAAAAACCAAAAAAATATCAGTGACCAACATAGCCACCTTTCTTTACGATGACACTCCAAAGCCTTCCATCCATAGATTCTGTCAGTTGCTTGATCTGTTTACGATCAATAGCAGCCACCAGAGCCTCCCAGACACTGTTCCGAGAGGTGTAATGTTTTCCCTCCCTGTAGATCTCACATTTTATGAGGGACCACAGGTTCTCTACGGGGTTCAGATCAGGTGAACAAGGGGGCAATGTCATTATTTTTTCTCCTTTTAGACCTTTACTGGCCAGCCACGCTGTGGAGTATTTGGATGCATGTGATGGAGCATTTTCCTGCATGAAAATCATGTTTTTCTTGAACGATACCGACTTCTTCCTGTACCACTGCTTGAAGAAGGTGTCTTCCAGAAACTGGCAGTAGGTCTGGGAGTTGAGCTTCACTCCATCCTCAACCCGAAAAGGTCCCACAAGTTCATTTTTGATGATACCAGCCCATAACAGTACCCCACCTCCACCTTGCTGGCTTCTGAGTCGGAGTGGAGCTCTCTGCCCTTTACTGATCCAGCCTCGGGCCCATCCATCTGGCCCATCAAGAGTCACTCTCATTTCATCAGTCCATCAAACCTTAGAAAAATCAGTCTTAACATATTTCTTGGCCCAGTCTTGACATTTCATCTTATGTTTCTTGTTCAAAGGTGGTCGTTTTTCAGCCTTCCTTACCTTGGCCATGTCCCTGAGTATGGTACACCTTGTGCTTTTTGATACTCCAGCAACGTTGCAACTCTGAAATATGGCAAAACTGGTGGCAAATGGCATCTTGGCAGCTTCACGCGTGATTTTCCTCAATTCATGGGCAGTTATTTTGCGCATTTTTTTATCAACAACTTCTTGCGACCCTGTTGGCTATTTGCCATGAAACGCTTGATTGTTCAGTGATCACGCTTCAAAAGTTTGGCAATATCAAGACTGCTGCATCCCTCTGCAAGACATCTCACAATTTTTGACTTTTCAGAGTCCGTCAAATCTCTCTTCTGAGTTCTGACCCATTTTGCCAAAGGAAAGGAAGTTGCCTAATAATTAAGCACACCTTATATAGGGTGTTGATGTCATTAGACCACACCCCTCATTACAGAGATGCAAATCACCTGATTTACATAATTGGCAGTTGGCATTCAAGCCTATACAGCTTGGAGTAGGACAACATGTATGAAAAGGATGATGTGATCAAAATACTCATTTGCCTAATAATTCTGCACACAGTGTAGGTAGCAGGTCACTGAGGGATCAGTGACCTGTCAGAAGCCATACCTAATCAGAGCAGCACATGAAGACCCCCCCACAGGCCGCCCCGGAGCACAAGCATATCATTAACTCAAAACTGAAAATAAAGATTAAACAACAACCACAAGCTGGATTACATCACCATTTTAATCAGCATAACGGAGCTGACCTGACACTGTAGATTACTGTGCACAATCCTGCTGACAGGTTCCCTTTAACTGGTTGCAACATCCTTCTGAGCCAAGTGCCTTCAATGTATTTACATTAATTATTTGCATGTCCAAAGTATAGCTCAAGGACCATGATGTCAAATTTATTGATAAGCCTCTGTAATCAAAATATATATTTATCTACATGTTGGAGGGGCTGAATGCCAACCATTGGCATGATCATATTGGGATTAGTGTTGAGCATTCCGATACCGCAAGTATCGGGTATCGGCCGATATTCGCTGTATCGGAATTCCGATACTTAGTTCCGATATTTTTCATATATCGTATACCGGAATCGGAAGTTCCCATAATTCTTTGAGAGGCACTGTGATTTTAGTCAGCCAATGAGGAATCCTATGAAGTGTGGGCACATCCTGTACTGCTGCGGTCATGTTAACTAATGGCATGGCTGTGATTGGCTGCTGAAATTATGTCAGAATGCACTATAAAAGGCGCCGCCGCCATTTTAGTGTCACTGTGCTGTGGACTCAGTTAGGGACAGAACGCTGCTCTGCTGACTCTGAGGGACAGTTAGAGATTGCGATTTTGTGTACTGTGCTTTAGGCAGGCTAGTTTACCAACTGCTGTGTAAAGCTTCCTTTTGCCTTGCAGTGTTGTTTTAACAGCTCTGTGCAAGGTGTGTGTGTGTGAGAGTGCAGGTGACGCTGCAGTTTGCTCTGCATCCACCGCTGTTTGTAGGCATCTGCACGTGTCACTCACTGACTCTTTTTTTTATTTTATGGAATTGGGGCAGCTCCATTCAATTGAAATTAACAGTGATCTATTAGTGTGACACGCTTCCATCCGTATACAATACATTGGTTGCAAACACTATAGAAGTACAGAAAGGAGCCTTTCACAGATAGTGAACAGTTGTGTGCAGTGTTCACTGTAGTCTGTGAGGTTTTCATTTTTTGAGTGCAGATCACACTCCAGTTAGTTCTTCAACCACTGCTGGTTGTAGTCTGCTGAGCGTGTGTCACTGCCTCATCCTTCACATTTTTCTCTAATTGGTGCTGCTCCATTCTATTTTAAAAAAATATAATCTATTAGTGTGACGCGCTTCCATCCATATACAATACATTGGTTGCAAACACTATAGAAGTACACAAAGGGGCCTTTTACAGCTACTGAACAGTTGTCTGCAGTGTTCACTGTAGTCTGTGAGCTTTTCATTTTTTGAGTGCAGATTACGCTCCAGTTAGTTCTTCAACCACTGCTGGTTGTAGTCTACTGAGCGTGTGTCACTGCCTCATCCTTCACATTTTTCTCTAATTGGTGCTGCTCCATTCTATTTTAAAAAAATATAATCTATTAGTGTGACGCGCTTCCATCCGTATACAATACATTGGTTGCAAACACTATAGAAGTAAACAAAGGGGCCTTTTACAGCTACTGAACAGTTGTCTGCAGTGTTCACTGTAGTCTGTGAGCTTTTCATTTTTTGAGTGCAGATTACGCTCCAGTTAGTTCTTCAACCACTGCTGGTTGTAGTCTGCTGAGCGTGTGTCACTGCCTCATCCTTCACATTTTTCTCTAATTGGTGCTGCTCCATTCTATTTTAAAAAAATATAATCTATTAGTGTGACGCGCTTCCATCCGTATACAATACATTGGTTGCAAACACTATAGAAGTACACAAAGGGGCCTTTTACAGCTACTGAACAGTTGTCTGCAGTGTTTACTGTAGTCTGTGAGCTTTTCATTTTTTGAGTGCAGATTACGCTCCAGTTAGTTCTTCAACCACTGCTGGTTGTAGTCTACTGAGCGTGTGTCACTGCCTCATACTTCACATTTTTCTCTAATTGGTGCTGCTCCATTCTATTTTAAAAAAATATAATCTATTAGTGTGACGCGCTTCCATCCGTATACAATACATTGGTTGCAAACACTATAGAAGTACACAAAGGGGCCTTTACAGCTACTGAACAGTTGTCTGCAGTGTTCACTGTAGTCTGTGAGCTTTTCATTTTTTGAGTGCAGATTACGCTCCAGTTAGTTCTTCAACCACTGCTGGTTGTAGTCTGCTGAGCGTGTGTCACTGCCTCATCCTTCACATTTTTCTCTAATTGGTGTTGCTCCATTCTATTTTAAAAAAATATAATCTATTAGTGTGACGCGCTTCCATCCGTATACAATACATTGGTTGCAAACACTATAGAAGTACACAAAGGGGCCTTTTACAGCTACTGAACAGTTGTCTGCAGTGTTCACTGTAGTCTGTGAGCTTTTCATTTTTTGAGTGCAGATTACGCTCCAGTTAGTTCTTCAACCACTGCTGGTTGTAGTCTGCTGAGCGTGTGTCACTGCCTCATCCTTCACATTTTTCTCTAATTGGTGCTGCTCCATTCTATTTTAAAAAAATATAATCTATTAGTGTGACGCGCTTCCATCCGTATACAATACATTGGTTGCAAACACTATAGAAGTACACAAAGGGGCCTTTCACAGCTAGTGAACAGTTGTCTGCAGTGTTCACTGCAGTCTCTGAGGAATAACCACACTTAGGCCTTATAACTTTTCTGACTTTCTTTATCAATCTACCAAGATGAAGAAGGCAGGGAGTAAGGCACGTGGTCGTGGCCGTGGAGTTTCAGCAGGGAGAGGACGTGGGGATTCTGTGGCTGCTGCCCCACCCAGTGACACAGCATCCACCAGTTTTCCCCGTGAGCGTTCCTTTATGCGCACTTTTGTAGGAGCTCGGCGTACCCCCCTGCTGCGGGAAGAACAAATTGAAGCCGTTGTTGGTTGGATGGCAGCCAATGCATCGACTTCAATTGCTTCCACCTCCTCTCAGGACCACAGCACTGTTGAACAACCATCTGTCTCTTCACCGCCTGCCAAATTGCCCAGGTAGTCAGAGAGCTCTGTAAAGGAGCCAGCTGAGTCTCTGCTTCTGTTCTCAGAATCTGTTGGCTTGCAAACAGGGGCCCAGCCAAGCAGCATTCTGGAATGTGAAGAAGAGGGAGTATGCAGTGATGCGCAACAGCTGTGTCTCTCTGAATCTGAAGAGGCGGGTGAGCCAGTGCCGATGGTCAGCACACCGCAGAACGCATCTGATGATGATGAGATGATGGTGCCAGTTTCTGTTGAGCAAGGTGCTGGCCAGACCACCCAACAGCAGCAGGTGTTGGAAGAGGGTACTGGAGATGATGAGGTCCAAGACCCAACATGGCGTGAGGAACAGGAAGGTGGTGGGAGCAGCTCTGAGGAAGAGATTGCCCCAACGGTCCAAACAGTAGGGAGAGGTAGGCTGCAGACTCGGTTGCCTGTAGCCTCCAGTTTGGCACCCGTTCGTAGCAGTTCTCTTACAACAGCCAAAACGGGCGCTCCCAGGACTTGCACTGCGTGGTCCTTTTTTGACACACTTGCAGATGATATTTGCTATGTCAAATGCAAGCTGTGCAATCAAAAAGTAAAAAGAGGTAAAAGTGTCAGTAACCTTAATACCACAAATATGTGGAAACATGTGCGGACAAAGCACGTGGTTGAGTTACAAAGACACACTGGAGATGTACGCCAACCTACAGCAGCACCTACATCTTCAGCTCGTGTTGGAGTCTCTTCCTCCAGCTCACACACAGCTGGTTCGGCTTCCTCACAGGATCGCCATGGAAGAACCTCTGTCACTGTTGTCCAGAGACCCAGTGTTATTCCACCCACAGCTGCAAGTTCCCTGTCATCCTCACACTCACAGGCCACAAAACAGCCATCGGTAGCACAGGCATGGGATAAAAGACGGCCAAACTCGGCAAACCATCCACGAGCACAGGCTCTGAATGCTGGCATTGCAAAACTCCTGTCCCTTGAAATGCTGTCATTCAGGCTGGTGGAGACTGACAGTTTCCGTAACTTAATGGCATTGGCAGTCCCACAATACAATGTGCCAAGCCGATTTTATTTCAGCAGGCAAGCCGTCCCTGGTTTGCAAAAGCATGTTGAGGGAAAAATTAAACATGCGCTACTAAACGCCGTCAGTAGCAAGGTCCACCTGACCACCGATGCGTGGACCAGTACCCATGGCCAGGGACGATACCTTTCCCTCACTGCCCATTGGGTCAATGTTGTGGAGCCGGGTACAGATCTTGCGAGTGGCGCTGTACGTGTTCTGCCAACTCCAAGGATTGCAGGAATCAAGTCTGTCCACATTGACTCCTCCTCCTACTCCAGTTCCTCAGAATCATCGCTGCAGGAGCCGTCACGGTCTACCTCCACATGGACCCGTGAACGCTTACCTGATGCGACCGATATGAGCACAGCCGTGGCCAAACGTCAACAGGCCGTCCTGAAATTAATTTACATGGGGAATCGAAGCCACACAGCGCAGGAGCTCTGGAATGCCATCAAGCAGGAGAGCGACGTGTGGTTTTTGCCAGCGAATCTCCAGCCAGGCTTGGTAGTGTGTGACAATGGCCGAAATCTGGTGGCAGCTCTGGGCCTTGGCAACCTCACTCACATACCATGTCTGGCACATGTGCTCAACTTGGTCGTGCAGAGTTTTTTGAGGGACTATCCGGATCTTGATGCACTGCTGCACAAGGTCCGCCTAGAGTGCTCTCATTTGCGACGTTCCAGCATGGCCAGATCGCGCATTGCAGCTCTGCAACGCAGATTTCGCCTTCCTGAACATCGCATCATATGTGACGTACCCACCAGGTGGAATTCCACGTTACATATGTTGGAGCGGTTGTGTGAGCAGCAGCCAGCAGTAATGGAGTATCAGCTGCATCAGGCGCAATCAACTCGCAATTTGCACCGTTCACACTTCACCACTACTGAGTGGGCCTCTATGAAGGACATCTGCCACGTTTTGCGTGCGTTTGATGAGTCAACGCGGATGGCGAGTGCAGATGATGCACTAGTCAGCCTGACTGTCCCCCTTATCTGCCTGCTTCAAAAAACACTGCAAGCACTAAGGGATGAGGTTTTGGAAGAGGTGGAGGATGAGGAGTCACAAATTCCATCACCTTCTGGACAGTCAGCGCAACGTGGTTCCTCACAAAGGGCTGGGCAGGGCTCACTTTGTGAGGAGGATGAGGAGGAGTCAATGGAGGAGGAAGACATCGCTCCAGAGGGAGGTACACAACGCTCTAGTCAGTATGTAGAGCGAGGGTGGGGTGATGCAGAGCAGGCAGAGATGACGCCTCTTGCAGGGGACAGCGTTTCTTGGCCAGTTGGGAATCTGCAGCACATGGTTGATTTCATGCTGCAGTGCCTGAGAAACGACCGCCGCATCGCCCACATTCTCACCACGTCTGATTATTGGGTGTACACCCTCCTAGACCCTCGCTACCGGGACAACTTACAAAGCCTCATCACACCGTTGAACCGGGAGCGTAAAATGCGGGAGTACCAAGACACACTGTGTAAGGTTCTTTGTCTCTTTTGACATGTTCCTTGAAACTCAGTTTTCCGTCGGCCATTTTGCTTTCTGTCTTTCTGCAGCTCTTGCCCTCAGTTAATATGGAGTTTCCAGTTTTCATGTTCCCGCCCTGATTCTCTCCCTCTTGCTTCTTAAGCAGCCTCAGCTGAAAAATCAGTGCTCCTGAATCAAGCCTCAGTCAGCCTGTGACCTGACTCCTGGAAACCTAGGATTTTGGACTCCAGCTATTTCCTACTGAGGAACTTTGGAACACTTTTGGACTTTGGAAACCTGCTGTCTGGTGAATCCATGTTTGCAGAGGAATTACGGTACAGAGAAGAGATCCTGAACCTGCTTGGAGAGTTATTGTAGAGCTTGAAGTTACTCTGGCCTGCTGTGTTCTCCTGCCTCTGTTCCTGCAAACTGTGTGACCTTTTCTGCATGCTTGTATGAAGTAATACAAGTCATTTCATATCAACCTATGTCTCATGTGTTTTCCTCGCACCCAAGCACAAGACGCTATAGGAACTGTAAACTATACATGACACACTGGTGCAATCCATAATGTTCTCCATTACAGCCGAGAGCACTGCTGCTGCTACTGCTTTACAAAGCAGCTCTGTGCGTCGAGGCAGTGGAGACAGCTCTGCAACAAGAGGGAGCACAAGCAGCGCCTCTGCACAGGGCAAGACCAGTATGTTCCAAATGTGGCGAAGTTTTGTGGCAGCGCCACAAATGTCTACACCATCCGAGACGGCTCCAGTCAGCAGGAGGCAACGTTTCTGTAAGATGGTGACAGACTACATGTCTTTCCCTCTCAGTGTACTCCCAGATGGCTCTTCCCCATTCAAGTTTTGGGTCTCTAAGCTGGATACATGGCCAGAGCTTAGCCAGTATGCATTGGAGGTGCTGGCTTGCCCTGCTGCCAGTGTATTATCGGAGCGCGTCTTTAGTGCTGCAGGTGGTGTACTAACAGACCGTCGCATGCGACTATCCTCCGATAATGTAGACCGGCTTACTTTTCTGAAAATGAACAAGGCATGGATCTCGCCTGAATTTGTCTGTCCGTTTTCAGATTAAATAACTGGTTCGCAACGTTATCCATGTCTCCTGTTATGTTCATCTTTCTACCACCTGAACTCTACTCCCTGGGCTACAACACTGCCAGTTGCTGCTCAGAAGTGTCGTGTCCACAAACCAATACACAAGCTATAGTGTTAGTGGGGTTCAGTAACGCCAGCTGTTCCCCTGCTGTGTGTCCGGCAAGAAGTCTCCTGTTCCCTACACATGTACAGAAAAACCCATGTCGAACATGCTCCAAATAGGGAAGAGCCGTCACCCTGATTGTTATGCTTAAAACAGGAAATTGTGAAGTTTTCCAGGCCTAGAATGATAAATTTTTATAACAAATATGGACAAATAATAATTTGTCATCACAGCGCATATCTGCACATGTCTACTAGAAATGGTAACAAAAACTAAAACATAGTGTTCACTTTTTGAAATTAATGCATAAAAGTACATTTCATACTTATCAATTAATGCTTTTTAAGGAACTTTATCTGTACCTGTAAGATAATGCAGTCAATGGATGTACGAATCATAAACATCCTCATCATCATCATCACGAGTTATATTTATGACAGACATTATAAAATACACAGACTGATGCCAACTGTAACTTCACACACCATATATGAAATGGCCAGCATCTAAACCTGGTAATAATGTGCAATAATAAATTATTACATCTAGAAAGTGCATCATGCATACTGACAATAGGTAGTTATACCTGCAAGTGCTGTTGAAACAACCACAACAGATATAAATTAATAATGGTATATAGGTATCACAGTGCATAGTTACTCATGGACAATGTCGATGTAATACTGTACCTCAATAAAGTCAGCGTCAACCATTATGCTTGTTAGTCTTGTAGATTGTTAAAGAGGGAACGTGCTTTTTTTGTTGGTCATAGGTGGAGTATTAGACAGTAAATGATTACTGCTGTCGTATTTTTGGCGTCCCTAGGGCAGAATAACGCTGCGTAAGGTCACATTTTATAGAGAGTCATCTAATAGACACATGCTACCCTACCCTACGCGTGACAGTAGGAAGGTAGTGTTGACGGATAAAGCCTTGCGCAACCAGACATGCTTTTACCCTCTTCAACACTGTACAAGCAAAAAATGCATGATTGCAGCCGTAGACTTTATTGACGTACAGTATAACATCGCCATTACCCATCAGAGGCTGTCCACTGTCTGATACAGACATAGAATATACCTTTGCTATCCGTAGCCTTTGTTTCACCTACACTTGCAGGCACACACTTAAATTGTGACAATGCATAATGTTTTTTTAAATAGTTATTTTTTATCGTACATTATTGCGTCATCACATTGATGAGTCCATGCTGGACATGTCATACATGCTGTACAAAGTAACGATTTTATTAACTTAAATAATTGAAATGTCTGTGACTGTCACATATAAATTGCAATGATGATGATGAGTGACTATTACAATATCCATTGTCTTCACTATGTTATGGTTTAACATAGCGTTCCTTAAGCATTATTCATAAATACAAAAATGGACTTTTATTCTTAAATTTACAACACTATATTTTGTAAACTAATTTTTAGGTGGTGTGTTGTTCCATTTCTTGTTGCCATGTGCATATATGCGTTTATATTTGCAGGGTCTTTATTTTTATTCTTGAAATTAGGAAAGATGTGTATCTTCGTACCGTCTTAGCCAGTAGATAGAAAAATATTTAGACTTGAGAGTCCTCAGTGGTTGATACCTTTTAATGGATAACTGAAAAAATGGTAACAAATTGCAAGCTTTCGAGGCTACTCACGTCTAATCATCAGGCAAAGACTAAAACAAAAAATGAAGAATCACATATTTCTATACACAACAGGACACAGGAATAGTGCGATAGGTAAGACAAGTGACGTGCAGCAGAACTGTCATTATGCCAGAGGGATGAACATAAATATTGGAACAGTTCCTAGATAAGGATAGAAAGTTTTATTGCCCTCTGATTGGGGTCTGGTTTTGTGTTTTCATGCCCCTGGAAGGGCAGAGACGCAGATTCCTTAATTGATATAGAATGACATGAATCCGTGTGATCTATTCATTCAAGCACTAAGAGTGTCAAAGGTCATGATGAGCTTATATTCCGAAACCTTTCTATCTTTCTCAGATTTGAAGTTAGATTTTAATACCAGTAATTCCATATCCATCATGCTATGACCGGGCATACCAAAGTTTTTTGCCACAGGTAAATCCATTATTTTTTCTCTTATTGTGTGGCGATGATAATTCATCCTTGTTCTCAGTTTTTGGCCGGTCTCCCCCACATACAGACCCCCATTTGGACATTTAGTACATATAATTAGGTACACCACATTAGATGTGATGCAGCTGAAAGTAGCTGGGATCTTGTAGTCGTGATGGGAGTTGGGGATCTTTATCTTGTCCGTGGTCATTATAGATGCACAGGTTTTACATTTCTTCTGGTTGCAAGGAAAGGTTCCTGCAGCTGTTGGGGAGGACAGGGAGCTTCTGACAATGATGCTTCTTACATTTGGGGGCTGCCTAAAACACAGTAGTGGGGGGTCTGGAAATATGGATTGTAATATCGGGCATCTTTTTGTAGTAAAGGTTGTAGTTTCCGTGTAGCTCCCCTTAGCACCTCCAGATTTAGATTGTAGGTGACCACTAGAGGCACCCTGTTCTTTTCTTCTTTACCTTTGTAATGTAGCAGGTGATTCCTTGATATTCTGTTGGCTCTTGAAATTTGGTTTTCAATTGTTCTTGGATGGTATCCCTGGTTCAAAAAAGTCTTTCTGAGGCGACCCCCCACTACTGTGTTTTAGGCAGCCCCCAAATGTAAGAAGCATCATTTTCAGAAGCTCCCTGTCCTCCCCAACAGCTGCAGGAACCTTTCCTTGCAACCATAAGAAATGTAAAACCTGTGCATCTATAATGACCAGATAAAGATCCCCTACTCCCATCAGGACTACAAGATCAAAGGTACTTTCAGCTGCATCACATCTAATGTGGTGTACCTAATTATATGTACAAAATGTCCAACTGGGGGTCTGTATGTGGGGGAGACCGGCCAAAAACTGAGAACAAGGATGAATTATCATCGCCACACAATAAGAGAAAAAATAATGGATTTACCTGTGGCAAAACACTTTTGTATGCCCGGTCATAGCATGATGGATATGGAACTACTGGTATTAAAATATAACTTCAAATCTGAGAAAGATAGAAAGGTTTGGGAATATAATCTCATGATGACCTTTGACACTGTTAGTGCTGTAATGAATAGATCACACGGATTCATGTCATTCTATATCAATTAAGGAATCTGCGTCTCTGACCTTCTAGGGGCATCAAAACAGAACACCAGACCCAATCAGAGGGCAATAAAACTTTCTCTCCTTATCTATGAACTGTTCCAATATTTATGATCATCCCTCTGCCATAATGACAGTTCTGCTTCACGTCACTTGTCTTACCTATTGCACTATTCCTGTGTCCTGTTGTGTGTAGAAATATGTGATTCTTCATTTTTTGTTTTACTCTTAGCCTGATGAAGAGACCTGAGTAGTCTCGAAAGCTTTGAATTTGTTACCATCTTTTCAGTTAGCCATTAAACGGTATCAACCACTGAGGACTCTCAAGTATAAATATTTTTCTATTCTTGGAATTGAAATTCATCATTTTATTGTCCTAGTAAAACTTCATTTATTCTTGTTTGAAGTACATACATTTGCAATGGCCACGTAACAAGGCAATAACTCAATATTTTATTTCAAAACCCTCCTTGACCCTGGGCTTCAACACTGCCAGTTGCTGCTCAGAAGTGTTAGATGCACAGATGAAAACAATCGCTGATGTGTTTGTGGGGTTCAGTAACGCCTGCTGTTCCCCTGCTGTGTGTCTGGCAAAAATTACTGCTGCTAACTACAAATTCAACTTCAAACATCTCATACTAGGCCTCTGCCTACACCCTCCTTGACCCTGGGCTTCAACACCGCCAGTTGCTGCTCAGAAGTGTTAGATGCACAGATGAAAACAATCGCTGATGTGTTTGTGGGGTTCAGTAACGCCTGCTGTTCCCCTGCTGTGTGTCTGGCAAAAATTACTGCTGCTAACTACAAATTCAACTTCAAACATCTCATACTAGGCCTCTGCCTACACCCTCCTTGACCCTGGGCTTCAACACCGCCAGTTGCTGCTCAGAAGTGTTAGACGCACAGATGAAAACAATCGCTGATGTGTTTGTGGGGTTCAGTAACGCCTGCTGTTCCCCTGCTGTGTGTCTGGCAAAAATTACTGCTGCTAACTACAAATTCAACTTCAAACATCTCATACTAGGCCTCTGCCTACACCCTCCTTGACCCTGGGCTTCAACACCGCCAGTTGCTGCTCAGAAGTGTTAGATGCACAGATGAAAACAATCGCTGATGTGTTTGTGGGGTTCAGTAACGCCTGCTGTTCCCCTGCTGTGTGTCTGGCAAAAATTACTGCTGCTAACTACAAATTCAACTTCAAACATCTCATACTAGGCCTCTGCCTACACCCTCCTTGACCCTGGGCTTCAACACCGCCAGTTGCTGCTCAGAAGTGTTAGATGCACAGATGAAAACAATCGCTGATGTGTTTGTGGGGTTCAGTAACGCCTGCTGTTCCCCTGCTGTGTGTCTGGCAAAAATTACTGCTAGCTACCTACACATGGTGAAAAAAACATGACATGTCAAAGTGTCTAGTGCTACACAGATATGAGGCTACACCCTGATTTGTAAGCTGTAAACAATTGAAACGGCAGCTTTAAAACCATAAAATGATTAGTCTTTGTCACAAATCTGTAACAAAATAATTGTGACATATTATTTCAGATATGCACATGTCGAAAACAAATGCTAACACAAAAGCCTACTTATGCTATAGGATACTGATGGTCAACCTTGTCACTCCATAGCTTAGACAAATCCAACTCACATCATGACTCAAATGCTGCAATGTTGGAAGTGCATAATGTGGGTTGAACTTTGACAACAGCTGCAGTGCGAAGGTTAGACTTCAGTGTTCTTGGCTTTTAAATAAAAGCATACAAGTAAATATAATAATCCAATGTTGATTAAGGGACGTGATGTACACCTGTAATATTGTGCAAACAATGCATGTAGGAATAGTCCTCTTCAACATTACTTATATTTGTGTCATTTTAAAAAATACATATTTAATTAGAAATTTAACAGCCCATATCATAAAGGTCCTTCATGTAAACATGATAATCGGTAACAAAAATCATGCATTACCTTGTTAAAGTCAATAGTGCATAGTCACAATAGCAAAATATATACCTGTAAGTGGTGCTGAAAGGACGACAACTGATAGAATAGGTGAATGATATCTATTTATCAGACTGAATAGCGACACCTGTACAATGTCGATATAATACTGTACCTTAACAAAACAACTGTGTCACACCTCACATGCGTTTTTCTTGTAGCTTGTTATGTAATAGGGCACATGCGTGTATGTTTCATCATAGGTGCATGTTTACTGAGTAAAGCAGTCATGACAACGCCTTTGTGTTGTCGGTACGCTTGCGATGATGAACGATGCGCACCGTGAATGTTAGTCTGCGTCATAAGACGCACAGACGCTCCAATACCCAACGCGTCACAGCAGGAAGCCAGTCTGTGCGTCCAAGCAAAGGCGCAACTCTACATGCACGTAACCTTTTATAAAGCTATATAAAAAAAAATATGTAGTAGTAACGCACACTTTATTGACGTACAGTATTACATCGTCATTCACCATCTGTGGCTATGCAGTCTCATCTATATATACCTTATCTATCCGTTGTCATGCTTGCAAGTCCACAGTCAGGCATAAATAGCTGTTTTCACTATGCACTATGCACTTTTTAAAGGTTTGGTTTGTTAATATAAATGATTGGCACATATTATCAGTATTACATGATGGAAATTTTAGATATTTTTAAAAACTTTTTAGTGATATTATTCAGCAAATGTAAAGTTTTATGAATGTCACAGATAACTTGTAATGCTGATTATGTTTTTAAGTCAGCCATTCATTGTCTATACAATAAAAATGGTGTACATACTGTTACTTATCCATCATTAATGGATTCTGATATGTACTTGTATGCTTTTATTTAAAACCGTATAGCAGATTATTTAACCTATTTTTATTGTGGTTTGCATTGCTTTTCAACATGTTAATGTATGCGTTTATGTTTGTAAATTATTAATTTACATATATTTTTTTAAAGTAAAATCATCATCTTATGGTACTAAAGGTTATATTTCTCTTGTTTGGAGTATAGACACGTAACAAGGAAAATACTTGAACTAGTATTTAAACATCCTCCTTGACCCTGGGCTCCAACACCGCCAGTTGTTGCTCGGAAGTGCTGTTAGCACAGTCAACACTTTCTCCTGTGTTACTGGGGTTCAGTAATGTCAGCTGTTCCCCTGCTGTGTGTACGGCAAACAGTCCTGCTGCCTCCACCCTGTTCTCTTCTCATCCCTGGGCTACAACACCGCCAGTTGTTGCTCGGAAGTGCTGTTAGCACAGTCAACACTTTCTCCTGTGTTACTGGGGTTCAGTAATGTCAGCTGTTCCCCTGCTGTGTGTACGGCAAACAGTCCTGCTGCCTCAACCCTGTTCTCTTCTCATCCCTGGGCTCCAAAACTGCCAGTTGTTGCTCGGAAGTGCTGTTAGCACAGTCAACACTTGCTCCTGTGTTACTGGGGTTCAGTAATGTCAGCTGTTCCCCTGCTGTGTGAACGGCAAAAAGTCCTGCTGCCTCCAACCTGCTCTCTTCTCATCCCTGGGCTTCAACACCGCCAGTTGTTGCTCGGAAGTGCTGTTGGCACAGTCAACACTTGCTCCTGTGTTACTGGGGTTCAGTAATGTCAGCTGTTCCCCTGCTGTGTGTACGGCAAACAGTCCTGCTGCCTCAACCCTGTTCTCTTCTCATCCCTGGGCTCCAAAACCGCCAGTTGTTGCTCGGAAGTGCTGTTAGCACAGTCAACACTTGCTCCTGTGTTACTGGGGTTCAGTAATGTCAGCTGTTCCCCTGCTGTGTGAACGGCAAAAAGTCCTGATGCCTCCACCCTGCTCTCTTCTCATCCCTGGCTTCAACACCGCCAGTTGTTGCTCGGAAGTGCTGTTAGCACAGTCAACACTTGCTCCTGTGTTAATGGGGTTCAGTAATGTCAGCTGTTCCCCTGCTGTGTGAACGGCAAAAAGTCCTGCTGCCTCCACCCTGCTCTCTTCTCATCCCCGGGCTTCAACACCGCCAGTTGTTGCTCGGAAGTGCTGTTAGCACAGTCAACACTTGCTCCTGTGTTACTGGGGTTCAGTAATGTCAGCTGTTCCCCTGCTGTGTGTACGACAAACAGTCCTGCTGCCTCAACCCTGTTCTCTTCTCATCCCTGGGCTCCAACACTGCCAGTTGTTGCTCGGAAGTGCTGTTAGCACAGTCAACACTTGCTCCTGTGTTACTGGGGTTCAGTAATGTCAGTTGTTCCCCTGCTGTGTGAACGGCAAAAAGTCCTGCTGCCTCCAACCGGTTCTCTTCTCATCCCTGGGCTCCAACAACGACAGTTGTTGCTCGGAAGTGTCATTGGCACGGGTACTCACTCCTGCCCAGACTGGTTACAGCACACCATCTGTTTCCTGTCAGTGTAAACGTCACTTAGCCTCCAATAAGTTGTCTTGTCGTGTTGCGGTCGGGTTAGCCGACTCTATGGTGCCTGGAGTTTAGGTGCTTCCTATGTGTGCTGCGGGATATGCAAATAAAGGCTATTTCCGTTGTGACAATAGGACAATCACCCACTGTAGTACTGTGGGATTCGGTAACTGCGGCCGGCTCGCGGCCTGTCAACTTAAATTTCCATGGGTACCTTCTGCTACCCGTCCGGGTTCCAGTACCGTCAGCTGGTTCTCCGCAGTGCCTTTGGCCTAGGTGCCTCCATCTCGGTATCCAAATTTCAGCAACGTCTGCTGGTCCTTGGTAGTGCTTGGGAGCACAGGTACCTCCTGCTTAGTAACCGTGTCCCAGTAACGTCAGCTGGTCCTCGGTTGTGCCATTGGCTCTTTTCCTTCTGCTGCCCCTCCGGGTTCCAGCACAGTCAGCTGGTCCTCGTTACTTGCATTGGCTCTTGTACCTTCTGCTACCCGTCCGGGTTCCAGTACCGACAACTGGTTCTCCGCAGTGCCTTTGGCCTAGGTGCCTCCATCTCGGTATCCGAGTTCCAGCAACGTCTGCTGGTCCTTGGTAATGCTTTGGAGCACAGGTACCTCCTGCTTAGTAACCGTGTCCCAGTAACGTCAGCTGGTCCTCGGTTGTGCCATTGGCTCTTTTCCTTCTGCTGCCCCTCCGGGTTCCAGCACAGTCAGCTGGTCCTCGTTACTTGCATTGGCTCTTGTACCTTCTGCTACATTTACAAATTGAAGATTTTTTAAATGTTTTTTTGGGTAATCACTCTGGATCTCAAACAATGAAGACGACGACCTGATGACCACCCCGTAGAAGATGACGACCACAAGGACGACGAGCATCAAGCCAACCAGCCTAAACACCATCACAAAGAAGAAATAAAAGATTACCCAACAGGACTAAGAAGGTTAAGACAAACTACAAGATACAGAACAAGAGACTTAAGAACAATAAGCAGAAGATCAAAAAGCAGAAGAACATGAAGTATAAGACCAAAATGAAGAGCAAAATATATGCTCTAAATTATAAGCAGAAGAAGACTAAGCAGTGTATGGGGGTGAGTCCTTCCTCCTCGTGGTGCCCCTGGAAAATGCCTGCTGCTGCAGGCTAAACTGAACACGGACAAATACTGTTGTAATTTAAATCTTTTGTGACAGCAAGAACGGAAGGATGAAAAATTCATACTTTTACAGATTACAAGTACAGGAATCTCTGTCACAAATAAGAATATGATGAAGAAGATGAAGTACAATATGAAGAAGAATAATAGTTGAATAAGAAGAATATGAGTAATGTTAACAAAAAGATGAATAGCAAGAAGTTTAAGAAGAAGATAAAGAAGGTGAAGATGAAGAATAATTTGATGAAAAAGATGATGCTGCTGAAGATTATGAAGGAGAAAGTGTGTAAAAAGTTAAAAAGGTGAAGAGCATGGAAGTTGTGAAATATACATATTTGCCAAAATAGAAAAAACTTTAACAACATTGTCAATTTCTTCGTCAATCCGAACATCTTTAAAAAAAAAATATTTATGCTATTCCATTTGATTGGGTTAAACATCTATGCCTTTAATGTCTCCTCAACCTTCCCCAATACATTCTACATTACTCTTTGTTGTTTTCCTTCATGTACAATTAACCAACAAGGCAAGAATGGTTTTTTTTTAATTCCGATATTTTGTTCCCATAGACTTACATTGGATTTCCGGTATCGGGTATCGCCGATATTTTTTGGGTATCGGCGATACCATTCCGATTCCGATACTTTTGGATATCGGAAAGTATTGCTCAACTCTAATTGGGATACAAAATATTAATGTTGGGTTTCTAGCTGTGTATGAGGATACAGGGAACATTTGTGGTTCCACTAGATGATCAACATTAGTAAGTGACTAATCATCTGACTACCAGGGGTCACACAATTAGATATTCTCTATTTTTATTTAATGAAAGACTCATTACAGATAAATACTACAGAGAAATAGATAAATATTTATCTTTATTTAAAGTTTTGACTATCTTTGGGGACAATTCATTTTTTTACTTAGATACATGTAATTGGGGTGAAAATAAATTTTTTATTGAGCTTCATTAAGAGCATTTCATTGTTTGCTTTCTGCAGCTTCTGTGCTGTACAGTCTATTGCTGGTTACAGAATGAGTTAACTGAAAATTCATGAGTCAGACCATTATGACATGCATCTCTTTTAGTTGACTTTTTTTTAGCTCATCTAGGCAAAGTTATGACCACAGACTACATCAAAGTTGAATTTGGAGGCAAATTAAGAGCCTGTAAAAGCCAAACGGTGCAAACATTTTCAATGCACCCAAATTGGAAAAATGATTTTTAGCTCCAAATACATGCATCTTAGTTAAACAAATGTCCTTAAAGGTGGACATCCCCTTAGAAGCTAAACTAATTTCTGCTGCAGCATGGTTATACAGTCATGGCTGAAAATGTTGGCATTGTTCCAGAAAAGGAAGTATTTCCACCATAAAATAATTGCAATTACATGTTTTGTATAAACATATTGTTAGGGTCTGCGGAACCCACCTAATAGATATATTAGAGAGGTGCGTTCGCAGCCCAGGGTCCACCGTGCAGGCAAAGCCTGCTGCTAGTAAGATGGCGAAAGTAGCGAACTCTGTTATCCCGCAGAGTCGCTAAAATAAACGCCGTAGCGCGCTGTGGCAGTAAGTGCGAACTCTGTTAATCCCCAGAGCCGCTAACGGGAATGCCACAGCGCTATATGGCGATAGGTGCGAACTCACTTAGCTTCAGTGAGCCGCAAAGTAAAACGCTAGGGCGCTGAACCAGCATTATAAAGCGAACCCTGTTGCGTCACAGAGCCGCTGAGAAAAAGACTGTGTCCTGTTAACACCACAGGGATACACAGATAACTGCTGTGCGGATAGCAGTCCATGATCACGCAGACAGCAACGCAATCAAGCAATCTCCTCACCGGAGAAGCCGGTATTCTAGGGGCTTATTTCAGCCGAGCCCTAACCACATGCGTGCATGATCACACTGGCGCAAAGCACATAATGCAATTGATACTAGCGCATGGCGGCCCAGCCATGCCACCCTTTTATAGTAACAGCTACAGGACCTGCCAGAAACAAGGACCAATGAAACTGTTCCAGAACACCAGTAGTCACAGGACCTTCCTGGCGGACCAATAGGAGCTGCTGCAGTACCTGAGCATGTGACCCCTGATCTCCAATGAGAGATCTCACCCTGGGCATGCTCAGAAGGGGAAAACAAGGACTTTGTCCTAAAGACGTCTGCTCGCCGCTAACCAGTACTGGCCACAATAGCAGAGCCTGGAGAGGCAGCAGTAATCCTCTTCACACTGTTAGACTGGGCGAGACGCTGGGACCGACGTCTAAGCTGAGCAGAGTCCACTGCGGCCGGAGACGAATGGGAGACCGCAGCCGGAATGGCTCGAGATTCCCCTTGTGCAGAAGCGGGAACTCGACCCCTAACACATGTTTATGTTATTTGTGTGTATTGGAACAGCACAAAAACTTAGAAAAAAAAGCAAACTGGACATAATTTCACACAAATCCTCAACAATGGGCTGGACATAACACGTCTTGATTATGTTATACTACTGACTGGGTTGGAGAGGTGAATTAATACCAGGTCTAGAACTGGCATACTATGGCTATGTTAATAGATCACAGACTGAACATGAGTCAACAGTGTGATGCAGCAGTAAAAAAAGGCAAATACAATTCTTGGATGTATTAACAGAAGCATACAGTCTAGATCACATTAAGTCATAATTGCCCTTTACTCCTCTTTGGTTAGACCTCATCTGGAATACTGTGTCCAGTTTTGGGCACCACGTTTTAAAAAAGACATCAACAAACTGGGGCAAGTTCAGAGAAGAGCAACCAGAATGGTGACCAGTCTGCAAACCATGTCCTATGAGGAATGGTTACAGAATTTGGGAATGTTTAGCTTGCAAAAAAGAAGACCGAGAGGAGACTTAATAGCTGTCTACAAATATCTCAAGGGCTAGTAAGGTAGGGATAAAGGGTGCTCTCTGTATTAAGATAGGTGCTCAGGAGGAAAAAATTCCAATAGATAAACTCCGGCACACAAAAAAAATAACTTTGCTAAATAAATTGAAGACAAGTCGGCAGACTCAGTATAAAGAAAAAGCACTTGATAGTTCATACATGTAGTCACATGTGGGGAATTTATGAAACGTAATTACTTAATTTATTCATGTAGACACATGTAATAGATTCGACATTTCGGCTCACGTGCCTTTATCGAGATGTGTCTAGTTCTGTAATAATATAAAAAATTGATATCAAAGCAAAACACAAATAAATCAAAGTCCACCATCAAGTTGATACAGAATTAATCAAAACATAAATGGTACATAAAATATATGGATCCTTGAAAGAAAAGGACTACAATAAGAAATAATGTATGCAAAACAAATGGCAAGGCAAGACATGCATTCACATTATATTATACTCCCACCGGTACAGAGGAAAAAAAGGGGAAAATAGCCACTTTTGAAGAAAATAAAAGGACGCAAGGACTAAAAGTCCCAAATGATACAGGACTGAGTACACAAAAAAAGAAGGAATGAAACAAAAACTTTACTGAATATGAAGATTATATGAGCGATGCAGAGTAGGTAATGTTTAACACTGACGCATAGAAAAAGTGTATCCTAGACAGTGAGAAAAGACCAAAATACCTGTGCACTCCAGGCGGAAGGTTCCGGGTAAGTTTCACAAGGTGTATCTCCAGGTCTGGAGGTCCGGGTATAGTTATCCCGTTGTTCGCGTTGGCAAGTAAGTGTGCCAGTGAGTGCTTGCGTTTTATACCCTGCATATGGTGCATGTGAATAAAAAGGAACGTCCGGGTTGTTGGGAGCATGGTGAATGGCACAGTGCGCTTGCGCGCGCCGATGATATCCGAGAGCAGACGAGAAAAGACGATAGTGAGGAGGTGAAAGTGCGCATGCGTACTCAAGCAGGAAAGAAAATGCTTTCTGTTTCTCATATGGCGCCCGCATGCTATTTAAGAAAGGAGAAAGATATTAGCATTGCTGAGCATATCATATAGAGATAATTTATAGTGGGGAAATGTAAAGGATTGGCCGAGGGGTGAACTTACCGGAGGCAGCTGCATTCTTCACTCCGGTTACTTCCATTTTCCTGGGTGTTCTTCCCCCGTTACAGAGTATACGGAATAATTAGAATCAGAATCCAGTATCACGTCAAACAGTTCTGCTTTATTTTCCTCCAGACACAGCACATCCAAGACACCATTAGCACGTCTTATACGGTACCAGCAATACATTTTCCACAACTCCGCTTCTTCTCTTCTACTGCACCAAAATGGACCACAAAGTATGATCGGGACGAGGAGCCCGGTGAAAACGGCACTTCGATCTCTTTCCCTGGAGACACTTCAGTCCAGTCACGGAAAGGCACATCTACTAGGTCGTCCACGCCCTTCTGGTTATCCTGCCCGTATACTCGCCGGTGGCCCACTCGCTACTACGCTCATGCACGCACACTCTGCTGAGCGTTCCCACAGTGGATCTTCCACTGGCTTCTGCTACGTCAGCCCACAGACTTTGGCCAACGTTCCCACGGTGAATCCTTCACCGGCTGCACTGAGGTTGCTGATACCTTCCACACTTCTTGTCTCTGCTATCAGGGCCCAGGTACGTGGACGTCCTCACTCTAGCAAGGTCCACCCCCGACTGACTTCCGCTACGAGGAAATCTTTCCCTGAAAAAAGTCCCTAACCATTTGTCCCTACTGAACTTGATGTGCTCAATGCCCCCACCTAAAGTCCTACCAAGGTACTGCATTGACTTATCTTATAACTCCCTAACTGGATCTCTAACATGCCCCCAACTAGTGATCCCTCGCAAAGCTATATCTACCCCACATATAAATACTACACTACAAGTGCCCTACTCTAATGTCCCCAAGGATGCACTGTCTATCCATTTTTATATACACCACTAGTCAGACATAACACTGAAAGATTGACATTATACAATACATAAAATGCATACATTAGCACACACAAAAGAATGAAAACATTTCAAGTGTTAATACCCTTGACCTCTTTACATTCCCCCTTCCTAAAATTATTGCCGTCCCCGGCAATATAGGGGCATTACCACATACATATTATTATTTACTGACACACATAGTAAACATTAAACACATTTTTGTTTAACCCCTTCATGACCCAGCCTATTTTGACCTTAAAGACCTTGCCATTTTTGCAATTCTGACCAGTGTCCCTTTATGAGGTAATAACTCAGGAACGCTTCAACGGATCCTAGCAATTCTGAGAAAGTTTTTTCATGACATATTGGGCTTCATGCTAGTGGTAAATTTAGGTCGATAATTTTTGCGTTTATTTGTGAAAAAAATGGAAATTTGGCGAAAATTTTGAAAATTTTGCAATTTTCAAATTTTGAATTTTTATTCTGTAAAACCAGAGAGTTATGTGACACAAAATAGTTAATAAATAACATTTCCCACATGTCTACTTTACATCAGCACAATTTTGAAACAAAATTTTTTTTTGTTAGGAAGTTATAAGGGTTAAAAGTTGACCAGCGATTTCTCATTTTTACAGCAAAATTTACAAAACCATTTTTTAGGGACCACCTCACATTTGAAGTCACTTTGATGGGTCTATATGGCAGAAAATACCCAAAAGTGACACCATTCTAAAAACTGCACCCATCAAGCTACTCAAAACTACATTCAAGAAGATTATTAACCCTTCAGGTGCTTCACAGGAACTAAAGCAACGTGGAAGGAAAAAATGGACATTTTAATTTTTCCAACAAAAATTTTATTTTAGCATCAATTTTTTCATTTTTTCATGGGCAACAGGATAAAATGGATCATAAAATTTGTTGGGCAATTTCTCCTGAGTACACAGATACCTCATATGTGGTCATAAACCATTGTTTGGGCGCACGGCAGGGCTCAGAAGGGAAGGAGCGCCATTTGACTTTTTGAATGGAAAATATGCTGGAATATTTAGAGGTTGCCATGTCGCATTTGGAGAGTCCCTGTGTGCCTAAACATTGGAGCTTCCCCACAAGTGACCCAATTTTGGAAACTAGACCCCCCAAGGAACTTATCTAGATGCATAGTGAGCACTTTGAACCCCCATGTGCTTCACAAATTGATCCATAAAAAAAAGAAAGTACTTTTTTTTCACAAAAATGTTATTTTAACCTTAGTTTTTTGATTTTCACATGGGCAACAGGATAAAATGGCTCCTAAAATTTGTTGGGAAATTTCTCCTGAGTACACAGATACCGCATATGGTCATACACCACTGTTTGGGCGCACGGCAGGGCTCAGAAGGGAAGGAGTGCCATTTAACTTTTTGAATGGAAAATATGCTGGAATATTTAGCGGTTGCCATGTCGCATTTGGAGAGTCCCTGTGTGCCTAAACATTGGAGCTCCCCCACAAGTGACTCCATTTTGGAAACAAGACCCCCCAAGGAACTTATCTAGATGCATAGTGAGCACTTTGAACCCCCAGGTGCTTCACAAATTGATCCATAAAAAAAAGAAAGTACTTTTTTTTCACAAAAATTTTCTTTTAGCCTGTTTTTTTCATTTTCACATGGGCAACAGGATAAATGGATCCTAAAATTTGTTGGCAGTTTATCCTGAGTACACAGATACCTCATATGTGGTCATAAACCACTGTTTGGGCACACGGCAGGGCCCAGAAGGGAAGGAGCGCCATTTGACTTTTTGAATGGAAAATTAGCTCCAATCGTTAGTGGACACCATGACACGTTTGGAGAGCCCCTGTGTGCCTAAACAGTGAAAAAACCCAACATGTGACACCATTTTGGAAACTAGACCTCTTATGGAACTTATCTAGATGTGTTGTGAGCACTCTGAACCCCCAAGTGCTTCACAGAAGTTTATAACGCAGAGCAGTGAAAATAAAAATCATTTTTTTCCTCAAAAATGATTTTTTAGCCCGCTATTTTTTATTTTCACAAGGGTAACAGGAGAAATTGGACCACAAAAGATGTTGTGCAATTTGTCCTGAGTACACCAATACCCCATATGTGGGGGGGAACCACTGTTTTGGCGCATGGGAAAGCTCAGAAGGGAAGGAGCGCCATTTTAGAATGCAGACTTGATGGAATGTTCTGCGGGCGTCATATTGCGTTTGCAGAGCCCCTGATGTGCCTAAACAGTAGAAACCCCCCACAAGTGACCCCATTTTGGAAACTAGACCCCCCAAGGAGCTTATCTAGATGTGTAGAGAGCACTTTGAACCCCCAAGTGCTTCACAGAAGTTTATAAACGCAGAGCAGTGAAAATAAAAAAAATCATTTTTGTTTCTCAAAAATCATTTTTTAGCCCGCTATTTTTTATTTTCCCAACGGTAACAGGATAAATTGGACGCCAAAAGTTGTTGCACAGTTTTTCCTGAGTACGCTCGTGCCCCATATGTGGGGGGGAACCACTGTTTGGGCGCACGGCAGGGCTCAGAAGGGAAGGAGCGCCATTTGACTTTTTTAATGGAAAATTAGCTCCAATTGTTAGCGGACACCATGTTGTGTTTGGAAAGTCCCTGTGTGCCTAAACTTTGGAGCTCCCCCACAAATGACCCCATTTTGGAAACAAGACCCCCTAAGGAACTTATCTAGATGCACAGTGAGCACTTTCAACCCCCAGGCGCTTCACAGAAGTTTATAACGCAGAGCCCTGAAAGTAGAAAATAATTTTTTTTTCTCAAAAAATGATTTTTTAGCCCCCTATTTTTTATTTTCACAAATGGTTACAGGAGAAATTGGACCCCAAAAGTTGTTGTCCAGTTTGACCTGAGTACGCTGGTACCCCATATGTGGGGGTAACCACTGTTTGGGCACACGTCAGGGCTCGGAAGGGATGTAGTGACGCTTTGAAATGCTGACTTGATGGAATAGTCTGCGGGTGTTATGTTACGTTTGCAGAGCCCATGATGTGCCTAAACAGTAGAAACCCACCACAAGTGACCCCATTTTGTAAACTAGACCCCCCAAGGAACTTATCCAGATGTGTGGTGAGCACCTTGAACCCCCACGTGCTTCACAGAAGTTTATAATGCAGAGCCGTGAAAATAAAAAATCTTTTTTTTCCTCAAAAACTGATTTTTTTTTAACAGGCAATTTTTTATTTTCACAAGGGTAACAGGAGAAATTGAGAAATTGGACCCCAAAAATTGTTGTACAGTTTGTCCTGAGTACACTGGTACCCCATATGTGGGGGAACCACTGTTCGGGCACACGTTGGGGCTCAGAATGGAAGTAGTGATGTTTTGAAATGCTGACTTTAATGGAATGGTCTGGGGGCATCATGTTACGTTTGCAGAGCCCCTGATATGCCTAAACAGTAGAAACTCACCACATGTGACCCCATTTTGGAAACTAGACACTGCACGGAACTTATCTAGATGTGCAGTGAGCACTTTGAACCCCCAAGCGCTACACAGAAGTTTATAACGCCCGGGCATGAAAATAAAAAAATCATATTTTTTCTCCAAACATGATCTTTTAGTCCCCAATTTTTTTATTTTCCCAAGGGTAACAGGAGAAATTAGACCTCAAAAGTTGTTGTCCAATTTGTCCTGAGTACGCTGAAATCCCATATGTGGGAGAAAACTACTGTTTGGGCACACGTCGGGGCTCGGAAGGGAAGTAGTGACGTTTTGAAATGCCGACTTGATGGAATGGTCTGCGGGCGTCATGTTACGTTTGCAGAGCCCATGATGTGCCTAAACAGTAGAAACTCCCCCAAAGTGACCCCATTTTGGAAACTAGATCCCCCAAGGAATTCCTCTAGATGTGTGGTGAGCACTTTGAATCTCCAAGTTCTTCACAGAAGTTTATAACGCAGAGCTGTGAAAATAAAAAAATCATTTTTTTTCCACAAAAATAATTTTTTAGTCCCCAAATTTTTTTCCAAACAGTAACAGGAGAAATTAGACCCCCAAAGTTGTTGTGAAATTTTTCTTGAGTATGCTGATACCTCATATGTGGGGGTAAACCACTGTTTGGGCACACGTCAGGGCTCGGAATAATGGAGCACTGATTGACTTTTGGAACGCAAAATTTGCAGGAATCAATGGTGGCGCCATGTCATGCATGGACACCCCCTGGTTTGCCTAAATAGTGGAAACCCCTCAATTCTAACTTCAACCCTAACCCCAACACACCTCTAACCCCAACCCTAACCCCTACACACCCCTAACCCTAATCCAAATCCTAACCATAACCCTAACCCCAACACATACCTAACCCTAATCCCAACTCTAACCATAACCCTAACCACAAGCCTAACCCTAATCCCAACCCTAACTCCAAAACACCCCTAACACTTATCCTATCTCTATCCCTAACCACAAACCTAACCCTAATCCCAACCCTAACCCTAATTCCAACCCTAATTCTAACCCTAATTCCAACCTGAGAGGCACTGTCACACTTAGTGATCACACCAGCGATCACGACAACGACACGACCTGGTGAGATCGTTGGTGCGATCGCTATATGATCGCTAGTTAGCTTCCAAACACAAAGATCTCATCAGAGATCAGCGATCTGTATAACGACCTCTGCTGTCGTTGGGAAAACCTAGTCCCGCCTGCGCCGCTGGTAAAGTCGTTCATAAAGGGTGTCACACTCAGCGATTCAGGCTCACCAGTGGGACACCAACGACCAAATAACGGCTCAGAACTTTCATGAACAATCAGTGACATCGCAGCGAGGGCCACATCGCCGCTACATGTCACACACAGCGACGTCGCTAACGAGGTCGCTGCTGCGTCATTAAATCGCTGACGCTTTAGCGATCTCGCTAGCGATCTCGCTTAGTGTGACAGTACCTTAACCCTAATTCTAACCCTAATGCTAACCCTAAGGCTAACCCTAACCCTAGTTCTAACCCTAACCCTAAGGCTGGGTTCATATTGCGTTTTACCAGCCCGTTCAACACATAGCGTTGACGGGCTGGTAACGGTATAGCATAACGCGATCGCATTATGCAATACCCGCTAGCGCAGATGAATCCACAGATGATTCATCTGCGCTAGCGGTAACGGAGCCCAGACGCTGCAGGCCGCGTCCGAGGCTCCGTCACTGAATGACAGCACGTCGCGAACGCATGTCGCTTTATGGCATGCATCGCGATGCGCCCGCAAATTGGGGTTATACAGCGGTGTAACGCAGTCCGTCTAACGGACTGCCATAACGCAATATGAACACAGCCTTATAATCGTAACCCTAACCCTAATAATAAAAAAAAAAATATATATATATTTTTTTATTTTATTTGTCCCTACCTATGGGGGTGATAAATGGGGCGTTTATTTACTTTTTTTTATTTTGATCACTGTGAGAGTTTATCACAGTGATCAAAATAAATTTCTGGACACAGGAGGGCGCATTGCGCATGCGCCGGCCGGCGGGCGCACTGCGCATGCGCCCGCCATTTTGCAAGATGGCGGCGCCCATGAAACATCCCGGACGGATGCCGGGACGGATCCAGGGACATCGTAGGACCGGGAGAGGTGAGTAGGGGGGGTCGGAAGGTAAGGGGTGGATCGGAAGGTGGAGGGAGCAGAGGCAAGGAGGAGGAGAGCAGTAAGTGACGGCGGTGACCGTTCGCCGCCATTAATCAGTGGCGGTGGCCGATCGCCGCCATGACTCGGTGGGGGGGGTCGGTTCTCGGTCTCCAGCCATGGCAGATGCTATTGCAGCATCGACCCTGGCTGGATTGTAATATTTCACCAAATTTCATTGGTGAAATATTACAGATTGCTCTGATTGGCTGTTTCACTTTTAACAGCCAATCAGAGCAATCGTAGCCACGTGGGGGTTAAGCCAACCCCCCTGTGGTGAAGCACAAAGGGTCTTGTGCCTGCGGGTCGAGTGACCTTTCAGTGACCCCGGTCACCCGACCCGCAGGAACGCGATCCTTTCATGACACAGGGTATGCGTCATAGGTCGGATTGGCACCGACTTTCATGACTCATACGATGTGTCACAGGTCGGGAAGGGGTTTAATGTGGTAGCAACACAAAAAAAAGTTCCTTTACGCCCCCTTCCTTTGAAGAAAGCACTGCTCCAAAAAGAAAAACAAAAAACTTTCCAGGAGAGATTCCGCTAGTCGTCACCTCCAGCACAACGTCCAAGGGCTCTTCCACCCGCAGGAGACGCGGAACAGTTTCCAAATTTTTTTTCCCCGTGCAACAAGTACTGTCCATTAACACTGGTGCGAAGGTACGGAGGGAGTCCAACAATGGGCTCAGCTGGGGTTTGTTGCAGATTTAGCGGTGCGCTTCTCGCGGTCATCTCCTCCAGAACTTCCACCTTCGTGTCACGATCCACATTTGGATCTGTGGCATTGCTCTCTCTGCATTTTGAAACCGTGGTTCTGTCTGGCTAGAGGGGGTTAATTCCTGTCTTTGCCCCCGGCGGCTGCTGGTGGAATTGCATGTCTGTTTACTTGTCAGGAGTAGGTGGGACCACTCCCACTTCCTTTATAAGGTCACCTGAGTTGTCAGCTGGTGTTGGTAATATTGCTTCTCTTGAAACCAATCTTGCTGGAGCCAGGAGCTGCTGAGCGCAGTGGTGCTTCCACTATTCCCCTATTTTGGTGCCTTACTCTGCTGTGCGGAGCTAACAGCAGAGAAAGCTAAGTGTTATTGTTTAGTTGTTTATCCCTTAAGTGTCTGTCTTTCCTTTTGGTTGTTTTTGGGTGTTATTCACTTTATTCCCTGTCTCACTTCCTGGGGAGGTGGTTGGTGGGTTTAGCTCAGGGCTATACAGGAGACAGGGACAGGTCGGGGACTTGGACCTCGCTACCATTAAGTGTACCTCCAAGTTAAAGAAAGACAGGTCCTCCCTTAGCTTTAGGGGCAGTTCAGGGGCCCAGGTTCCTTGTCCCCTGCATTTCTACAACTGTCCCATTACATTTCGTTCACGCACAGGAGGACAGCCACCGCAAAGTAGCCGCGGGGACAGTATTCCTTGTAGAACAAGATCCAGTCTCCTTCCTTCAAGGCTCGTCCATGCTTAATAGAGGAAGCATTCACATAAATCTTGTTTCGGGTGCCCTCCTCCTTTATGAACCCGTAGCCTCGCTCTAAGTTAATACAGACCAATTGGCCGTAGGAACGGGAAACTGGCATCGCTGCTTCGCCCTTCTGATGCAGGAGCGATGAGATTTCCTGCTCCCTATCCTTTTTTTCCTCGATGATATCAGCGATCCAAGCAGACTGTTGAGTGACAGACAGGTGGGTGGCAGGTTCAGGAGATGCCGAGCGGGAGCGGGTGTGCTCAGCAGCGGGGACCTTGGGCCTCACGTCACCGCGAGGAGACAACGGGAAACCGCAGGATCCTCCACCAACTGGGAATGAATAGCACTCACCCCGCTTGGTTCCGTCGCTCCGCCCGGGCTATCCCTCAATTCCTCGACAGGTGACTCCACAGCCTCTTCTCTCCCATAGCTGGACTCCGGGTGCATGGGGGTTCTTCTTCCTGCCGTCTGGCAGGCTCAACGTACAGGGCTCCCGGGGTATTGTCAGCCCCCTCAAGGCAGCGGGCAGGCGCTCTTCCGAGCTGTCAACAGGCTCTGGTCTAACAGGTTCGGCCACCAAAGGCCCCTTTTCCCGCTGCAAACCTTCACTTCAAGTGAGGGCCAGATCCCGCTGCATCTCTTCCCAACTCCGGGTGAGGCACCTGACCTCCCTCTCTCGTCGACACCGCCACTCCGTTCGTGTGATTCCTCTGCAGGTACAGGGTTACAGCTTCCAACTTAGCGGTACCCACATACTTCATCATCGCCACGGTTTCACTGCCAGAAGGGGCAGCGAGATCCTGCCGACTATGCCACTTGTAAAGGGTTGGCCGAGGGGTGAACTTACCGGAGGCAGCTGCATTCTTCATTCCGGTTACTTCCATTTTCCTGGGGTTTTCTTCCCCCATTACAGAGTATACGGAATAATTAGAATCAGAGTCCAGTAGCATGTCAAACAATTCTGCTTTATTTTCCTCCGGACACAGCACATCCAAGACAGCATTAGCACCTCTTATACGTTACCAGCAATACATTTTCCACAACTCCGCTTCTTCTCTTCTACTACACCAGAATGGACCACAAAGTATGATCGGGACGAGGAGCCCGAGAAAAACGGTACCTCGATCTCTTTCCCTGGAGACACTTCAATCCAGTCACGGAAAGGCACATCAACTAGGTCATCCACCCCTTCTGCCCGTATACTCGCTGGTGGCCCACTCGCTACTACGCTCATGCATGCCCACTTCTACTGAGCGTTCCCACAGTGGATCTTCCACTGGCTTCTGCTACGTCAGCCCACAGACTTTGGCCAACGTTCCCACGGTGAATCCTTCACCGGCTGCACTGAGGTTGCTGATACCTTCCACACTTCTTGTCTCTGCTATCAGGGCCCAGGTGTCATGGGTGCATCGCCACGAAGATCGTCGCGATTGCACATTCTGACTTCTCGCAGCTGAGTTGCTGTTACTTTGTGTTTGGTGGTGAGGGAGTTAATTTTACCTGGCTCTTTGCTAAGACTAGGTCCAGCCTCGCCCGGCTGCTTTTGATTATGCACTAATTAGCTTCCTTTTTATACCTGCCAGTCTGCTTGTTAGATGCCGGTGAAAGCATTCATACAGACTGCAGATAGGATCGGTTCTGAGAAGACTTAAGCTAAGAGCTCCTTTGTTGTTTCTCCTCTCCTTGCTTATAGTTTATCTCCTAGACCTTTGGTGTTCCCTCTGTGTTTAAATGTTGTTTGCAAGACAGTATTTACTTTATCCCCTGTCTATCTCGCTTGTCTTTACTGTTTGTTAACCTTTACCTGTCCATTCCCTATGGTGGTAATCAGGGTCCTTCTAAGGACTAGATTACAGTGGTCAGGGATTCATAGGAGACAGGGTTTACGCTGGCGGCCTGGACCTCTGTACCATTAACAGTACCTCCAGGTAGAGGGACTAGTCAGGACCCCAGTTTAGGGTCAGCATAGACCCCGGTCCACCTCTAGCCAGAGACAGTGTGAAAAGGATTCAGTATTGACCCACAGGATATTATGTCAGGTAATACTATGCTATATATACATGTTAATGTTACCTATTTATATGTTATATAGAATGTTGTCCCACTTGATAGATTACTGACATTATTTATATATATATATCTGCTAGACAGCGTGACATTTTCACCGGCCCAACTAAAGATTCTCCCCAGCTACCATGGATCCAGTAGCCCAGCTTGCCCTGCAGTTGCAGAGGTTGTCCATGGAGCTTACGGACATTAAGTCCAAGGTTTTGTCCCTCCCGGAGCAAACCAGATCTGAACCTAAGGTTGCTCTCCCGGACAGGTTCACTGGTGGGCGGGACAAATTTTTACCTTCCGGGAGGCATGTAAATTATACTTTCGGCTGCGGCCTCGGTCATCGGGGAGTGAAGAGCAGAGGGTGGGAATTGTCATCTCGCTCTTACAAGGGGACCCTCAATCCTGGGCGTTCTCTCTTCCCCCGGGCTCCCCGGCCCTCCAGTCAGTAGATCGATTTTTTGCTGCCCTGGGTCTGGTGTATGATGACCCGGATCGGGTCTCCCTTGCTGAGACGAAGTTACGTAGGATACAGCAGGGAGATCGTCCGGCAGAGGAATTTTCTTCTGAGTTCCGTAGATGGGCCACAGATACTCAGTGGAATGACCCAGCTCTTAGGAGCCAGTTTTGTCAAGGGTTATCTGACAAATTAAAAGATGTTTTGGCTCAGTATGATTCTCCTCCGTCACTGGAGGCTGCTATGGCCCTTGCTATTCGTATTGATAGACGGCTTCGGGAGAGGTGTGAGGTAACTCCGCCCCTGTTGTGACTCCACCCACTACTAAAGTCCCTTATATTGAGGTTCCCCTGGTCTGTTCTGAGGAACCTATGCAGTTGGGAGGGACATCATTTTGTAGGAGGGAATCAGCGGTGCGCCGCAAGACAAGAAGGTGTTTCTTCTGCGGGAGAGAGGGACATTTTGTTGGGGGGTGTCCCTCCCGTGCCTCATTGAGCAAAAAAGTCACCGAAAAACTGTTAATCCCAGGTTGTGTGGTGGACGACAACCTGGGAGTAGGTATTTCGTCCCCAGGTCCGTCTCAAGGTGCCTGCGGAGGTGGTGGTTGGTGCGAGAGTTGAGAGGATTTCTGTTCTTCTTGATAGTGGGTCTGGGGCTAATATGGTGGACGCTCGGTTTGCCCAGGTGCAAGGTATGCAACTGAGTGTATTGGCCAAACCGATCCCTATACTTTCTATTGACGCCAGACCTCTCGGTCAAGGTAGCTTTGTACAAGCTGTTCATAACATAGACCTTCGAGTAGGGGCAATACATAAAGAACAGTTGTCTTGTTATGTGTTGGAGGGTCTTCCTACTCCTATTGTGTTGGGACTTCCTTGGTTGGCTAAACATAACCCAGTGATTGATTGGCAATCCAGAGAGATAAGCCAGTGGGGTGAATTTTGCAAGAATAACTGCATGAACACGGTCATCGGTGCGGTCGTGCCTAGGACCTTGCCTCCTTTTCTGGAGGACTTGGAGGATGTGTTCTCAGAGGAGGGGTGTCAAGAGTTACCTCCTCATCGCGCGTATGACTGCTCAATAAAATTGCCGCCTGATGCCTTATCTCGTAGTTTCCCAGGGGCCGGAAAGACGGATGAACCGGTTCCTATCCTTCAGGAGGGAGTGGTTGTGTCGGCTGTATGCTCTGAGCTTGAGGAGGAGGTATTGGAGGCTCAGGGGGACGCCCCTGTAGGACCTCCAGGGAAACTGTTTGTTCCTAATCAGTTAAGACAAAAAGTTATCGAGGCACATCATAATTCTGCTTTAGCAGGACATCCAGGGAGTAAAGCAACTGTGGATCTCCTTTCTCGCCGGTTTTGGTGGCCTAACTTAAATAAAGAGGTAATAACTTTTGTCGCGTCCTGTGGAGTTTGTGCTCGCTCTAAGACCCCACATACCCGTCCGTCTGGGGTTCCTGAGGAGGAACGATTCTCGTCGTCACTTGCTTCAGTTTGGAGAGGAGTGCTGAATGGTCTGAGTGCTATGGGGAACCGTTACAAGCAGAGGGCTGATAGGAGGAGAGTGTCTGGTCCGGACCTAAGTGTGAACGATCTGGTGTGGTTGTCTACCAAGAATATAAAACTCAAGGTTCCCTCCTGGAAACTGGGTCCCAGGTTCATCGGTCCATACAGGATCAGTTCTATAATTAATCCTGTGGCATTTCGTCTGGACCTCCCTCCTACGTTTAAAATCCACAATGTGTTCCACAAATCGTTTGTAAGGTTCTGTGTACATGTTCCTGAAACTCAGTTTTTTCCGTCAGCCATTTTACTTTCTGTCTTGCTGCAGCTGTCTTGCCCTCAGTCAATATGGAGTTTCCAGCTTGCATGTTCCCGCCCTGATTCTCTCCCTCTTGCTTCTTAAGCAGCCACAGCTGAGCAATCAGTGCTTCAGAATCAAGCCTGCAGTGTACCTGTGACCTGACTCCTGGAAGCCTTGGACCTTGTACTCCAGTTATTTCCTATTGTGGAACTTTGGAACACTCGTGGACTTTGGAACCTTGCTATTTGATAAATCCACGTTTGCATGGACTTATGGTAACAGAGAAGAGATCCTGAACCTGTTGTGGAGAGTGATTGCTGAGCTTAAGTTACTCTGGCCTGCTGTGTCTCCTGCTTTTGTATCTGCAAACTGTGTGACTATTATTGCCACTTGTATGAAGTAATACAAGACCTTCTATATCAAACCTGTGACTCCTGTGTTTTCATCGCACCCAAGCACAAGACACTATATGAACTGTACTCCTTACATTACAAGATTCTGAAGCCAAACGTTAGTGTCTGCTGGGTCTGGAAAGGCTGTGTCTGCTGTAACTGTGGATATCAGATGTCCGGTTGTACTTTCTGTGATGACAGTGATTGTGACTTCTCACAACCATTCCAGGTGAGCAATTCCCTTAAGTTGTTTTTTTTTTTCTGCAGTGTTACCACAGGTAAACACTATTGTTTTTTTTTCTTTCCTCTTTTGTGTCTGCTGTAACTGTGGATATCAGATGTCCGGTTGAACTTTCTGTGATGATAGTGGTTGTGACTTCTCACAACCATTCCAGGTGAGCAGTTCCCTTAATTTTTTTTTCTCTCTGCAGTGTTACCACAGGTAAACACTATTGTTTTTTTTTTTTTTTCTTCTCCTCTCCTTCCAGTACTCCTGTCTTAAAAGATCTGGAAAATGGAGGCCCGCATAAAGGAACTTTGCGGAGTGACTGATAATATCCTTGCAGATTTGCAGACTAAAAAACCCGTTTTACAAACCTACAGGACCTCACTAATCACAATTTGCAAGTGTTTGGACAGACTGCCCAGGATTTGCGAGCCAGGATTGAGGTTCTAGAGGAGCGAGTCCAGGCTCCTGCCGTAGCCCCGAGTTCTGGGATTCCCAAGTTGCCCCCTTTTCGTTTTGGCGGTGAACGTGAGAAATTCAGGGGATTTATTAATCAATGCAATCTTTTTTTTCTGCACATGCTTCACAATTTCCCACTGAACGATCTAAAGTGCTTACTATAATTATGTTGCTTACCAACAAGGCTTTGATGTGGGCAAACCCTCTGATTGAGACTGAGGATGAATGTTTGGATCATCTTGATGCTTTCATTTCAGCCATGGGACAGGTGTTTGATGACCCCAATCGAGGTGCAACAGCTGAAGCAGCCATGTTAGCTTTGCGCCAAGGTAAGCACTCGGTAGCTGAATATGCCTTGGATTTCAGGAGATGGGCCCTTGATACCACCTGGGACAGTTCCGCCAAAAAATCTATTTTTCGAAAAGGGTTATCTCCACTGATTAAGGATGAACTTGCTCGTGCCGACCCTCCCACTGCGTTAGGCGACTTTATTAACTACTGCATCCGTATTGATACTCGTCTGACTGAACGCAGGCAAGAGAGATGGTTCGAAAGCAATCGCACTAACCTTTTCCTACCTTCCTCTCCAGCTAAGGAACCTTTGAGTAGGATCACACGGGAACCTGAACCTGAACCCATGCAGGTAGACTCTTTACAACGACGGGTTAGTGATGCACGCAAGGAACATCGTTTTAAGGAGAATCTATGTTTCTATTGTGGTAAGTCAGGGCACTTCATTATAAACTGCCCCAGCCGTTCTCGTAAGACTACTGCAGCACTCATTCACTGTGAGTGTTGCGAGAGGGGATCTGTCAGGTCCGAGCCTCAGGCTCCAGAGAGATCTGCAGCAACAGATCTTGATTTCTCGGACTTAAACTCCGTTACTTCTGAGGACGTTGACTGTGTAAACGCTGCAATTTTTCAAGTTTCCTCAGCGGTGTCCCAGCTGAGTTGTAAGAAAAACAATTCTCATTGCTTTCTTTCCATCAAACTCTGGGTTGACTCAGCTTGGGTGTCTAGCTCTGCTATGATCGACTCAGGGGCAAGTGGAAATTTTATGGATGTCTCCTTTGCTCTGAAACAGGGGATACGTTCAGTGAAGAAGGCTACTCCAGTACAGATGGAAACTGTGGATGGCTCCCTGCTGACCTCTGGACCAGTGGATCAGGAAACAGAGCCTTTGAGGGTTCTTATGGGTAAAGATCATCAAGAGAAACTGTCCTTTATGCTTATCTCTTCTCCCCACTTTCCCATTATTCTAGGGCTACCATGGCTGCAGGCTCAGAATCCTACCATTAACTGGGAGACCAAGGAATTACACTTTCCAGAGAAACAGATGAGTCCAAAAGTTTCAGCTTGCTCTGTTCCTAAAGGAACCATGTCAGTCCATGAACTACCAGCTGTATACCAGGACTATGTGGATTTATGTGACAAGAAGAACGCTGACCAGCTTCCCCCTCACCGTCCATATGATTTTCCAATTGAATTATTGCCTGGAGCAGAGATACCTTTTGGTAAGATCTACCTCCTGGCGGGGCCCGAGATAAAGGTTTTAAAGGATTACATAGACGAAAATCTAGCCAAGGGCTTCATACGCCCCTCTTCATCTCCTGCAGGTGCACCCATCTTCTTTGTAAAGAAGAAAGATGGATCTCTGAGACCCTGCGTAGACTATAGGGAACTCAATAAGGTTACTATTAGAAACCGTTATCCATTGCCTTTAATCCCTGAGTTATTGGAGAGAGTGCGACATGCCAAAATTTTCTCTAAACTAGATCTCCGTGGGGCCTATAACTTAGGCCGTATTAGACCTGGGGATGAATGGAAGACTGCATTCAGGTCACGCTATGGACACTTTGAATATCTAGTTATGCCTTTTGGTCTGAGTACCGCCCCAGCCACTTTCCAACACTTGGTGAATGACATCTTCAGGGATCTCCTAGATACATTCGTGGTGATTTATTTGGATGATATTCTAATTTTTTCTAACTCCACAGAGGAACATCATGGACATGTGAGAATGGTCTTGGAACGTCTAAGACAAAATCATCTTTACATCAAACTTGAAAAGTGTGAATTCCATAGGACCGAAATTCAATTTCTGGGTATGTACTGTCTACACAAGGAATTAGTATGGATGGAAGCAAGACCCAAGCCATCAAGGATTGGCCAAGTCCTAGAAATGTGAAGGAGGTGCAGTGCTTCATCGGGTTTGCCAATTTCTATAGACGTTTCATTAGGAATTTCT
>JARQOD010000001.1:175792169-175973778 GCA_033576555.1 Oophaga sylvatica | reverse complement strand
AAAATGAACCAGGAACCACAATTGAGACAAGAACAATTGATCACCGGCGACCATCATGGGAGGGAACCTCCCTTATATCAGTCCAGTCCATAATCCCAGATTGCCATTCCTCGCTGTGAGATTCAGTACTGTCTGCAACCACCAGAGGGAGCCTCTGCTCAGAAACCTCCAGCACATTCATAACAATACATGTGTCAGACCGAGAGAGCTACTAGAGTGGAGGTTTTAGCCTAGTCAGCAACTAAGAAGCAGGTGGGCTAACAGGGAGGTAGAGAGAGAGAGTTCTGGAGTGAAGACGAAGACATTAGTGTGTGAGGGAGAAACATGGGTTTTGAAATGGTAGTCTGGTAAGAGCCATAAAAATAGTCTTAGTTAAAAAGAGACATGGAGGCTGGTGAGTCATGTTGCAAGGGAGCTTGTAGAGGTTTCTTTTTTACAGTCCCTAAAGAATTTCAGCAAAGTACTAAGGACCTGTTGTCCTTGACAAAGAGCAAATTGAGAAAAAAGTGTGCTGTAACCAAAGAACAAGGGGAACGTGTCTACATGCACTCAGGTATCATGTTGTAACAGTAACCACTACTTTCCGCACCTATAGTCTTCTGAGCAGATCAAGAATCCTCCTTCGCATCACATTTGAAGTATTGGTACATTTTCCCATTGACCTCTTGCCTTGTTGTGTCCAGTAGTTGCACTAGCAATAAGTAACCCAAAAGAACAACCAAACATAGGGCAGCACAGTCCAGGTTTAGATAATGAATACACCGCACTCTAAGAGACAAGGTATGATGCTTGAAAGTTGTGTATTTATTACAAACTAGGCAACACATTAGGACAAAAAGGAATAAGCGATCTTTTTTAACGTTTCGGCTTCAACCGAGCCTTTATCAAAATATCGCTGTAAGAAAAAAGCATAGCATAAGAACAAGAGAAAAAAACATAAAATGAAAATTGAATATGTACAAATATATACAGATATATACATGTATCCCAACAGAGGATAGTAGCAAATAAACAGAGAGCATATAAATAACAGTCAGTATAACAGACATGGGGTATTTGTTGAATATAGTCACTTGGAAAAAATGAGTAAAAACAAATGAAATGAATAATTACCTCACAAATGTCCAGTGCCAAGATATGAGAAAGTATTAGAGGAGCCAAGAGGATTTTTCTGTGTGGCTATAATGATATAGGGTAAATGGAGACATAAATACAGTTGAGTCCAGAAAGGTCACTCAAGGAAAAAACAGAAGATGAAGGGTGATAGATAAAGCAGAATGAAGAGAATAGTTCATAATGTGAGTATTTGGAGTAGTGGTAGAATGGACTATAAGCCGGAGGGACCCCCTGGTGTAAAAGGGGGTGGGTAAGCAACGGTAAATACCTGTAATGAGGCCAGCTTATTAAGGCATAAACAAACGGGCGGTCCCATAAAAAGATCATGTGCTGATACTACAAAAAATAATGATAAATAATGAATGAGGGATAATGTGTAAAAGGTGAAGTCAGTAGTAGCAGATACCTGGAATGAAGATAGCAAAATGGGCATCAGTTTGTGATGGCAGTTCCTGGTCAGGAATAATGGCTGGCGCTATAGAGAAAATCATCACGGTGGTCAGAAGGCATGAAGACAGGCCCTCAGTGTGGATGGCTAAGTAGTAGCCTGTAAATACCTGGAATAGCAGAGTCTCTTTGGGCAGCGCTCCCGCGCTGTGCCCTGTATGGATGCGCTGTACTAATGAGCACTGGCGCCTGTTTATACTTCCTGGTTAGCTCAAAACCGGAAGTGGAGGGTCCTGACCGGAAGTGACGTTGCGTCACTGTAAGTGTGTGCTGCGCAGGCGTCATACGATGAATGGGAGTAAATGTTAGTGAATGAGAGCTGTAGTAAGTTAAAAGCACTAAGAAAGGGTCAGATAGGGTCTGGTTAGGCTGTTTGAGTCTCTTAAAACCAGCTTATAAGGTGGAAACAGGAGTATTGTGGTGTAGTGTAGTACCGATAATAAAATATGTGGGTTCAATGTTAGAAATCATTGCAGATGAGCGTATTAACACACTATTGAACAGCCAATAAGAGGAGGGATGAGAAAAGAGCAAAGGGAGGAAGAACGAAAATAATGACAAGATACAAAAGCAAGAGGCACTGGATCAAGCGTATGGGTCACATATAGTAAAGCAGAAAATTGAGAACTCCAGAGTAATGGGTTTTACATGCCAACCAAATATATGAGGCGATATACAATACAATGAATATAGCAACAGACAAATCACAGGGGTAAGAATACAACTCACCTACAGTCATGAGATTTAACGGGTCTGTGAATAATATAAAAGAGATTAGTTTCGCATTATGACAACCAATCCATTTCTCTATTGAGGCCTTTAGGGGCCAGAGTGTCTAGTTTATGTATCCAATATAATTCACGAGATTTGAGTAAACCGACATGGTTCCCACCCCGTCTTGGACGGGGGACGTGTTCTATAATCTGGTATTTGAGCTGCGCCACGGTATGTCTCATATTAGAGAAGTGGTCCGGTAGTGGTAACCAGTTTTTACCACATCTAATCGTGGATTTATGGCTAGCTATTCTGTCCTTTATATGCTGTGTAGTTTCCCCCACATACAACAATCCACACGGACATTTAATCAGGTATACCACAAAATTAGTATTGCATGTGAAAAAAACCGTGGATGGGGTAGGTTTTGCCAGTCCTGGGGTGGGTAATACTGTCTGATTTTATGATGTTAGAGCAGGATGCACAGTTCAAACATGGGAAGGTGCCATTACGTCTAGGAGCGAGGAGTGTTTGACTGGTGATAGGGCGTGTGCTCCCTATGTCTGCTCTGACGAGTTTGTCTTTGATATTGCGTGGTCTTTTAGTACACATAAGTGTAGGTTCTCTAAAAGAGTCCAGATCTGGGTATGAGCGAGTTAGTAGAGGCCAATGCTTCCTAATGACTGAGTACACTTTCGGCATAAGAGGATGAAAGGTATGTACGAAAGGAATTCTCTCTGTGGCCCTAGAGCTTGGAGATGGAGATCTGGGTGCTAGTGACAGAGTTTTCTCCCTATCAAGTAATGACCGTGGGTAACCCCTTTCTTGAAACTTGTCGGTCATGGTATTCAATCTCTCCGTAAGAGTATTAGGATCTGATACGATCCGTGTAATCCTTTTATATTGTGAACGGGGTAAACTGTCACGGGTGTTCCTGGGATGACAGCTGCTATAATGGAGCAGACTGTTGCAGTCAGTGGGTTTGCGGTAGAGGTCCGTCGAGAGGTTCCCATTGATGTCTTTGAGGACCAGAGTGTCCAAGAAAGGTACTGAAGTCGTATTAGAGTATATGGTGAACTGTAGTTCTGGGAGAATAGAGTTAAGGTATGAATGGAATGCATGGAGAGTGATGGGAGTGCCTGTCCAGATCATAAAGATATCATCTATGTACCGATGATATTCTAGGGCATACTGTAGAAAGAGCTCATTGTCAAAAATATGTGAGATCTCAAAAAAATTCATGAAAGCGTTTGCATAAGCGGGCGCTACGTTGGCGCCCATCGCGGTGCCCCGTTTCTGGACATAGAATGTGTCCTCGTATAGAAAGTAGTTTTCGTATAGCACCAGTCTGAGGAGATCTAGGCAAAGTTGAACCGAGTCTGTAGTCATGTCAGATTGGTCTAAGAGGTGTTTGGTAGCCACAATGCCATGCTCATGTTGAATAGAGGTGTAAAGACTATTTACATCCATGGTGACTAAAATGCTGTTGGGGGTATTGAATCAAGTTGTCGGATAACATTCAAAAAGTGCCCTGTGTCCAGTAAGAAAGCTCTAGTTGTTTTGATAAGCGGTGTCATAATCTTCTCAAGGAACATGGAAAGAGGGGACAAGATGGAGTCCGTCGAGGCCACTATGGGTCTGCCAGGGGGATTGTTGAGTGATTTATGTATTTTAGGCAATACATAGAAAACTGGGGTGATGGGGTGTGGATTGTTGAGAAAGGTAACGGTCTTTTTATCAATGACATGGCGCAGATAGTAGTGTTCAGTGATTTGCTGGATTTTTCTCCTAATGTCAAAGACCGGGTCATAGGGAAGAATGCCATATGTTTTGTCATCTGATAATTGTCGTTTTACCTCATCAACATATTGATAGCGGTTCATGACCATTCATGTTCATGTTCATCTCTGCGACTGATCCGCCCTCTGCGGCAGCACCTGATCTATCTATCAGTGACTTTAACCTGTTTAATCGTAGCAATTTTTGTCCTCCCTGTACTTACCATGCGGCTGAGACTTTTATTTCACTTGTAGACCGTGATATAGATGCAATTATACACCAACAACGTCTAGGCCTGTTTCCAGTACGGTCAAATTTTTCCTCAAATGAGAAACAAGCATTGTCAGCATTACAAAACAATATGGGGATCTTGATTAAACCAGCGGATAAAGGGGGAGCGATAGTGGTAATGAACCGCTATCAATATGTTGATGAGGTAAAACGACAATTATCAGATGACAAAACATATGGCATTCTTCCCTATGACCCGGTCTTTGACATTAGGAGAAAAATCCAGCAAATCACTGAACACTACTATCTGCGCCATGTCATTGATAAAAAGACCGTTACCTTTCTCAACAATCCACACCCCATCACCCCAGTTTTCTATGTATTGCCTAAAATACATAAATCACTCAACAATCCCCCTGGCAGACCCATAGTGGCCTCGACGGACTCCATCTTGTCCCCTCTTTCCATGTTCCTTGAGAAGATTATGACACCGCTTATCAAAACAACTAGAGCTTTCTTACTGGACACAGGGCACTTTTTGAATGTTATCCGACAACTTGATTCAATACCCCCCAACAGCATTTTAGTCACCATGGATGTAAATAGTCTTTACACCTCTATTCAACATGAGCATGGCATTGTGGCTACCAAACACCTCTTAGACCAATCTGACATGACTACAGACTCGGTTCAACTTTGCCTAGATCTCCTCAGACTGGTGCTATACGAAAACTACTTTCTATACGAGGACACATTCTATGTCCAGAAACGGGGCACCGCGATGGGCGCCAACGTAGCGCCCGCTTATGCAAACGCTTTCATGAATTTTTTTGAGATCTCACATATTTTTGACAATGAGCTCTTTCTACAGTATGCCCTAGAATATCATCGGTACATAGATGATATCTTTATGATCTGGACAGGCACTCCCATCACTCTCCATGCATTCCATTCATACCTTAACTCTATTCTCCCAGAACTACAGTTCACCATATACTCTAATACGACTTCAGTACCTTTCTTGGACACTCTGGTCCTCAAAGACATCAATGGGAACCTCTCGACGGACCTCTACCGCAAACCCACTGACTGCAACAGTCTGCTCCATTATAGCAGCTGTCATCCCAGGAACACCCGTGACAGTTTACCCCGTTCACAATATAAAAGGATTACACGGATCGTATCAGATCCTAATACTCTTACGGAGAGATTGAATACCATGACCGACAAGTTTCAAGAAAGGGGTTACCCACGGTCATTACTTGATAGGGAGAAAACTCTGTCACTAGCACCCAGATCTCCATCTCCAAGCTCTAGGGCCACAGAGAGAATTCCTTTCGTACATACCTTTCATCCTCTTATGCCGAAAGTGTACTCAGTCATTAGGAAGCATTGGCCTCTACTAACTCGCTCATACCCAGATCTGGACTCTTTTAGAGAACCTACACTTATGTGTACTAAAAGACCACGCAATATCAAAGACAAACTCGTCAGAGCAGACATAGGGAGCACACGCCCTATCACCAGTCAAACACTCCTCGCTCCTAGACGTAATGGCACCTTCCCATGTTTGAACTGTGCATCCTGCTCTAACATCATAAAATCAGACAGTATTACCCACCCCAGGACTGGCAAAACCTACCCCATCCACGGTTTTTTCACATGCAATACTAATTTTGTGGTATACCTGATTAAATGTCCGTGTGGATTGTTGTATGTGGGAGAAACTACACAGCATATAAAGGACAGAATAGCTAGCCATAAATCCACGATTAGATGTGGTAAAAACTGGTTACCACTATCGGACCACTTCTCTAATATGAGACATACCGTGGCGCAGCTCAAATACCAGATTATAGAACACGTACCCCGTCCAAGACGGGGTGGAACCATGTCGGTTTACTCAAATCTCGTGAATTGTATTGGATACATAAACTAGACACTCTGGCCCCTAAAGGCCTCAATAGAGAAATGGATTGGTTGTCATAATGCGATACTAATCTCTTTTATATTATTCACAGACCCGTTAAATCTCATGACTGTAGGTGAGTTGTATTCTTACCCCCTGTGATTTGTCTGTTGCTATATTCATTGTATTGTATATCGCCTCATATATTTGGTTGGCATGTAAAACCCATTACTCTGGAGTTCTCAATTTTCTGCTTTACTATATGTGACCCATACGCTTGATCCAGTGCCTCTTGCTTTTGTATCTTGTCATTATTTTCGTTCTTCCTCCCTTTGCTCTTTTCTCATCCCTCCTCTTATTGGCTGTTCAATAGTGTGTTAATACGCTCATCTGCAATGATTTCTAACATTGAACCCACATATTTTATTATCGGTACTACACTACACCACATACTCCTGTTTCCACCTTATAAGCTGGTTTTAAGAGACTCAAACAGCCTAACCAGACCCTATCTGACCCTTTCTTAGTGCTTTTAACTTACTACAGCTCTCATTCACTAACATTTACTCCCATTCATCGTATGACGCCTGCGCAGCACACACTTACAGTGACGCAACGTCACTTCCGGTCAGGACCCTCCACTTCCGGTTTTGAGCTAACCAGGAAGTATAAACAGGCGCCAGTGCTCATTAGTACAGCGCATCCATACAGGGCACAGCGCGGGAGCGCTGCCCAAGGAGACTCTGCTATTCCAGGTATTTACAGGCTACTACTTAGCCATCCACACTGAGGGCCTGTCTTCATGCCTTCTGACCACCGTGATGATTTTCTCTATAGCGCCAGCCATTATTCCTGACCAGGAACTGCCATCACAAACTGATGCCCATTTTGCTATCTTCATTCCAGGTATCTGCTACTACTGACTTCACCTTTTACACATTATCCCTCATTCATTATTTATCATTATTTTTTGTAGTATCAGCACATGATCTTTTTATGGGACCGCCCGTTTGTTTATGCCTTAATAAGCTGGCCTCATTACAGGTATTTACCGTTGCTTACCCACCCCCTTTTACACCAGGGGTCCCTCCGGCTTATAGTCCATTCTACCACTACTCCAAATACTCACATTATGAACTATTCTCTTCATTCTGCTTTATCTATCACCCTTCATCTTCTGTTTTTTCCTTGAGTGACCTTTCTGGACTCAACTGTATTTATGTCTCCATTTACCCTATATCATTATAGCCACACAGAAAAATCCTCTTGGCTCCTCTAATACTTTCTCATATCTTGGCACTGGACATTTGTGAGGTAATTATTCATTTCGTTTGTTTTTACTCATTTTTTCCAAGTGACTATATTCAACAAATACCCCATGTCTGTTATACTGACTGTTATTTATATGCTCTCCGTTTATTTGCTACTATCCTCTGTTGGGATACATGTATATATCTGTATATATTTGTACATATTCAATTTTCATTTTATGTTTTTTTCTCTTGTTCTTATGCTATGCTTTTTTCTTACAGCGATATTTTGATAAAGGCTCGGTTGAAGCCGAAACGTTAAAAAAGATCGCTTATTCCTTTTTGTCCTAATGTGTTGCCTAGTTTGTAATAAATACACAACTTTCAAGCATCATACCTTGTCTCTTAGAGTGCGGTGTATTCATTATCTGTACCTGTAGGACCACTGGTCCATTACACCAGCACTAACCTTATTAGGCTGAGTGCACGTCATTATCTACTTCTACAGTCCAGGTTTAGGCAGCCTTCCTGAGAAGAAACTGACATGCGAAATCTAGAGTCAGGTGATATCTGTCATACTGTGCTGGATTTTAATGAATTTTATGTGCTTTTTTATAATTTGGAATCTTGGGAGTATAATTAAATCCTTGTTAGAAGCTACTTGTTTCTCTCCACTGTCCTATGTTGTTTGATTGTCCTTAAGGACAATTTATTGCTGGTGGAACTACTGGACACGGTAAGGCAAGTGGACAGTTATGTTGCTGTTCAAAACAAACACCCTCCCTGCAAGATGAAGGAGGATTTAGAAGGATTCTTTGTGAGCTAGAATTTATTCTAAGTATGTTGTGTCAGAGACTAGTATCCAGGCTAGAGCCATAGAAGCACAATTTGTTCTCGGGTTAGAATCATCGGTCTACTTGGGCACAACCTGTATTTATGATTTATTGTGACGCACACAGTCCCTTATTCCCACTAAGAGACTATATTTCTACAACTTTTATGATGTCCTTGAGTCATCCGCTAGGCAAGAGAGAAACCATTAAGCATGTGCACAACTTATAGTATTTGTCCTGGTTTGTCACTTAAATCTGCAGTCACTCTATAGAGTGTAGAATTATGAATCCTCACGGCGTGCACTGTGAGGATTCTCCGATGCCTATGGCATGACCAAGTGGTCATGTGACTGCAAGTATGTGATATGCATACTCCCAGCCACATCCCGACTGGACGTGTGCGGCCTTGCTTAATTGACTTGCATTGAGTGAGACCGCGCACGTCTAGCCGAACTGTGAGGATTCACAAGTTTGCTCTGGGGAAGGAGAAAAAGTAAATGCATGGAAATAGCGCACTCCAGAGGGAAAATTAGGCAAAATTTTTTGCCTAATTTTCCCTCTGGAGTGCACTATTTCCATGCATTCACTTTTTCTCCTTCCTCAGTACAATTCTTCTTATGCACGGTGCGGCACCTGTCTATAGGTTATTTATGCCCATTAATGGAGTGCACCCTATACCTTTTGCGATTCACAAGTTTGCTGTCACATAGAATGACTGTAGACTTTTGTGAAAAACTGAAACAAGCCCTTTAGATTGATAGTAACTATTACAAGTTTGTGCTTCATTATAAGAGTTCTTCATTTCTGCACTGTCTGCAATATTTACCAGTGGGTCATAGACTCCCAAAAGGCAAGAGTTCTAGTGGCAGGCAAGTTTGCTGTGAACTAACAGGACGTCCATACTGAAAACTTGTCAGGAGATTGCCAGGGGAAGATGTGGAGTCATTGTGGAAAACCACAGCAACTATGTCTCTTTTGTTCCTTCACTTTGCATTTTCCTAATCGAAAAAATTACAAAATAAACCATTAACTGTTCTATTTTAAAGTTATTCTAACTTTCCAGCATTTTTTCACACCAGTATAAAATGTTTGCACAATACTGTGCAGATATATACATATATATTGTGAAAGTTAGATTTAGATTTCCTATTAATTATAATTATTTCTAATAAATCCATATAAATCCAAAATCTGCATTTTTTTTAGAATGACTTAAGTATTATTCTATCTATCTATCTATCTATCTATCTATTCTATCTATTCTATCTATCTATCTGTCTGTCTGTCTGTCTGTCTGTCTGTCTGTCTGTCTGTCTGTCTGTCTGTCTGTCTGTCTGTCTATCTGTCTATCTATCCTGCCTTATGTGCTAGAAAACTATTGCCTGTGTTACACTAAAAATCCTGAAGGTGGCAGTATTGAAGAAGCAAAGACTCTAAATAACATGAAAACCAATAATGTTCCCAGAATGAATTATTTTCTAAAAAACCAAATCCAAAATAAGCCAGTCTCTCAAGGTCCAAGAATCTCATTAAATGTATGTTTTTAATATTGCTTTTGGGTATTCATGCGAATTTGTGTCTAAAGAGAAAAACACCTTTCATAAGCCTGACCTAATTAGAAGTACTTTTCAGCAGGAAATTATTGCATGGATAATATCACAAAATTAAGAATACAGATATCTCAATATTATGTAGCACATTACAGAATGTTTGTATGTGTATTTGGGCAAAAATACATTTTGCATGTTATTTTTTTTGCAATTATTAACAGGTAAAAGTACAAATTGATCCTATTAACAAGAAAATACTTTAAAGTGTCCGTTTCAAACACATTGAACCAAATTTTGTGTAAAATTGACTTCATCTTCTGATTATTAGTACATTTAGTTTTGGTTGTTCTCAACTTTTAGAGCTTGTGTTTTACAACTCGCATACTACCTATCTTAGAGCAATGTAAATCTGCAGTACTGGCCAGCTGCTTATTAAAAATAAATGACTAAATCAATATATTGTAATATATAACAAATATCCAGTGTGTCAGTGGGCTCTTGCAGAACTAGTTTTTAATGTAGATGTACAGGGGTTGGACAAAAAAATAGTTAAACTTACTAAAATGATACCTGGGGTGAAGAAATCCGTCTTGTGGTTCTTGTGTAATCAATGTTAGAAGTTTTCAGTTAGTGAGATGCCCGGGGTGGGACTGTAGGAAGAGTCTTATTTTCCTGCTCTAAGCCAGAGAAACCAAGGAAAGACCGGCCAATAGGCTTGCCCTGAAGCACAAACATGTTCCTCATCATAGAGACAGAGAGAGACAGACAAAGCAGTTTCTGCTTTGGGGCGGCCTGTGGGCAGGTCTTTTCTTGGTTTCTCTGGCTTAGAGCAAGAAGATAAAACTCCACCTACAGTCCTGCCCCAGAGCCCAAGCATATCATTAACTGAAAACTCCTAACACTGATTACACAAGAACCACAAGACGGATTTCTTCACCCTAGATATCATTTTAATCAGTTTAACAGCGACAACATGACAATGTCTGCAGTTTACTTAGCAAAATCCTGCTGACAGGTTCGCTTTAAAGGTGGTGGCTACACTCTATATTGGGAAAACTTGGTGACAGTTCCCTTTAAAGATGACCTGTCACTGGTTGAAATATGGGCCTTTTTATTTGTTGCTTGTTTTTATCATCCTTACTAATGGGGTGGTGCTCACAGATTCTCTTGGAGGTTGTCTTTAAACTGTTTTGCATATAATTACCCTGTGAGTCACACACCGCTGCATCACAGGGGGTATTCACTGTGTGTGTGAGGGGGTATTTACTGTGTGAGTGGGGTATTTACTGTGTGTGTATGGGGGTGTATTTATTGTGTGTGTGTGGGGGGTATTCACTGTGTTTGGGGAGATATTTACTGTGTGTGTGTGGAAATTTACTGTGATGGGTTTTTAGTGTAACAGGGCTGGGTGAGATTTCGTGTAACAGGGTATGATTTGATGACACAAATTTGGGGAGCAAGGAAGTGACAGATACAGACACAATATGGGGAGTAGGAGAAATTTGAAGACACAATATGAGGAGGAAGGTATGAGATGGGGCATGTATGGGGGAAGGGTGCGGACACAGTATGACGAGCAAGGGGAAAATGTATGAGGACACAGTATGGGGGGTGATGGCATAGGTGCGAAAACAGTATTGGGAGTCGGAGGGATGTGCGAGGATAAATGTATCAGGAGAGAGGGGGAAACATGCTAGGAGACTGTATGGGGGAAATGTGAGTGGGCACAGAATAGAGACTGAGTAGTGTGGGGGGAGTAACAAGGGTCAACAGTGTAAGGGCACAGCCAGGAGGTGACAGTATACCAAGGGGGTGTGATAAGGAGCACAATTTAGAGACTGAGCCCTATAGGGGGGACTCTGTGTGAGAGAATAATGTGAAGAGGGGGCCCAGTATGGAAAGGAGGGAGCAGTGTGGATAACATGTATCATAAAAGGTACAGTGTGGGGTCATATTTTGTGCAGGGAATATAGTGAGGGGCAATTATTTATTCAGGGCTCAATGTAGGGCAAATATTTTTATTTGGGATCATTATAATGACACTGCTATCTTTAAGGGCGTTGTGTGAGGATGTGCTGCACAAGACCGGAGAAGATGGAAGTCTGCAGAGACGGCTGTGGATGAGAAAACTCATTAAGTCTGGACAAGATGAAGAAAAGAAAGAGAGCGACTCCAGAGACAACAATTACATCATCTATATGGTACCTGGATGTAAATGTTTTTTGTGATACTAATTCTCATATTTTTATTTATGTTAGGAGCATTAAAGGGGTTGTTCAAGTTTGTGATTAGTCTGCAGTCATTCTGTGTGACTGCAGTTGTCTGAATTCTCACAGTGCGCACTGCATGCGGTCAGGATTCTATGATGCCGGTGATTTGAGTACATGTTGTCACGTGCTGACTAGACATGCATGGCCTCACTCAATGAAAATAAACTGAGTGAGGCCGGGCACGTCTAGTTGGAATGTGGCCAGAAGTATCCAAATCACATACTTGTGCAAGGGAGAATCCTTGAAGTATGCAGTGCATGCACAGTGATAATTCAGAAGCATGCAGCCACCTATAGTGATTGCAAATTTTCATCTCAAACCTGGATGCACCCTTTAATTATAAAATGAAGCCCTGCAGACAATTCTAACAGTAATATCCTCACTGTCAGGATTCAGATCTACTTGCTGGTGCCGACAGTCATCACATGGCCGCTTCACTAATATGCGATTTTATGCATATTTGGTATTGCTGGAATTGTACTGACCTGCAGAATCATGTTTACAGGTCATTTTTACTGCATACAGCACGGTGGCTCAGTGGTTAGCATTGCAGCCTTCCAGTGTTGAGGTCCTGTGTTCAAATCCCACCAAGGACAACATCTGCAAGGAGTTTGTATGTTCTCCCCGTGTTTGTATGGATTTCCTCTGGGTTCTCCGGTTTCCTCCCACATTCCAAAGACATACTGATAGGGATTCTAGATTTTGAGCCCCATTGGGGACAGTGCCGATAATGTATGTAAAGCGCTGTGGAGTTAATGGCGTTATATAAATGAGTAAAATAAATAAATTATTAGTGCAGCAGAAACGAAACCCTAAATATGATCACATAATCTAATCATAAATCTCTCCATCCCAACTCCAAATCTCCCCAAACACATTAAATAATCCCCCATTGAATTTAATCTTCGGTGTCTTCAGCTCCACTTACCACCAATGTGAGCGGGAGAGTGACATCAGCAGCGTGATCACATGACCTGATCAAGCTGCTGGCGTCGCTCTGATGCTCAATTGTACTTGCACTGTAAGATGTGAGTACAATTGATCACTGGGAGCTGGAGTGCTGCAACTTCTCTGTGCCTGCTGATAGCAGAATGCTGCCGCCGGGGGAGACACATGCCCCGGCTGCTGCCCCCCCAGATACGCCTCTGGGTGTGTTCATGGAAAAATCATACTTACCCTCCATCACTTGCAGCTCCTATTCTGGCACTTACTTGGTTCCCGCTAGTCTTTGCATAGTAGTCCTGGCCACAACACTCAGAAATGACATTCAAAGGATGACTTATCCAATCACTAGCACAGTGGTGGACCGCATCAGCCAATAATGGCTAAGTGGGAATTTTTGTCTATTTTCAGTGTGTTGAAAAAGGACCTGGAGCAGAGACAAAAGAGGACAAAATGAGAGAGAGAAATGGAGCTGCGAGAGACTGTAGATAGTATGATTTATTTTATTATTTTAAAGCAGTCTAAAATAGAGATGAGTGAATCTTTTGAAACTCGAATTTGCTGACATTTCCACAAAAATTTTATTTGCAGCAAATAAATTTGCGCAAATCTCAGTACTGTAACATTAGTTATTTCATAGAAAACACATGTGGATGAAAGGTCAGTGAGAAAAATAGAGAACCCTGCTGGCCATAAGAACTTGCACTCTACAGGACAGAGAAATGAACTTGCCGACCATAAGAACTTGCACTCTATGGGAAAAATAGAGAGAGGACTCCGCTGACCATAACAGTTTACACTCTACATAGCAGAGAGAAACTTTGAAGATGGAAAACAACTGCGCCCTACAAACTGTGCTCCATTGGGAATCACCGATCTATGATGGGCCAGTTACTGACTGCCATTTTACAAAGTATGATAATCCATAAGATGTCATAACTGCAGGCAGCGTCGGACTGAGGCACCGGGACACCGGACAAATCTCCGGTGGGCCCCTCCCCCAGCCCTGCCTCCTTCATTAGTCCCTGCCCTGCATGTCAATAGTGCCTACAACTGACCGGCCATGCTGTGTGCAGATGTTAGGCGCATCGGCGGCTGCGCACAACTCCTAGACTAGACGCAACCTCCCCTCATCCAGCTGAGAGCACTGCGCCAGCCATTTCCACGTCATCCTAGAAATCCCAGACGTCGGTAGGCTGTTCTGTGCGCACAGGACCTGTGATGAGGTCACAGGAGGGGAGGAGTCAGGGTCACATGATCAGGGGCCTCTGTATGCAGGACTTTGGGGTGCTGGTTGTCATGGTGCTGGATGAGGAGAAGTTTCTGTGTGGGGTAAGGAGGGGTTTACAGGGTGGATGTAGCAGAGCTGTTTGTGTATGAGGTGTACGGAGCAGAGCCACGTGTGTATGGGGTGTACGGAGCAGAGCCATGTGTGTATAGGGTGTACGGAGCGGAGCCATGTGTGTACGAGGTGTACGGAGCAGAACCACGTGTGTACGGGTGTACGGAGCGAAGCCGCGTGTGTTCGAGGTGTACGGAGCGAAGCCGCGTGTGTACGGAGCGGAGCCGCGTGTGTACGGGTGTATGGAGCGGAGCCGCGTGTACGGGGTGTACGGAGCGGAGCCGCGTGTGTATAGGGTGTACGGAGCGGAGCCGCGTGTGTATAGGGTGTACGGAGCGGAGCCGCGTGTGTATAGGGTGTACGGAGCGGAGCTGCCTGTGTATAGGATGTACGGAGCGGAGCTGCGTGTGTATAGGGTGTACGGAGCGGATCTGCGTGTGTATAGGGTGTACAGAGCGGAGCTGCGTGTGTATAGGGTGTACAGAGCGGAGCTGCGTGTGTATAGGGTGTACGGAGCGGAGCTGCGTGCGTATAGGGTGTACGGAGCGGAGCTGCGTGCGTATAGGGTGTACGGAGCGGAGCCACGTGTGTATGGGATGTACGGAGCACCTCACGGAGCAGAGGCGCGTGTGTATGGGGTGTACGGAGCAGAGCCATGTGTGTACGAGGTGTACGGAGCGAAGCTGTGTGTACGGAGCGGAGCGGAGCCACGTGTGTATAGGGTGTACGAAGCAGAGCCGCTTGTGTATGGGATGTACGGAGCAGAGGCGCGTGTGTATGGGGTGTACAGAGTGGAGCTGCGTGTGTATAGGGTGTACAGAGCGGAGCTGCGTGTGTATAGGGTGTATGGAGCAGAGCCGCGCGTGAAAGGGATGTACGGAGCAGAGGCGCGTGTGTATGGGGTGTACGGAGCAGAGCCATGTGTGTACGAGGTGTACGGAGCGAAGCTGTGTGTACGGGGTGTACGGAGCAGGGCCGCGTGTGTATAGGGTGTACGGAGCGGAGCCGCGCGTGTAAGGGATGTACGGAGCAGAGGCGCGTGTGTATGAGGTGTACGGAGCAGAGCCGCGCGTGTAAGGGATGTACGGAGCAGAGGCGCGTGTGTATGGGGTGTACGGAGCAGAGCCATGTGTGTACGAGGTGTACGGAGCGCAGCTGTGTGTACGGGGTGTACGGAGCGGAGCTGCGTGTGTATAGGGTGTACAGAGCGGAGCTGCGTGTGTATAGGGTGTACGGAGCGTAGCTGCGTGTGTATAGGGTGTACGGAGCAGAGCCGCGTGTGTGTGGGATGTACGGAGCAGAGGCGCGTGTGTATGGGGTGTACGGAGCTGAGCCATGTGTGTACGAGGTGTACGGAGCAGGGCCGCGTGTGTATAGGGTGTACGGAGCAGAGCCACGTGTGTATGGGGTGTACGGGAATTCACCGGGACCAGCAGCTGCAATGGGAGCAGCGACACCTCCAGCTCCGGTGAGGAGAGGATGAGGCGCCTCTTCCAGACCTGTGATGGGGACGTCGATGGCTATATCAGCAGGTATGGGGGGCACAACTTTCCAACTTACTCCTGAATAGTTGGCTGCAGGGTTCACTTATCCCCCTGTGAGTGCAGGAGGCTGGGCTGAGAGCCCTTGTGCCCACTGATGATGCCACCCTCCGGGCCCTGGGGGCACAGGGGCTCCACTCATTCTGCTCCGGTACAGCACATGTCCCTCCTTGCCCCTGTGCTGCCCACCTTTCCTGGGTACAGCAGGGGGAATCTGCTGGCAGGGTGAGTTCTCAGGGTGCTGCTCCCATTGCTCTGAGAAGTGGAGTTATTTCTAGCAATTCCAGACATTTGTGCCCATGTACTTAGAACAGATTATGAAGGGCAGCGCTGGCACATGAGAACATTCGGGCTCAGTCTTACAGGATTTATGGCAGATATGACACATCTTAGTTTACCTGAGACCATGTTCACACTGAAGTGTAAGTGCACCAGAATCTGAAGCAAAAAAATCTGGGGCTGACCCTGTGGTGCTCACTGTGGGGTCTGCGCGTGGAATACCCCATCCCATTGTGTAAGGCCACAGGCCACCCACTGCAGTGTCCAGGAAGATTGTTCACTAGGTGACATGTCACAGGTTAAAAGAAATCCACTGGAATGACCAGCAGTGCAGATTACCCATTGGAGTTTATGGGGGCGATTTGTGGGTAGTTCATATGTTAATCTGCTCTGTGGAGACTAAGGTAGGCTCATACTGAGGTGTTTTTTTCTCAGTTTTTGCAGTAGAAAATCTTTAAAAAAAAACACCAGTTTTAGAGTTTGTGTTGTAAAACACTGCCAAAAAACCCTCTGTGTGAACATGTTCTACGAGAGGAAAAACAATCTATTTTTCAAGAAGAAAACTCTTCAGGAATTATTACTTTTCTCTTGGGTTTTGTGGACCTAAAATCTCCTTTATATTAGTATTTTCTGGACTTTACTTCAGCTCTTTTTCAACACTTTATTCTTGCTGGAGCTTTTTCTTTGTGGGGGAGCATCTTACTGACAGTCAATGACTTTAAAAAAATCTTTATAACGAATAAGAAAACAGTAGCTTTTTTTTTTAAAACGAAAGCACTGACATACGCTTGAAAAGACTTCATGATCTTGACATCTTTTTAGCTTTCCCATTGACTTATATTTTAAAGGGAACTTCTCATATCACCAAATAATGTTAATCTGCAGATAGGGGGTTAATCTGCTGGTTGATATCAGCCGCCGCCTGAATCAGCGTGGGAGTGATGAGAAGAGGTGAGTACAGTTTTATATACCGTATATACTCGTGTATAAGCCGAGATTTTCAGCACCTTTTTTCGTGCTGAAAATGCCCCCTCGGCTTATACATGAGTCATAGGGCAAAAACCAGTGGGGGAGGGGATGCCGCGGCAGGAGCCGGTGGCTGGGATCATACTCACCCCTCCCCGTGCCATCGCTGAGGGTCCCTGCAATCCTGCGTTCTCCCCAGCTTCCTGCAGCTCTCCAGCACTGAGCGGTGATGTAATACCGCTCATTAAGGTCATGTAATATGGACGTGACGCCACTCCCATAGGCGTGGCCTCCATATTCATGGCCTTAATGAGCGGTATTACATCACCGCTCAGCGCTGGAGAGCTGCAGGAAGCCGGGAGAACGCAGGATTGCAGGGACGTTCATCGATGGCACGGGAAGGGGTGAGTATGATGGAGGAGAGGACAAGGAGCACGGAGCTGGATGGGGGATAGAACGGAGGACGGGGGAAGCATGGAGGAGGACGGGGGAAGCATGGAGCAGGACGGGGAAGCATGGAGGAGGATGGGGGAGAACGGAGGACGGGGGAAGCATGGAGGAGGACAATGAGCACGGAGCAGGACGGGGGAGAGGATGGAGGGCACAGAGGAGCACGGAGCAGGAGGGGGGAGTACAGAGGAGAATGGGGGAGCACAGAGCTGGATGGGGGAGCAAGGAGCAGGATGGGGGCAGCACAGAGCAGGACGGCGGTTTATACACCCGGCTTATACACGGTCAATAAGTTTTCCCAGTTTTTTGTGGCAAAATTAGGGGGGTCGGCTTATACACGGGTCGGCTTATACACGAGTATATACAGTACAGACCAAAAGTTTGGACACACCTTCTCATTCAGCGATTTTTCTGTATTTTCATGACTATGAAAATTGTAGAATCACACTGAAGGCATCAAAACTATGAATTAACACATGTGGAATTATACATTACACTTTACAAAAAAGTGTGAAACAACTGAAAATATGTCTTTTATTCTAGGTTCTTCAAAGTAGCCACCTTTTGCTTTGTTTACTGCTTTGCACGCAGAAAAGGTGAACGGATGGACTCTACATGCCTGGTTCCCACCGTGAAGCATGGAGAAGGTGGTGTGATGGTGTGGGGGTGCTCTGATGGTGACACTGTTGGGGATTTATTCAAAATTGAAGGCATACTGAACCAGCATGGCTACCACAGCATCTTGCAGCGGCATGCTATTCCATCCGGTTTGCGTTTAGTTGGACCATCATTTATTTTTCAACAGGACAATGACCCCAAACACACCTCCAGGCTGTGTAAGGGCTATTTGACCAAGAAGGAGAGTGATGGGGTGCTACGTCAGATGACCTGGCCTCCACAGTCACCAGACCTGAACCCAATCGAGATGGTTTGGGGTGAGCTGGACCGCTCACCGCTTTCAATTTTGAATAAATCCCCAACAGTGTTGCCAGCAAAGCACCCCCACACCATCACACCACGTCCTCCATGCTTCACGGTGGGAACCAGGCATGTAGAGTCCATCCATTCACCTTTTCTGCGTGCAAAGCAGTAATCAAAGCAAAAGGTGGCTACTTTGAAGAACCTAGAATATAAGACATATTTTCAGTTGTTTCACACTTTTTTGTAAAGTGTAATGTATAATTCCACATGTGTTAATTCATAGTTTTGATGCAATTCTACAATTTTCAGTCATGAAAATACAGAAAAATCTTTGAATGAGAAGGTGTGTCCAAACTTTTGGTCTGTACAGTATATATATATATATATATATATATATATATATATCCTGGTTGCATGACCTTTATGAGGGGGGGCATGTAACTATGAGGAGGGCTGCATTATATTCTGTGGTTGGGCTGTATTATACTATATGAAGGGGGCTGCATTATATTCTATGGGGGCTGCATTATACTCTATGATGCTTGCTGCATTATATTCTATGGGGAGCTACATTATATTCTATGAGGGCTACATTATATTCTATGAGGAGGGCTATATTATACTATATGAGGGGGCTACATTATACTATATGAGGGGGCTACTTTATATTCTATGAGAGGGCTACCCCAACCCCTGCTACATAATTACTACCTTATATTATACCCTGATATTAGCGCGTTTTACCGCACAATTGGTGATCTTGTATTTATTTCTATGTAGCTACATAGTGGGCCCCAAGAATGCTTTTCTCTGGTGGGCCCAAGGTGCTCCAGTCCGACGCTGACTGCAGGGTGTTATGCGGATGCCTTCATAGCACGAAAAATGATATTAGCCCAATCTCTGATGTTTCAGCAGGGTGGAAAATGGTCCTGGGAAAGTTTTTTTTAGTTTTGCAAACCACAAATCGAATCTCAGAATGTACGAATTCGAATGAAATCACAAATTTAAGGAAATTCAACTCAAACTCGATCCTCTATGGATTGATCCACTCATCTCCAGTCTTAAGTTAGTTTTAAAAAGATATTTTCTGGATATTCCTTCACTTTATCAGGGCAGATATAATATTCTGTCCAATATTAGAAATGTGTAGTTAGCAAAGTGCTATTTAGTGCATATCTCGCTACAGCGTGTGTGCAAAATCTGTGGTCCACAGTGCCATTCTTTGTGGCATCCAATCATGTGGACACAAAAATGCTTGTCTGGCAAGTTAATTATATGTGACTACCAAACTCACAGTACCAAACTCACAGAAGAGTACAGTAGTGGCAAGCAACTGAGGAACAGGCTCTGGCAAGTATGTGAATTACACAGGTGGCCTTCTGTGCCTTCCACTTTCTTCACTGTAGTTCATTGGAGTGTGAGACCTTAGGCAGTAATCACGAAACCCATAACCTCTATTGTAGAGAACTATGTGCATTCACGAACTTCATTGGAATATATTCACAGTTTTTTCATGAAATCCATGAAGCAAACTTTAATACAAAATGCCATATATAAATGTCTTTGACTAGTCTTTGAATAAAGTTCCGATTGATTTCAATGGGAAATGCACAAAATTACATGAAAAAAAAATAGCAAAGCACTATAGGAGCTTTTTTCCATTGCAATCAATCAGAACTTGTTAAAAAAGTATTTGAAGCAGTTTTTGATGTGGATTTTGGAAAAGAATCTAGTTTTAAATTCTTATTGGGCCTTAATGACTAGAGATGAGCGGTGTTCGAATCGAACTGTTAGCCAATCACAAATTCGAGCTGTTTTGGGCGGTGTTTGAGCCGTTCGACGAACCCGAACAATTTGGAAAAAATCCGGCTGTTTGAGGTTATGTTCGATAACTGTTCGTGCACCAAAATCGTAACTGGATTTTTTCACAGTAATGCTGAGAATCACTGTTAATACACAGTTTGAGTGTACAGGGGGTGGGGGGAGGGGCATGGGATGGATCTCTGCAGAAATAATGAAGATCTCCATTTTTTTTTCTCTTTCCCGCATTTCCAGTGGGAGGTGCAGTCCGTCAGCCTATCAGCAGCGCACACACGGAGCGAAGTGCTTTTTTTTCCACACAAGCAAGGGCATGTGTCATTGGCTGTGTATGTCACATGTCCTTGCCCTATAAGACCAAGCCATTTTCCCCGCCGCCACCATTTTCTCACTGCTGCAGCTTCGTGTTAGATGGCACTGCTGCTGCTGTTAGCGCAATATTGTAACAGTGAATTGGAAGCAAATTTTCAGTTAGACAGAAAGGTTTAGGGAGTAGGGACTAGTTTGTAATTGCAGCCCTTTTGGGGGCTAGGTTACAGCAGTTCCTAGCACTTTTAGCAGGCAGGTCTGTGCTCTTAATAAATAGATAGATAGGTTGGGAGTAGTGACTATTTGTAATTGCAGCCCTTTTAGGGCTAGGTTACATCAGTTCCTATCACTTTTTGCCAGGTCCACCAGCGTTCAAATAACTACGAATTTAGCTGCATCTTGCCTGAAATAATTTGGCATAGTAGCAGTGTAGTACCATTCTATAGCATCATACTAACTCCACCAGCGTGAAATACTATGAATTTTAGCGCATCTGCTGAAACTAATTGTGGACATAGTAGCAGTGTGTGGTACTCATTCTATTAGGCCATCTATACAAATCTCGACCAGCGTTGAAATTACTATGAATTTTTAGCTGCATCTTGCCTGGAAAATAATTGTGGGCATAGTAGCAGTGTGTGGTACTCATTCTATTAGGCCATCTATACAAAGCTCCACCAGCGTTCAAATAACTATGAATTTTTAGCTGCATCTTGCCTGGAAAATAATTGTGGGCATAGTAGCAGTGTGTGGTACTCATTCTATTAGGCCATCTATACTAAGCTCCACCAGCATTGAAATTACTACGAATTTTTAGCTGCATCTTGCCTGGAAACTAATTGTGGGCATAGTAGCAGTGTGTGGTACTCATTCTATTAGACCATCTATACAAAGCTCGACCAGCATTGAAATTACTATGAATTTTTAGCTGCATCTTGCCTGGAAAATAATTGTGGGCATAGTAGCAGTGTGTGGTACTCATTCTATTAGGCCATCTATACAAAGCTCCACCAGCGTTCAAATAACTACGAATTTTTAGCTGCATCTTGCCTGGAAAATAATTGTGGGCATAGCAGCAGTGTGTGTACTCATTCTATTAGGCCATCTATACTTAGCTCCACCAGCGTTGAAATTACTACGAATTTTTAGCTGCATCTTGCCTGGAAAATAATTGTGGGCATAGTATCAGTGTGTGGTACTCATTCTATTAGGCCATCTATACTAAGCTCCACCAGCGTTCAAATTACTAATAATTTTTAGCTGAATCTTGCCTGGAAAATAATTTTGGGCATAGTAGCAGTGTGTGGTACTCATTCTATTAGGCCATCTATGCTAAGCTCCACCAGCGTTGAAATTACTACGAATTGTTAGCTGCATCTTGCGTGGACAATAATTGTGGGCTTAGTAGCAGTGTGTGGTACTCATTCTATTAGGCCATCTATACTAAGCTCCACCAGCGTTCAAATAACTACGGATTTTTAGCTGCATCTTGCCTGGAAAATAATTGTGGGCATAGTATCAGTGTGTGGTACTCATTCTATTAGGCCATCTATACTAAGCTCCACCAGCTTTCAAATTACTAATAATTTTTAGCTGCATCTTGCCTGGAAAATAATTTTGGGCCTGTAGCAGTGTTTGGTACTCATTCTGTTAGGCCATCTATACCAAGCTCCACCACCTGTGTATCTAATGAAATTGTTTTACTGCTTCTAACCCAGCCAATCCTTTTGGGCAAGTACCACAATTTGGCCACTCAGCTCTGCTCGGTTTCCATCCATCGTTTTTTGTGCAAACAACTCCAGATTTGTCAATTAGGAGGGTGGGGGATAGGGATTAACCAGGGCGCATGGTAGCAGCCAAACTAGTGAGGAAGGTGCAGGAGGCCAGGAAGAAGTGGCGGACGAACTGGCGATGGGCATGGAAGACTCATCAGATGAGGGAGACCTTGATCACATTTCTGTTGTGCGAGGTTGGGGGAGAGGGCAGAGGAAGGAAGCATGATTCTTACCTCGCCACCAACACAATAGGGACTTGGTGCTCCTGGATGCGCAAGACACATGAGTGCCTTCTTGCTGTACTACCTGCAGCATGACCCTCGAATTGTCAGAATTCGAAATAATCCTGACTACTGGGTATCCACACTCTTAGATCCCCGGTACAAAAGTAAATTTGCTGAAATAATTCCTGCCATAGAAAGGGATTCACGCATGCAGGAGTATCAGCAGATACTGTTGCATAATCTTACATGTGCTTTTCCACAAAACACCAGTGGTGCACGTAGTGAATCTCACAGTTCTAACTTGCCAACCGTGGGACTGTCGAGTCTTCAGCACTCAAACCGTAACAGAAACACAGTATCTGCTGGTGTTAACGGCAATTTTGCAGAATCCTTTCACCACTTTTTTAGCCCATCCTTTGCAAGGCCACAGGAGACAAGAAGTCAGACACATAGCCAACGCCTAGAGACGATGGTACAGGAGTATCTCCAAGTGAACATCGAAGCCATGACTGTGTCACTGGACCCTTGCTCTTTTTGGGCTTCCAATCTGGATAAATGGCCGGAGCTCGCCACTCACGCTTTGGAGATCTTGTCATGCCCCGCAGCCAGCGTTCTCTCTGAACGTGTGTTCAGCGCTGCTGATGGTGTGCTGACAGATAAGCACACGCGGCTGTCCACTGACTATGTAGACAGACTCACGTTCATAAAGATGAACAAATCATGGATCCTCAAGGACTTTTCTACCCCTGTGTCATCCTGGGGAGAGTAAACGCTTGAGGATTTGTTAAAATCACCTCACCAACCGTTTTAAGCAACTCTGGGGCAATTGATGCCACTTAAGTGGTGTCTGTGCCCCAAATTTTTTAAAAAAAATGGAGACTCTTTTCGGAGTCCCCTTGCTGTGTTTTACGTGACGTTGGCATCGTCAATTACAGGTGGGTTGGATCTCCCCCCCCCCCCTTTTAACCGTAAGAAACTACATACACTATGGCTTGGGGTAACACAGATGGTTGAGTGCGAAGAGCTGTTTACTCATACTATGGCCTGGGAATCAGAGGTCTGCTCCAAAGCTTCAGTGTCTGCTAGTCAGCGGAGTAGCCACCGGCTGTAGATCTAATTACAATTTTTTTTTCAAATTCAATTTTTTTTATTTTTGTGGTGAAAAAGTACAAGAAAATACAATATACATAGTAAAAGGGGTAGTATAACTATAAATCTATGCATAACGACAGTACATTGGTGGGTACAGGGAGGGTTTTCCATCAATATCAGATCAAGCATGTATTTTTCCATATGAAAGATAGAGAGAGAGGGAGCGGACCACGGCAGACCACCAATCAATAGAGTGCGATTATGATCATTGCTGTGCCGACATCACGGATAACTTTAGTTGGGGGATAGATGGTAGGCGTCAGAGTTTTGCAATTCCTCCAAATCACACAGTATCTATCAACATCAGCCGGTGAGATGGCAATCAGATGCTCCATCCTATTAAGTGTCGTGGAATGACATTCTTAGCCGCCTGTATTAGGTAGCCTATTGATGACCTTTTATAACTACGTTTAGTTATTGGTAACATTGATAAAAGGAGGGCTTCTGGCGTATTAGGGATAGTCAAACCAGTTATTTTCTCAATCATGGGAACCACCTTTGCCCAAAATGCATTTATTATAGGGCATGCCCACCATGTGTGTGACATTGTCCCTTCCCCCTCCCCACATCTCCAACATCTATCTGAGACCACTGGATACCATCTATGAAGGACTGCTGGTACCCGGTACCATCTAGAGATAATGTTGAAGGAGGTTTCCTGAGCTTTGGAACCTATTGCAGTTCTATGTGTTAAGGCACTGCCACACTTAGCGATCGCACTAGCGATCACGACAACGACTTAACCTGGCGAGATCGCTAGTGTGATTGCTATGTGATCGTTAGTTAGATTCCAAACACAACTCATCAGCGATCTGTGATTCCAAACACATCTCATCAGCGATCTGTATAACGACCTCTGCGGTCGTTGGGAAAACCTAGTCCCACCTGCCATGCTGGTAAAGTCATTCATAAAGGGTGTCACACTCAGCGATTCAGGCTCACCAGTGGGACACTAACGACCAAAAAACGGCTCAGAACGTTCATAAGTGATCAACGACATCTCAGCAGGGGCCACATCGCTGCTACACATCACACACAGTTAAGTCGCTAACCAGATCGCTACTGGTCATAAATGGTGACGCAGTAGCGATCTCATTAGCGATCTTGCTTGCGATCTCGCTTAGTGTGGCATACCCTTTAGGAAGAAACATTTATCCCATTGTGAGTCAGAGAAGGACTTCCCCAGTTCCCTTTCCCATGCACCGCAGAATCCTGGCCTATTGTCAGTTACCTGGGCAATGAGGAGATTATGCAGTAGGGAGATGGAGTGTGTAGGGAGTGACAATGATAGGTTCAATTATTCAAAGTTTGTGAGATCTCTATGAAGATGTGTGCGCTTCTTGACAGTTGAATAGAAGTGTTGTAACTGGCTCTATTCAAAATTTGCCTTCGGGGAAGTGGCTCTTCCCTGTAACAAGTCATTGAGGGGGAGCAGCAAAGTATTGGAGATGACATGAGAAAATAATATCGGATGGGATTTATTTGAACAGAGAAATCTATTTGCAGATAGTCCTGGTGGGAAATCTGGATTATCTGAAATCGGGAGCATGGGGCCCTGGGGGTCGATTGAGGATAAGCTTTTTTTTGGGATCTCAAAGCCAAAGCAGTGGCATAAGTACTATATGACATGAGGCCAAGAGAGGGGACAATTAAATGGGCGCACCATGGGAGAGTGCTAAGAGCTTTAGGACAAATGGATTGAGCTATTTCTAGCTATGGATTCTAACGTGTACTGCTGCCATGTAATACCTTCTACAATCCGGAAGGCTAAGGCCCCCCTTTTATTTGTGTCTGATCAGAACACCCACTTGCCCACATAATTCTGCAAAAGCTAATGCGTAGTCTTTTCCATAAATTTGAGGGAATTACCACGGGAATGGTTTGGAAGAGGTATAAGAGTTTAGGTAGGACATTCATTTTTAGTATATTTATTCTGCCGAACCATTAAAAATCCTTCACTGCCCAAGAAGTAAGATCTCTATGGAGTTGTTCAATAAAGGGCCCAAAATTAAGAAAAAATAGACGGGAGAGGTCTCTATGAATACGAATTCCTAAGTATTTGATACCCTGTGAGGGCCAGGCAAAGGGAAAGTTGGACTGGATGGAATCCTGTATGGATTTGGGGAGGGAAACATTGAGGGCCTCAGACTTCGCTGCATTGATTTTAAAATTTGACCATGTACCAAAGTGATCTATTTCAGCCATAACAGCAGTGATGGATATATGTGGTTGAGTGATATATACTAGTACATCATCAGCAAATGCAGAGCACTTGTACTCGGTGCCTCCCACCTCAATCCCCCTAATATTGGAGTTATCGTGAATTGATGAGAGCAGGTGCTCCATCATTAGGATGTATAAGAGAGGGGACAGAGGACATCCCTGCCTTGTCCCATTGGTGATTATGAAAGGTGATGATAATGTCCCATTTATCTTCAGCCTAGCTGACGGATTGCGATACAGGGCCATGATTTTAGCTATAAAAGGGTCCCCTACCCCAAGCTTTTTAAGAGAATAATATATGGTGTGCCAGGAGACTCTATGGAATGCTTTCTCAGCATCCAACGAGAGTATCTAATTACAAATTTTTAACTGCATCTAGCCCAAGCAATACTTTGGGCCTAGTAGCAGTGTCTGCTAGTCAGCGGATTAACCCAGCTGTTAAGCAAGCTACACCACCTGTAGTTTGGACACTTAATTTATTCAAAGGAATTGCTTCGGGCCCCCGGGACACTCAGTGAAGAGCATCGGGGAGGCACCCCAAGGCACAGGGGCTGGGACTGGCATTAGGACGCCTTGCGGTGGACCGCCAAGCTTGATCCTTATAAAAGCTTTTTAACTGCAGCAGCTTTACTGGACGCTACTGGAGCTGGAATTACCGCGGCTGCTGGCATGAGACTTGCCCTCCAATAGATCCTTGTATAAGGATTTAAAGTGTACTCATTCAAATTAGAGAGACAATTTAAATTAAAAAGATTAGACCTGCCTACACCACAGGGGGGCTCGCTCGACCCACCAGCGGACAGGCACCAGTATTGGGAGAGGGGGGCTGGCCGTCAGGGTCCACTGCAGCTCTGGCGCAAACCCGGCGACACGGAGGTCGCACGGGCAAAAACGGACTGGCCGTGTCGGCTTCGCACTTTTTTGATTTTAGAAGGGCATGACAAGCCTATATCTGTGTCTCGCCCTCCTTTTAATCCTCCAACTCTTTTCTTTTCACATGACTAAATGTACTTGTCACTTTTCCATGTGTTAGTTGTGTCTTCTGAGCAGTTTGTCAGCTTTTAGACACCTTTGAAGTGTTTTCTATGTGTTTTCTATGTGTTTCTATGTGTTTTTGTTTGCCTGCCATTGGTTTTAACGGTGTTCGACGGTGTTCGACGAACAGTTCGATGAACAGTTCGTCGAACATACGGGTGTTTGACGAACCGAACTGAATTCGGACACTACGGGGGTGGCTCAACACTATTAATCATCATAGCCATATTTTTCAATTCTGACCTTTGTCTCTTTATGTGGTAATAACTCTCGCATACTTCTATGTAGCCCAATGATGCTGAGCTTGTTTTTTTTTTCATGACACATTGTAGTTTATGCTAGTGGTCAATTTAGGTCAATAAAATATGTATTAATTTATAAAATTATAAAATATTTGGTGAAAATGTAGAAAACAATTGCAATTTTCAAACGTATTCTTATGCCCTTATAGCCGGCAGTCATACCAAATAAAACAGTTAATAAATAACTTTTCCCATATGTGTACTTTGAGTCAGCATAATTTTTCCAGTGATATTTTATTTTGTTAGGATGTTAGAAGGGTTAAACGTTTAGCAGCAAATGTACATTTTTTCAAGTCCTATTTTTCTATTGAACTATTCATGTTTGTTTATTGCTGTCAGAAAGTTTAACCATTCACGTGGTTCACAGGGCTTAATGCAATGTGGAATAAAAAATGAGAAATTACATTTTTTCCACTAAAATTTTGTTTTAGCCCTAATTTTTTCATTTTCACAAGTGATAATAGGAAAAAATGAACCCCACAATTTATTAAGCAATTTCTTCCAAATGTGGCAATACCTCATATGTGGTCAGAAACTACTATTTTGAAGCCTGGCGTATCTAAGAAGAGTAGGCTTCTCATTTGATTTTTGGGAAGAAATTTTGCCTGGAATTAAATGCGGATGATGTGTTGCATTTACAAAGCTCCTGAGGTGTCAAAACTGCATAAACTCTCCACATTTGACCCTAATTTGAAATCCATACCCTCAAGGAATTCATCTAGTGTTGTAGTCACCATTTTGAACCTATAAGTGCTTCACAAAAGTTTATAACTTTGGGGAGCAACAATAAAAACGGAAGTATTTCCACAAAATATGTTGCTAATCCTAAAACTTTTCATTTTCAGAAGAGTAAGAGGAGAAGATGGATCCCATAATTTGCTACGCAATTTCTCCTGAATTTGGCAGCATCCTCTATGTGGTCAAATATTGCTGTTTAGTCACCTGACAGAGCTTTGAAGGTCCTCCATACCTTCAAAGTTCTGTCAGGTGACTAAACAGCAATATTTGACCACATAGAGGATGCTGCCAAATTCGGGAGAAATTTGTATGGAACAAATTCATCTAGGTGTGTAGTGAGCATTTTTTAAACCACAGATGTTTCACAGAATTTTAAATTATCGTATTGATTCACTAAATGTTACATTAGCCTCAAGGTTTTCACTCTCACAAACGGTAATAGGAAAAAGAAGACCGTAAAATTGTTTATACAATTTCACATAAACACAATAGTACCCGCAAAAGTGGCTGGGTATTACTTTTTGGTCTTTCAGCAGGGCTTGAATGCGAAAGAGTGCTGTTTGACTTTTGGAGTGTAATTTTGGCTGGAATAGATTGCTGATGCCATGTCTCATTAGCACAACCCCTGAGTTGACCCATTTAAAAAATTTTACCAATCAATATATTAATCTAGGGGTTTAGTGAGTATTTTGAACCCACATTTGTGCCTGGCAGTATTTTATGACATTGAGCTGTGGAAATAAAAAAATACATTTTTATCACTAAAATGTTTTAATAGCTGCAAATTTTTCATTTTCACAAGGGGTAGTGGGTAAAATTGGGCCCCATTATTACTAATAATTTCTCCTGGTTGCACCGATACCCCATATGTGTTTGGAAACTACTGTTTGACCATACAGCGGAGCTTCAAAGAGAAAGAACACTATTTGACTTTTGGTGGAATAGATTGTGGGCACCATTTGCACATCCTGCACATGCCAAAACAGTAAAAATCCCTAAAAATTACCCTATTTTTGAAAAATCGCAACCCTGATTAAATTGATTTATAGTTGCAGTGTATTTGGTCTCATGGGTGTTTTTCAGAAAAAAAAAAGCACTGACTCGATGCTACAAAGAAAAAATTGCATATATGCCAGCTTAAGTCTCATACGTTGTCTAAATCATTTATAAATATGCAAAACAAAAATGATCACAGTACTAAAAATTGGGTTATATCACTTATAAGTTAGAACTGATAACGTAATGAGTCCTTGAGTTAGTAGATATACTTTTTTGTTAATGAACAGCTCTAATTACATAAATTAGTACGTTTTTTTTAATATGTTGCCCTCTTTGAATATCAGCACTCTGGTTGCTTTGCACTAATATGGTGTCAGACTAATACATTGACACTATACAACTACCTTTACAACTCTTAAAGGTATGCCACACTAAGCGAGATCGCTCAAGCGTCAGCGATTTTATGACGCAGCAGCGACATCATTAGCGACGTCGCTGTGTGTGACATGTATCAGCGATGCGGCCCCTGCTGTGATGTCGCTGATCTTTCACGAACGTTCTGGACCGTTTTTTGATCGTTGGCGTCCCGCTGGTGAGCCTGAATCGCTGAGTTTGGCACCTTTAGTGAACGACGAGCAACCTCGTTGGTGACGCATATGTCAGCGGCGCAGGCGGGACTAGGTTTTCTTTAGCGGCACAGAGTGGATTGCAGTAGCTGCAAAGCAGGCTAACAGGATGCAGGAAGCAGGAGCGATGCTGGAAATTCCTATGAATCAGAAGCGCTCGAGAACAATGGAAGGGAGCGCTATACGTCATCTTTCATGACGTTGTCAAAACATTAATTATAACATACATATATAATTATAAAACATATACAGTGACCACCAATCTGTGCTAAGGGGCGTGGAAAAGGTTGCGCTCAATACATGCTGTGACAGATCCTAACGACCGCCAAAGTCGTTATACAGATCGCTGATGTGTCGTTCATGAGATCTCCTGTTTGGAAGCTACTAGCGACCTTAAAGCGATCACACCAACGATCTCGTTAGCTTGCGTCGTTGTCGTGATCGCTAGTGTGATCGCTAGTGTGATCGCTTAGTGTGGCATACCCTTTAAACAGAGATGTAAAAATAAGTTAACTTAGAGGACTTTGAGTTCTGTCTGATGTTTATCGGAGAGTCAAATAACTTAATTGTTGGCTGTATGATTTGCCTATTCCACATATTATCATTCAAAATGATGGTATACTAAAATATAAACCTCAAAAATGAGAGAAAGCTAATTTTTTTCACTTTAACAGTTATCTCAAGACCCATTGAACTGTGAAACTGAGGCGGTAGAATTTCTCTCAGGAATCAACTGTGACTCAGAAAAATGTTTTAACATTGAGTCATAACATGCTGCTTTTCTAATCATAATGCAATTACAAGTAGCTTTCAATCAGGTAGCAGGGGAAAGATATTTTTTATATTGTAGCTAACTTGTGCAAGGCTACTCAAAGACAACTCTATTAAATCCAGAGGAATACTAAAAGCTGCTCGGCCTTGCAGTTTAGTGCAATCAGATTGAAAGAATATACCCTTCAATCTGAGGCTGTAAAATTTTAAAATTAAATTCCTTGAGGATTCGGCTTCGCTGCAGGTATTATAGCCTTTAAATTAATTATTGTGTTAAACTGTCAGTGCAATATTTTATCTCATGGCACTCCGCTTCCTCCTTACTTAGAATTATTTGTATGCTTTATTAAATGTATAGCTAGTAAGCACAGTTATTATTTTTTGTATTGTTTCCTACGGCCTAACTGTAGATACTAACTCTGTAATGAAGAAATAACTTACAAAGCTTTCTAAGAGCACTAACATAATGGAATCAATACACTTATGTTACAAATTAAAGTTTTGCAACTTTGCACTTAACTTAAGGTTGAAAGATGACAAGTCCATTGAGTTGAATCTGTACTCTAGCATGCTGATTAAGAGGAAGTAGAAAATCCCATCTTTCAGATGCGAACTGCCCCTATACTAGTTTGACCTCCCTATAGTTACAATTTAGTACAGCTGTCTGCTCTTTACCCTCTATAGGTGTTTCTGCTCACTGTTAGCCACTTGGATATGCACTCACATAGGTTGTTCATATCAAAATAGAATAAAGTCTATTGTACTTCATAAATTTTACAGCAAACTTAAAAACAGACTTTATTCAGCACAATTGATTAACAAATGACACTTTCTTTAGCACAAATGGTTAACAAAATCAGTGCTTTCTATGGGTAACGCAAAGTGAATCAAAAAAGTCTCATCAACTTGGTATTAAAGGCACTTCTCAGTGTCTAGCATAGGTTGTCCACCATTACTGGTCTTTCTCCAGCTCCACCATAACATACTTCCTAAGCTAACTCAGCTGCCTGTTATAATGCCTGTAAGACCCTGACTGGAGTATGGGAGTGACCTTTCCCACCCATGCTCTTTTGGTTGTACTTATATCCCGGACCCAAAATTCAGTCAAATAAAAACCCTCTCAGTAACCTAGTGTTACTAGTACAGACTTCCTGGGACTTACATCACCGAGGTCAGCTGCCTCGGTGACACATTCCTATCATCTACGACCTTAATATCTGCTTTCTTGCAACCCACCACCTCTGCTCAAAGCTACTGAGTTCCTTCTGTCAACACACAGTGTACCCATGACAGAGCATCTCCATTTCCATGTAGCTTACTGGGTCTATGCTCTACAATTGAGTCATATTCCACGAATGAGGAAATCTTTCTATTCAAGTAGACTATTGGGTGTTCCTTCACATTGATCTCCTTGGCATAACAGCTCCTAGCCTGACATTTGATGCATTTGTGTGGACTATGAACTCTTTGGAGAGATCTAGTGCTACCAACACTGTTTGCCTACAGAGAGCATGTTTAAGCTCCTGAAATGCCCTTTCAGCCTCTAGAGACCACGTAACCATAAATTATTTGTGCCCTTTAGGAGATTATTTAGAGGCTCTGATATGGGAAATTTAGGGACAACCCCCCTGTAATGGCCTACAATTCCTAGGAAGGCCCTAACCTGCTTTTTCACGAGGGGGCGAGACCAGCTCAATATCCCTCCTTTGAAATTACCCCCCCAGGTTTGGAATTCCCATAGTGCATTAAATTCACATGGGCATGAGGCTCAGTTGGTATGCTATATCATGTTTTAGGGGGTCAGGGGATTCTTCCTAATCCTCTTTTCTAGCCAGTACAGTGAAAGGAAATTCACTGGTTACATCTTTTGACCTTGTTACCATAGCCGACTCTTGGCAGCATACTGGACTACTGGGTGCTAAAGCTTTAGCCCGTAATATCAAGAGCAAAGAAAAATCTCATCCAATAAGAATAGCATGCAATAGGTCCTCAACAATTCCTACTTCATTGGATATGATACCACAGTCTGTATGTATGTTGACCTAACCATGGGATAATTCTTGGCGGCTCCATGGATACACCTTACCCCATCCTCTTTCTTGGGACTAGCAGATGTAGATGTGTGGCAATTGATAAGGTAACCAAACTCCTTGAGTCTAGGAGTTCAGTCACAGTAACACCATTCACTGTCACCTGGCAAAACTGAGGTCCCTCACCAGGGTAAGGTATGGCCCCAAGTGGTATGTGAAAAAAATTAGAACCATCCATCTACGGAGCAGTCCATCGGATCTGATACCATCAGACAATGGGCTGCTATATGACCAGGGGCATGACACTTCCAACAGACAATGGTACTAGACCATTTCACTCCCTGATGAAGCAACATGTGAAATGCGCGTTGGAGTGTGGGATGGCAGCATCAGCACATACAGCATTATCTCGAGTCAGTGCCATCTACATTTTGTGATTTATAGATGAATTTACCTTTAATATTGTTATTGCACTTTGCACCTTAAGTACCCACTATGTCCTTTGTGACTATGGTTTCTACTGACCATACCTGCAGTGTTGGATCCTGGGTGGCAAAGAAGCAGGATTTGAATGATTATTTATAAATAATATATGTGCATTATGTCTTATACTAAGTTAGGTTATATTTGTTCTGTTTCTTTGGACTCCCCGAATCTCTTTCTCTGGGGTGAAAACTTCTTGCACTTGTATATGACATATTATCAATAGTGCTGTGTGTGCTGACCTGCTCCCCATATGTGTTTCCTTTTTAGTCTTTTGTGTGTCTTTTTTAATATTTCTGCCATGTTTGGTATCAATACTAATAAAATGGAATATAATATATTAAGTGAATGTTTTGTGTAACTATTTTCAAGTAGTTTTTTTCTGTTTTCAATTTTGTGGTGTCTATTTGAAATTTGTATGATATGAAATATATATATATATACTCATTTAGGGTATTTATTTGCTCCTTATTCTTTGGTTTAAAATGGTACTAGACCCTTCTGGGTCTTTGGGCGCCCCTCCGACATGGACTTGGACTCCCTCTTTTGGATATCCCAGAAAGGTGACCTCAGAATAGGCCCACCACTACTCTTTCCACCATCTGTGCTGGAGAGCAGGTCTCAGGCTGCAGACATTTTTGAAACAGGTGTAACAGGTCAAACATATGGGACGTGGGAGGCTTGTCCCTTTGGTAGTGAGGGAAGTGCACCCTTTTCACCCTGAATTCCAGGGTTACACACAAACATGTCATAATTCCACCTTTAACTTGCCATACTCCTTGTCATCCTACAGGGCAAGGTCATAGTATGCTTTATGCAGTTCCCCAGTGAAGTACGGAGCTAGGACCTCAGCCCATTGGTCTGGGGACAGTTTCTCCCTGTCTGCCGCCCTGTCAAAGACAATCAGGAAAGCCTCAACATCGCCCTTCAGAGACATTTTCTGCAAGGCCTTACGCATTGCTTGTCTCAAACGGGTACTGTCACTCTGGCATCCAGGAGGAGCTTTCTCCCTGGCCCGGACAATTTCTGTCAGGAGAGTCATCTGCTGCTGTTGCTACTCAAACTGCAACTGCAGATTGCTCTATACCAATTGCTTAATAAACTCCTCCATGCTTTCAGACCATGTTTTGCAACGCTGTAGATACCCTTACCAAGGACATACAGACTTTAAACTGTAATTGCTGTTCAGCACAAATGAATAACAAACGGTCATTTATTCAGCATAGATAAATAATGAAACAATCCATTCTCTGGGTAAGGTTAGCATAGACTGTCTACCATTAATGGTCTTTCTCCAGCTCCAACACAACACACTCTGCTGAGCTAACCCAGCTGCCCGTTATAATGCCTTTAAAACCATGATTGGAGTATGGGAGAGACCTTTCCCACCCAGGCTCTTTTGGTTGCTCCTAAATGCTGGATCCAAAATCCAGTCAAATAAAAACCTTTCAGTAACCTAGTGTTACTGTTACAGACTTCCTGGGACTTACATCACATACCTGCCCTGGAGGACCATACCTCCTGCTTTCTTACACCTCATAAGTTTGGCTTTGATAAGCTTAAGCTTATTTGATGTCTAAGGAAGATTGGTACCCCACAGCAAATGGAGGGATTCTATGCCTCTCGGGAGGAGTGCAGCAGCAGTTTTACACTTGCCATGAAGGAGGGCTGAGTTACATAATGGCACATTGCTGTACTCTTTCTAGACAGTTCCTAGCTGAAGTTTTTACAAAGTCAGTATTAGAGATTCCCCCTGGTTCTGGTGTAAGGGGTTACAAATAAAAAAGCCAAGAAGCCAGCAACTGCCTATGGTTAATACACAATACATAAAGTCCATGTGCACATATTGGTTTTTAACTGCACTTTAAACTGAGATATTTAGCAAACAATTGATCAATTCTTTGAGCCACCCCGCCACGTCATGGCATTCTCAGATGGGGCAGTCTTACGCTACATTTTTTATATACGCTGTGCCGTTACTGCCTCCTAAATATATTAAAAGCAAGACTATTAAATGCAAACATACCTGAAGCATTTCTGAAACACTCCCATGGCGCCAGGGGTATGGAAATTTGGTTAGGATAAATCTATCCCTCTGTGTTTGCTGCCGCTGTTCCCAAATTAGACTAAGTCTTTTTGAGAGTGCTCTAACGAAATGAAGACTGTCCACACACAGAGTGTCAGCATAACACTTCGTCAAGACTGAAGCTTTATTATTCATACATTATACCTTTTCAAACAAGGGGTGGTTAGTTAATTAACATACAATTAGAAGCTGCTAGATTATTGGCTGTTTGAATATAAAAAATATAACAGAAGGCTAAATTAGCAGATTTATTACTTCTGCCCTAGCTTTCCTGCAAAATCAGCAGAAACTAGCCATCTACTCAGACCATCTGCCATTAGTTCCATTTTCATGTCTGTTAAAGTCCCAGTGAGCTCTCTAGCTCTTGCACCAGCCTGACTTATGTGGGTCAGGGGTCATGTCTTAAGCAACTGATTATAGCTTGCATCAGCTCTGCATAGATATGTGTGGGTATAGAAGTTTTAAGCAAGTTAGATCTACCTGAATATACATGAATTTACATGGAATACATGAAATACATATATATTTCCATCACAATCCCCCCTTAGATATCACTTGCCCTAAAATCTGCTCCTGTCCCAAAGCGCTGCAACTCTTTTGTGCTGACGGTGGGCTGACACATGCCTAGTACATGCCCCCCCCACCGTTGCAGACTTTTCGCAAATGGGCGGTCAGGAGGACTGTCCCTGACGGGGGTTCATCGTAATCATAGTCTCATATTCGATAGGGTGTTCCATCAAAGATGCGTATTCTCCTCCAAAAGGTAATTCGGAGATCTGGTCAGGCAGGTCAGGTTGAGGCTCTATCCGGACAGGTTCGAGGTCCAAGACGGTGAGTGGCATCAGATTGGTTGTCTCTTGAACAGTTTTCTCCATCATCATGCAGATACAAGGGATTACGCAGCAACCAGTAATTAGTACAAAAATGAAGATCACCATAATGGCTGTCCCAACCTGTGCCATCATTTTCTGCCACCCACTCATCCACCCAAAGTATCGGTCCCAAGAATCAGTGACACCTGAGTTCTGTTTCAGTTCTTCTGATAGCTCAGTGAGTTTCTGTATTGCCACTGTGACTTTACCATTTGGGCCAGTGTTGTCTGGGATATATGTTGTGAATAGGCTGGAAATGAGTTCTGAGCAGAAGCTCCCTCTGGTGGTTACAAACGGTACTGGACTGTCCAGTGAAGATTGTGAGGATTGGGAATCAGGTGTTACTGACTGGTCTTATATAAGGGAGTCGCCTTCCCATCAGGGTTGCCGGTGATCAATTGTTCTGGTCTCAATCCTTGATTCCTGTTTCCTTGGTAGCCTGCTGTGTCGTGTCTGAATCTCCTGCTTACAGATAAGACATTTTCTTCTTTTTGTTTTTGTGCTTGATTTTTGCATTTTGTCCTGCACTTCTGTGGGGGCCTTCAGGGTCCCCTCTGGGGGCTTTTGCCCTCTCAGTTCAGTTCAGCCACTGATGTTTGTACATTTGCTTTTTCCAGTTTTTTCAGTGGCTGCTGTTTTGATTTTGGTTACACCAGAGAACTAATTTAGGTGGCAGAGGTCGTGTGATCTCAGGTGTTTTTGAAATTAGTAGAGTTGGTGCTTTTCAGGGTTTTTTGGGATTGCAGTAAGTGCCCTTCCTATCCTTTTCTATTTAGTAAGTTTGGGCCCCAACGTTTGCTCATACTATTTTCTGTCTGTGTCAGTATTTCTTCTTGTCTAACCGCCATTACATGTTTGGGGGCTTTCTATGTTCTTTGGGGATCTGCTCCGGGGCAGATAGCTTTCCTCTTTCTATCTTTAGGTGTAGTTAGTTTCTCAGGCTGTGACGAGGCGTCTAGGACCAACGTAGGAACGCTTCACGGCTGCCTCTAGTTGTGGTTAGTCAGGGTACTGCAACCTCATAGTTTCCAACTGCTCTGGTGTATTGCCTTTTTTACCTGTACTCCTCAGCTACCGAAACATAACAGTATCACCGGCCTAACAAATTGAAAATTATATTGTACTCACAGAAGGAAAAAAAATATTGTTAAAAAAAAAAAAAAAAGTTGTCAGAGATATTTTTTTTTTTCCCTCTGTATCTCTGGGTGCTGGGGAGGATTTTTTCTTTTCTCTCAATGGAGTTTGCACAGTTGTCTGGCCGTGTGGATCAGCTTGCCACTGAGGTTCGGAGTATTGCTACCTATCTTGCTGGGTTGCCTGTTGTGGAACCTAGGATTCCATGCCAGATTTGTTTTTAGGGGATCGAGCTAAGTTTCTGAATTTCAAAAATAACTGTAAATTGTTTTTTGCCTTAAAATCTAAGTCCTCAGGGAACGCAGCGCAGCAGGTTCAAATTGTCATCTCTCTCCTGCGCGGCGATCCTCAGGATTGGGCTTTTTCCCTGACACCTGGGGATCCTGTTTTGAGTGATGTTGATGCATTTTTTCAGGCTTTGGGGTTATTGTACGATGAGCCTAATATCACTGATCAAGCTGAAAAAACTTTGTTGGCATTAAATCAGGGGCTTGAGGACGCTGAGTTATACTGTCAGAGATTCCGTAGGTGGGCAGTCCTGACCAAATGGAATGACAACGCTTTGGCAGCTCTTTTTCGGAAGGGTCTGTCAGATAATGTAAAGGATGTAATGGTGGGATTCCCTGTTCCCTCTGGTCTCAATTATTCTATGTCATTAGCGATTCAAATTGACAGACGTTTGCGTGAGCGGAAAGGTATGCGTGGAATAATGTTGCCTTGTGAACCTGCTTCTGAATCCATGCAGTGTGATAGAGTGGTTTCTGGGGCACAGCGTCATGAATTTCGAAAGTGTAATGGGTTATGTTTCTACTGTGGTGATGCCTCTCATGCTATTTCAGTCTGCCCTAAGCGGGGAAGACGTTTTGCACGCTCAGTTGTCTTGGGTAGTGTTCAACAAGTTTTTATTAACTGTTACCCTGATATGCTCTCTGTCCTCATTTTCTGCTCAGGCTTTTGTTGATTCTGGAGCAGCTATTAACCTGATGGATTTTGATTTTGCTAAACGTTGTGGGTTTCCCTTGATACCCCTACGGAAGTCTATTCCCCTACTGGGGATCGATTCTACCCCTTTGGCTGAGAATAAACCTCAGTTCTCTACTCAGGTGATAATGAGGGTAGAACCTGATCATCAGGAGAGTTGCAAATTTTTGGTTCTGTATAATCTGCATGACATTATCGTACTGGGTTTCCCTTGGTTACAGTCTCATAATCCTGTTTTGGATTGGAAATCTGTGTCTGTTACCAGTTGGGGCTGCCAATGTGTTAATACCAACACTCCTGTTTTTTCTGCCTCCCCCCAGGCTCAGGATGTTCCTGACTTTTTGATTGATTTTTCTGATGTGTTTAGCGAAAGTAAATCTGCATCCTTGCCTCCCCATAGGAGCTATGACTGCGCTATTGAATTAGTGCCTGGTAGTAAATTCCCTAAAGGTCGCCTTTTTAACTTGTCTGTACCTGAACATGACGCTATGCGGTCTTATATCAAGGAGTCATTGGAGAAGGGTCATATCAGACCATCCTCTTCACCCTTAGGTGCCGGTTTTTTCTTTGTGGCCAAAAAGGATGGTTCATTAAGGCCGTGTATTGATTATCGTCTCTTGAACAATATTACTGTGAAATATCAATATCCGTTACCCTTGATCTCTGATCTGTTTTCCAGGGTGAAAAACGCTACTTGGTTTACCAAGCTTGACCTCAGGGGGGCATATAACCTTATTCGCATTAAGCATGGGGATGAATGGAAGACGGCATTTAATACCCCTGAAGGGCATTTTGAGTACCTTGTGATGCCCTTTGGGCTCACTAATGCTCCTTCTGTCTTCCAGTCCTTCATGAATGACATTTTCAGGGATTTTGTGGATAAATTTCTGATTGTTTATTTGGAAGATATCTTGATTTTTTCCAATGACTGGGACTCTCATGTAAAACATGTTCGGACTGTGTTCCAGATTTTGAGAGAGAATGCTCTGTATGTGAAGGGATCAAAGTGTCTTTTTGGCGTTCAGAGGATCTCATTTCTGGGATTCATTTTGTCCCCATCTGTTATTGAAATGGACCCGGTCAAAGTTCAGGCCATCTGTGATTGGGTCCAACCTACTTCATTAAAGGCTCTTCAAAGATTCTTGGGTTTTGCCAATTTTTATCGTAAATTTATTGGTAATTTCTCTGTTATTGTTAAACCATTAACTGATTTGACCAAGAAGGGTTCTGATGTGGTGAATTGGCCTCCTGAGGCAGTCTCTGCATTTCAGGAACTTAAGCAGAGATTCACTTCTGCTCCTGTTCTACGGCAGCCTGATGTTTCTCTACCATTTCAGGTGGAGGTTGATGCCTCTGAAATTGGGGCAGGTGCCGTTTTGTCCCAAAGAGATCCAGAGACCTCTAAAAGTAACCCTTGTGCCTTTTTCTCTCGAAAATTTTCTCCCACTGAACGTAATTATGACGTGGGTAATCGGGAGTTATTAGCCATGAAGTGGGCTTTTGAAGAGTGGAGACATTGGCTGGAGGGAGCCAAACATCAGGTGGTGGTCCTTACGGACCATAAGAATCTAGTTTATCTGGAATCTGCCAAGCGACTTAATCCTAGACAGGCCAGGTGGGCCTTGTTTTTCACACGTTTTAATTTTGTGGTTTCATTTCTTCCTGGCACTAAAAATGTTAAGGCTGATGCCCTCTCGAGGAGTTTCCTGGCGGACTCTCCTGAGTTATCTGATCCTTCTGTTATTTGAAAGAGGGTGTAGTTCTTTCCGCCATCTCGCCCAATTTGAGACTGGCTCTGGAGGGGTGTCAGGAGGATAAGCCCGAGCGCTGCCCTGTTGGGAAATTGTTTGTCCCGGACCAGTGGAAAAAGAGTGTAATGTCTGAGATTCATTGTTCCGCATTGGCCGGTCATCCCGGAATTTTTGGTACCAGAGACTTGGTTAGTCGGTCCTTTTGGTGGCCTACCTTGTCTCGTGATGTCAGGGAGTTTGTGCAGTCCTGCAGGACTTGCTCTCGCTCCAAGCCTTGCTCTCGTTCTAGTGGTTTGTTGATGCCATTACCTGTGCCCAAGAGACCATGGACCCATATCTCTATGGATTTCATTTCCGACCTCCCTGTTTCTCAGAGAATGACCGTCATCTGGGTGATTTGCGATAGGTTTTCCAAGATGATACATCTTGTGCCATTACCTAAGTTGCCTTCCTCCTCTGAATTGGTGCCTTTGTTCCTTCAGCACGTGGTTCATTTACACGGCATTCCTGAGAACATTGTGTCTGACAGAGGAGTCCAGTTTGTTTCCAGATTTTGGAGGACCTTTTGTTCTAAAATTGGTGTTCAATTGTCTTTCTCCTCGGCGTTTCATCCTCAGACCAATGGTCAAACTGAGAGAACAAACCAGACATTGGAGACTTATCTAAGATGCTTTGTGTCTGCTGATCAGGATGACTGGGTCTCTTTTTTGCCTTTGGCTGAGTTTGCTCTCAATAATAGGGCTAGCTCTGCCACTTTGATGTCTCCATTTTTCTGTAATTCTGGGTTTCACCCTCGATTTTCTTCAGGACAGACGGAGGCTTCTGTCTGTCCAGGTGTTGACTCTGTTGTGGAGCGTATGCAACAGATTTGGGACCAGGTAGTGGAGAGGTTGTACCTCTCTCAGGAGAGGGCCCAGCGGTTTGCTAACCGGCATAGGACTGATGGTCCTCGGTTTAAAGTGGGGGACTTGGTCTGGTTGTCCTCAAGAAATATTCCTATGAGAGTGGCATCTCCTAAATTTAAGCCTAGGTTCATTGGACTTATAAGATCATGGAGATTCTTAATCCTGTTTCTTTTCGTTTGCTTCTTCCAGGGACATTTAAGATCCATAACGTGTTCCACAAGTCCTTGTTGAAGAGGTTTGGTGAGCCAGTGGTTCCTTCTACTGTGCCTCCTGACCCTGTTTTGGTTGAGGGCAATCTGGAGTATGTGGTTGAGAAAATATTGAATTCTCGTTTTTCTAGATGGAAACTCCAGTATTTGGTTAAATGGAGAGGTTATGGTCAGGAAGACAATTCTTGGGTGTTTGCTTCGGACATCCATGCTAGGAGACTCATCCGTGCGTATCATAGAACTCATCCTGACCGACCTGGTTGCTCAAATGAGGGTTCGGTGACCCCTCCTCAAGGGGGGGGTACTGTTGTGAATAGGCTGGAAATGAGTTCTGAGCAGAAGCTCCCTCTGGTGGTTACAAACGGTACTGGACTGTCCAGTGAAGATTGTGAGGATTGGGAATCAGGTGTTACTGACTGGTCTTATATAAGGGAGTCGCCTTCTCATCAGGGTTGCCGGTGATCAATTGTTCTGGTCTCAATCCTTGATTCCTGTTTCCTTGGTAGCCTGCTGTGTCGTGTCTGAATCTCCTGCTTACAGATAAGACATTTTCTTCTTTTGTTTTTGTGCTTGATTTTTGCATTTTGTCCTGCACTTCTGTGGGGGCCTTCAGGGTCCCCTCTGGGGGCTTTTGCCCTCTCAGTTCAGTTCAGCCACTGATGTTTGTACATTTGCTTTTTCCAGTTTTTTCAGTGGCTGCTGTTTTGATTTTGGTTACACCAGAGAACTAATTTAGGTGGCAGAGGTCGTGTGATCTCAGGTGTTTTTGAAATTAGTAGAGTTGGTGCTTTTCAGGGTTTTTTGGGATTGCAGTAAGTGCCCTTCCTATCCTTTTCTATTTAGTAAGTTTGGGCCCCAACGTTTGCTCATACTATTTTCTGTCTGTGTCAGTATTTCTTCTTGTCTAACCGCCATTACATGTTTGGGGGCTTTCTATGTTCTTTGGGGATCTGCTCCGGGGCAGATAGCTTTCCTCTTTCTATCTTTAGGTGTAGTTAGTTTCTCAGGCTGTGACGAGGCGTCTAGGACCAACGTAGGAACGCTCCACGGCTGCCTCTAGTTGTAGTGGTTAGTCAGGGTACTGCAATCTCATAGTTTCCAACTGCTCTGGTGTATTGCCTTTTTTACCTGTACTCCTCAGCTACCGAAACATAACAGATATAGGTGCAACAGGTGTCTTTGATCATTTTACAAACACCTCCTTTCTCAGCTAGAATCATGTCCAAGGCCATTCTATTATGGGATGCCATGATGGAAGTGGGGCCAAACTGATCTGCCAAACCTTTCAGAGCATCTCGGGCGTAGTTAACAAATCTCTGCTGGTTATAATAGATGTAATTTATCCAATCAACATTTTTGTTTACAGTTATTATTGGCAGTAGTGACTCAAATCCAGCTTTAACTTGGTCTCTGGCCTTAAACTCATCAGGTACCCCCCTTGGCACACCTATGATGTCTATATAGATATGTGAGTCAAAGCTGCCTTTAGGAGCATTTTTTCTTTTGGGTCTTTTCCCTTTTTGGCCACTGAGTGAAGGGACAAGGGTGTAAGGAAAAAGATGGAATGGCATTAGGACTTTTGCCAGGGCACATTGGCCTACCCAAACACCTTCTAGTCTACTACATATTTTCATATCTCCACAGATCCAGTATGTCACCCAGGGAAACCACATGATTGATTAAATTAGCAGTGGTGGTACTGAACTGTGAGCAAAACCCCTTAGTGAAATTTTTAACATTTCTACCTGTCCCGATGCATGTGTAACAGGTGTAATTACCAGGGTAGATTGTTATTCCTGTTCCCGGGGGCGTATCTTTGGTCATGAGTGGGTACTTGGCCTTCCAGTTTTCAAAGGATCATGAATCGGATGAATTAGTATATATACTCAGGAAACAGGCCTGTTGGGACTCTGGGATGTCAAGTGGCACTGTGCCCAAGTGGGGTCTGGCACCAGCACATGCATAACAGCCACTCCCATTATGTTGTTGAGTAGTGTATCTTACCCATTCTAGCCAGTAATTGGTTTCAGCATACCCCGTCTCTACTGCAAGGGTCTCCTCATAGGTTGGGTCTGTCAGTATCGTCATGTTGTAGGGGATTGGTTGGGGCTCTTTTGGTTTGTCAGCTATGTTGGGGATTTGGGGCTCTTTTGGTTTGTCAGCTATGTTTGCCAGCTTAAATTTTCCCCAGTTCTGTATGGGAGGGCGGCGCTTTTCTGTTGACTAAGTGCTACTTAAGATGTATGTACCGGCATCACCAGGGAATGGGTTCTCGATGCCAAGTATGAGCCGGTTGCATTTGCCCCTGGTGTCGCACCCTCTCACAAATGTTTGCTTTGTAAGGCTCGTGCGGTCAATCAGTGATTTGCCATTGCTGTCTTTTCTGTCTGCAGCTGACTTAGGTTTGTATCCCCAACTTTCTCCAGTGTTCCATGCTGCAGCTCCCCAGTAAGCACATTTGTCTCCCCAGTGATCATCCACAACACAAATATACTGTTCCCCACCTCCCAGTCTGTCCAGAAGTAAGGGTGAGCAGTGTACAACATCACAGTAATCAAACAGGTATGTGATTATATGGGCTGCTGTGTCATACCAGACAATTGTGTAATCACCATCTTTGGTGATATCTCCTGTTATGTTTTGGTAGCTGAGGAGAATAAGCAAAAACGGCAATACACCAGAGAGGCTGGAACCTATTGGATTGCAGTAACCTGAACTAACCACACAACTAGAGGTAGCCGTGGAGCGTTCCTACGTTGATCCTAGACGCCTCGTCACAGCCTGAGAGATAACTGTTATGTTTTGGTAGCTGAGGAGAGCAGGCAAAAACGGCAATACACCAGAGAGGTTGGAATCTACTGGATTGCAGTACCCTGACTAACCACCACAACTAAAGGCAGCCGTGGAGCGTTCCTACGTTGGTCCTAGACGCCTCGTCACAGCCTGAGAGGTTAACTACACCTAAAGATAGAAAGAGGAAAGCTATCTGCCCCGGAGCAGATACCCAAACAACATAGGAAGCCCCCAAACATGTAATGGCGGTTAGACAAGAGGAAATACAGACACAGACAGAAAATAGTATGAGCAAACGTTGGGGCCCAATCTGCCTAGACAGAAAAGGATAGGAAGGATGCTTACTGCAATCCAAAAAAAACCCTAAAAAAAGCCAACGCTACTAATTGCAAAAACACCTGAGATCACACGACCTCTACCACCTAAATTAGTTCTCTGGTGTAACAAAACTAAGCCGCAGCCACTGAAAAAACTGGAAAAGGCAAATGAACAAACAACAGTGGCTCCAGAGGAACCGAGAGGAGCCCAAGCCCCCCGGGAGGGGAACCTGGCCAACCTCACAGAAATGCAGAGAAATATGCAAATGGCAAGCACAAAAACAAAAAAACAGAAAATATCTTATCTGAGAGCAGGAGAAGAGGCAAGACTCAGCAAGCTTCCAAGTGAACCAGGAAACAACGTTGAGACAAGAACAATTGATCACCGGCAACCATGATGGGAGGGAACCTCCCTTATATCCAGCCAGTCTGTGATTCCTGATTGCCAATCCTCATTGAATGGTTCAGTACTGTTTGTTACCACCAGAGGGAGCTTCTGCTCAGAATTCATTTCTAAAACATTTATAACAGTACCCCCCCCTTGAGGAGGGGTCACCGAACCCTCATTTGTGCAACCAGGTCGGTCAGGATGAGCTCTGTGATACGCACGGATCAGTCTCCTAACATGGATGTCCGAAGAAAACACCCAAGAATTGTCCTCCTGACCATAACCTCTCCACTTAACCAAATACTGGAGTTTCCGTCTAGAAAAACGAGAATCCAATATTTTCTCAACCACAAACTCCAGATTGCCCTCAACCAAAACAGGGTCAGGAGGCGCAGCTATAGGAACCACTGGCTCGACAAACCTCTTCAATAAGGACTTGTGGAACACGTTATGGATCTTAAATGTCCCTGGAAGAAGTAAACAAAAGGAAACAGGATTAAGAATCTCCATGATCTTATAAGGTCCAATGAACCTAGGCTTAAACTTTGGAGATGCAACTCTCATAGGGATATTTCTTGAGGACACTCAGACCAAGTCCCACACTTTAAACCGAGGACCATCAGTCCTATGCCGGTTGGCAAACCGCTGGGCCTTCTCCTGAGAGAGGGACAACCTCTCCACTACCTGGTCCCAAATCTGCTGCATACGCTCCACAACAGAGTCAACACCCGGACAGACAGAAGCCTCCGTCTGTCCCGAAGAAAATCGAGGGTGAAACCCAAAATTGCAGAAAAATGGAGACATCAAAGTGAGAAAGCCAAGGAGAAAGACAATTGAACACCAAGTTTAGAACAAAAAGTCCTCCAAAATCTGGAAACAAACTGGACTCCTCTGTCAGACACAATGTTCTCAGGAATGCCGTGTAACCGAACCACGTGCTGAAGGAACAAAGGCACCAATTCGGAGGAGGAAGGCAACTTAGGTAATGGCACAAGATGTATCATCTTAGAAAACCTATCACAAATCACCCAGATAACGGTCATTCTCTGAGAAACAGGGAGGTCGGTAATAAAATCCATACAGATATGGGTCCATGGTCTCTTGGGCACAGACAATGGCATCAACAAACCACTAGAGCGAGAGCAAGGCTTGGAGCGAGAGCAAGTCCCACAGGACTGCACAAACTCCCTGACGTCACGAGACAAAGTAGGCCACCAAAAGGACCGACTAACCAAGTCTCTGGTACCAAAAATTCCGGGATGACTGGCCAACGCGGAACAATGAATCTCAGACATCACACTCTTCTTCCACTGGTCTGGGACAAACAATTTCCCAATAGGGCAGCGCTCGGGTTTATCCTCCTGACACCCTTCCAGAGCCAGTCTCAAATCGGGCGAGATGGCGGAAAGAACTACACCCTCTTTCAAAATAACAGCAGGATCAGATAACCCAGGAGAGTCCGCAAGGAAACTACTCGAGTGGGCATCCGCCTTAACATTCTTAGTGCCAGGAAGAAAGGAAACCACAAAATTAAAACGTGTGAAAAACAAGGCCCACCTGGCCTGTCTAGGATTAAGTCGCTTGGCTGATTCCAGATAAACCAGATTCTTATGGTCTGTGAGGACCACCACCTGATGTTTGGCTCCCTCCAGCCAATGTCTCCACTCTTCAAAAGCCCACTTCATGGCCAATAACTCCCGATTACCCACGTCATAATTACGTTCAGTTGGAGAAAATTTTCGAGAGAAAAAAGCACAAGGGTTACTTTTAGAGGTCTCAGGATCTCTTTGGGACAAAACGGCACCTGCCCCAATTTCAGAGGCATCAACCTCCACCTGAAATGGCAGAGAAACATCAGGCTGCCGTAGAACAGGAGCAGAAGTGAATCTCTGCTTAAGTTCCTGAAACGCAGACTGCCTCAGGAGGCCAATTCACCACATCAGAACCCTTTTTGGTCAAATCAGTCAATGGTTTATCAATAACAGAGAAATTATCAATAAATTTATGATAAAAATTGGCAAAACTCAAGAATTTCTGAAGAGCCTTTAATGAAGTAGGTTGGACCCAATCACAGATGGCCTGAACCTTGACCGGGTCCATTTCAATAACAGATGGAGACAAAATGAATCCCAGAAATGAGATCCTCTGCACGCCAAAAAGACACTTTAATCCCTTCACATACAGAGCATTCTCTCTCAAAATCTGGAACACAGTCCGAACATGTTTCACATGAGAGTCCCAGTCATTGGAAAAAATCAAGATATCATCCAAATAAACAATCAGAAATTTATCCACAAAATCCCTGAAAATGTCATTCATGAAGGACTGGAAGACGGAAGGAGCATTAGTGATCCCAAAGGGCATCATTAGGTACTCAAAATGCCCCTCTGGGGTATTAAACGCCGTCTTCCATTCATCCCCGTGCTTAATGCGAATAAGGTTATATGCCCCCCTGAGGTCAAGCTTGGTAAACCAAGTAGCACTTTTCACCCTGGAAAACAGGTCAGAAATCAAGGGTAACGGATATTGATATTTCACAGTGATATTGTTCAAGAGACGATAATCAATACACGGCCTCAATGAACCATCCTTTTTGGCCACAAAGAAAAAACCGGCACCCAAGGGTGAAGAGGATGGTCTGATATGACCCTTCTCCAATGACTCCTTGATATAAGACCGCATAGCGTCATGTTCAGGTACAGACAAGTTAAAAAGGTGACCTTTAGGGAATTTACTACCAGGCACTAATTCAATAGCGCAGTCATAGCTCCTATGGGGAGGCAAGGATGCAGATTTACTTTCGCTAAACACATCAGAAAAATCAGTCAAAAAGTCAGGAACATCCTGAGCCTGGGGAGAGGCAGAAAAAACAGGAGTGTTGGCATTAACACATTGGCAGCCCCAACTGGTTACAGACACAGATTTCCAATCCAAAACAGGATTATGAGACTGTAACCAAGGGAAACCCAGTACAACAATGTCATGCAGATTATACAGCACCAAAAATTTGCAACTCTCCTGATGATCAGGTTCAACCCTCATTATCACCTGAGTAGAGAACTGGGGTTTATTCTCAGCCAAAGGGGTAGAATCAATCCCCAGTAGAGGAATAGACTTCCGTATGGGTATCAAGGGAAACCCACAACGTTTAGCAAAATCAAAATCCATCAGGTTAATAGCTGCTCCCGAATCAACAAAAGCCTGAACAGAAAATGTGGACAGGGAGCAAATCAGGGTAACAGTCAACAGAAATTTAGTCTGAACACTACCCAAGACAACTGAGCGTGCAAAACGTCTTCCCCGCTTAGGGCAGACTGAAATAGCATGAGAGGCGTCACCACAGTAGAAACATAACCCATTGTGCTTTCGAAACTCATGATGCTGTGCCCCAGAAGTCACTCTATCACACTGCATGGGCTCAGAAGCTGGCTCACAAGGCAACACTATCTCACGCATACCTCTGCGCTCACGCAAACGTCTGTCAATTTGAATAGCCAATGACATAGAATCATTGAGACCAGAGGGAGCAGGGAATCCCACCATAACATCCTTTACATTCTCTGACAGCCCCTTCCGAAAAAGGGCTGCCAAAGCATCATCATTCCATTTGGTCAGGACTGCCCACTTTCGGAATTTCTGACAGTACAACTCAGCGTCTTCAAGACCCTGATTTAATGCCAACAAAGTTTTTTCAGCTTGATCAGTGACATTAGGTTCATCGCACAATAACCCCAGAGCCAGAAAAAATACATCAATATCATTCAAAACAGGATCCCCAGGTGTCAGGGAAAAAGCCCAATCCTGAGGGTCGCCGCGCAGGAGACAGATGACAATTTGAACCTGCTGTGCTGCGTTCCCTAAGGACTTAGGCTTTAAGGCAAAAAACAACTTACAGTTATTTTTGAAATTCAGAAATTTAGCCCGATCCCCAAAAACAAATCTAGGTTCCACAACCTGCAACCCAGCAAGATAGGTAGCAATACTCCGAACCTCAGTGGCAAGCTGATCCACACGGCCAGACAACTGTGCAAGCTCCATTGAGAGAAAAAAATCCTCCTCAGCACCCAGAAAAAAGAGGGAAAAAAAATGCAACAAACGGAAAAAAAAATCTCTGACAGCTCTGACAACTTTTTTTTTTCTTTCCACACTATTTTTCCCTTCTGTGAGTACCATATAATTTTCAGTTTGGGCCGGTGATACTGTTATGTTTTGGTAGCTGAGGAGAATAAGCAAAAACGGCAATACACCAGAGAGGCTGGAACCTATTGGATTGCAGTAACCTGAACTAACCACACAACTAGAGGTAGCCGTGGAGCGTTCCTACGTTGATCCTAGACGCCTCGTCACAGCCTGAGAGATGCCTAAAGGCAGAAAGATGAAAGCTATCTGCCCCGGAGCAGATCCCCAAAGAAAATAGGAAGTCCCCAAACATGTAATGGCGGTTAGACAAGAAGAAGCACAGACACAGACAGAAAATAGAATGAGCAAACGCTGGGGCCCAATCTGTCTAGACAGAAAAGTACAGGAAAGGATACTCACTGCAATCCAAAAAAAACCCTAAAAATACCAACTCTTCTGATTGCAAAAACACCTGAGATCACACGATCTTTACCACCTAAATGAGTTCTCTGGTTTAACAAAACTAAGCCGCAGCCATTGAAAAAACAGGAAAAAGCAAATGAACAAACAACAGTGGCTCCAGATAAACTGAGAGGAGCACAAGCCCCCAGAGGGGACCTGGCTGACCTCCACAGAAGTGCAGGGAACAATGCAAAAAGCAAGCACAAAAATAAAAGCAGAAAATATCTTATATGATAGCAGAAGATGCAGGCAAGACTGAGCAAACTTCCAAATGAACCAGGAACCACAATTGAGACAAGAACAATTGATCACCGGCAGCCATCATGGGAGGGAACCTCTCTTATATCAGACCAGTCCGTGATCCCAGATTGCCATTCCTCGCTGAAAGGTTCAGTACTGTCTGTAACCACCAGAGGGAGCCTCTGCTCAGAAACCATCTCTAGCACATTCATAACAATCTCCCATATGTGGTGCTCCTCCCACCCCCAGGAACTGTATCACACAGAGAATATACAAAATCATTCTGGCTTGGGTGTCTCTTCTGGTACGGGAGCCTTCTTGCAGTGTGATGCGTGGATTCAAGTGGGCCTTCCCTCGAGTTTCACAGAGGTTGGTGTTGTCAGCAGCACTTGGAAGGGACCGTCAAATCTGGGATCGAGTGTTCTCCTTGTGAACTTCTTCACCAACACCCAGTCTCCTGGCTTCAGGAAGTGCGTGCCGGGTACCGTCAGTGGATCTGGCAATGAAGAGTAAACTCGAGAATGGACATCAGCAAGCTTTTTGGTCAATTCGATCACATAAGCAGACAGGGTATCATATTGCATGGTCAGCTGCTGAGGGAAGAATACCCCTAACCTGGGGCTAGACCCAAACAGAATTTCATATGGTGAAAGCTTTTCTGGGGCCCTGGGGGTGTGCCTCAAGCTAAACAGTGCAATTGGGAGTGTCTCATGCCATGGTTTGCGTGTCTCTTGGGCAACTTTCAGCATCCTGTTCTTAAGTGTCCTGTTCAGTCTTTCTACTTTCCCACTGCTTTTGGGGTGGTAGGGAGTGTGTAGGCCTAGGTCTGACCCTATTGCTGACCAGATTTCTTGTGTCAGATTTGCGGTGAATGTGGGTCCCTGATCACTCTCTATCACTTCTTGAACTCCGTATCTGCACACTATTTCTGAGAAGAGCTTCTTTGCAGTAGTCTTTGCCGACTGGTTCCTCACTAGGAAAGCTTCTGGCCATCCTGAAAACACATCTACGACCACAAGGGCATAGTCGAATCCTCCACTTGGCAGCATCTGGATGTGGTCTATCTGGATCCTCTGGAAGGGGTTGAGTGGTCTGACCAGATGATGTGGGGGGACTTTCTTCACAAGTCCAGGGTTGCATTTGCCGCAGGTCAAACAGCTGCTGGTGAATTTGGCTGTTAGGGTGGAGATCCCTGGAGCGAATCAGTAAGCATCAATCAGATCATTCATCTGTGTCTTTGATCTGTGGGTGGGTCCATGCACCTATTGAATCACCATAGGGTACATACTTCACGGTAGGCAGGGTTTGAAGTCCATTACGTATACCCTGCCTTCCTCGTGTGTTGCTCCTTTTCTCATCCAGCTTTCCTTCTCCTCACTTGGGGCCTGGTCTTGCAATTTCTTGAACAGATCCCAGGACGTCATTTTGTCAGGTTTCTTATCTTCAAATGCCATGTAGTAGCCGTCCGGCTCTACGACCTCTCCCACTTCTTCATGTTGTCTTCCTTTGGCCGCTTCTTTGGCTGCCATGTCCGCCATGTTGTTGCCTCGTGCCTCTTCTGTATTCAGTTTCCCATGCGCTTTGACTTTCAAAACTGCCACCATTTTTGGAAGTTGCAGTGCATCCAGTAGTTCCTTGATGGCTCCATGATGCTTCACGGTTGTCCCGCTTGCTGTGATGAAGTCCCTTGCAGCCCAGATGGCTGGAGCAATGATGCCGTCTCCCTGTAGGGAGGGGCGGGGAGCACCGCATGTTGCCCAGGTGTCTTATACCATGGATTCTGTTGAGAACATACTGAACGTGTCCAATATTTCGCCTCACCATATGGGGGGGTGCTGTTGGCTTAGCACCTTTCCCTATCTTGTACACATAAAAATCATTTCCTGGTTTATTCACATATCTTTCTGAACCTCCTAAGCGATGCAAGTTTACTGCCACCTTGTACCATGCATTTGCGTGGGTCAGTAACTTGGAATCAACTAACTTTCCTTTTTTACTTTTCAATACATCATGCCATTCTGCAGCTTGAAGTCTGCCCTTCTCATGGATTTCACATACTTTCATGAGCTGTCTGTAATTTTTCACATACTTTCAACCTTCTTGCTCAGCCACTATCTGGGGGGCAGTTCTCTCTCCAGGGAGTATAAGACCCTCCTGCTTACCCATCTTATTCCCCATTTCAAAAAACCTTCCAAAAAAAACTTCAATGCAAAAGTTTGATTAAAAAGGAAAAAGAAACCCCTACAAAGTTTAGCAAAAACTCTAGGAAAAAAATATTAACAAAAAAAAAAAAAACTCCAAAAGCAAAAAAGGTTGATCAAAAAGGGGAGAAAAAAAACTATTAATAATAAAACTCTAAGAACAACAAGGTTGGCAAGAAGAAAAACCCTTATTATTAAAAATAGCTAATTAAAAAACAGAAAAAGGTGGACAAAATGATAAAATGATTGATTAAAACAAAAATAAAAAATAAAAAGGAAAAAACTTTTTAAAAGTCTGCATTCAAACAGCATTCAGAAACAGATGAATTCAGACATAAACAACTTCCTCTTTTTTTTTGTCTTTCTTTTTTTCTTTCTGCTGGCACTTCCCCTATCCCTCTTCTCGCTCGTGTATCTACAGACACTGAAATCACGTATCTATAGAGAGGGCTCACACAGTAGGAAAATGGTTACAGCTCAGTCTGAGTTCCTGAAAGTTTCTATGCTACTGCTTGCAGCTAAAAAAAAAAAACAGCTCAAAAGACCGAAACCAGAAACCAGAGCAAAAACAGATGTGACAACATGATTAACAGAGGGGGGGAGTTTAAGGGGGGCTTTAAAAACACTTTCTGCTCTGACTGTACGTTTAAAGCAACAGTACCTGACACAACCAAGAACAAATACAAATGAAACAGACCCCCGGGAGAATCCAAAGCCCTCTTTATTGATCTGTGACACATACAAGCTGCTCTGGTAACCGATAGCTTACCAATTGCACTGAGCACGCAAATGCTACAGGTCTATCACCCTCTGAAAACCAGTCGCCTTGGACACCGGTCACAGGAATCAGTAATAGCCTTTCAAAGCTCTTACCATCCACGCCTGGGATTCTGGGAGTGTTTCCCCCTCCAGTGCGTGAGGATTTGCAAGAGCTTATCCAGCAATTTGGCTTCCTGCTAAGCGGTTCCAAAGTAATCAGCAAGCAAAAGACAGTCACCGTTCCAACTTTCTCCCTGGGTTCACACAAACCATGAAACACATACACAGCACAGCATCAAACAACTCGGCTTATATCCCAGGGCTTTTGGATAAGGGCGTGGACTTTTTACACAACCTGGGAACGCGGTGATGACCACGTCCGACCGGCTAGAGGTATAGACCAGGACTGGGCACAGGGAACATTTAGGTAAGATGACAGAATTTTCTTACCTTACTTATGGAGCTGCAGTCTCCGTTCCGTGGGCCAAGGCCTGGGCCAACACCCCCGTCTCCCCGGTCAGCCGAGTCCTCGTGCATTTCGTCTAATGCCCCATGTTGGACGCCAGATGTTATGGAAATTTGGTTAGGATAAATCTATCCCTCTGTGTTTGCTGCCGCTGTTCCCTAATTAGACTAAGTCTTTTTGAGAGCGCTCTAACAAAATGAAGACTATCCACACACAGAGTGTCAGCATAACACTTCATCAAGACTGAAGCTTTATTATTCATACATAATCTTATACCTTTTCAAACAAGGGGTGGTTAGTTAATTAACATACAATTAGAAGCTGCTAGATTATTGGCTGTTTGAATATAAAAAATATAAAAGGCTAAATTAGCAGATTTATTACTTCTGCCCTAGCTTTCCTGCAAAATCAGCAGAAACTAGCCATCTACTCAGACCATCTGCCATTAGTTCCATTTTCATGTCTGAGAAAGTCCCAGTGAGCTGTCTAGCTCTTGCACCAGCCTGACTTATGTGGGTCAGAGGTCATGTCTTAAGCAACTGATTATAGCTTGCATCAGTTCTGCATAGATATGTGTGGGTACAGAAGTTTTAAGCAAGTGAGATCTACCTGAATATACATGAATATACATGGAATACATGAAATGCATATATATTTCCATCACACCAGAAGGGCGAGCACAGATAAAAGGCCGACCAGGTCCTGAAAAGACATCTGGACATTTCAGATCTGACCTCCACACTGCCAAACCAGGAACCATGGATGAAGGGTGAAACAGGCCAAGACACAGATGCATAATCAAGTAGAGCCTATGGGGGAGGGTAGGGCTGCTGTAAGTGTGTACAACAGCCTAGATCAATCACGATAAGGACAGATAAAATGGCGTGCATAACCAAGCGTGCACGGCAAAAAGTGGGGGTCAGCCACAAACCAATATCAAATAAAAATGCCAAGAAGCCAGCGCTGCCTACGGTTAGTAAGCAATACATAAAGTGCATATGCACCTATTAGTTTTTAACTATACTTTAAACTGAGACATTTAGCAAATAATTGATAAATTCTTTGAGCCACCCCGCCACGTCACGGCAGTTTCAGATGGGGCAGTCCTACTCTACATTTTTTATATATGCTGTGCCATTATGGCCTCCTAAATATATTAGAAGCAAGTCTATATTAAATGCAAATGTACCTGAAGCATTTGTGAAACACTTTCATGGCGCCAGGAGGATGAGTGCAGATCAAGGCCCATCCATCTATTATCTGAGGCCGGAGCATCAGCAGTGGAAGCAGTAACAACAGTATTAGCGGTACAGTATAAGTGGGACTGCAGTTGCTAGGGAAGACTAAGCAGTATGGGCAGGTCGCTCATCATGTGGCAGCTTATTGTGTGGGCTGGTGCCCTCATAATGGGGCGAAGCGGCTGAGGGAACTCCCGAACAAGGTGAGCCTAGACAGGGAGGACGCTGAGGAACAGTGAAATAGGGAAAGAGGAAGAATTGTGCATTGTGAAACCTGATGTTCATGCTGTGAAGAATATGTATGTGCTGTGTACAGAAATGAGTAAAGTTGTTTATTTAAAAGTTGAATTGGACTGTGTCTCTATTTACGCGGGACCATCTATAGAGAACCTGCAGCAACCTAGAGTGGACCCTGATGGCGCAGAAAACCGAGACACAGGTACCCAGAATGATGGACATTGCTTTACTGTGAAGGGAGGCCAGGGCGTGCTACAGGGATTGCTCTCAGCCATGACTAATGCTCTGGCCATCCCTCACACTGTAGCGACCACTAGAAACATGACAAGCCCAAATGGATGTACATCAATTGTCTGCAAAAAGAAAAAGGTAGTGAAAAATACCGAAGCAGGTGCACTTCAGTTAAATAGCATTCCTTCTAAAGCACTTGTCATAGTTGCCCAGTAGGAATTGCTGCAATAGTAGGAGCTGGTGCCACAATTAGGTCTATTTTTTGGCCATTGAAGTACAGTAAGTTCATAATGAAAGAAACACTTTGTTCTTGATGAAATGCATATGTTTTTTCAAAGCACCTAGAATTTGTATGTACCTAACACAACCAAAACTGGGCAGATCTGACTGTAGTACATAAGACACACTGTGGTGCAGCAGATTATCACCTAATAATGTATACAATGTTTTGGACAACAAATGACCAAGCAGACCCTATAAACAGACTGACAAGAATAGAGACCCCCCAATATGACAAGAGAAGTGACATTTTTCTGGAGTACTAGGTTATCCAGTAACCAAAACAGACAGTAGCTAAATAAATTGAAAGCTCATAAGGTCCTAAAGAAGACAGACAGATCGACAACAGCTATGTTTGTAGCAGGATACATGGTTGGGGTGACAATTACACTGATCTGAATGCAATTGCTTGAATAACCCCCTGTACCACTACTCCTATTCAACAGCATAAGGCTTTAAATTTTTCATAAATGAGTTACTCTTTTCATGTATAACATGAGCCGTTTCATTTATAGCAGTATGAATATTATTACAATATGACTTAACCTCTAACCTACCCATTACAGGTACGCATGTGCCTGGTATCGGTTGAGATACCAAGGTAAACTTGCTTAAAGAAGCAGAGCAGCTGCCTGTACAAATATGTGCTATAAGCCCACTGGCAGCATTGATATGGTGACATGTAATTTATTGGGATGAGATTGACTCTCTAAATTAAATTGTAAAATTATTTGCACGCCTGAAGATATTCAGTTAGAAGCTCTTAGAAATGTGAAGAGTAATTTGAGAATTTTACACAGTCACCTGCCTCATTGTTCCTCATGACTCAGTGCTCCTGACAGAGTACTATCAGAATCCATTAGAAACTTACCGTCAGACTTAGGACCATGGGCGTTTGCTGGTCTCAAGCAGAATTACGCTCTTACCTTTGAAACAGAAGCTTTGTCTGATCCTTGCTATACAATATTTATCTTGGCATGCTTTCTATCCAGAGGCGTAGCTGGAGGTTAAGCTCAGGGAAGTGAAATATTTGAGTGGGCCTCACACTACTCCTGATGAAGCTGTCGCAGAACAGCGATACGCATGGGGTTCTCCCACACCCCTGATCCTCGCTCTCCTTTTGCTCACTTTGTTTTTTTCCTGCGGCCTGGAGCACTTATGGAGCATATGAGGTAGTATTGACTACAAGGCTCTTACTATCTATCGTTATGCATACAAGTGCAGCACTTTTTGATTTACTCTTATTATTCAGCCTTCTTTGGTGGTTTTCCTTCCATTCATATATATATATATATATATATATATATATATATATATATATATATATATACAGTTCAGACCAAAAGTTTGGACACACCTTCACATTCAATGATTTTTCTGTATTTTCATGACTATGAAAATTGTAGAATCACACTGAAGGCATCAAAACTATGAAGTAACACATGTGGAATTATACATTACACTTTACAAAAAAGTGTGAAACAACTGAAAATATGTTCTTCAAAGTAGCCACCTTTTGCTTTGATTACTGCTTTGCACACAGAAAAGGTGAACGTATGGATTCTACATGCTTGGTTCCCACCGTGAAGCATGGAGGAGGTGGTGTGATGGTGTGGGGGGGCTTTGCTGGTGACACTGTTGGGGATTTATTCAAAATTGAAGGCATACTTAACCAGTATGACTACCACAGCATCTTGCAGCAGCATGCTATTCCATCCGGTTTGCGTATACTTGGACCATAGTAGTGTAGAAGTTCCATCATTCGTCAAACTCAATCTGACAGGTCGTCACGCCCCCTATCATTTTATCCGTCTCCTTGTGATTTGATCTGTCTGGAAAATCAGGGCTGTTGAATCTGGGAAGTTCTATCAAAGTGCTTCATGATTTTATTCGTCTCTATTTATATTTTATCCATCTCCTTGTGGATTTGATCAGTCTGTGGTGGAAAGGTGTATCAATTATAAGGGTCAAAACTTTTTGTGGGGGATCTTTTAAGTCGAGCAGTAAATGTATGTAAAGGATTTTTCTAGCATGTCATTAAATCCCTATGTGAGTGTCTGCATCACTTGCTGGAAAGTTATATCTTAGTAGTCTATGTACAGGCTAAAAGGAGTTTATTGTACAGTGTTATTCATTATAAAAGAAGTTTTTCCCCATAGAGAATTAAAGAAAAGATAGGATCCGTATCTTTTTAGCAGGGCTGCACCAGGGATATGTCCGGACATGTCTAGTTCAGTACAATTGATAGGGTAATTCTGTTTCAGTTGAAAGAATAGACTATTTACGCATACTAATTAGCACTGTGAGGGGTGAACTTTTTAGAACAAATGCTTTCTGTTCAGAATAATTTAAAATCAAGAGATGGAGGAATTAACACATAGGTGAAAATTACAACGGACTTTCTGTGAAACCTGTTTCTAGGGGAGAGCTGCCCCAACACGCATGGGCTATACACAAGGTATTGTGTATAGCCGGGGCATACTCAGCTTAGCCCGGACATGTCCGGGCATGTATTTTTAAAAAGAGCAATGACGCGGTATTGTAAAACAAGGTTACAAGATTTTATTGTAATAAATAAATACATCTCAAAGACATTTCAAGCATTGAACTAATTGTGACACCAAAATGGCGATACAAATGGCGATACAGACAGGTTATTGTGTTCTCTCTAGACAGGCGCAAGTTTGGTGAATATTCCAACAGATGTAGTGCGGAGTTTTTAAATTTGATTTTCTCTCAGCAATAAAATTTCTCACAATTGTATCATTACACGGTTTATCGGCAGAAAAGTTCTCCAATATCTTACTAAACGGCATGTTCCGAGCTAAAAAATGTAAAAAGTACACGCAGTAGTGACCGCAGACAGTGATATACGTGTCTTGGATTTGGCTGCCTTGATAATAATAAGTCTCACAATTCTTGTTCAGGAAAGTCACAAAAACGATTTTGAACAGAATTCAACAAAAATCGGGTACAAACTTTTTAGCATAGCTGTGTTTCTGACTCTCAGCTGCTATTTTAATAGTTACCATACCGATATTGTAGTGAATCAAGCTGTATTAAATTGATTACTAACACGGTTCCAGCAACTTGATGGCAAATTCAGAGCAAATTCGTTATTTCGGGACGGGTCCCGGCCTATTTTGGCACATGCTCCACTTTACTCTGATTCAACGCGATATATTCAATGCGATATTCGTAAAGCTAGGTTATTTTAAATAGTTACCATACCGATATTGTAGCAAATCAAGGTGTATTAAAATGAATACTAACACGATTCCAGCAACTTGATGACAAATTCAGAGCAAATTCGTTATTTCGGGACGTGTACCGGCCTATTTTGCTACATGCCCACTCCTATGCAGCGATTTTGACCACCATTCAACAAAAATCGGGTACAAACTTTTTAGCATAGCTGTGTTTCTGACTCTCAGCTGTTATTTTAAACAGTTACCATACCGATATTGTAGCGAATCAAGGTGTATTAAATTGAATACTAACACGATTCCAGCAACTTGATGACAAATTCAGAGCAAATTCGTTATTTCGGGACGTGTACCGGCCTATTTTGGCACATTCCCACTCCTATGCAGCGATTTTGACCACCATTCAACAAAAATCGGGTACAAATTTTTTAGCATAGCTGTGTTTCTGACTCTCAGTTGATATTTTAAATAGTTACCATACCGATATTGTAGCGAACCAAGGTGTATTAAATTGAATACTAACACGATTCCAGCAACTTGATGACAAATTCACAGCAAATTCGTTATTTCGGGACGGGTCCCGGCCTATTTTTTAACGATGCTAACCCCCTCAGATATGAAAGACAGGCAGCTCTTTTTCAAGAAAACTGTCACTGTGGTGCTTTTTTTCTAGCCTTCATCAGTGTAGCCGCTAGGATACACGGACCCCTCCAGCTCATCCCTATGGTGTAGTTTAATGTAGCGGGCAAACAGATCGTCGCTGGTGTTTGGAAAATACCATATTTCATAGATGAGGGTGATCCGCTGAATCATTTTTAAACATTTCACGCCACTCATGCACCCACAGCACACTTATGGTGTACCCCCACCGCTGCAGCTAGCGCTTTTTAGCTAAAAAAGGCATGATATAACTGCCCGCAGGTGATGTTTGTGACCTTATTTGCATGATTTTCTTTATAGCACAACGGACAGCCGTGGAAAAAAACAACCCTGAAATTCAAAAACTATGTGCTGGCCGTTAACATACGCATAGTCATCTAGAAAATATTGAGCGAGTTGCTTCACATACCCTCTCAAGGCATGCTGTATGTCAATGTTCTCGGTATGCGCTACATACATGACCCACTGTATAGCCTGGGATGAGTAGCGTTTTGTTGCACAGGCCTATTTTTAAAGATGCTATGCCCCTCAGATATAAAAGACAGGCATGTTGGGACGTGTCCCGGCCTATTTTGGCACATGCCCACTCCTATGCAGCGATTTTGAGCACCGTTCAACAAAAATCAGGTACAAACTTTTTAGCATAGCTATGTTTCTGACTCTCATGCCATGCCAGAAAGGCCTATTTTGGCAAAGGCCCACGCCTATGCAACGATTTTGACCAGCATTCAACAAAAAATTGGGTACAAACTTTTTAACATACCTGTGTTTCTGACTCTCATGCCATGCCAGAAGCACCCTGTGTCATGTACTCTAGCCCATAATATTTCACATCGGGTATGGGACCTACATAACTTTGTTTTCTCAGGTATTAAAAAAGTGTGGAAAACTGAAAATCCCGCGGCCTGAGGTAATTTAGCGAGCTTCATGGGGATAAAATTTAGCGAGTCTATGAACCTAATAGACAAATCGGGTATCGTCACACACAAGACCTCGACACCTCGGGCTATCACATTTACCGGTAGTTTTCAAAAACCACTGCCTTAACAATAAAGTAAGAATCGTGTCGACCTGCATTGTGGGCTATAAATGTATACCCTGAAAATTTACCGTTGGTAAAGAACAGTAAAAAGTCGTGCGTACAACTATCACCCTCAAACTCCCAGCGCTGTCACAAACACTATTACCTACAGAGGTGCCCCCACGAGAATTTCTGTATGTGTGTATCAAGATGCTCCCTGCTTTGACCGATTGTTTGCTCATGAATGCTGCCATCTCCAGGGGCATCATAGTTGTGTAAATGCGCTGGGAGCTCGTGTATCAGCCCCTAGGGTGTAATGTGTGAGCATTTTAATTATGTTTTCAATTCATAACCATACGTTCTCAGGCAGACAGGTTTATTTCACAGAAGTTGACTGTACATTTGCATAATTTTTGTTTAAAATCATACATTTGCATAATTTTGTTTAAAATCGCACAGTTCTGCGATAATGTCGGGTGTTGGACAAGCACTTATCAGTCTTTCATACGTGTCGCAGAAAGATTTTAGTCTGTTCTGCGCGAGTTTATTATGCACATACTGTGCAGACATGTCAAGAAACATTTTGGCATGTTCAGCAGTCCATACGGGTGTTGGTGTGTAAGGTGATCGACCATCATCCTTCTGCTTCTTACTTACACGACGGCGCGATACCGCCCGTTTCTTTGGCGTTAATGCATCGGCTGAATTGGCAGCTGCTGCTTCCGCGTTGCTATTTGCAGATTCTGTAGCTTGACACAGACGTATATTCTTACGCCTACTACTCTCCGCATTCCCGGGGTGTGCGGTTGGCGCGTCGCTTTCTTCACGATCTGCGACACACCTGAGTGAAAGAGGTTCCGTTCTCACATCCGCTCTGTTCTCAAATCCATAATTGTGCGGTTGCAAAACTCGCGAATGACGATCCTCCGTAACTAAAGAAAAGATACGTGGTGTAGTTAACCGCTAAGCGGGCGAGATATAGGAAAAGCTACATGCTCCACTTTACTCTGATTCAATGCGATATTTGTAAAGCTACCAGCACCGATTATATGTGAAACCGATGCATGATTGTTTGTATAAGTACACTATAGAACGGCCTAGACATATATACTTACAAGTATGCCCCGGGTGCTGATCTACAGAGAATGCTGAATTAACAGACATCTCGCTGTTCGGTCGCCGCCGTATGAGGCTGTTTTCTCCCTCAAAATGCAACCTCACAGGCGATACTTTAGCAGCTGTAAATAAAATATAACATACATGAATGCGCAAAACACTCACAAAGCTAACTTGACACACGTAAATAAAATATATCTACTAGTTACCGCAGAAATTTTTATCTGCATGTATAAGTACACTACAGAGCGACATAGACATATATGCTTACAAGTATGAGACGTGTAGTGTACTTCAGAGACTGGTGAATTAAACGGTGTGGAGTTGCTCGGTCGTTGTCGTATGGGGCTGTTTTCTTTTTCAAGCTGCAGCCTCCTGCACGCTAGTTTAACAGCTGTAAATAAAATATAACTATTAGTCGCCTCAGAAATGATATCTACACGGACCACACGCACAAAGCTAAATTCGCAAAGCTACCGTAACGTGCGTAAATAAAATATATCCAGTAGTTATCGGTGGGGGACGCAGGGTACAGAGGATACAAGCGTGTTTCAAGGACCCGCTACCTTTTCTATTCCAGCGCCGTGTGCTTATCGAATCACCCCATCTTTTAGGAGCGTAGGGTATTGCGCGAGTTAGAGGATTATAGTCCGGCTCTACGAACTCGACATCTGAATCCTGGGGATCCGCCACGATCTCAACATTGGAATCGCGATGCTCGAGCGGCTCAGCCGCTACAGTGTTTTCAACCGGCCAGTCCGCTTGGAGGCGAACTGTATCTGTATGAGAAAATGTATTTAATTACCCGGCTAGATACATAGGTTTAAAACATCTGATATAGCTATAGGTTTCTTGCCTGTGACAGACTGGTGAGAGCTTGAGGCTCCTCGCCCTCTAGCAGAGTTGCCATCCTCTAACAGGTTCGGCGTAATGAGCTGGTTCTCATAGGAGTAGCCTGAATGGACTCCCTCTTCGTAAATAAGAAAGAATGAAATATATCATTTATATATACAAAGCGCAGACTCAGACAGCCCGAGACAATACGACGTACACTATATACGGTGTAAAACTTACCCGATTGTTCTGGTGAAAGCAATGCAGAATATTGACCGCGAGAATATCTGGACTCCATCTTGAATAAAAAGGGTCCGCTATTGAATTAAAGCAAATAAAGATCAAGTATGAAAACACGGCTAACCTGTTCATGCAAATAACCCCTTAAACTACACAAACTTAAATATAATTGAAACAAAAGACATAAAGATACTCACTTTAGCTCTAAAGATCAACTATGAAAACACGGGTAACCTATTCATACAAATAACTCCTTAAACTACACAAACTTAAATATAATTGAAACAAACGTGGATATTCACGAGACATAAAAATACTCACTTTAGCTCTAAAGATCAACTATGAAAACACGGGTAACCTATTCATGCAAATAAACCCTTAAACTACACAAACTTAAATATAATTGAAGGAAAGACATAAAAATACTCACTTTAGGCCTGTTCAGATCTGCCGTGTGTCCTGTGAGGTGTGAACCCTTACAAGTGAGAGTTGTATTGATTGTGACTGGCTTGTATTTATTAGGGCTAGCAGAGAGAACCCGCCCTCTGTCAATACCCCCACGCTGGGGCAGAAAAAAACATACCATTCATGTTTTACAGAGGGATCATGGCGGTTAAACGCGATGAAACAATATTAGAGAAGCAATATTTCATGACCGAACCCCCACCATCATTACGCGGTAGCTGTAAATTTATAACGCTTACTATTAATATTAATAATTAATATAGACTGCCGCTAAAATCCATACAGTTAATTTTATTTTAGCTGACAGGGTCATTAGCTAGACATGTTTTAATAATATAAACCTGTAGTTATATACGCTGCGTTGATAAGTTGTAACAGTGCAGGCCATACTTTCTTATTTAAGAAGAGGGAGTCCATTCAGGCTACTCCTATGAGAACCAGCTCATTACGCCGAACCTGTTAGAGGATGGCAACTCTGCTAGCGGGCGAGGAGCCTCAAGCTCTCACCAGTCTGTCACAGGCAAGAAACCTATAGCTATATCAGATGTTTTAAACCTATGTATCTAGCCGGGTAATTAAATACATTTTCTCATACAGATACAGTTCGCCTCCAAGCGGACTGGCCGGTTGAAAACACTGTAGCGGCTGAGCCGCTCGAGCATCGCGATTCCGATGTTGAGATTGTGGCGGATCCCCAGGATTCAGATGTCGAGTTCGTAGAGCCGGACTATAATCCTCTAACTCGCGCGATACCCTACGCTCCTAAAAGATGGGGTGATTCGATAAGCACACGGCGCTGGAATAGAAAAGGTAGCGGGTCCTTGAAACACGCTTGTATCCTCTGTACCCTGCGTCCCCCACCGATAACTACTGGATATATTTTATTTACGCTCGTTACGGTAGCTTTGCGAATTTAGCTTTGTGCGTGTGGTCCGTGTAGATATCATTTCTGAGGCGACTAATAGTTATATTTTATTTACAGCTGTTAAACTAGGTGCAGGAGGCTGCAGCTTGAAAAAGAAAACAGCCCCATACGACAACGACCGAGCAACTGCACACCGTTTAATTCACCAGTCTCTGAAGTACACTACATGTCTCATACATGGCTCTGTAGTGTACTTATACATGCAGATAAAAATTTCTGCGGTAACTAGTAGATATATTTTATTTACGTGTGTCAAGTTAGCTTTGTGAGTGTTTTGCGCATTCATGTATGTTATATTTTATTTACAGCTGCTAAAGTATCGCCTGTGAGGTTGCATTTTGAGGAGAAAACAGCCTCATACGGCGGCGACCGAACAGCGAGATGTCTGTTAATTCAGCATTCTCTGTAGATCAGCACCCGGGGCATACTTGTAAGTATATATGTCTAGGCCGTTCTATAGTGTACTTATACAAACAATCATGCATCGGTTTCACATATAATCGGTGTTGGTAGCTTTACAAATATCGCGTTGAATCAGAGTAAAGTGGAGCATGTAGCTTTTCCTATATCTCGCCCGCTTAGCGGTTAACTACACTACGTATCTTTCCTTTAGTTACGGAGGATCGTCATTCGCGAGTTTTGCAACCGCACAATTATGGATTTGAGAACAGAGCGATGTGAGAACGGAACCTCTTTCACTCAGGTGTGTCGCAGATCGTGAAGAAAGCGACGCGCCAACCGCACACCCCGGGAATGCGGAGAGTAGTAGGCGTAAGAATATACGTCTGTGTCAAGCTACAGAATCTGCAAATAGCAACGCGGAAGCAGCAGCTGCCAATTCAGCCGATGCATTAACGCCAAAGAAACGGGCAGTATCGCGCCGTCGTGTAAGTAAGAAGCAGAAGGATGATGGTCGATCACCTTACACACCAACACCCGTATGGACTGCTGAACATGCCAAAATGTTTCTTGACATGTCTGCACAGTATGTGCATAATAAACTCGCGCAGAACAGACTAAAATCTTTCTGCGACACGTATGAAGACTGATAAGTGCTTGTCCAACACCCGACATTATCGCAGAACTGTGCGATTTTAAACAAAATTATGCAAATGTATGATTTTAAACAAAAATTATGCAAATGTACAGTCAACTTCTGTGAAATAAACCTGTCTGCCTGAGAACGTATGGTTATGAATTGAAAACATAATTAAAATGCTCACGCATTACACCCTAGGGGCTGATACACGAGCTCCCAGCGCATTTACACAACTATGATGCCCCTGGAGATGGCAGCATTCATGAGCAAACAATCGGTCAAAGCAGGGAGCATCTTGATACACACATACAGAAATTCTCGTGGGGGCACCTCTGTAGGTAATAGTGTTTGTGACAGCGCTGGGAGTTTGAGGGTGATAGTTGTACGCACGACTTTTTACTGTTCTTTACCAACGGTAAATTTTCAGGGTATACATTTATAGCCCACAATGCAGGTCGACACGATTCTTACTTTATTGTTAAGGCAGTGGTTTTTGAAAACTACCGGTAAATGTGATAGCCCGAGGTGTCGAGGTCTTGTGTGTGACGATACCCGTTTTGTCTATTAGGTTCATAGACTCGCTAAATTTTATCCCCATGAAGCTCGCTAAATTACCTCAGGCCGCGGGATTTTCAGTTTTCCACACTTTTTTAATACCTGAGAAAACAAAGTTATGTAGGTCCCATACCCGATGTGAAATATTATGGGCTAGAGTACATGACACAGGGTGCTTCTGGCATGGCATGAGAGTCAGAAACACAGGTATGTTAAAAAGTTTGTACCCAATTTTTTGTTGAATGCTGGTCAAAATCGTTGCATAGGCGGGGCCTTTGCCAAAATAGGCCTTTCTGGCATGGCATGAGAGTCAGAAACATAGCTATGCTAAAAAGTTTGTACCTGATTTTTGTTGAACGGTGCTCAAAATCGCTGCATAGGAGTGGGCATGTGCCAAAATAGGCCGGGACACGTCCCAACATGCCTGTCTTTTATATATCTGAGGGGCATAGCATCTTTAAAAATAGGCCTGTGCAACAAAACGCTACTCATCCCAGGCTATACAGTGGGTCATGTATGTAGCGCATACCGAGAACATTGACATACAGCATGCCTTGAGAGGGTATGTGAAGCAACTCGCTCAATATTTTCTAGATGACTATGCGTATGTTAACGGCCAGCACATAGTTTTTGAATTTCAGGGTTGTTTTTTCCACGGCTGTCCGTTGTGCTATAAAGAAAATGATGCAAATAAGGTCACAAACATCACCTGCGGGCAGTTATATCATGCCTTTTTTAGCTAAAAAGCGCTAGCTGCAGCGGTGGGGGTACACCATAAGTGTGCTGTGGGTGCATGAGTGGCGTGAAATGTTTAAAAATGATTCAGCGGATCACCCTCATCTATGAAATATGGTATTTTCCAAACACCAGCGACGATCTGTTTGCCCGCTACATTAAACTACACCATAGGGATGAGCTGGAGGGGTCCGTGTATCCTAGCGGCTACACTGATGAAGGCTAGAAAAAAAGCACCACAGTGACAGTTTTCTTGAAAAAGAGCTGCCTGTCTTTCATATCTGAGGGGGTTAGCATCGTTAAAAAATAGGCCGGGACCCGTCCCGAAATAACGAATTTGCTGTGAATTTGTCATCAAGTTGCTGGAATCGTGTTAGTATTCAATTTAATACACCTTGGTTCGCTACAATATCGGTATGGTAACTATTTAAAATATCAGCTGAGAGTCAGAAACACAGCTATGCTAAAAAATTTGTACCCGATTTTTGTTGAATGGTGGTCAAAATCGCTGCATAGGAGTGGGAATGTGCCAAAATAGGCCGGTACACGTCCCGAAATAACGAATTTGCTCTGAATTTGTCATCAAGTTGCTGGAATCGTGTTAGTATTCAATTTAATACACCTTGATTCACTACAATATCGGTATGGTAACTGTTTAAAATAACAGCTGAGAGTCAGAAACACAGCTATGCTAAAAAGTTTGTACCCGATTTTTGTTGAATGGTGGTCAAAATCGCTGCATAGGAGTGGGCATGTAGCAAAATAGGCCGGTACACGTCCCGAAATAACGAATTTGCTCTGAATTTGTCATCAAGTTGCTGGAATCGTGTTAGTATTCATTTTAATACACCTTGATTTGCTACAATATCGGCATGGTAACTATTTAAAATAACCTAGCTTTACGAATATCGCACTGAATATATCGCGTTGAATCAGAGTAAAGTGGAGCATGTGCCAAAATAGGCCGGGACCCGTCCCGAAATAACGAATTTGCTCTGAATTTGCCATCAAGTTGCTGGAACCGTGTTAGTAATCAATTTAATACAGCTTGATTCGCTACAATATCGGTATGGTAACTATTAAAATAGCAGCTGAGAGTCAGAAACACAGCTATGCTAAAAAGTTTGTACCCGATTTTTGTTGAATTCTGTTCAAAATCGTTTTTGTGACTTTCCTGAACAAGAATTGTGAGACTTATTATTATCAAGGCAGCCAAATCCAAGACACGTATATCACTGTCTGCGGTCACTACTGCGTGTACTTTTTACATTTTTTAGCTCGGAACATGCCGTTTAGTAAGATATTGGAGAACTTTTCTGCCGATAAACCGTGTAATGATACAATTGTGAGAAATTTTATTGCTGAGAGAAAATCAAATTTAAAAACTCCGCACTACATCTGTTGGAATATTCACCAAACTTGCGCCTGTCTAGAGAGAACACAATAACCTGTCTGTATCGCCATTTGTATCGCCATTTTGGTGTCACAATTAGTTCAATGCTTGAAATGTCTTTGAGATGTATTTATTTATTACAATAAAATCTTGTAACCTTGTTTTACAATACCGCGTCATTGCTTTTTTTAAAAATACATGCCCGGACATGTCCGGGCTAAGCTGAGTATGCCCCGGCTATACACAATACCTTGTGTATAGCCCATGCGTGTTGGGGCAGCTCTCCCCTAGAAACAGGTTTCACAGAAAGTCCGTTGTAATTTTCACCTATGTGTTAATTCCTCCATCTCTTGATTTTAAATTATTCTGAACAGAAAGCATTTGTTCTAAAAAGTTCACCCCTCACAGTGCTAATTAGTATGCTAAATAGTCTATTCTTTCAACTGAAACAGAATTACCCTATCAATTGTACTGAACTAGACATGTCCGGACATATCCCTGGTGCATCCCTGCTAAAAAGATATGGATCCTATCTTTTCTTTAATTCTCTATGGGGAAAAACTTCTTTTATAATGAATAATACTGTACAATAAACTCCTTTTAGCCTGTACATAGACTACTAAGATATAACTTTCCAGCAAGTGATGCAGACACTCACATAGGGATTTAATGACATGCTAGAAAAATCCTTTACATACATTTACTGCTCGACTTAAAAGATCCCCCACAAAAAGTTTTGACCCTTATAATTGATACACCTTTCCACCACAGACTGATCAAATCCACAAGGAGATGGATAAAATATAAATAGAGACGAATAAAATCATGAAGCACTTTGATAGAACTTCCCAGATTCAACAGCCCTGATTTCCCAGACAGATCAAATCACAAGGAGACGGATAAAATGATAGGGGGCGTGACGACCTGTCAGATTGAGTTTGACGAATGATGGAACTTCTACACTACTGACCATCATTTATTTTTCAACATGACAATGACACCAAACACACCTCCAGACTGTGTAAGGGCTATTTGACCAAGAAGGAGAGTGTTGGTGTGCTACGCCAGATGACCTGGCCTCCACAGTCACCAGACCTGAACCCAATCGAGATGGTTTGGGGTGAGCTGGACCGCTCACCGCTTAAATTTTGAATAAATCCCCAACAGTGTCACCAGCAATGCACCCCCAAACCATCACACCACCTCCTCCATGCTTCACGGTGGGAACCAGGCGTGTAGAGTCCATCCGTTCACCTTTTCTGCGTGCAAAGCAGTAATCAAAGCAAAAGGTGGCTACTTTGAAGAACCTAGAATATAAGACATATTTTCAGTTGTTTCACACTTTTTTGTAAAGTGTAATGTGTAATTCCACATGTGTTAATTCATAGTTTTGATGCCTTCAGTGTGAATGTACAATTTTCATAGTCATGAAAATACAGTAGAATCTTTGAATGAGAAGGTGTGTCCAGACTTTTGGTCTGTACTGTATATATATATATATATATATATATATATATATGTATATACAGTGGGTTTGGAAAGTATTCAGACCCCTTTAAATTTTTCATTCTTTGCTTCATAGCAGCCATATGGTAAATGCAAAAAAGTTCATTTTTTTCACAATAATGTACACTCTGCACCTCATCTTGACTGATAAAAACCAGAAATATAGAAATTTTTGCAAATTTATTAAAAAAGAAAAACTGAAATATCACATGGTCATAAGTATTCAGACCCTTTGCTCAGACACTCATATTTACGTCACATGCTGTCCATTTCCTTGTGATCCTCCTTGAGATGGTTCTACTCTTTCATTGGAGTCCAACTGTGTTTAATTAAACTGATAGGACTTGATTTGTAAAGGCACACACCTGTCTCTATAAGTCCTCACAGCTCACAGTGCATGTCAGACCAAATGAGAATCATGAGGTCAAAGGAACTGGCCAAGGAGCTCAGAGACAGAATTATGGCAAGGTACACATCTGGCCAAGGTTACAAAAGAATTTCTGCAGTACTCAAGGTTCCTAAGAGCACAGTGGCCTCCATAATCCTTAAATGGGTGAAGTTTAGGACCACCAGAAGTCTTTCTAGACCTGGCCATCCAGCCAATCTGAGCAATCATGGGAGAAGAGCCTTGCTGAGAGAGGTAAAGAAGAACTCCAAGTTCACTGTGGCTGAGGTCCACAGATGCAGTAGGGAGATGGGAGAAAGTTCCACAAAGTCAACTATCACTGCAGCCCTCCACCAGTAGGGGCTTTATGGCAGAGTGGCCCGACAGAAGCCTCTCCTCAGTGCAAGACATATGAAAGCCTGCTTAGAGTTTTCTAAAAAAACACATGAAGGACTCCCAGACTATAAGAAAGAAGATTCTCTGGTCTGATGAGACGAAGATAGAACTTTTTGGTGATAATTCTAAGCGGTATGTGGGGAGAAAATCAGGCACTGCTCATCACCTGCCCAATACAATCCCAACAGTGAAACATGGTGGTGGCAGCATCATGCTATGGGGGTGTTTTTCAGCTACAGGGACAGGATGACTGGTTGCAATTGAAGTAAACATGAATACGGGTGTTAGGCGCTCGGTTGCAACAACTTTATTAAAATAATGGATTGCAACCGAACCCGGGGTCCGCGGTGCAGCTAGAGATGCTGCGGCCGAACACCCCTCGGGTATGAGGGTGAAAACTGACAACAGAAATATAAGGACTTGCCTGTGTTACTTCACACTAAGCAAGATATTGGATTTGCACTATCTCTGTTAACGTCACGGGAGATGTGCCGCAGGCTGACGTAGACGTGGCCCTGTTAACTGCACAGAAGCCACTTGCCAGCCATTTAGGAAATGCATGCGACTCACGCCAGGCGTACGTGCTGCCAGCTGGTGTGCGACCGAACTGAACAACTCTCTGTTCAGCTGGCAGGCGATGCCCAGGTTACGCGCCCGCCGTCTGCTCAGGGTGTACAGCTACCCTCTGTCGGAGCTACATTGATTATCTCCCTAGCATCAACTAACCTGCCTGAAGGACCTGTGCTAATTAGCCGAGATATCCCAGAGAGCAAAACTAGAGAGCACGTGGAGCCCAGATTCTGATGCGTCCACACATGAGCACGACCTATTTGGTAAGATCTGACAGCACCGCCGCACCTGCAGCCAGGCTATTTAAGGGCTAAGCCCTGCCACCAGCCATCTCGTTAATCGCATCACTGATGATGTCACCTGTGACCAATCAGGCGGTGCCAGGTCACCGGATCAGCTGATACCAGATCACCAATCACGGTCCGCCACGTCACGGGCATGCTCAGTGCAGGAAATCCTGGACTTAGGTTGTGGCAGCCCTGTTCCTTTCTGCAACCTATGCTTAAAGCTACTAGGAACAAAGACCCTTGCAACAGCTTGCACTTCTCTTGTATTGGCTAGGCGTTGGGACCGACTGCGAAGCTGAGCAGCATCTGCCCCTGCTTTACTAGGATGGGAGACCACAGACTCCTCAGATCCAAGTTCGGATCCAGCCGTCGCCCAATGCCTAACAGCGGGCAAGTACAGAGATATCCTGGATGAAAACCTCTTCCAGAGTGCTCAGGACCTCAGACTTGGCCGAAGGGTCACCTTCCAACAAGACAATGACCCTAAGAGCACAGGTGTAATAACAAAGGAGTGGCTTCAGAACAACTCTGTGACCATTCTTGACTGGCCCAGCCAAAGCCCTGACCTAAACCCAATTGAGACCTGAAAATGGCTGTCCACCAACGTTCACCATCCAACCTGATGGAACTGGAGAGGATCTGCAAGGAAAAATGGCAGAGGATCCCCAAAACCAGGTGTGAAACACTTGTTGCATCATTCCCAAGAGAATCATGGCTGTATTCACTCACAGGGGTGCTTATACTCAATACTGAGCAAAGGGTCTGAATACTTATGACCATGTGATATTTCAGTTTTTCTTTTTTAATAAATTTGCAAAAATTTCTACATTTCTGTTTTTTTTCAGTCAAGATGGGGTGCAGAGTGTACATTAATGAGAAAAAAAATTAACTTCTTTGCATTTACCAAATGGTTGCTATGAAACAAAGAGTGAAAAATGTAAAGTGGTCTGTTAGAGTTGGTGGAACGCACCAAATGAAATATATATAATAATAATAAGGTGCGTTCGCAACCCGGGGTCCACCGTACAGAGTTGGAACCTGCTGCTAAGCAATGGCGGAACAAGGCGGCGGTTGAACGCTGACAACACACGGGTTAGATGTATGAACAGCGGCGAACTCTTGCTTCACAGAGCTGCAGCAACAAAATAATAGAACGCTGTTCCCTGTTACACATCACAGGACACAGCTGATATGGCGCGAGTGAGGTCTTTAGTAGGCTCAACCCCTAAAAGACGGGGATTTGAGTCTGATCGGACCCACAATGCGCACGGCATTGCAGAGGCGAAGCCATTACTTGGCGCTGAGTGGTAGCAAAATACAGCTAACTAAGGTGCACAAGGATTTTGCACAAAACAAGAGCAACAGCTCAATTGACCGCAGAGCGGTTCCAAAAGATGCGTGCCAGAGCACGTGGATTGACTGTGCCCTGTAAACAGCCCATGCTAAGCAGCACACGTGGCTGAGACAGGCACTAGGTCAAGCCGAGTAAAAACCTGCCTGACTAGGGAAGACTATGCGAACATACACGCTGACAGCAGGTTCTCCGCCCAAACGCACGTGCATACACAGAGTGGAAGCGTATACACTCGCTCACACACACCACATGGTTTATACTAACGCATGGCCATGCGATCCTTTTATAACCACAGCCTTCCAGGACCTTGCTGATGGCCCAATCCAAACTGCTTGAGGACCTGCGCATATGACCTCCGACCACCAATGACCGGTCGTCTCACGGGCATGCTCAGATGGAGAAAAGCAGGACTTAGTCCCAGGAACATTTGCTCGCCGCTGACTAATGCTGGTCGCTATAAAGCAGGGTTCCCCAACTCCAGTCCTCAAGGCCCACCAACAGATCATGTTTTCAGGATTTCCTTTGTATTGCACAGGTGATGCAATTATCACCTGTGCAATACTAAGGAAATTCTGAAAACATGACCTGTTGGTGGGCCTTGAGGACTGGAGTTGGGGAACCCTGCTATAAAGTATCTGAACCTGGGGTGGCAGCATCAACCAAACACATAGCATTAGCCTGAGCAAGACGCTGAGACCGACGTCTCCGCTGAGCAGGATCCTCTGTGGCTGAAGAGGAATGGGAGACCGCAGAGGACATGGCTCGAGATTCCCCCTGTGCAGCGGCGGGATCTCGACGCCTAACATTACCCTCCCCTAGAGCCCCCCCTTTGGTCCTCGCTGTGCTGCAATGAGCTGAAGAGCCCAAAGGTGCTCAATAGGTTCCCAGGTCCTGTCCTCTGGGCTATGACCCTTCCAGTCCACCAGATAGAACTTTTTGCCACGTATCACCTTAAAGCCAACAATGGCGTTCACCTCATACTCGTCCGCGGATGAACCTGATGTCCCGGCAGATGACTCAGAATACCGGGACATGTGAACGGGTTTTAGGAGGGACACATGAAAGGTGTCGGTGATACCTAGGCATGTAGGAAGAGCCAGACGATAGACCACAGGGTTGACCTGTTCCAGGACCTTGAAGGGATCTATGTAGCAAGGAGCAAACTTAGTGGACTCAACTTGCAGCCTGATGTTACGGGCGGAGAGCCACACTAAATTGCCAGGGGCAAAAGTCTGAGCAGGACATCGGCGCATCGTCGGAGACCCTCATTCTCTCCTTGGAGGCCCGGATGGCATCTTGTGTGCGGTCCCATATGTCACGTGCCTCCACCGCCCAGTCTGCCACCCTAGAGTTGGTGGAGGGCATGGGCACAGGGACATGCGGATGCTGGCCGTAATTAAGGAGGAACCGGGTCTGCCCCGTTGAGTCGGCTACGGCATTATTAAGTGCAAATTCCACCCACGGTAGCAAGGACGTCCAGTTATCCTGCTCTGGTGGAGACAAAATGTCTCAGATATGTGACCAGGGTGTGGTTGGCCCTCTCTACCAACTCGTTTGTCTCAGGATGGTAAGCTGAAGAGAGATTTAGCTCTATGCTGAGCAGACAACAAAGCTCTCTCCAGAACCGAGATGCGAACTAGGGACCCCGGTCACTGACTATTTTGTCAGACATGCTGTGCAGGCGAAAGACATGTTTGATAAACAATACTGCCAATGTCCGTGCAGAAGGTACCCACGGGAGAGGCATCAAGTGCACCATTTTAGAGAAGTGATCGGTGACTACACAGATTACGGTGCAGTTACGGGACTTGGGTAAACCCACCACAAAATCCATCCCAACCATATCCCAGGGCCTATCCGCCACCAGCAGGGGGTACAGTAATCTAGCTGGCCGCTGCTGAGAAGATCGATTCTGGGTGCATGAAACACACGCCCGAAAATAGTCTCCAACGTCACGGGCCATATGCGGCCACCAGTACGTCCTCGCCAGGAGCTCAGATGTCCTCTTGATCCCAAAAAGTCCACCCACCCTGGATGCATGAGCCCAAGAGAGAACTTCCGGTCGCAAATTAAGTGGAACAAAAGTCTTGCCCGGAGGCACAGACTCTAACGAAACCAGAGCCACAGTTCTCAGGCTCTCTGAAGGGACAGTAAGCCGAGGTTCCTCTCCCTCCTCAATTGATACTACAGAACGGGAGAGAGCATTGGCATGAGTGTTCTTCTTGCCAGAAAGAAAATGGAGGGTGAAGTTGAAGCGGGAGAAGAACAGGGACCATCTGGCCTGGTGAGAGTTCAGCCGCTGGGCTGTCTGTAAGTATATAAGGTTTTTATGGTCGGTGAATACTTGGAAGGGGTAACGGGCCCCCTCCAGGAGATGTCTCCACTCAGAAAAGGCCAATTTCATTGCAAGTAACTCCCTGTCCCCGATGGAATAATTTCTCTCCACTGGTGAGAAGGACTTGGAGAAAAAGAAGCAAGGATGCTTCCGACCTTGAGCATCCTTCTGAAAGAGGACGGCTCCAGCACCCATGGAAGAAGCATCCACCTCCATGATAAAGGGTTTATCGACATCGGGTCAATGTAAAATGGGAGTGCTAGTGAAATATGACTTTATAGACAGAAAGGCCTTGGAGACCATAATTTGGGGTTAGCTCCCTTCTTGGTGAGGGCAACCAGGGGAGCTACCCAAGTTGAGAAGTGGGGAATGAACTGGCGATAACAATTGATGAACCCCATGAAGCGCTGCACCGCTTTAAGAAAATGAGGTTCTTTCCAGTCCATCACAGCCTGTAGCTTGGCAGGATCCATGGCCAATCCCTGGGTCGAGATGATATAGCCCAGGAAAGGCAAGGACTCCTGCTCAAACACACACTTCTTCAACTTGGCATAGAGGGAGTTTGCCTGTAGGAGGTCGAAGACTTTCAAACATCTCTCCGGTGGGAGTCTATATCTGCAGAGTAGATGAGAATATCATCCAGATAGACTATGACCGAGGTGGTTAGCATATCCCGGAAGATATAGTTGACAAAGTCTTGGAAAACGGCAGGGGCATCACAGAGCCCGAAGGGCATCACCAGGTATTCATAGTGGCTGTCTCTGGTGTTAAATGCCATCTTCCACTCGTCCCCCTCACGGATGTGTATCTAATTTTGTAAATACCCTTGCTCCCCGCAACCCATCAATGAGTTCGGAGATAAGAGGCAGAGGGTATTTATTTTTGACGGTTATAGCATTGAGAATCTTGCAGTCTATGCATGGACGTAACTCCTCGTTCTTCTTCTGCACAAAGAAGAAAACAGCCCCTGCAGGTGACAGTGACTTCCTATTGAATCCTCTTGCCAGATTCTCCTTGATGTACTGAGACAATGTCTCCGTCTACGGGAAAGATAACGGATAGACTCGACCCCGTGGAGGCTCAGCACCAGGCAAGAAATCAATAGGACAGTCATAGGGGCGGTGAGGAGGAAGGGTCTCCGCAGCTCTCTTGGAGAATACGTCCGCATATGACCAATAGTGTTTGGGAAGAGAGGGTAGATCTGCGGGCACTGCTGTAGAAGCCACCTGAATGCAATCCCTCTGACATCTACCCTCACAAGACTCACTCCATCCCAATATTCTCCCAGAGGACCACTCAATATGAGGAGAATGGTAGCGTAACCAAGGTACCCCTAATAAAACTTTATCAATACCCTCAGGTATGACTAATAGCGAGATTATCTCCTGGTGGGCTGGAGACATGGTGAGAGTAAGTGGGATGGTCTGGTGTGTGATCTGTGAGGGCAGTGTCGACCCATTTACCACTCGGACAGTCACTGGCTTGGTGATCATCACCAGAGGTATTGCGTGCCATTGGGTGAAGGCTGAAGACATGAAATTGCCCCCCACCCCGGAATCCCACAAACCTCTACCGCATGAGTGGATGGGTCTATCATGAGTGTCCCCTTGAAGGACAATTTAGAAGAAAACGCCTCTGTGTCTAGTTAGCCTCCTCCTATGGCCACTAGATGCAGTCGTTTTCCTGACCGCTGGAGACATTTAGTGGCAAAATGTCCTGACTGCCGGCAGACATGACAGACCATGGGTGTAAGGTTCTATGTATATATTCCTGAAACTCAGTTTGTTCGTCAGCCATTTTACTTTCTGTCTTGCTGCAGCTATCTTGCCCTCAGTCAAAATGGAGTTTCCAGCTTGCATGTTCCCGCCCTGATTCTCTCCTTTGCTTCTTAAGCAGCCACAGCTGAGCAATCAGTGCTTCAGAATCTAGCCTGCAGTGAACCTGTGACTTGACTCCTGTAAGCCTTGGACCTTGTACTCCAGCTATTCCTACTGAGGAACTCTGAAGCACTTGTGGACTCTGAACCCTGCTCTTTGAAAGACCCACGTTTGCATGGACTTACGGTAACAGAGAAGAAGATCCTGAATCTGTATTGGAGAGTGATTGCTGAGCTTGGATTACTCTGGCCTGCTGTGTCTCCTGTTTCTGTGTCTGCAAACTGTGTGACTATTTCTGCCAACTTGTATGAAGTAATACAGGACTTTTCTATATAAACCTGTGACTCCTGTGTTTTCATCGCACCCAAGCACAAGACGCTATATGAACTGTACTACATACATTACAAGATTCTGAAGCCAAAACGTTAGTGTCTGCTGGGTCTGGAAGGCTGTGTCTGCTGTACTGTGGATATCAGACGTCCGGTTGTACTTTCTGTGATGACAGTGGTTGTGACTTCTCACAACCATTCCAGGTGAGCAATTCCCTTAAGTTTTTTCTTTTTGCAGTGTTACCACAGGTAAACACTATTGTTTTTTTTTTTTCCTTTCTTTTCTCTTTTTTGTCTGCTGTAACTCTGGATATCAGATGTCTGGTTGAAACTTTCTGTGATGATAGTGGTTGTGACTTCTCACAACCATTCCAGTAATCCTGTCTTAAAAGATCTGGAAAATGGAGGCCCGCATAAAGGAACTTTGCGGAGTGACTGATAATATCCTTGCAGATTTGCAGAATATAAAGACCCGTTTTACAAATCTACAGGACCTCAATAATCACAATTTGCAAGTGGTTGGACAGACTACCCAGGATTTGCGAGCCAGGATTGAGGTTCTAGAGGGGCGAGTCCAGGCTCCTGCCGTAGCCCCGAGTGCTGGGATTCCCAAGTTGCCCCCTTTTAGTTTTGGCGGTGAACGTGAGAAATTCAGGGGATTTATTAATCAATGCAATCTTTTTTTTTCTGCACATGCTTCACAATTTCCCACTGAACGATCTAAGGTGCTTACTATAATTATGTTGCTTACCAACAAGGCTTTAATGTGGGCAAACCCTCTGATTGAGACTGAGGATGATTGTTTGAATCACCTTGATGATTTTATTTCAGCCATGGGGCAGGTGTTTGATGACCCCAATCGAGGTGCAACAGCTGAAGGAGCCATGTTAGCTTTGCGCCAAGGTAAGCACTCGTAGCTGAATATGCCTTGGATTTCAGGAGATGGGCCCTTGATACCACCTGGGACAGTTCCGCCAAAAAAATCTATTTTTCGAAAGGGGTTATCTCCACTGATTAAGGATGAACTTGCTCGTGCCGACCCTCCCACTGCGTTAGGTGACTTTATTAACTACTGCATCCGTATTGATACTCGTCTGACTGAACGCAGGCAAGAGAGATGGTTCGAAAGCAATCGTACTAACCTTTTCCTACCTTCCTCTCCAGCTAAGGAACCTTTGAGTAGGATTACACGGAACCTGAACCTGAACCCATGCAGGTAGACTCTTTACAACGACGGGTTAGTGATGCACGCAAGGAACATCGTTTTAAGGAGAATCTATGTTTCTATTGTGGTAAGTCAGGGCACTTCATTATAAACTGCCCCAGCCGTTCTCGTAAGACTACTGCAGCACTCATTCATTGTGTTGCGAGAGGGGATCTGTCAGGTCCGAGCCTCAGGCTCCAGAGAGATCTGCAGCAACAGATCTTGATTTCTCGGACTTAAACTCCGTTACCTCTGAGGACGTTGACTGTGTAAACGCTGCCATTTTTCAAGTTTCCTCAGCGGTGTCCCAGCTGAGTTGTAAGAAAAACAATTCTCATTGCTTTCTTTCCATCAAACTCTGGGTTGACTCAGCTTGGGTGTCTAGCTCTGCTATGATCGACTCAGGGGCAAGTGGAAATTTTATGGATGTCTCCTTTGCTCTGAAACAGGGAATACGTTCAGTGAAGAAGGCTACTCCAGTACAGATGGAAACTGTGGATGGCTCCCTGCTGACCTCTGGACCAGTGGATCAGGAAACAGAGCCTTTGAGGGTTCTTATGGGTAAAGATCATCAAGAGAAACTGTCCTTTATGCTTATCTCTTCTCCCCACTTTCCCATTATTCTAGGGCTACCATGGCTGCAGGCTCAGAATCCTACCATTAACTGGGAGACCAAGGAATTACACTTTCCAGAGAAACAGATGAGTCCAAAAGTTTCAGCTTGCTCTGTTCCTAAAGGAATCATGTCAGTCCCTGAACTACCAGCTGTATACCAGGACTATGTGGATTTATGTGACAAGAAGAACGCTGACCAGCTTCCTCCTCACCGTCCATATGATTGTCCAATTGAATTATTGCCTGGAGCAGAGATACCTTTTGGTAAGATCTACCCCCTGGCGGGGCCCGAGCTAAAGTTTAAAGGATTACATAGATGAAAATCTAGCCAAGGGCTTCATACGCCCCTCTTCATCTCCTGCAGGTGCACCCATCTTCTTTGTAAAGAAGAAAGATGGATCTCTGAGACCATGCGTAGACTATAGGGAACTCAATAAGGTTACTATTAGAAACCGTTATCCATTGCCTTTAATCCCTGAGTTATTGGAGAGAGTGCGACATGCCAAAATTTTTTCTAAACTAGATCTTCGTGGGGCCTATAACTTAGTCCGTATTAGACCTGGGGATGAATGGAAGACTGCATTCAGGTCACGCTATGGACACTTTGAATATCTAGTTATGCCTTTTGGTCTGAGTACCGCCCCAGCCACTTTCCAACACTTGGTGAATGACATCTTCAGGGATCTCCTAGATACATTCGTGGTAATTTATTTGGATGATATTCTAATTTTTTCTAACTCCACAGAGGAACATCATGGACATGTGAGAATGGTCTTGGAACGTCTAAGACAAAATCATCTTTACATCAAACTTGAAAAGTGTGAATTCCATAGGACCGAAATTCAATTTCTGGGGTATGTACTGTCTACACAAGGAATTAGTATGGATGGAAGCAAAACCCAAGCCATCAAGGATTGGCCAAGTCCTAGAAATGTGAAGGAGGTACAGCGCTTCATCGGGTTTGCCAACTTCTATAGACGTTTCATTAGAAATTTCTCTGAGGTAGTGTCACCTATCACTCAACTTACCCGGAAAGAGTCTAGGTTTTCCTGGACTCCCCAAGCCCAGGAAGCATTTTCCCGTCTAAAAGATAAATTTACCACTGCACCTATCCTAGTACATCCCAACCCCGAGCTTGCCTTCATAATAGAGGTGGATGCTTCAGACTGTGCCGTTGGAGCTATACTCTCTCAGAGAACAGGTGAGAAGAATGTCTTGCATCCCTGTGCCTTCTTTTCCCAGCAGTTGTCTTCGGCTGAGAGGAACTACGATGTGGGCAATAGAGAGTTGTTGGCCATTATTGCCGCCTTCAAAGAATGGAGACACCTTCTTCAGGGAGCTGCACAGCAAATAGTCGTCCTGACAGACCATCGTAACCTTGAGTTTATCAGGTCGGCTAAGTGCCTGACTCCTCGCCAGGCTCGCTGGAATCTTTTCTTAAACCAATTTAATTTTATCATCTCTTATAGACCAGGATCGCGCAATGGAAAGGCTGATGCACTCTCTAGGATTTACTCAGCAGAGACACGTCCAATTACTCCTCCTAAGACTATTCTTCCTGACTCTAGATTCCTAGGAGTAATTCATAATCAAGACCTACTTAAGGACATCAAGGAAGCATACCATGCGGATTCCTTTTTGGCACAACCCCCAAGGGACGTAAGTCTTGTCTTTAAGAATGGTGTGCGGATTCAGGGACAACGTCTGTATATTCCTGAAACAGTCAGATTAAGAGTATTGCAACTCATTCACGATTCCAAGATAGCTGGGCATAGAGGAATTCTAAAGACACAGGAATTTCTTTCTCGTTTCTTTTGGTGGCCCACTTGCAGGAAGGATGTTTTGAATTATGTCACTTCATGTGAGGTCTGTGCAAGATGCAAAACACCTCGCTCCTCACCAACTGGTCTGTTACAGCCTCTTCCCACCCCGTCCCGCCCGTGGGGATCCATTTCTATGGACTTCATTGTGGAGTTACCAACCTCTCAAGGGAAGAACACCATTCTAGTGGTGGTTGACCGTCTAACAAAGGCAGCTCATTTTATCCCTTGTGTCGGCTTACCCACTGCAAAACAGACATCAGATTTGATGATTAAAGATGTGTTTCGCTTACATGGAGTACCGGATGAGGTTATTTCGGATCGAGGGGTGCAATTCACTTCTAGGTTTTGGCAAAATTTCTGTGCAGCATTGGACATTAAAGTAAACCTTTCTTCTGCTTTTCATCCCCAGACTAATGGACAGACCGAACGAACCAATTAAACCCTGGAGCAGTATCTCCGCTGCTTTATCTGCCACCTACAGGATGATTGGGTGGATCTACTTCCATTAGCTGAGTTCTCGTATAACAACTCTCAGAGTGCCTCCACTAAACAGTCTCCTTTTTACTCTAATCTAGGTTATCATCCTAACATTCTACCACAATTTCCCATAGAAACGCCTTTACCAGCAGTGGCTGAAAGAATCACGTCTTTACAGAAGAATATGGATCTTCTAAAGGAAAATCTGAAATCGGCTCAAGAAAGGTACAAGAAAGCAGCAGATAAATTTCGTAAACCTGCACCAGCTTTCAAGGTAGGAGACTTGGTCTGGCTGTCAACCAGAAATCTTAAGTTAAGGATTCCATCGTCTAAGTTGGGACATAAGTACATTGGACCCTATAAAATCAGTAAAATTATAAGTGCCGTTGCTTGTCGTCTTCAACTGCCCAGAACTATGAGAATCCACCCTGTCTTTCATGTATCCCTACTAAAGGCTGCGACACCCAATACGTTTCCTGGAGGTTCCTCTCCTTGCCCTGACCCAGTGCTAGTCGATGGTCAGGAAGAATTTGTGGTGGAAAGGATTTTAGATTCCAGGTTGTATAGAAATCAGTTACAATATCTGATTAAATGGCAGGGCTACCCAGTGGAGGACAACTCATGGGAATAACGTTAATGCTCCTCGCTTGCTCCGTCAGTTTCATCAGAGGTACCCACACAAGCCTGGTCTGAGGTCATCCGGAGGTTGTCCTTAAGGGGGGAGTAATGTAAGGTTCTATGTATATATTCCTGAAACTCAGTTTGTTCGTCAGCCATTTTACTTTCTGTCTTGCTGCAGCTATCTTGCCCTCAGTCAAAATGGAGTTTCCAGCTTGCATGTTCCCGCCCTGATTCTCTCCTTTGCTTCTTAAGCAGCCACAGCTGAGCAATCAGTGCTTCAGAATCTAGCCTGCAGTGAACCTGTGACTTGACTCCTGTAAGCCTTGGACCTTGTACTCCAGCTATTCCTACTGAGGAACTCTGAAGCACTTGTGGACTCTGAACCCTGCTCTTTGAAAGACCCACGTTTGCATGGACTTACGGTAACAGAGAAGAAGATCCTGAATCTGTATTGGAGAGTGATTGCTGAGCTTGGATTACTCTGGCCTGCTGTGTCTCCTGTTTCTGTGTCTGCAAACTGTGTGACTATTTCTGCCAACTTGTATGAAGTAATACAGGACTTTTCTATATCAAACCTGTGACTCCTGTGTTTTCATCGCACCCAAGCACAAGACGCTATATGAACTGTACTACATACATTACAATGGGTGTACGAGCGATCCGTGACTTGGATCCCACTTGAGAAACCTCCATTGCCTTTTGGGACTCGAATGCCTGATCCAGAGATTCCAGAGGTCTGGCGAAGTTAGGAGCCAGCCGAAACCTCTGCCGACACTGGGCTCGCTCCAACCTTTGCTCGGAGAAGCGAAGGTTGATGCGAGTAAAGACAGATATTAGCTCCTCCAGTGCTCCAGTGTGGCCGGAATCTCCCTAGTGGCCAGAGCGTCTTTCACATGGTCAGCCAGCCCCCTCCAAAAGACCGGGATGAGGACTTTATCTGGCCACTCCAGCTCAGAAGCTAAAGTCCGCAAGTGGATGGCAAATTGACTGAGCATGGATGAGCCTTGTGTCAATGCCAGCAGTTGGAGTGCCGTATTATGGGTGACTCGTGGTCCAAAGAATACCTGCTTCAGAGTGCTCAAAAACCGCAGAGTGCTCTGCACCACATGATTGTCACGCTCCCACAGCGGCGTAGCCCACTCCAACGCCCTGTCCGACAGCAGGGAAATAATAAACTCTACTTTAGCCCACTGCATACATACAGGCTGCAGCCTCACTAGCTGCCTGAACAGCTACTGCAGTCACATCCACAGCTGAGGTTGTACGCTCGAGAGCCGACAACCTGCCTCCAGCTGCTGGATGTACCGCTGCATTCACTGTTCGTCTGCCATTACTAGCCAGACCCTGGCGCTAGTATAATGTTATGGATGGCGGAACGCACCAAATGAAATATTAAGGTGCGTTCACAACCCGGGGTCCACCGTGCAGAGATGGAACCTGCTGCTAAGCAATGGCGGAACAAGGCGGCGGTTGAACGCTGACAACACGCGGGTTAGATTTCATCCAGTATGAACAGCGGTGAACTCTGTTGATTCACAGAGCCGCAGCAACAAAATAATAAATGTTCCCTGTTACACGTCACATGACACAGCTGATATGGCGCGAGTGAGGTTTCTAGGCTCAACCCCTAGAACACGGGGACTTGAGTCTGACCGGACCCACAATGCACATGGCATCGCACAGGCGATGCCACTACTTGGCGCTGAGTGGTAGCAAAATACAGCTAACTAAGACACACCAGAATTTGGCGCAAAACATGAGCAACAGCTCAACTGACTGCAGAGCGGTACCAAAAGATGTGTGCCAGAGCACGTGGATTGACTGTGCCCTGTAAACAGCCCATGCTAAGCAGCACACTTGGCTGAGAAAGGCGCTAGGTCAAGCCGAGTAAAAAGCTGCCTGACTAGGGAAGACTAGGTGATCATACACGCCGACAGTGCGGCAGGTTCTCCACCCAAACATACGTGCATACACAGAGTGATAGCAAATCCAATCGCTCACACACACCACATGGTTTATACTAGTGCACGGCCGTGCGATCCTTTTATAACTGCAGCCTTCCAGGACCTTGCTGTTGGTCCAATCCGAACTGCTTGAGGACCTGAACATGTGATGGAGAAAAGCAGGACTTAGTCCCAGGAACATCTGCCCGCCGCTGACTAATGCTGGTTGCTATAGCTGAACCTGGGGGGCAGCAGCAACCAAACGCATAGCATTAGCCTGAGCAAGACGCTGGGACCAACGTCTCCACTGAGCAGGATCCTCTGTGGCTGAAGAAGAATGAGAGACTGCAGAGGACGTGGCTTGAGATTCCCCTTGTGCAGCAGCGGGATCTCAACGCCTAACAGGGTCTGAATACTTTCTGAACCCACTGTACATGTTACCCAGTCTATGTGTGCCCTCATGCATGATTATTATTTCCATTCTACAAAAGGGTGAATATATGTATATACCAATCAAGAGACTTACAAATATTGTTTGTTTATTGCTCCTTACTACATTTGTGGCCATTTAGGCATTTGATATAGTACCAAGGGTGTTGGATAATGATTGTTTTGTGTTTACATGTTTTTAAATGTTTTTAATGGATTTGTGTATCCATAGTTATGAAATAAAGTTATGTATCCTTTGATTATTTACCAGGTGTGCACACCTATTTTTGTATTGGTCTTTTTCTCCCTTTTACATGTACTTTGTCTCCCATACAAAGTGTATTTAGCTTGGTATTTCTCTATATTATTCCATCTTATGTGCACCCTAGTTTCTTTATTATGTCTCAATTTAACTTTTGTTATAATGCGAGATACAAATCAACTAATTATCAATAGTGATCATTGTGGGATCTCATGGATGATGAACCTGATAGACAATATGGTAATTAAACCCTATCGAGGTATGGTAACCATCATTGGATTTCTGAGACTATCCTGCGCAGCGTATTGTTTCAATAAGACTTGGTGTATGAAGTTAGTTACTACCAATGTTGCTGCCTATCAAGTTAGCTTAAACCAATTTCTATGATAAACCTCCTTGCTAGGGAATAATTCCTTACAGGGTAGCTGCTCTAATTTCACCCAAACAGCTGCCTCCCCAACATGTTTTACCATTATTGGCGTCTTCAGGTGTAATGCGGCTGCAATGGATGCTGGGTGTGACTGAGGGTCTTTGAAAGGGTAGGTTACAATGTCATTCACTGTCATCCAATAGACAAGGGTTATACAGCCACCAATCCTGCATTCTATTATTTATAAAGAGAATATTCCTTATTGGTGAGAAAACAACAAGGTTCAGGAATAGTAATGAGAATGCTTGCTTGCTTGTCTGGTTCAAGGATACTATGCTACTAAGGGAGCCAATGATGAATTCCTTCCGGGTCACTGATTTTAGTAGGATGCTGATGCTTATCCAATTGGAAATCATTGCGCTTCTGAAAGGACAAATGAAAAGGTCCTTGCGGGTCAATAATTAAGGCGAAATAATGCCGATGTCTATCTGAAAGAGCAAAAGTAATAATGACTCTCATAGCAATAGGACTTGTGAAATCATGTGATGTGTCTTGGCGCATGGGCTATAAATATTTCTCCAAAAGGACCTGTGCGCGTGCGCAGAGAAGGGAACTCAGTACAGGACCTGCTGATGTCATGTTTATGTCATTGCAGATGTCAGATGTAAACCACATTAAAGCAGTTACTGCGCATGTCAATGACTGCAGTCTGTATATTTGTATAAGGGCTCATAACCATTTGCGAGAAAAAAAAGGTCCGATTTCCGGATCGAAAAAAAGGACGAGTGCTATGCGAGTATCATGCGAGTGTCATGCGATTTCCGTGCAATTTTTCCATGGAACATCCGTATAACGTGTGTATGCAATCCGTATGCAATGCGATTTTAACATGAGGTTTTACATAGAGCAGTTCTCTATGTAAAAGCTCATGTTAAAATAGCATTGTAAAAAAAAATTGTACACCGTTTAAAAAGCAAATAATCCTCTCTCTCTCTCTCTCTCTATATATATATACATATATATATATAATCTAGATAGATATATAGATAGCTTAACCCTACGATGCACGACATTCGGAATCTACACTCTTACATATCCCGGGCCTTTTAGGCCCGATTGCAACTTATATGGAAGGAATTGACAAAAAAAAAAAAAAAAATAGGCATTTTTTGAGTTTATTTCAAAATTGTAAAGTCAGATATGACAAATGCACACAATTATAAGTGGTTATAAAGAGAAATAACATGTAAATTGAAGTAAACAAAACCTGCAACTAGTTTTCGTTTCTAACTTTTCCTTTACTTTTCAATTTTATTACTCTCCATCACAATTTTCGCATGTTATCTTCTCTAAAGAATGTTCTTTACAAACATTTTTGATGATTTCAGTTTTTTTTTCCCGGGTATTGAGTTCAACAATGGCATCATGATGCATTACACTGCAAAAAAAATCCAGCCATTTCAGCCTAAAGAAGTGACCTGAGATGTCCTGAACAGTATATAAACATCTCAATCCAGGAAAGAATCAACACATCCAGAAATAAATTTGACAAATAGCTAAACAGAGTATAAAGAAATGAAGCCAGCAAAGAATCAACAAATACAGAAATACATGTGATAATGGCTGACCAGTCTAAACAACATGTATGAAACCAGCTTGGCTATCTTATCTTATAAATGCAGCTGGCAGATGCAGGAGTAATAGTCTTGGGTATCTGGTGGCTACAAACAGTTGCCAAATGGTACTTACCAGCAATAATATCACACAGGGGTAATGGAAGTCCTTGATATTCAGTCAGTGAGGGAATGAGCTTCTCCTTCCAACAGTGCATCAGTTCTGAAAGATGGGTGGGAGAGCAAAGGGACAAAAGGCAAATAGCTAGGTGGAGCCTGTATGCTGTGTACACAAACTAAAGGTGGCTTCACATGGGTCATCTATTGTTCAACTGGTTTATCTACTGACCACAGGTAGTTGGCTGTGTGAAAGGACCTTTAGTCTGAAAGCATAAATGTCATGCAGACATTTTGTTCTTCCAAAAAAGCATTTTTATAAAAAAAAACATGATCACATGAAACTAGGAAATTACCAACAACTAAAAACCTGAGAAATACCTAGAGTTTCAAAATTCTAAAGTACAGCAAGTAATCTTGCAGAAAATAGCAAAATAAATAAATAAATAAACTGATGAGTATATGATAAACCTAATACGGGCTTAAAAGACCCGGGATATGTAAAGCTGTAGTTTTCCAAAAAAAAATTATATAAAAAAAACCCCATCACATAAAAATATATAAACAACTGGAAATTACACACAACTACAGACCTGAGGAATACCTAGAGTTTCAAAATTCTAAGTTTAAAAACCTTTCAGAATTTTTGCAAAACAAAAGTTCCCGGGCCTAAAAGGCCCGGGATATGCATCGTAGGGTTTAAAGCCTGCAGATGCCGGGTACAGTATAGAATAGGTTAGAATAGATAGAATAGAAATATACACGTAGAATATGTGTGTATATATATATATGTATATATATATATACATATATATATATATACAGTACAGACCAAAAGTTTGGACACACCTTCTCATTCAACGATTTTTCTGTATTTTCATGACTATGAAAAATGTACATTCACACTGAAGGCATCAAAACTATGAATTAACACATGTGGAATTATATACTTAAAAAAAATGTGAAACAACTGAAAATATGTCTTATATTCTAGGTTCTTCAAAGTAGCCACCTTTTGCTTTGATTACTGCTTTGCACTCTCTTGGCATTCTCTTGAGAGAAATGGTCTTCCAACAGTCTTGAAGGAGTTCCCAGAGATGCTTAGCACTTGTTGGCCCTTTTGCATTCACTCTGCTGTCCAGCTCACCCCAAACCATCTCGATTGGGTTCAGGACTGGTGACTGTGGAGGCCAGGTCATCTGGCGTAGCACCCATCACTCTCCTTCTTGGTCAAATAGCCCTTACGCAGCCTGGAGGTATGTTTGGAGTCATTGTCATGTTGAAAAAAAAATGATGGTCCAAATAAACGCAAACCGGATGGAATAGCATGCTGCTGTAAGATGCTGTGGTAGCCATGCTGGTTCAGTATGCCTTTAATTTTGAATAAATCCCCAACAGTGTCACCAGCAAAGCATCCTCACACCATCACACCTCCTCCTCCATGCTTCACGGTGGGAACCAGGCATGTAGAGTCCATCCGTTCACCTTTTCTGCGTCGCACAAAGACACGGTGGTTGGAACCAAAGATCTCAAATTTGGACTCATCAGACCAAAGCACAGATTTCCACTGGCCTAAAGTCCATTCCTTGTGTTCTTTAGCCCAAACAAGTCTCTTCTGCTTGTTGCCTGTCCTTAGCAGTGGTTTCCTAGCAGCTATTTTACCATGAAGGCCTGCTGCACAAAGTCTCCTCTTAACAGTTGTTGTAGAGATGTGTCTGCTGCTGGAACTCTATGTGGCATTGACCTGGTCTCTAATCTGAGCTGCTGTAAACCTGCGATTTCTGAGGCTGGTGACTTGGATAAACTTATCCTCAGAAGCAGAGGTGACTCTTGGTCTTCCTTTGCTGGGGCGGTACTCATGTAAGCAAGTTTCTTTGTAGCACTTGATGGTTTTTGCAACTGCACTTGGGGACACTTTCAAAGTTTTCCCAATTTTTCGGACTGACTGACCTTCATTTCTTAAAGTAATGATGGCCACTCGTTTTTCTTTACTTAGCTGCTTTTTTCTTGCCATAATACACATTCTAACAGTCTATTCAGTAGAACTATCAGCTGTGTATCCACCAGACTTCTTCAAAACACAACTGATGGTCCCAACCCTATTTATAAGGCCAGAAATCCCACTTATTAAACCTGACAGGGCACACCATTTCCAGTGACTACCTCTTGAAGCTCATCAAGAGAATGCCAAGAGTGTGCAAAGCAGTCATCAAAGCAAAATGTGGCTACTTTGAAGAACTTAGAATATAAGACATATTTTCAGTCGTTTCACATTTTTTTGTTAAGTATATAATTCCACATGTGTTAATTCATAGTTTTGATGCCTTCAGTGTGAATGTACAATTTTCATAGTCATGAAAATACAGAAAAATCTTTGAATGAGAAGGTATTTGCATATCCGTTATTTTTTTAGATGTCCCTCACTAATAATGTTAGTAGTGTCTGTGTGTAAAACTTTGGAGCTGTAGGTGTTAAATTAAAGGATTAATTCACGGAAAAACTGGCGTGGGCTCCCGCTCAATTTTCTCCGCCAGAGAGGGCAAGCCAGTGACTGAGGGCAGAAATTAATAGCCTAGAGAGGGACCATTATTTTTGGGCCCCCTGTGGCTAAAAAAATCTGCCCACAGCCGCCCCAGAAAAGGCGCATCTGTAAGATGCTATTGTAAGATGACATTAATCAAAGAAAATAGGAAGCTTTCTACCATAAAATTTTTAGATTTTATTCAAAAAATATATAAATGACAATAGTGACAATTTAATAAAAGATATATATGTGTATATGGGGACAACAAAATGCAAAAAGAAATGCCTAAATTGGGTACTGGGGTTCAGATATATAGTATACAGAAAGATCTCATATACTGTAGATTATTGATATCACCTCAAAAGATTTTTTCATACATAAATAGAGCAATAAATATATGGCTTCTATTAATAAAGTTATAAAAAACAGGTATATTCAGAGACAGATCTTAAATAATACCCCATGCAATAGAAATCCAGCTACTAATCCCTTTCAGATGGCAAGAGTTTCATGAATAACATTATAAAGTGCATAGTGCAAAAAGAATGCCAATACATGAATGCAAACGCAAAAGGACGCCAAAGGAAAGGGTGAAGAATAGATATAAGATGTTAAGTAAAGCGATGCATAGTAACTGCTGGCAACAATATACTGTACCTCAAAGTGGCTGTGGCACCCCTGACGCCTTTCGTCAGGAACGTCCCACGGCTGCTTCTAGTTGTGCGGTTAGTTTAGGGGTCTGCAACCTATTAGTTTCCAACCTCTCTGGTGTTAGGCTGACTATGCGGTTTTTTGCTCCTGCCTCCTCAGCTACCTAAACATAACAGAATCACCGGCTGTTAGGGATCGAGTTCCCTCTGCTGCACAAGGGGAATCTCGAATCAGTCCCGCTGCGGTCTCCCATCCATCTCCGGCTGCAGTGGAGCCTGCTCAGCGGAGACGTCTGTCCCAGCGTCTCGCTCAGTCTAATACTGTGCAGAGGCTTGTTGCTGCCTCTTCTGGTTCCTCTATTATAACCAGTGCTGGAGCAGGCAGTCTTGGGACTAAGTCCTGCTTTTCTCAATCTGAGCATGCCCAGTGCAAGATCTCCCATTGGAGATCAGGGGTCACATGCTCGGTCACAGCAGTGACTCCCATTTTTTTCCGCCAGGAAGGTCCTGAAACTGCTTGAGTTCTGGAACAGTTTCTTATTGGTCCTTTTCTGGAAGGTCCTGTAGCTGCTACTATAAAAGGTGCGCATGACCGCTCGGCCATGCGCTAGTAACAATTGTGTTATGTGCTTTGCGCCAGTGTGATCATGCACGCTTGTGGTTAGGGCTCGGCTGAAATAAGCCCCTAGAATACCGGCACCTCCGGTGAGGAGATTTGTATGCACGTGTTCAGGGCTTGGCTGAAATAGCCTCTAGAATACCGGTTACTCCGGTGAGGAGTTGCTTGTTTGCGTTGCTGACTGCATGACCACGGACACTGCTATCCGCACAGCAGTTATCTGTGTACCCCTGTGGTGTTAACAGGACACAGTCTCTATCTCTGCGTCTCTACCTCAGCGACTCTGTGGTGTAACAGTGTTCGCTTATACCGCCATATAGTGCCACAGCATCTATGTTTGCGACTCTGTGAAGTAACAGAGTTCGCTTATACCGCCATCTTACTAGCAGCAGGCTCTGCCTGCATGGTGGACCCCGGGCTGCGAACGCACCCATTATTTATATTTACTTGGTGCGTTCCGCAGACCCTAACACCGGCCATACTGAAAATTCTGTGGTACTCAATAGAAGGGAAAAATAGTAAAGGAAAAAAAAAGTTGTCAGAATTTTTTTTTTCTGTTTGTTACATTTTTTCCCTCTTTTTCTCTGGGGGCTGAGGAGGAATTTTTTCTTCAATGGAGGTCAAGCATTTATCCGATCATGTGGAGCAGCTTGCTGCTGAAGTTCGGAGTATTGCTATCTATCTTGCTGGGTTGCTTGCTGTGGAACCTAGGACCCCTCTGCCGGATTTATTTTTGGGGGATCGGTCTAAGTTTTTGAATTTTAAAAATAACTGTAAGTTGTTTTTTGCTTTGAAGACTAAATCCTCAGGGAACACAACACAGCAGGTTCAAATTGTCATCTCCCTGTAGCGCGGTGACCCTCAGGATTGGGCCTTTTCCCTGACACCTGGGGATCCTGTTTTGAATGATGTTGATGTGTTTTTTCAGGCTCTGGGGTTATTGTACGATGAACCTAATGTTACTGATCAAGCTGAAAAAACCTTGTTGGCATTGAATCAAGGTCATGAAGCCGCTGAGCTGTATTGTCAGAATTCAGAAAGTGAGCAGTCCTTACTAAATGGAATGATGATGCTCTGGCAGCTCTTTTTCAGAAGGGTCTGGCAGAGACTGTAAAGGATGTTATGGTGGGATTCCCTGTCCCCTCTGGTCTCAATGACTCTATGTCATTAGCTATTCAAGTTGACAGACATCTGCGCGAGCATAGAAATATGCGTGAGATTGTGATGCCTTGCGGGCCAGCCCCCGAGCCCATGCAGTGTGATGCAGTGACTTCTGGGGCACAGCGTCATGAATTTCGTAAGCGTAATAAGTTGTGCTACTATTGTGGTGACGCTTCTCATGCTATTTCTGTCTGCCCCAAGTGGGGAAGACGTTTTGCGCGCTCAGTTGTTTTGGGTAGTGTTCAGACTAAATTTCTGTTGACTGTTACCTTGATTTGCTCCATGTCCACATTTTCAGCTCAGGCTTTTGTTGATTCAGGGGCAGCTATAAACCTGATGGATTTTGATTTTGCCAAACGTTGTGGTTTTCCTATGATACCCCTGCGGAAGTCTATTCCTTTGCTGGGCATTGATTCTACCCCCTTGGCGGAGAATAAACCCCAGTTTTCTACCCAGGTGATAATGCGGGTTGACCCGGACCACCAAGAGAATTGCAAATTTTTGGTGTTACATAATTTACATGACATTGTTGTACTGGGTTTTCCTTGGTTACAGACGCACAATCCTGTTTTGGATTGGAAATCTGTGTCTGTGACCAGTTGGGGTTGTCAATGTGTTCGTGCTGACACTCCTGTTTTTTCTGCCACCCCCCCAGTCTCAAGATGTTTTTCTGCCTCCCCCCAGTCTCAAGATGTCCCTGACTATTTGACTGATTTTTCTGATGTGTTTAGTGAGAGTAAATCTGCATCCTTACCTCCTCATAGGAGTTATGATTGCGCTATTGACTTAGTACCCGGTTGTAAATTTCGGCTCTTTAATTTATCTGTACCTGAGAATGAGGCTATGCGATCTTATATCAAAGAGTCTTTAGAGAAGGGTCATATCATACCATCCTCTTCACCCTTGGGCGCCGGCCTTTTCTTTGTGGCCAAGAAAGATGGCTCATTGAGGCCGGGTATTGATTATCGTCTCCTGAATAAGATCACTGTTAAATATCAATATCCGTTACCCTTGATTTCTGACCTATTTTCCAGAGTGAAGTGTGCTTGTTGGTTTACCAAGCTTGACCTCAGGGGGGCGTATAATCTTATTCGCATCAAGCACGGAGATGAATGGAAGATGGCGTTTAATACCCCAGAGGGGCATTTTGAGCACCTAGTGATGCCTTTTGGGCTCACTAATGCCCCTTCCGTCTTCCAATCCTTTATGAACGATATTTTCCGGGATTTCATGGATAAATTTCTGATCGTTTATTTGGACGATATCTTGATTTTTTCCAATGACTGGGATTCTCATGTGGAACATGTTCGAACTGTATTCCGGATTTTGAGAGAAAACGCATTGTATGTGAAGGGATCAAAATGTCTTTTTGGCGTACAGGTTTCATTTCTGGGATTCATTTTGTCTCCGTCTGTTATTGAAATGGACCCGGTCAAAGTTCAGGCCATTTGTGATTGGGTTCAACCCACTACATTGAAGGCTCTTCAGAGATTTTTGGGTTTTGCTAAGTTTTATCGTAAATTTATAGATAATTTCTCTGGTATTGTGAAACCACTAACTGATTTGACCAAGAAGGGTTCTGATGTAGTGAATTGGTCTCCTGAGGCAGTTTCTGCGTTTCAGGAGCTTAAGCGGAGATTCACTTCTGCTCCTGTTCTGCACTAACCTGATGTTTCTCTACCATTTCAGGTGGAAGTTTATGCTTCTGAGATTGGTGCAGGAGCCGTTTTGTCCCAAAGGGATCCGGAGACCTCTAAGAGTAACCCTTGTGCCTTTTTCTCTCGAAAATTTTCCCCAGCGGAACGTAACTATGATGTGGGTAGTCGGGAGTTATTGGCCATGAAGTGGGCTTTTGAGGAGTGGAGACATTGGCTGGAAGGAGCCAAGCATCAGGTGGTGGTCCTCACGGATCATAAGAACCTGGTTTATCTTGAATCAGCCAAGCGACTTAATCCTAGGCCAGGTGGGCCTTGTTTTTCACACGTTTTATTTTTGTGGTCTCTTTTCTCCCAGGCACTAAGAATGTTAAGGCGGATGCCCTCTCCAGGAGTTTCTTCCTGGATTCTGATGGAGGGTGTGGTTCTTTCCGCTATCTCGCCCAATTTGAGACTGGCTTTGGAGAAATTTCAGGAGGATAAACCTGAACGTTTCCCTGCAGGGAAATTGTTTGTCCCAGACCAGTGGAGGAAGAATGTGATGTCTGAGATTCATTGCTCCACGTTGGTTGGCCATCCTGGTATTTTTGGTACCAGAGATTTGGTGAGTCGGTCCTTTTGGTGGCCCACTTTGTCTCGTGACGTCAGGGACTTTGTGCAGTCCTGTGGAACTTGTTCTCGGTCCAAACCTTGCTCTCGCTCTAGTGGTTTGTTAATGCCATAGCCTTTGCCCAAGAGGCCATGGATCCATATCTCTATGGATTTTATTTCCGACCTCCCTGTCTCTCAGAGAATGATTGTTATTTGGGTGATCTGTGATAGGTTTTCCAAGATGATACATCTTGTGCCACTACCTAAGTTGCCATCCTCCTCTGAGTTGGTGCCCTTATTTTTTCAACAGGTGTTTCGGTTGCACGGCATTCCAGAGAACATTGTGTCTGACAGAGGAGTCCAGTTTGTGTCCGGATTTTTGAGGACATTTTGTTCCAAACTGGGAGTGCAGCTGTCTTTTTCCTCTGCGTTCCACACTCAGACCAATGGACAGACTGAGAGAACAAACCAGACCTTGGAGACTTATTTGAGATGTTTTGTATCTGCTGATCAAGATGACTGGGTCTCCTTTTTGCCCTTGGCTGAGTTTGCTTTGAATAATAGGGCTAGTTCTGCCACCTTGATGTCTCCATTTTTCTGCAATTTCGGGTTTCATCCTCGATTTTCTTCAGGGCAGGTGGAGGCTTCTGTCTGTCCTGGTGTTGACTCTATTGTGGAGAGAATGCAGCAGATTTGGGATCAAGTAGTGGATAAGTTGTCCCTCTCTCAGGAGAAGGCCCAGCGGTTTGCCAACCGACATAGGACTGATGTGGGTTGACTTGGTTTGGTTGTCCACAAAAAATATCCCTATGAAGGTCGCATCTCCAAAATTTAAACAAAGGTTCATTGGACCTTATAAGATCGTGGAGATTATTAATCCTGCTTCCTTCCGTTTGCTTCTTCCAGGAACATTCAAGATTCACAACGTATTTCACAAATCTTTTTTGAAGAGATTTGTTGAGCCAGTGGTTCCTATGGCTGCGCATCCTGATCCTGTTTTGGTTGAGGGCAATTTGGAGTATGTGGTTGAGAAGATATTGGATTCTCGTTTGGCCAGGCGGAGACTCCAGTACTTGATGAAGTGGAAAGGCTATGGTCAGGAGGACAATTCTTGGTTGTTTGCTTCTGACATTCATGCTGAAAGACTGGTCCGTACCTATCACAGAGCTCATCCTGATCATCCTGGTGGCACAAGTAAGGGTTTGGTGACCCCTCCTTAAGGGGGGTACTGTTGTGAACGTATTGGAGACGACTTCGGAGCTGAATCTCCCTCTGGTGGTTGCTGAGGGTATTGAACCTATGTTCAACACCAAGAGCCCTACACCTGCAGTTGACAAGTGGTTAGTCAGGTGATACTGACTGGCCTGATATAAGTGAGCTGACCTCCCATGATCCTCGCCGGTGATCAATTGTTCTTCCTGGTCTAGGTTGGAATTCAGCTTGCTTTTCTGCTGTCTCCTGCTTGCATTCAGATAAGTCTCTTTCAGTTTTTTTTACTGTGGTTTGAATTCCTTGCTTTTTGCTGCATTGATTTTTGTCTTCAGCCAGGTCCCCTTTGGGGGGCTTTGGCTGGTCTCCGTTCGTTTTTTGTATTTGTTCATTTGCTCAGTTCTTGTGATATTTTACTGCTGGGTTGCTACATGTCCACACCAGAGATCTGATATAGGTGGTCGAGACCGTGTGGTCTCAGTATTTTTGGATTCAGAAGTGTTGGAGTTTTTCCTAGGGTTTCTCTGGGTTGCAGACAGTATTCTCTCCTGTGCTGTCCTATCTGGACAGTTTTGGGCCCCAGCGTTTGCTCAATCTATTTTCTGTCTGTGTTCGTATTTTCATCTTGTCTAACTGCCATTATATGTCTGGGGGCTTCCTATTCTTTTGGGGTCTACTCCAGGGCAGAAAGCTTTCCTCTTTCCATCTTCAGGGATAGCTACTGTATCTCTCCGGCTGTGACGAGGCATCTAGGGCTCCGTAGGAACGTCCCACGGCTGCTTCTAGTTGTGCGGTTAGTTTAGGGGTCTGCAACCTATTAGTTTCCAACCTCTCTGGTGTTAGGCTGCCTATGTGGTTTTTTGCTCCTGCCTCCTCAGCTACCTAAACATAACAGAAATTCTCATAAATGCAAGATTGCATTACCAATCTAATTGTTTGTAAATACAAATTATCATGTTTTATATTAGATAATGCTCTATTATGAATACAAAATCATAGGGTCAAATATAAAATTGCACTTCTTCCTCATTAATATATGTTATCTTATGGTAAATTCCCTTGTATATTAATATTATTATTATTTATTATTATAGCGCCATTTATTCCACGGTGCTTTACATGTGAGGAGGGGTATACATAATAAAAACAAGTACAGTAATCTTAAACAATACAAGTCACAACTGGTACATGAGGAGAGAGGACCCTGCCTGCGAGGGCTCACAATCTACAATTCAATTTATTGTTTTCAAAGAAAAGCAGCATATGAGAAGCTCTCAACAAGACCAATGGGACTGCGGGAGTTGAGGCTAAAGATCCATCTCGATTCTTTCTGCAGGAGGAGCTTGTTTAGATCTCCTCTGCATGGGCCAAAGGTCAAATGTCTAATGCCCCAAAAACTAAGGTCCAAAGGATCTAAAGTGTGTATTGTTCTCATATGTAGTGATAATGGTGTATTTGTTTCATTATTTATCGTACTAACATGTTTTGAGATCCTTCTCCTAAGCTCTTGAACGGTCTTCTCTATATATAATATGGGACATGAACACATTGTTGCATATATGACTTCTTTTGTCTTACAACTGATCCTGTCATTGATAGTAAATTTCCAGCCATCATATAGATTTACAAAGTCTTTCATAATAGGTAAGTATTTACAAAATGTAGAAGAGTGTCAAGATCCGTCTGGGTTGGAGCCGATGTTACTGCAAACACTAGGGGAAGCAGAGGCAGGTAGCGTAGTCAGATGGCAGCCGGAGGTCGGTACACAGGAGAGCAGTGTTTGTAGCAATGGATCAGGCGGATAACGTAGTCAGGTGGCAGCCGGAGGTCGGTACACAGGAGAGCAGTGTTTGTAGCAATGGATCAGGCGGAGAGCGTAGTCAGAAGGCAGGCCGAGGTCGGTTCACAGGAGAGCAGTGTTTGTAGCAATGGATCAGGCGGAGAGCGTAGTCAGAAGGCAGGCCGAGGTCGGTTCACAGGAGAGCAGTGTTTGTAGCAATGGATCAGGCGGAGAGCGTAGTCAGAAGGCAGGCCGAGGTCGGTTCCAGGAGAGCAGTGTTTGTAGCAATGGATCAGCAGGAAACGCTTGACTAAAGGCTTGGAGCTCAATAATCTCGCAATGACACACCCACAGGGCCAGGTTTATATAGGGTGTGTAATTGGCAATCAGAGGCCCAATCAAGAGAGCACTAGGTGTAGCCAATCAGGAAGAACAGTCAATGGTATCTGGGTTCAGCAAGGAACTTTGCAACCAGCAGAATAGCTCAGATGGTAGAGCTGCTGGCCAGTGGACAAGAGGTACTGGGTTCGACTCCTGACAGTACTCCCCTCCTTCCAGGATGGCCTCTGGACATCTCAGGAGCTGGCTTATCTGGGTACCTTTGATGAAAGGCTCTTGTTAGTCTAGGAGCATGGACGTTGTCCCTTGGTTCCCATGAATTTTCCTCTGGTCCGTAACCCTTCCACTGCACCAGATACTGCAGTTTACCTCTGAATTTTCGGGAGTCCAGAATCTTATCCACAATGTATTCTTCTTCACCACGGATCCTTTCTGGTGGAGGAGGTGGCTGAATTCTTCCTGGAAACGGGTTTTCACAGAAGGGTTTGAGCAAGGATATGTGAAACACTGGATGAATCTTTAGATTGTTGGGAAGTTTTAAACGAAAAGCAACCTGGTTAATTTTTGCAGAAATTTGAAAAGGTCCAATGAATTTCTGACCCAATTTGGAGGATGGCACATGTGTCTTAAGGTTTTTAGTGGACAGCCAAACTTTGTCTCCAACCTGAAGAGCAGGGGGCACTCTCCGATGTTTATCTGCTGCTTCCTTATATTCTTCCTGGGTCTTGAGCAATATCTCTGATAATTCCTTCTGGGATTCCTGTAATTTTGTAAGCCTGTCATTAACAGCAGGAATGGGAGTGTTCACTGGCAGATTAGGGATAAATACTGGATGTACTCCATAATTAGCAAAAAATGGGGTTTGAGATGTAGCGCTATGTATGGAGTTGTTGTAGGCAAACTCTGCTGTTGGTAAATAGTCCACCCAGTCATCCTGAAGATAGGAAATGAAGCAACGGAGGTATTGCTCCAAAGTCTGGTTCGTTCTCTCCGTCTGGCCATTGGACTGAGGATGGAAAGCGGTAGAAAGATTCACCGTGACTCCCAAGGCTGTACAGAAACTCTTCCAAAATTTTGACGTAAACTGAACGCCTCTGTCAGACACCACGCTGTCAGGAATTCCATGTAACCTGAATACTTCTTTGATCATCAGTTCTGCAGTTTTTTCAGCAGTAGGAATTCCTTCAGTTGGAATAAAGTGGGCCATTTTTGTGAGTCGGTCCACTATGACAAGGATGACGGTCATCTGTTTGGAAGGGGGTAGTTCCACAATAAAATCCATGGAAATAGATCCCCAAGGCCTGGATGGAACTGGGAGTGGTTGCAAGAGTCCTAGAGGAGACGATCGTGGGGTCTTGTTTCGTGCGCATGTTAAACAGGTTGAAACATATTTCCTCACGTCCTTCCTACAATTAGGCCACCAAAAGAAACGAAGTAGTAAGTCTTGTGTTTTTGCAACTCCAGGATGTCCTGCCAGTTTAGAATCATGGACACTTTTGAGGACTTCAAGGCGAGAAGATTCAGGTACATATATTTGGTGTTTCTGCATCCAAAACCCCTCTTTGAATGAAAGATCGACGTCTTCCGAAGGATGGTTAAGGAAAGAGTCCTCTTGATATCCATCTTTAATTCTATTACCTAGTCCTCTAGAGTGCAATATTCCCAAAAAATTTTTAGGGCCTAGAATTGTATCATCATCACTAGACCTCTCCTGAGGTTCCGAACACATCCTGGACAGGGCGTCAGCCTTGCCATTCCTTGAACCAGGCCGGTAAGAGATTATAAAATTGAATCTTGAGAAAAATAAGGCCCATCGTGCTTGTCTTGCAGACAATCTTTTTGCTGTACGGAGGAATTCAAGATTCTTGTGGTCCGTGAGGACAGTCACAGGGTGATTGGCACCTTCCAGAAGATGTCTCCACTCGGAGAAGGCAACTTTAATGGCTAACAGTTCTTTATTACCAATGTCGTAGTTCTTTTCTGCAGATGACATGGTGTGGGAAAGAAACGCACATGGGTGAAGTTGCATCTTGTCCCCAACTCGCTGAGACAGAATAGCTCCCACTGCAGAGTCCGAGGCGTCCACTTCGACAGTAAATGGCAATTCAGGATTTGGGTGTACTAACAATGGAGCAGACGTAAAAAGAGTTTTCAACTTGTCAAAAGCCTCCTGTGCCTCTGGAGACCAGAAAAATGCTTTTGTCTTTTTTGTTAGTGTAGTAATTGGTAGTATGATCCGTGAAAAGTTCTTTATAAATTTTCGGTAAAAATTTGCAAATCCTATGAAACGCTGGACGTCTTTTAAATTTCTTGGAACAGGCCAGTCCACTACAGCATTGATTTTGCCGGGATCCATGCTCAGACCTTCTGGGGAGATGATATATCCCAGAAATTGGATACTGGTTTGTTCAAACTCACATTTTTCAAGTTTAATGTAGAGATGGTTCTCCTGTAGTCGTTCCAAGACTAACTGGACGTGCCTGCGATGCTCTTCCAAGGTGTCTGAAAATATAAGAATGTCATCGAGATAAGCCACAACGAATTGGTCCAAGAAATCTCGAAATACATCATTAATAAAATGTTGAAAGGTGGCTGGGGCATTGCTAAGGCCAAAGGTCATAACAAGAGATTCAAAATGTCCATATCTCGTTCTGAAGGCGGTCTTCCACTCATCTCCTGGGCGAATCCGTATGAGGTTGTAAGCCCCTCTAAGATCCAGCTTCGTAAAGATTTTTGCAGAACGGAGTCTCTCAAATAGTTCAGGAATCAAGGGTAGCGGGTAGCAATTCTTGACAGTGATATTATTCATCTCTCTGTAGTCAATACATGGCCGCAGAGTGGAGTCTTTCTTTTCAACAAAGAACAGGGGTGCCCCAGCTGGAGATGTGGAAGGTCGAATAAAGCCTTTCTCTAAATTTTCATCCAGGAACTTTCTTAATACCTTCAATTCAGGTTCGGAAAGATTGTAAATCCGTCCAAATGGAATGGTTGCTCCTGGCAGCAATTCAATGGGACAGTCATAAGGACGGTGAGGAGGTAATTGATCTGCTTTCTTCTTACTGCAGACATCAGAGAACTGCTGATATTGAGGTGGTAGTTTCTCTTCCTTCTCATGCGAAATCTCAGAGATTTGGACTTGTTGGAGAACAGGGGGTTCCTTATGACAATTATTCTTACAGTAGTCAGATGGAAAGGTGATGGTCCTTGATGCCCAGTTGATAGAAGGGTTATGGACTGAAAACCAGGGGATCCCTAGAATAACCGGAAATTTCGGAGATGAAATAAGGTGGAAACTGACAGCTTCATGATGATCCGGGTCGATACAAATCTCCAGTTCGATTGTCTCATGCGTGACAGGTCCAGAAGACAAAGGTGATCCATCCACAGTTTCCATTTCAATTGGTGTGGATTTGGTCCTACTGGAAATATCATTATCACGTGTAAATTTTAAGTCCATAAAATTTCCTCCTGCTCCCGAATCCAACAGGGCAGAGCATTGTATTTTTTGGGTGCCCATTACAACCTGAATGGGGATTACAAAATGAGATGATGTGGTATGTATTTTGTCTATTTCTGGCGTTACTGATGAGATAGTCTGCAAGATGGAATCCGACTGCTGAGAAAGGTCCGTATTGCTGGCAGACCTGTTGTTGGTAAAGGCTATAGTCCTTTTGTTAGGACAGTTGATGGCATAGTGTCCAGGGTCCCCACAATAGAGGCAGAGATGTTCTGCACGTCGCCTCTCCTTCTCCTGTGCAGAGAGTGGTCTTCGGATGACGTCGATCTGCATCGGTTCAGACACAACTTGCGTCTTTTCTTGGTGGTCTGATGCTGAAAATGAGAAGCCAGGGCTATTCCCAAGTGCTCGCAGTCTCTCCTTTCTCCTTTCAGTAAGTCTCTGGTCAATCCGGATACATAGTTGAATAAAGTCCTCCAACTGGTCAGGGGTCTCAACCCTGGCAAGCTCGTCTTTCACTGGTTCTGATAACCCTCGTCGAAATTGACTTCTCTGGGCCGCTGGATTCCAGGTGGTGTCGGCCACCCAGCGACGGAACTCCGATGTATATTCCGCAACAGAGCGACGTCCTTGGCGCAAATTATGTAATTTGGTTTCTGCTGTGGCACAGCGGTTTGGGTCATCAAAAACTTGATTCATAGCTGCGATGAAAGCTTCCAGGTCATTAAGGAGGGCATAGTCCTTTTCTACATAAGGTGAAGCCCAAGCAAGAGCTTCATCCGTCAGGAGATTTATCATGAAAAAAACTTTCTTCCTCTCACTGGTAAAGGGAGCAGGTTGCATCTGGAAGTATATGCGGCATTGATTGAGGAATCCTCGGTACTGCTTGCGATCCCCACTGAACTTTGCAGGCAGCGGCAGCCGCGCATTTGATTCGGACCCTGAATTGCGCACGTCCAGTAGTTGTTTTTGTAGCTCAATTACTTCCTGTTGTATCGCCGTGAAATCAGTTTGTAACTTGGCATATTTTCCTTGAGAGTCCGTACAAAAACTTTGAAGCTCCGTAACTTGCCGTCTCAGGGTGTTCACAGCGGACTCCATTTTGGCGCGAGATTATTCTGTCAAGATCCCGTCTGGGTTGGAGCCGATGTTACTGCAAACACTAGGGGAAGCAGAGGCAGGTAGCGTAGTCAGATGGCAGCCGGAGGTCGGTACACAGGAGAGCAGTGTTTGTAGCAATGGATCAGGCGGATAACGTAGTCAGGTGGCAGCCGGAGGTCGGTACACAGGAGAGCAGTGTTTGTAGCAATGGATCAGGCGGAGAGCGTAGTCAGAAGGCAGGCCGAGGTCGGTTCACAGGAGAGCAGTGTTTGTAGCAATGGATCAGGCGGAGAGCGTAGTCAGAAGGCAGGCCGAGGTCGGTTCACAGGAGAGCAGTGTTTGTAGCAATGGATCAGGCGGAGAGCGTAGTCAGAAGGCAGGCCGAGGTCGGTTCACAGGAGAGCAGTGTTTGTAGCAATGGATCAGCAGGAAACGCTTGACTAAAGGCTTGGAGCTCAATAATCTCGCAATGACACACCCACAGGGCCAGGTTTATATAGGGTGTGTAATTGGCAATCAGAGGCCCAATCAAGAGAGCACTAGGTGTAGCCAATCAGGAAGAACAGTCAATGGTATCTGGGTTCAGCAAGGAACTTTGCAACCAGCAGAATAGCTCAGATGGTAGAGCTGCTGGCCAGTGGACAAGAGGTACTGGGTTCGACTCCTGACAAAGAGTTACACATACAAGAAACTCCTTGCAATTTAATAGACCAACCTGATTGTGCTGATGACTTCTTATTCAAAGTGAAATGGCTACACAATAGCTGTTCATGTAAATTGAGTTCCCTACAATAGGTTACTGATGAATATGACCCTATAATTTCCTTCAGGTCTGGATCCGCTCTTAAAATTGGCCAATATTTACAAGTTATATTGACAGCCTCTCCTGCCTGTTCATAAAAGATGCCAATGAATCTGACCCTAACTTCACCTTATCATTGATTTGGCTCTATTGAATGCTTTCTGTAAAACTTTCTTGGGGTATCCTCTTGAGGTGAATCCTTTAAACAAATTTCGACATTCCTTACCAAATGTATCATTATCGGAACAATTCCAAGAAGCCTTCAAATATTGCCCCACTGGTATGCCCACATTAAGGGCTGAGGGTGCCGGCTGTTACAGTGTAAGAATCCATTTGTGGCAGATGGTTATCTACGGATATGGTGGGGATGTAACCACCATCTCCAATGGTGATAGTCAAATCTAATAAAAGGACCTTGCCGCCTATTTCTTGCGTGAAGAATATACCTGTTAGGGTCTGCGGAATGCACCTAATAGATATTGCAGAGAGGTGCGTTCGCAGACCGAGGTCCACCATGCAGGCAGAGCCTGCTGCTAGTAAGATGGCGTAAGTAGCGAACTCTGTTATCCCGCAGAGTCGCTAAAATAAACGCGGTAGCGCACTGTGGCAGTTAGTGCGAACTCTGTTAATCCACAGAGCGGCTAGCGGGAATGCCACAATGCTATATGGCGATAAGGTCGAACTCACTTAGCTTCAGTGAGCCGCAAAGTAAAACGCTAGGGCGCTGACTAGCATTTTAAAGCGAACCCTGTTGCGTCACAGAGCCGCTGAGAAACCCTACTGTGTCCAGGTACACAGTTAACTGCTGTGCGGATAGCAGTCCATGTGTAAGGTTCTTTGTCTCTGTTGACATGTTCCTTGAAACTCAGTTTTCCGTCGGCCATTTTGCTTTCTGTCTTTCTGCAGCTCTTGCCCTCAGTTAATATGGAGTTTCCAGTTTTCATGTTCCCGCCCTGATTCTTCCCTCTTGCTTCTTAAGCAGCCTCAGCTGAACAATCAGTGCTCCTGAATCAAGCCTCAGTCAGTCTGTGACCTGACTCCTGAAACCTTGGACTTGTACTCCAGCTATTCCCTACTGAGGAACCTTGGAACACTTTTGGACTCTGGAAACCTGATGTTTGGTGAATCCATGTTTGCAGAGGAATTACGGTACAGAGAAGAGATCCTGAACCTGCTTTGGAGATTTATTGTAGTGCTTGAAGTTACTCTGGCCTGCTGTGTCTCCTGTCGCTGTTCCTGCAAACTGTGTGAACTTTTCAGCATGCTTGTATGAAGTAATACAAGTCATTTCATTTCAACCTATGTCTCCTGTGTTTTCCTCGCACCCAAGCACAAGATGCTATAGGAACTGTACACTATACATGACAAGATTCAGGAGCCAATGTTTAGTGTCTGCTAGGTCTGGGAAAGCCGTGTCTGCTGTGACTGTGGATATCAGATGTCCGTTTAATACCTTATGTGATGACAGTGGTTGTGACTTCTCACAACCATTCCAGCACTTCTGCCTTAAAAGATCTGGAAGATGGAGGCCCGCATAAAGGAACTTTGCGGAGTGACTGATACAATCCTTTCAGATGTACAGACTTTAAAAACCCGTTTTGCAAGCCTACAGGACCTCACTAATCATAATTTGCAAGTGTTTGGACAGACTACCCAGGAATTGCGAGCCAGGATTGAGGCTCTAGAGGAACGAGCCCAGGCTCCTGCCATAACCCCGAGTTCTGGGATCCCCAAATTACCTCCTTTTCGTTTTGGCGGTGAACGTGAGAAATTCAGGGGATTTATTAATCAGTGCAATCTATTTTTCTCTGCACATGCTTCACAATTTCCCACTGAACGATCCAAAGTGCTTACTATAATCATGTTGCTTACCAATAAGGCTTTGATGTGGGCAAACCCTCTGATTGAGACTGAGGATGATTGTTTGAATCACTTAATGCTTTTATTTCAGCCATGGGGCAGGTGTTTGATGACCCCAATCGAGGTGCAACAGCTGAAGCAGCCATGTTAACTTTGCGCCAAGGTAAGCGTTCAGTAGCCGAATATGCCCTGGATTTCAGGAGATGGGCTCTTGATACCACTTGGGACACTTCCGCTAAAAAATCTATTTTTCGGAAAGGGTTGTCTCCACTGATTAAGGATGAACTTGCTCGTGCCGACCCTCCCACTGCGTTAGGTGACTTTATTAACTATTGTATCCGTATTGATGCTCGTCTGACTGAACGCAGACAAGAGAGATGGTTCGAAATTAATCGCACTAACCTTTTACTACCTCCCTCCTCAGCTAAGGAACCTTTGAGTAGGATCACAAGGGAACCAGAACCTGAACCCATGCAGGTGGACTCTTTACAAAGACGGGTTAGTGATGCACGCAAAGAACATCGTATAAAGGAAAATCTATGTTTCTACTGTGGTAAGTCAGGGCACTTCATTATAAACTGCCCCAGCCGTTCTCGTAAGACTACTGCAGCAGTCATTTACTGTGAGTGTTGCGAGAGGAGCTCTGTCATGTCCGAGCCTCAGGCTCCAGAGAGATCTGCTGCAAGAGATCTTGATTTCTCGGACTTAAACTCTGTTAGTTCTGGGGACGATGACGGTATAAACGCTGCAATTTTTCAAGTTTCCTCAGCGGTGTCCCAGCTGAGTTGTAAAAGAAACAATTCTCATTGCTTCCTTTCCCACAAACTCTGGGTTGACTCAGTCTGGGTGTCTAGCTCTGCTATGATCGACTCAGGAGCAAGTGGAAATTTTATGGATATCTCCTTTGCTCTGAAACAGGGGATACGTTCAGTGAAGAAGGCTACTCCAGTACAGATGGAGACTGTGGATGGCTCTCTACTGACTTCTGGACCAGTTGATCAAGAAACAGAGCCTTTGAGGGTCCTTATGGGTAAAGATCATCAGGAGAAAATGTCTTTGTTGCTTATCTTTTCTCCCCACTTTCCCATTATTCTAGGGCTACCATGGCTGCAGGCGCAGAATCCTACGATTAACTGGGAGACCAAGGAATTACACTTTCCGGAGAAACAGATGAGTCAAGGAGTTTCAGCTTGCTCTGTTCCTAAAGGAACCATGTCAGTCCCTGAACTACCAGCTGTATACCAGGACTATGTGGATTTATGGGGGTGATCAATGAGTGGAACAGGCTGCCAGAAGATGTGGTGAGTTCTCCTTCAATGGAAGTCTTCAAACAGAGGCTGGATAGACATCTGTCTGGGATGATTTAGAGAATCCTGCTTTGAGCAGGGGGTTGGACCAGATGACCCAGGAGGTCCCTTCCAACTCTACCATTCTATGATTCTATGATTCTATGTGACAAGAAGAACGCTGATCAGCTTCCTCCTCACCGTCCATATGATTGTCCAATTGAATTATTGCCTGGAGCCGAGATACCTTTTGGTAAGATCTACCCCCTAGCGGGGCCCGAGCTAAAAGCTTTGAAGGATTATATAGACGAAAATTTAGCCAAGGGCTTCATACGCCCCTCTTCATCTCCCGCAGGTGCACCCATCTTCTTTGTGAAGAAGAAAGATGGATCTCTGAGACCCTGCATAGACTATAGGGAACTCAATAAGGTTACTATTAGAAACCGTTATCCATTGCCTTTAATCCCTGAGTTGTTGGAGAGAGTGCGGCATGCCAAAATTTTCTCTAAACTGGATCTCCGTGGGGCCTATAACTTGGTCCGTATTAGACCTGGGGATGAATGGAAGACTGCTTTCAGGTCACGCTATGGACACTTTGAATATCTAGTTATGCCTTTTGGTCTGAGTACCGCCCCAGCCACTTTCCAACACTTCGTGAATGATATCTTCAGGGATCTCCTAGATACATTTGTGGTGATTTATCTGGATGATATTCTAATTTTTTCTAACTCCACAGAGGAACATCATGGACATGTGAGAATGGTCTTAGAACGCCTAAGACAAAACCATCTCTACATCAAACTTGAAAAATGTGAATTCCATAGGACCGAAATTCAATTTCTGGGGTATGTACTATCTACGCAAGGGATTAGTATGGATGGAAGCAAGACCCAAGCCATCAAGGATTGGCCAATTCCTAGAAATGTGAAGGAGGTGCAGCGTTTCATCGGGTTTGCCAACTTCTATAGACGTTTCATTAAGAATTTTTCTGAGGTAGTGTCACCTATCACCCAACTTACCCGGAAACAGTCTAGGTTCTCCTGGACCCCGCAAGCTCAGGAAGCATTTTCCTGTTTAAAGGATAAATTTACCACCGCACCTATCTTAGTACATCCCAACCCCGAGCTTGCCTTCATAATAGAGGTGGATGCTTCAGACTATGCCGTTGGCGCTACACTCTCTCAGAGAACAGGTGAGAAGAATGTCTTGCATCCCTGTGCCTTCTTTTCCCAGCAGTTGTCTTCGGCTGAGAGGAACTACGATGTGGGCAATAGAGAATTGTTGGCCATTATTGCCGCCTTCAAGGAATGGAGACACCTTCTTCAGGGAGCTGCACAGCAAATAGTCGTCCTGACAGACCATCGTAACCTTGAATTTATCAGGTCGGCTAAGTGCCTGACTCCTCGCCAGGCTCGCTGGAATCTTTTCCTAAACCAATTTAATTTTGTCATTTCTTATAGACCAGGATCACGCAATGGAAAGGCTGATGCACTCTCTAGGATTCATTCAGCAGAGACACGTCCACTTACTCCTCCTAAGACAATTCTTCCTGACTCTAGATTCCTGGGAGTGATTCATAATCAAGACCTACTTAAGGACATCAAGGAAGCATACCATGCGGATTCTTTGTTGGCTCAACCCCCAAGGGACGTAAGTCTTGTCTTTAAGAATGGTGTGTGGATTCAGGGACAACGTCTGTATATACCTGAAACAGTCAGATTGAGAGTATTGCAACTCATCCACGATTCCAAGATAGCCGGGCATAGGGGAATTCTAAAGACACAAGAATTTCTTTCTCGTTTCTTTTGGTGGCCCACTTACAGGAAAGATGTCTTAAACTATGTCACTTCATGTGAAGTCTGTGCAAGATGCAAAACACCTCGCTCCTCACCAACTGGTCTGTTGCAACCTCTTCCCACCCCGTCCCGCCCGTGGGGATCCATTTCTATGGACTTCATTGTGGAGTTACCAACCTCTCAAGGGAAGAACACCATTCTAGTGGTGGTTGACCGTCTAACAAAGGCAGCTCATTTTATCCCTTGTGTCGGCTTACCCACTGCAAAACAGACATCAGACTTGATGATTAAGAATGTGTTTCGCTTACATGGAGTACCGGATGAGGTCATTTCGGATCGAGGGGTGCAATTCACTTCAAGGTTTTGGCAAAATTTCTGTGCAGCATTGGACATTAAAGTAAACCTTTCTTCTGCTTTTCATCCCCAGACTAATGGACAGACAGAACGAACCAATCAGACCCTGGAGCAGTATCTCCGCTGTTTTATCTGCCACCTACAGGATGATTGGGTGGATCTATTTCCACTGGCTGAGTTCTCTTATAACAACTCTCAGAGCGCCTCCACTAAGCAGTCTCCTTTTTACTCCAATCTAGGTTATCATCCTAACATTCTTCCTCGATTTCCCATAGATACGCCCTTGCCGGCAGTGGCTGAAAGAATCACTTCTTTACAAAAGAATATGGATCTTCTAAAGGAAAATCTAGAATTGGCTCAGGAAAGGTACAAGAAAGCAGCAGATAAATTTCGTAAACCTGCACCAGCTTTCAAGGTAGGAGATTTGGTCTGGCTGTCAACCAGAAATCTTAAATTAAAGATTCCATCGTCTAAATTGGGACATAAGTACATTGAACCTTATAAGATCAATAAGATTATAAGTGCTGTTGCTTGTCGTCTTCAACTGCCCAGAACTATGAGAATCCACCCTGTCTTTCATGTATCCCTACTAAAGGCTGCAACACCCAATACGTTTCCTGGACGCTCTTCTCCTTGCCCTGACCCAGTGCTGGTCGATGGTCAGGAAGAATTTATGGTGGAAAGGATTCTAGATTCCAGGTTGTACAGAAATCAGTTGCAATATTTGATTAAATGGCAGGGCTACCCAGTGGAGGACAAGTCATGGGAACCAGTCAATAATGTAAATGCTCCTCGCCTGCTCCGCCAGTTTCATCAGAGGTACCCTGACAAGCCTGGTCTGAGGTCATCCGGAGGATGTCCTTAAGGGGGGAGTAATGTAAGGTTCTTTGTCTCTTTTGACATGTTCCTTGAAACTCAGTTTTCCGTCGGCCATTTTGCTTTCTGTCTTTCTGCAGCTCTTGCCCTCAGTTAATATGGAGTTTCCAGTTTTCATGTTCCCGCCCTGATTCTTCCCTCTTGCTTCTTAAGCAGCCTCAGCTGAACAATCAGTGCTCCTGAATCAAGCCTCAGTCAGTCTGTGACCTGACTCCTGAAACCTTGGACTTGTACTCCAGCTATTCCCTACTGAGGAACCTTGGAACACTTTTGGACTCTGGAAACCTGATGTTTGGTGAATCCATGTTTGCAGAGGAATTACGGTACAGAGAAGAGATCCTGAACCTGCTTTGGAGATTTATTGTAGTGCTTGAAGTTACTCTGGCCTGCTGTGTCTCCTGTCGCTGTTCCTGCAAACTGTGTGAACTTTTCAGCATGCTTGTATGAAGTAATACAAGTCATTTCATTTCAACCTATGTCTCCTGTGTTTTCCTCGCACCCAAGCACAAGACGCTATAGGAACTGTACACTATACATGACACCATGGTCATGCAGTCAGCAACACAAACTTTTATTTTGACACAAACACTGGCCACATTGTATTAGATGCGCTGTTTTTGGATGTGTTGCAAATGTCATCCTTATGTTACTTACTAATTTTACACTTTATTCATATGGCTCTTTGTTATGCCTCCTTTCTGCGATTGGGTCCGTGTATGCACTGCTCTTTTGAATGCCACCTTTGTTCTTTTTTGTTGGGGGTTTATACTTTTTGGATGCGGTGCTTTGTTATGCATCCCTTACAGGGATTGAGCTCTTATATGCACTGTTATATTACTAACATGCTAGGTCACGCCTCCTTTTGATGACATGGTGTCCCCCCTGGTTTTCCCAGACGGTTCTCTATTTTGGGTTTTGGACACGCCCCCTTTCTAATGACGCTGGGATGGTACACGCCTCTCTTGTGATGACGCGGCATGCCCTCTGTCTCTTTTCATATGAGGGTTGGACACACCTTCTTCAAGCTGACGCGGGAATGGGATACACCCCCTGGCTGTCTCCTGGCAGTGTTGTATGCAGCTTCAGATGCCGGAAGTAGGTCACACAGTGGTTTCGCAATCAAATAGCGCGACGCGCTGGTCACATGTTACCCCCTGCATTCCACCGATGGTGATTTCCTTTGGCGTGCGCTTCAGCAATGGAAACTAGAGACTCAGATGGTTTTCTCCTTGTGGCAACCTTTCTAACTGATGGAAGTGACCGGACCCTGTATTTATTTGGAGGTAAACATAGCGATTTATTGGACAACCTTTTAGGAAATGATGTAATACATCTTACTATATTTAAACACCCCTTTGGCCACTTTGCTCTCTGCAGACAGCAATGAGAGCAGAAGGGCCTTAAGTCTCTCCAGTTTAGCACTATAGCACTTTACTACAAGCTAGTCCCCTGATGAATCTGCTTGAAGGAAACTCGTCGGGACACCCATATAGGGAAAGTGCAGGGCGAATTCTATTATAGGGCTAGTTGTGGACTGCCCTTGTTAGAGTGGGAGTTTGGGGGATAGTCCATTGATAGCCCCTTAGGGAATGACAGGGGATTGTTTTCCCGTTGAATTCATCAGGGATATGGTGTTTTCCATGTGATTCCTGTAAAGGCTCCCACCAGTTGTTCATGTTAATGGTGAGATCGTTCCATTTTTTTCTCATCATATACTGTTTGAGTTTCACATTTACCATTTTAATTGTGTGTTATATATGTTTTTCCTTGGTGACAACCTTTGATTTTTGGAGGGTTATTTATTTCATATCCCCCCATTTGGTTGCACCTTGGTACTTTGTTGCCACTTTATGATTAGTAGTGGCTAACTAGATCCTTAGTGAAGTTGCTTACTCCAGGTCCCTACAATTCTAAGAATATATGCATTATTCACTGAGTTGATAGCATCTTCTATTTGTTTTATTGGGTGACTCACTTTATTTGTGGTTTTATCTAGTGTCATGGAAATATATATGTATTCCATATATTCAAAGTATATTCATATATATACATTCACAGTTAGATAGATCTCACTTGCTAAAAATCCTGTGCTCACACATATCTATGCCAGCTATAATCAGTCGTTTTAAACGACCCTGGCCTTCATAAAGTACAGAAAGTTTTAATAGATATCTATTGTTTACTTTATTAGTCATGCAAGAAAACTAGGGCAAAAGAACATAAAACAATAAATCTGCAACTTCAGCTCTTTTATCATAATTATCATACTTACACTAGAACAGCCAATAATCTAGCAGCTTTTAATTGTATGTTAATTGACTAACCAGCCCCTTTTTGTAAACGTATAAAACCTTGAATGAATAATAAATGAGTAGTCTTGACGAACTGCTATACTGACACTTCCGTGTGGACAGTTTCATTTCGTTCTGAGAGCTCAAAAAGACATTAAATAGAGAATTGGGAACGGCAAGCAGCAAACACTTCAGGATAGATTTATCCTAATTAAATTTCCATAACAGTTGGCGCCCAACGTGGGGCTGCATAATGAAATGTTTTTTCTTGTTTTTGTTGTTTGAAAGGCAACGGGAAAGTTTGTTAATAGATTACCATCTGCTATAAAAGAGCAGTGGTGCATCGTGTAGAAGGTACAGCAAGTTAATTTGAATGGACCAGGAAGTGATTTTTTATGTGAATAAAATTGAAAAGGTGTTAAATCGTCTGTGAGAAAATGATCACTGACATGTCACAAGAGCAGAATTCAGAGTCACACACATCACATGTCCATCATGTGGAGACACGGGACAGGTGTAGGCTGCTCTCATTGAATAAGAAGCCTTGTACAGGGAAAAACGCTCCCCGCCTCTCTCCACAGGGAGAAGGCATTTTTGTTTCAACCATCCCCTCTCAAGAGCCACAGGGGGGACACCCTCCCCTCCATCTCTTCCCCTCCTCCCTCACACCTCCCTTCTCTTCCTTTTTTTTCTACTTCGTTATCAACTGGGTCAACGCCCAATCAAAGCAATGTGGTGTCCCTGTATTCAGTGCCTCCAGCACAGGGCACCCTGTCTATCCCAAGCACAGTACAAACATTGGCAGTCATTATATCAGGAGAAGAAAGTGCAAATCTCCCTACACAAAACGTTGCAGGTAGCCCCCAGACACAACAACTAGCAGAGCCCACAGCTAGGGCTTCACAGGGGGTAGTGTAGCTACAGACACAAATGAGGAACCTCAGTGCCGAGCAGGGATGCCAGCATGGAACCATGACACTGATACACCGCTGCCTCAGCAAGAAAGTGGGAAATCCCCATGCAGCAAGACAACTTTTAAGCCCAAATCTCACCCAGTTTATGCACCAAGTACACCATGTCACTTCTTATCTGATGAAGATGAAGATGCAACGTCACACATGCTGCCCAATACTAGGGAAGAAAACACACAAGCACCAAGAGAGCAGGGACAGGTAGAGGCACCATCCTATGAGCCCTTCATCCCAAGCCAGGTGATCAGTATGCTGCCAGACCCAGGGATACACCCCATGCCATTTTGCCAAAAAATGCAGCAGATCCAGCGAACGTATGCAGCAACCTGGATTGATCTCTGGACCGTAATGGAAATAAAAGCAGGTGATGCATTCTGGCCAATTATGAGAGAACACTTCAAGCTTCCAGCAGAGATAGATGCGTATGCTTGGGAGACAGGACCAAAGCTAATTGAGCAGCTCAGAGAGTGGGCCAAAAGCAGACTGACAGGACAAACTCTCAGCCTACATGACATGAGTCAAGACAAGACAGAGTCTGTGGAGAAGTTCCATGACAGAGTAATGCAAGTGTTTCAAGATTTGGGCCTCATTACCCATGATCAGACACACAGATGGATGTTGGTACAGGCTTTTGTGCATGGACTGAGAGAACCAATCAGGAAACCACTGGTAGTAGCCAGGCCTGAGTACACGTCAATAGCAATGGATACCCTGCTCGCAGTAGCAAAAAGGATTGAGTCCCGCCGGGACAGAAGGGATGTCCGGTGTTACAACTGTGGCGAGTTTGGTCATTTCCGGAACCGGTGCAGAACACCGACTTCGCAAAGAAGAAGAAGAAACACAGAAAGCAGTGAAGAACCCCGTCCATAGGACAGGAGCACACCAAGTCCACAGGGAACCCCACCAGTGGGACCAATATCCTGAGAGTGGATGGCATAGTCAGATCTTTTCTTGTGGAACTCCGCAACCTCACCTATCTATCAGAATCTTCTGCTTCCTGCATGGGAATTGATGGTCAAGTCAGATATTTCCAGATTATGAAGCCCCTGAGCATGTGGACTCAGCCAGAACACTCCATCATGTCCCAGTTTGTTGTGTCAAAGACCTGCACCCTCAACCTATTGGGAGTGGACTTACTGCAGAAGCTGAAAGCGACCAGAGTGTTCCAGGAAGATGGGACCATGACACTTTCTTCACCCCTGACCCAAGAAGAAACAGGAACAACCACACTGCAGACCTATCACAGGAGGTGCTGGACATAGTACCAGAAAAGCCACTCCATCACCCAGAGTTAAGATGTCTCTGACCAACTGAAGGTCTAAGTGAACTCGCCTAAGAAGACGGCCTGAGAACTTTGACATTGGCCAGGATATTCAACTCAAGAAGGACCCTACTCGCTTCATGGAATGGCAACACCTCATCTGGCTCCAACGCCATAGGTTCATCTTTTGCAAGCACCAGGAGATGCCCCCTGCAATCAACCAATTCACCCAGGCCCTAGACCGGCAAAAGGCCACTCAGCTCTTCAAACTTGTGCACAAATACTGACCTGAGACCGAGCTGGAGAAAAAGAAACTACTGATGGCCCGTGCTGAGAAAAAAGCAGCCGGTGAAGGAGACGTCCCAACAAGAAGACCCCCTGTGACCAGAGCAGGTGCTAACACAGTGACTGCCTTGGTGGAGAACAAGAAAGCCAGCTGGTCGTCATGTCTCATGATGTGGATCCTAGTATGCGGCTTGTTTTCCCGCCAGCTCTGTGCCGGGAGATGGGAGTCCCCTGCTGCATAGTGAAGGACAAGGCAAAACTGGGCTGCCTCGCCCATCGGAATCAATCCCAGCTTTCCACAGTGAAGAAAAAGACTGTAAACCCCACTGAGTTCAGAATGGTGCAAGGCCTGGAGGCCGTGAAAGAGGGTACGGTATTTGAAACCCCAACAGTGCTGAACCCGCACACTCTGCTCTCAAAAGTCCCAGTCACCGCAACTGTATTCACGGTGATCAGCCTGGCCAGTACCTTCTTCAGTGTTTCCCCTCCACTTGGAGGCCTGCCTTCACGCACCAGTGCAGTGCATATGGACAGTGTTGCCTCAAGGTGCTCAAAACAAGCCCTTCAAGTTTCACCAAGACAATGTCCTCCATCCTCGTCAACTGGATTGCAGAATATGCAAGAGTCACTCTTCTACAACACGTGGATGACCTTCTCTTTTGTGTGGTTGACATCGACACCTGCACAGTCTATTCCTTGTCTCTCCTACTCTACCTGGAAGAACAGCAACGCAAGGTCTGGAAGAACAAAGTCCAGTGATGTCAGAAGCAAGTTACATCCCTGGGACACTGTATTGCCCACCAGACGAAACATATGTCAAAAGACTGGAAGACCACTGTGGAGAAGATGGCTCCCCCAACAACTCCAAGAATGCTGCAGGCCTTCCCTGGTCTAGTGTCGTATTGCAGAACCTGGATCCCTGATGCCTCAGTCCTAATGCAGCCTCTGTGCTCTTGCATCAACGCAACCCCGCTCCTTCTATCAGACGCAGCCTTCAACCCATTCAGGAGATTGGAAGAACTCCACAGTCTCAGCGCCAATACCAGGCCTACCTGACTACGAGAAGTCTTTCCGTCTACCTGATGGAAGAAAGAAGGTCATGCTACTGGAGCCATAATATGGATTCACGGGGGAAAACAGAGACTTTTAGACTGCCTCTCAGCCCGCTTGGATCCAGTTGCAAGAGGAGCACGCTCCTGCCTGATGGCAGTATCTGCAGCACACACCCTCCTGGACAAGGTTGCTGACATCACTCTTGGACAGCCACTGGAAACTCTCACTCCACATGACATCTTGGCAATCTTCAATCAAGCTCAACCAACAATAATCTCCCCACCGCCAGGCATCTTTGTGGCGCCTCTATCGCCTTTGTCTCATAATGTCACCGTCTCCAGACCTACAGTCCTCATCCCGGCCACTCTACTCCCACTCCCAAGGGGGATACAATATGGACTTTCCAGAACAAAATTTACAGAATTTATCCTCTACTTGGATGGCTCCAGATTTGCAGATGATGAAGAAGTTTCAACACAGGAAGTGCAGTGACCAGCAATCAAGAAATCCTGTGGTCCAAAATCTGTCACCTAGCCTGTCAGCCCAGGAAGCAGAACTGATAGCGCTGACGAAGGCCTGCCAGATGGCAGAAGGCAAGACTGCAAACATCTACACCGACTACAGGTACTCGCATGGCATAGCACACGACTTTGGGCCCATCTGGGCTGCAAGGGACTTCATCACAGCAAACGGGACAACCGTGAAGCATCATGGAGCCTTCATCAGGGACCTGCTGGGTGTACTCCAACTTCCAAAATGGTGCAATTTGAAAAATCAAAGTGCATGAAAAACTGAGAACAGAAGAGACGTGAGGCAATAACATGGCGGACATGGCAGCCAAAGAAGCGGCCAAAGGAAGACAACATGGAGAAGTGGGAGAGGTCGTAGATCCGGACGGCTACTACATGACGACTGAAGACAAGAAACCTGACAAAAAGACGTCCTGGGATCTGCTCAAGAAGTTGCAAGACCAAGCTCCAAAAGGAGAAGAAGAGCTGAATGCGAAAAAAGCAACACGTGAAGAAGGAAGGCTATCAATAATAGACTTCAAACTCTGTCTACCACAAAGTATGCACCCTATGGTGGTCCAATGGGCACATGGACCCACACCCACATATCAAAGACACAGATGAATGATCTGATTGGTGCTTACTGGTTCGCTTCAGGGATCTCCACCCTAACAGCCAAATTCACCAGCAGCTGTCTGACCTGCGGCAAATGCAAGCCTGGACGTATGGAAGAAAGTCCCCTCACCTCATCTGGAAAGACCACTCTACCAGCTTCAAAGGATCCAGATAGACCACATCCAGATATCGCAAAGTGAAGGATTCAAATACGCCATTGTGGTCAAAGAAGTATTTTCAAGATGAACAGAAGCGTTCCAAGTCAGCAAAGACTACTGCAAAGCAGCTACTTTCGGAAAATAGTGTGCAGATGCGGGGTTCCAGAAGTGATAGAGAGTGATCAGGGACCCGCATTCACAGCAAATCTGACACAAGAGATCTGGTTAGCAGTAGGGTCAGATTTAGGCCTACACACTCATTACCATCCCCAGAGCAGCAGGAAGGTAGAAAAACTGAACGGAACACTTAAGAATAGAATGCTGAAAAATTGCCGAAGAGACACGCAAACCATGGCATGACACACTCCCTATTGCACTGTTTAGCGTAAGGCACACTCCCAGAGACCCAGAAAAGCTGTCACCATACGAAATTTTGTTTGGGTCTAGTTCCAAGTTAGGTACATTCTTCCCTCAGCAGCAGAATATGCAAAATGATATCTTGTTTGCTTATGTAATTGAATTGGTCAAAAACTAATGTCCATTCTCGAGTTTTTCTCTTCACTGCCAGATTTGATGGTCCTGTCAAAGAGCCCCAGATGACACCAACCTCTGTGTAACTAGAGGGAAAGCCTGTTTGGATCCACGTATCGCATTGCAAGGAAGCTCCCGTACCAGGAGAGACACCTAAGCCATGAAGGATGTCGTGGATGCTCTGAATGACCAGACAGATGACCTACCTGATGAAGAATACACACATTTTTTTTCTGAACATGCAGTTAAATAAAGAGACTATGATTGCAAACACATAAACCCCCGACAGGGACAGTCCTCCTGACCGCCCATTTGCGAAAAGTCTGTATTCGGTGGGGGAGACATGCACTAGGCATATTCTCAACCCGCCGGCAGCACAAAAGAGTTGCAGCGCTTTGGGACAGGAGCAGGTTTTTAGGGCAAGTGGTATCTAAGGGGGGACTGTCATGGAAATATATATGTATTCCATATATTCAAAGTATATTCATATATATGCATTCACAGTTAGATAGATCTCACTTGCTAAAAATCCTATGCTCACACATATCTATGCCAGCTATAATCAGTCGTTTTAAACGACCCTGGCCTTCATAAAGTACAGAAAGTTTTAATAGATATCTATTGTTTACTTTATTAGTCATGCAAGAAAACTAGGGCAAAAGAACATAAAACAATAAATCTGCAACTTCAGCTCTTTTATCATAATTATCATACTTACACTAGAACAGCCAATAATCTAGCAGCTTTTAATTGTATGTTAATTGACTAACCAGCCCCTTTTTGTAAACGTATAAAACCTTGAATGAATAATAAATGAGTAGTCTTGACGAACTGCTATGCTGACACTTCCGTGTGGACAGTTTCATTTCGTTCTGAGCGCTCAAAAATACATTAAATAGAGAATTGGGAACGGCAAGCAGCAAACACTTCAGGATTAGTGTTGAGCGATATTGCTCGATATCTAAAAATATCGTATCGAAATTGTATCGCTGATAGCACTAAATATCGTCGATATCCGATTTCAATACCGGAAGTCCCATGTAAGTCTATGGGAACAAAATATCGAAATTAAAAAAAACCATTCTTGCCTTGTTGGTTAATTGTACATGAAGGAAAACAACAAAGACTAATGTAGAATGTATTGGGAGAGGTTGAGGAGACAATAAAGGCATACATGTTTAACCCAATGCATTGGAATAGCATTAATATATTTTTTTTTGGAAATACGTTTGGATTGACTAACAAATTGACAATGTTGTTAACCTTTTTTCTATTTTGGCAAATATGTATGTTTCACAACTTCCATGCTCTTCACCTTTTTAACTTTTGCCAGTGCCACACTTTCTCCTTCATAATATTCAGCAGCAGCATCATCTTTCTCATCAAATTATTCTTCATCTATTCTTCACCTTCTTAATCTTCTTCTTAAACTTCTTGCTATTCATGTTTTTGTTTACATTACTCATATTGTTATTATTAAACTAATTAATCTTCTTCATATTCAAATTCTTCATCTTCTTCCTCTTCATCTTCTTCATCATATTCTTATTTGTGACAGAGATTCCTGTACTTGTAATCTGTAAAAGTATGAATTGTTCATCCTTCCGTTCTTGCTGTCACAAAAGATTTAAATTACAACAGTATTTGTCCGTGTTCAGTTTAGCCTGCAAGCAGCAGCAGGCATTTTCCAGGGGCACCACGAGGAGGAATGGACTCACCCCCATACACTGCTTAGTCTTCTTCTGCTTAGAATTTAGAGCATATATTTTGCTCTTCATTTTGGTCTTATACTTCATGTTCTTCTGCTTTTTGATCTTCTGCTTATTGTTCTTCTGTCTCTTGTTCTGTATCTTGTAGTTTGTCTTAACCTTCTTTGTCCTGTTGGTGATCTTCTTCTTAGTAATCTTTTATTTTTTCTTTGTGATGGTGTTCAGGCTGGTTGGCTTCATGCTCGTCGTCCTTGTTGTCGTCATCTTCTTCTGGGTGGTCTTTAATGTCGTCTAATTTCCGAGAAACAGCTGACGTTACTGGAACCCTGACGGGTATCAGATGGAGCAAGAGACAATGGAAGTAACAAGGACCAGCTGACTGTGCTGGACCCCGGACGGGTAGCAGAAGGAAAAGAGGCAATGTCACAACTGAGTACCAGCTGACGTTACTGTGACACGGTTACTAAGCAGGAGGTACCTGTGCTCCAAAGCACTACCAAGGACCAGCAGACGTTGCTGGAACTCGGATACGGAGATGGAGGCACCTAGGCCAAAGGCACTGGGGAGAACCACTTGACGGTACTGGACCCCGGAGGGTAGCAGAAGGAAAAGAGGCAATGTCACAACCGAGTACCAGCTGACGTTACTGTGACACGGTTACTAAGCAGGAGATACCTGTGCTCCAAAGCACTACCAAGGACCAGCAGACGTTGCTGGAACTCGGATACGGAGATGGAGGCACCTAGGCCAAAGGCACTGGGGAGAACCACTTGACGGTACTGGACCCCGGACGGGTAGCAGAAGGAAAAGAGGCAATGTCACAACCGAGTACCAGCTGACGTTACTGTGACACGGTTACTAAGCAGGAGGTACCTGTGCTCCAAAGCACTACCAAGGACCAGCAGACGTTGCTGGAACTCGGATACGGAGATGGAGGCACCTAGGCCAAAAGCACTGGGGAGAACCACTTGACGGTACTGGACCCCGGACGGGTAGAAGAACGCACCCATGAAAATGTAAGTTGACAGGACGCAAGCCGTCCGCAGTTACCGAATCACACAGTACAGTGGGTGCTTATCCTATTGTCACAATGAAAACCACCTTTATTTACATATCCCACAGCACACATAGGAATCACCTAAACTGCAGGCACCATAGAGTCGGCTAACCCGAATGCAACACGACAGCACAACTTATTGGAGGATAATTGACGTTCACACTGCCAGGAAACAGCTGTCGTGCTGTAACCAGGCTGGCCAGGAGTCAGTACCCCTGCCAATTACTTACGAGCAACAAATGGCGGTGTTGTAGCCCAGGGAGTAGAGTTCAGGTGGTAGAAAGATGAACATAACCGGAGACATGGAAAACGTTGCCAAACAGTTATTTAATCTGAAAGCGGACAGGCAAATTCAGGTGAGATCCATGCCTTGTTCATTTTCAGAAAAGTAAGCCGGTCTACATTCTCTGAGGATAGTCGCATGCGACGGTCTGTTACTACACCACCTGCAGCACTAAAGACACGCTCAGATAATACACTGGCAGCAGGGCAAGCCAGCACCTCCAATGCATACTGGCTAAGCTCTGGCCATGTATCCAACTTAGAGACCCAAAATTTGAAAGGGGAAGAGGCATCTGGGAGTACACTTAGAGGGAAAGCCAAGTAGTCTGTCACCATCTTACGGAAACGTTTCTTCCTGGTGACTGGAGCCGTCTCGGATGGTGTAGACCTTGCTGGCGCTGTCACAAAACTTTGCCACATTTGTAACATACAGTTCTTGCCCTGTGCAGAGGCGCTGCTTCTGCTCCCTCTTGTTGTAGAGGTGTCTACACTGCCTCGACGCACAGAGCTGCTTTGTAAAGCAGTAGCAGCAGCAGCAGCATCTCTCTCCGCTGGAATGTACAACAGTATGGATTGCACCAGTGTGCCTTGGTACTCCTGCATTTTACGGTCCCGGTTCACCGGTGTGATGAGGGTTTGTAAGTTGTCCCGGTAGCGAGGGTCTAGGAGGGTGTACACCCAATAATCTGACGTGCTGAGAATGTGGGCGATGCGGCGGTCGTTTCTTAGGCACAGAAGCATGAAATCAACCATGTGCTGCAGACTCCCAACTGGCCAACAAAGGCTGTCCTCTGGAAGAGGCGTCATCTCTGTCTCCTCTGCATCACCCCACCCTCGCTCTACATACTGACTACAGCGTTGTGTACCTTCCTCTGTAGGGATTTCTTCCTCCTCCATTGACTCCTCCTCCTCCTCATCCTCCTCACAAAGTGAGCCCTGCCCAGCCCTTTGTGAGGAACCACGTTGCGCTGACTGTCCTGAAGGTAATTGAATTTGTGACACCTCATCCTCCACCTGTTTCAAAACCTCTTCCTTTAGTGCTTTCAGTGATTTCTGAAGCAGGCAGATAAGGGGGACAGTCATGCTGACTAGTGCATCATCTGCACTCGCCATCCGCGTTGAGACATCAAACGCACGCAAAACGTCGCAGATGTCCTTCATAGAGGCCCACTCAGTAGTGGTGAAGTGTGAACGGCGCAAATTGCGAGTTGATTGCGCCTGTTGCAGCTGATACTCCATTACTGCTGGCTGCTGCTCACACAACCGCTCCAACATATGTAACGTGGAATTCCACCTGGTGGGTAGGTCACATATGATGCGATGTTCAGGAAGGCAAAATCTGACTTGCAGAGCTGCAATGCGCGATCTGGCCATGCTGGAACGTCGCAAGTGAGCGCACTCTAGGCGGACCTTGTGCAGCAGTGCATCAAGATCCGGATAGTCCCTCAAAAAACTCTGCACGACCAAGTTGAGCACATGTGCCAGACATGGTATGTGAGTGAGGTTGCCAAGGCCCAGAGCTGCCACCAGATTTCAGCCATTGTCACACACTACCAAGCCTGGCTGGAGATTAGCTGACAAAAACCACACGTTGCTCTCCTGCTTGATGGCATCCCAGAGCTCCTGCGCTGTGTGGCTTCGATTCCCCATGGGAATTAATTTCAGGACGGCCTGTTGACGTTTGGCCACGGCTGTGCTCATATCGGTCGCAACAGGTAAGCGTTCACGGGTCCATGTGGAGGTATACCGTGACGGCTCGTGCAGCGATGATTCTGAGGAACTGGAGTAGGAGGAGGAATCAATGTGCACAGACTGGATTCCTGCAATCCTTGGAGTTGGCAGAACACGTACAGCGCCACTGGCAAGATCTGTACCCGGCTCCACAACATTGACCCAATGGGCAGTGAGGGAAAGGTATCGTCCCTGGCCATGGGTACTGGTCCACGCATCGGTGGTCAGGTGGACCCTGCTACTGACAGCGTTTAGTAGCGCATGTTTAATGTTTCCCTCGACATGTTTTTGCAGAGCAGGGACAGCTTGCCTGCTGAAATAAAATCGGCTTGGCACATTATATTGTGGGACTGCCAATGCCATAAAGTTCCTGAAACTGTCAGTCTCCACCAGCCTGAATGACAGCATTTCAAGGGACAGGAGTTTTGCAAGGCCAGCATTCAGAGCCTGTGCTCGTGGATGGTTTGCCGAGTATGGCCGTCTTTTATCCCATGCCTGTGTTACCGATGGCTGTTTTTTGTACTGGGAGTGTGACGATGACTGTGAACTTGCTGCAGTGGGTGGAATAACAGTTTCTCTATGGACAACAGTGACCGAGGTTCTTCCATGGAGATCCTGTGAGGAAGCCAAAACAGGTGTGTGACAGCTGGAGGTAGAGGCTCGAACATGACGTAAAGATGTAGGTGCTGCTACATCTCCAGTGTGTCTTTGTAACTCAGCTACGTGCTTTGTCCGTACATGTGTCCACATATTTGTGGTATTCAGGTTCCTGATATTTTTACCTCTTTTAACTTTTTGCTTACACAGCTTGCATTGAACATAGCAAATATTATCTACAAGTCTGTCAAAAAAGGACCACGCAGTGCAAGTCATGGGAGCGCCAATTTTGACATTTCTAAGAGAACTGCTCCCAACAGGTGCCAAACTGGAGGCTACAGGCAAGCGAGTCTGCAGCCTACCTCTCCCTCCTCTTTGTACCGTTGGGACAATCTCTTCCTCAGAGCTGCTCCCACCACCTTGCTGTTGCTCACGCCATGTTGGGTCTCGGACTTCATCATCTCCACTACCCTCTTCCAACACCTGCTGCTGTTGGATGGTCTGGGCAGCACCATGCTCCACAAAACCTGGCACCTGAGTCTCATCATCATCATAAGATGCGTTCTGCGGTGTGCTGTCCATCGGCACTGGCTCACCCGCCTCTTCAGATTGAGAGAGACACAGCTGTTGCGCATCACTGCATACTCCCTCTTCTTCAAATTGCAGAATGCTGCTTGCCTGTGCCCGTGTTTGCGAGCCAACAGATTCTGAGAACAGAAGCAGAGACTCAGCTGGCTCCTGTACAGAACTCTCTGACTGCCTTGGCAATTTGACAGGCGGTGAACAGACAGATGGTTGCTCAACAGTGTTGTGTTCCTGAGAGGAGGTGGAAGGAATTGAAGTCGATGCATTGGCTGCCATCCAACCAACAACGGCTTCAATTTGTTCTTCCCGCAGCAGGGGGGCACGCCGAGCTCCTACCAAAGTGCGCATAAAGGAACGCTCACGGGGATAAATGGTGGATGCTGTGTCACTGAGGGCGGCAGCAGACACAGAATCCCCACGTCCTCTCCCTGCTGAAACTCCACGGCCACGACCACGTGCCTTACTCACTGACTTCTTCATCTTGGTAGATTGATAAAGAAAGTCAGAAAAGTTATAACTAAGGCCTAAGTGTGGTTATTACGCAGAGACTGAAGTGAACACTGAAACACAACTGTTCACAAATCACAATCTGTGAAAGGCTACTCCTTTGTCTACTTCTATAGTGTTTGCAACCAATGTATTGGATACGGATGGAAGCGCGTCACACTAATAGTTAAATTGCATGGAGCAGCAAGAATTACACTGAAGGAAAAAAAAAAGAGTCTGTGAGTGACAGGTGCAGATGCCTACAGACAGCGTTGCATGCAGAGCAAACTGCAGCGTCACCTGCACTCACACACACCTTGCAGAGCTGTTAAAACACTGCAGGCAAAAGGAAGCTTTACACAGCGGTTGGTGCTAGCCTGCCTACAGCACAGTACACTAAATCGCAATCTCTAACTGTCCCTCAGAGTCAGCACAGCAGCGTTCTGTCCCTTACTGAATTCACAGCACAGTGACGCTAAAATGGCGGCGGCGCCTTTTATACACTGAAGAAAAAAAAAAATAGTCTGTGAGTGACAGGTGCAGATGCCTACAGACAGCGTTGCATGCAGAGCAAACTGCAGCGTCACCTGCACTCACACACACCTTGCAGAGCTGTTAAAACAACACTGCAGGCAAAAGGAAGCTTTACACAGCGGTTGGTGCTAGCCTGCCTACAGCACAGTACACTAAATCGCAATCTCTAACTGTCCCTCAGAGTCAGCACAGTAGCGTTCTGTCCCTTACTGAATTCACAGCACAGTGATGCTAAAATGGCGGCGGCGCCTTTTATAGTGCATTCTGACATCATTTCAGCATCCAATCACAGCCATGCCATTAGTTAACATGACCGCAGCAGTACAGGATGTGCCCACACTTCTTAGGATTCCTTATTGGCTGAATAAAATCACATTGCCTCGCAAACAATTATATGGGAACTTCCGATTCCGGTATTCGATAAAACGAAAATATCGAAACGAATTATCAAAAGGCCGATAGAGGTAATATCGGCCGATAGCCGATATTTGCATTATCGTATCGCTCAACACTATTCAGGATAGATTTATCCTAATTAAATTTCCATAACACTAGTACTGTTAAAAGTTATATTTTATGTTCACCTTGCTGTATCTTACATTTAACTAGGTGATATTGGTTCTATTTTTCTCCGGCCGACACTGGAGTTTTGCTTTTTCTACAGCAACACAAACAAGCAACTCCTCACCGATGAAGCCGGTATTCTAGGGGCTTATTTCAGCCAAGCCCTGAACACGTGTATACGAATCTCCTCACCGGAAGTGCCGGTATTCTAGGGGCTTGTTTCAGCCGAGCCCTAACCACATGCGTGCATGAGCACACTGGCGCAAAGCACATAATGCAATTGATACTAGCGCATGGCCTCCAGGCCATGCAACCCTTTTATAGTAGCAACTACAGGACCTGCCAGAAAAGGACCAATGAGAAACTGTTCCAGAACACGTAGTTTCAGGACCTTCCTGGCGGACCAATAGGAGCTGCTGCAGTACGTAAGCATGTGACCCCTGATCTCCAATGAGAGATCTTACCCTGGGCATCAGAAGGGGAAACGCAGGACTTAGTCCTAAAGACGTCTGCTCGCCGCTGACCAGTACTGGCTACAATAGCAGAACCTGGAGAGGCAGCAGCAAGTCTCTACACAGTATTAGACCGGGCGAGACGCTGGGACCGACGTCTTTGCTGAGCAGGCTCCACTGCGGCCGGAGATGGATGGGGGACTGCAGCGGGACTGGTTCAAGACTCCCCTTATGCAGCAGCGGGAACTCGAACCCTAACAATACCTTTGTAATTTCTATTTAACCCCTTCATAACCGGAGGTATTTTTATTTTTGCATTTTCATTTTTTGCTCCCTTCTTCCCAGAGCTATAACTTTGGGTCACAATGGCCATGTGAGGGCTTGTTTTTCATGGAACAAGTTGTACCTTTGAACAAGACCATTGTTTTTAACATATCTTGTACTAGAAAATGGGAAAAAAATTTCAAGTGTGGTGAAATTGCAAAAAAGGTGCAATTCCACAATTGTTTTTTGTTGCCTTTTTACTATGCTCGCTAAATACTAAAAGTGACCTGCCTCCTGGTCATCATGAGTTCATAGACACCAACATGTCTAGGTTCTTTTTTATTTAAGTGGTGAATAAAAATTCCAAAGTTTGTTAAAAAAAAATAAAAAATTGCGCCATTTTCCGATACCTGTAGCGTCTCCATTTTTCGTGATCTCGGGTTGAGTGATGGCTTATTTTTTGCTTGCCCTGCTGATGCTTTTAATGATACAATTTAGGTACAGATACAATCTTTTGATCACCCATTATTGCATTTTAATGCAATATTGTGGTGACCAAAAAAAAATTAATTGTGGCATTTTGATTTTTTTCTCGTTATGTCGTTTAGTGATCGGGTTCTTTTTTTATATTGATAGAGCGGGCGATTCTGAATGCGGCGATACAAAATATGTGTATTTTTTTATAGTTTTATTTTGAATGGGGCAAAAGGGGAGTGAATAAAACTTTTATATTTTTTTATTATTTTATATTTTAATAACATTTTTTTTACTTTTGGCATGCTTCAATATTCCACGGGAGACTAGAAGCTGCCATAATCAGATTGACTCTGTTACATACAGGCGACTGACTTGCTGACTTGCTATGAGTGCCAACCACCGGGCGGGGCTCATAGAAATCTGGCAGTGACAACCATACAGATCTGCAGGAGACCTCTGGTTGTCATGCCCACCGACTGGTGACCCGTGATCACGTGACGGGGGTCACCGATGGGCAGATTTCCGGCGCGATTGCCAGAAGAGTTTGACAGCGGCATTTAACAGGTTAATAGCTGTGAGTGGATTGTGATTCCACCAGTGGCCGTTCCGAGCACATGTCAGCTGTTCAAAACAGCTGACATGCTCCAGGAAAGATGTGGGCTCACCGCCAGAGCCCACATCAAAGGGAAGATTGTCGATATCGGAAAGGGATTAAGATTGTAACAAAATCAGAAAACAACTGTATATCACCATCCCATAGAATAAGCATATCAATCATGTACCTACCCTAAAATAAAATGTGACTAGTGTAGAAAAGTAAATCATAAAAAACATCAATCTATTCTTTCACAACCCTAAAATAAATTGGCAAAGGTCCATGCACAGGAAGTACCCATGGCGGTACCCTTCAATTGATGGAAAAAGGTACCGCCAAAGGTAAAGTAATTAAGTGCAAGAACAAACCACAAATTAAAAAAATCATTCAGTGCTCTAATCTGTTTGCCTTTTGTGGAAAGTAAATTTGATGTTGCTGTGATTCCCAAATCATGATTAATATTTGACTATATGGCCTCGACATTCAGGCTTGTAAGAATTATTGATTCTGATACAGTTATGTCCTGTAGTGTGAGAACCATGTTTTTTGTATCTCGAATGTAAGGTGGTAACACTTAGGATGGTGTCACCTTTGCGTGTGTGATGCGAGAAACTCGCACGAGTCTCTCGCATCAACACCCGGCACTGCCGCTGGCACTCGGACCGGCGCGTGCGGCTACATGTATTTCTATGCAGCCACACACTCCTGTCCAAGTGCCGGCGGCAGTGCCGGGTGTTGATGCAAGAGACTCGTGCGAGTTTCTCGCATTACACACGCAAGTGTGACACCGGCCTTAAAGTGAATCTGTCACCCCCGGGAGGTATATGACCTATTATTATAAGCATACAGGTAATAGAAATGTTAAACTAGCCCTACCTGTATGCCTCATATTAATGGTCTTGGTGTTGAGAAATGTTAGATTCTTCCTGTATTTTAATGATTTCTTCCAGGCTCTGGGGCGTGTAGTGCCTGGAAGAAATCCCTGCTTCCTGTCTTGATTGTAATACTAGCACCCTCGCATGCATGTCAGTTATGGCCTAGGAATCCCATGCCTGCACCTTGTACTCCCTCAAAAATTCATACCTATTCCTCCCTTCTATGGGCAATGCATTCTGGGATTTTCTGTGCAGACGCCGGTGACTTCCGCTCCAGTAACCTCCGACGTGTGCGCAGATAAGGTGCTTCCCCACTTCCTCCCTGCATAGTCATCACTATGTACACGTAGTTCCTAGCAATGACTATGCAGGGAGGCAGTGGGGTGAGCACCTTATCGTGGTGCACACCGGAGGTCACAGTGTCTCGCCGGCGCCTGTGCAGAAGATTTTTGAATGCAGTGCCCATAGAAGGGAGGCAGAGGGATGGTAGTATTACAATGAAGACAGGAAGCATGGATTTCTTCCAGGCACCGCACACCCCAGAGACTGGAAGAAATCATTAGCATATAGAAAGACTATAGCATTTCTTAACAACAAGACCATTAATATGAGGCATACAGGTAGGACTAGTTTAACATCTCTATTAGCTGTATGCCCATGTTAATAGGTCATACAGGCCCGGGAGGTGACAGATTTCCTTTAAACAAATGGAGATAGCAGCTCATCCACATATCTACTAATTCCTTTGTTAATTAATTGTTTCCTGAAACAACTTGTCTTTCTGGAACAGGACTGACACACTTGTGCACATTTGTTAGTGCATAAAAGATGGCTATTGTGGGGTGAGGGTTAAACAAAAATTTTAATTCATTGTCCGAAATCAAGCCATCCTTCAATGCCCACTTTAGCAAGGAATGTAGTTCCCCAAGGTAAGTATTTGCATATTCATTGCTCAATATCTCATATGTATTGATATCCTCTAGAGAGCTTTCACCATGTATACGTAATCATCAACATCTATTAAAACGATGTTTCCACCATTGTCAGATTGATTATTAATTCTTGGTTTCCTGCAGTTCTTTAAGGGCTTTAAATTCTTCCTGGTTTAAATTTGATGTTTTCCTGTTAGTTGTTTTCAGAAGTTGTTTCAAATCTTCCTCAACCATGCTGACAAAAATATCAATGTTACTATACTGAGAAAAAAAGTAGTGTATTTTTACTTCTTGGTTTTTGTGGTAATGGTGGAGATATAGAGACATTAGAAGTCTCTGCACAGAGTTCCAATTCCTCCAATGTCCTTATAGCTTCCATTTCTTTAAAGCTCTGGATTGAAAGATCTTTATTCTCTATCCTTTTTCTGACGATATTTGTGCAGAGCCAATTTTTGAGCAAATTTAAAACCTTGGTTCATGTGAAGGAATCAAAGCGATGAACTGGGGCAAAGGAAAGTCCCTTCCTTAGAAGGGATACATATGCCTTACTGAAAGGATAGGTAAATAAATTGATCAAACATTCTTATGCTGGATTAAGGTTCCCTAAAAATGGAATCGGTAACAATGTTGTTCCTAATGTAGTCATTATAGGTAATCCTGGTGTAGGAGGAATTGAAGCTTGGATGTTCATCATTTGGGGAGCCATTACATTTCCAAAAAGAGACAGGATAGTTTGTTGAACATAGATGAACTTATATACTTACTTGAGAAAGATTGCCAATTATGGGTTTGGTCCATGCTTTAGATAAAGAAGTTTATCTCTGTTTCTGATTTCTACTAGGTCCACTTTTTCATTTAGTCCCTAAAGTGCTATTTGGTATTCTGCTCAGAGAACTGTCAGATTCTGATATATCCATCTCAGATCTATCCATACATCTGGGATTAAAGTATCTCTGGGATTGTATTTTTGTTGTTTCTATATTTGACCTGTTTCAAAATCATGTAAATCTGTAATATACAGTTGTGCTCAAAAGTTTACATACCCTGGCAGAATTTTTGCTTTCTCTGCCTTTTTTCAGAGAATATGAATCATAACAATAAAACTTTTTCTCCACTCATGGTTAATGGTTGGGTAAAGCCATTTATTGTCAAACTACTGTGGTTTCTCTTTTTAAATCATAATGATAACCCAAAACATCCAAATAACACTGATTAAATGTTTATTTACCCTGGTGATTTTGGCCTGATAACATGCACAGCAGTTGACACAAATCGGTTTGAATGGCTACTAAAGGTAACATCTTCACTTGTGACCTGTTTGCTTGTAATCAATGTGTGTGCATAAAAGCTGAGTGAGTTTCTGGGATCTAGACAGACTCTTTCATCTTTCATCCAGCCACTGACATTTCTGGATTGTGAATCATGGGGAAAGCAAAAGAATTGTCAACGGATCTACGGGAAAAGGTACTTGACCTGTATAAAACAGGAAAGGGATACAAAAAGATATCCAAGGAACTGATAATGCCAGTCAGCAGCATTCAAACTGTGATTAACAAATGGAAAATCAGAAGCTCTGTTAAAACAAAACCATGGTGAGGTAGACCAACAAAAATAGCGTCCACAACTGCCAGGAAAATTGTTCGGGATGCAAAGAAAAACCCACAAATAATATCAGCTGAAATACTGGACTCTCTGAAAATTAGCAGTGTGGCTGTTTCAAGGTGCACAATAAGGAGGCATGTTATGAATGTGCTAGAGATGGTTTCTGAGCAGAGGCTCCCTCTGGTGGTTACAGACAGTACTGAACTTGGTGGGACGATACACATGATTGGAATACAAGGCTAGAAGGATACAACTTATTTGCAAGAAACAGACTTGATAAACGAGGAGGAGGTGTTGCATTGTATATTAGAAAAGCGTATATCTGCACAGAGATTGACGCTTCAGAGACTGGGAGTTCTGTGGAAACTGTTTGGGTAAGAATACAAGGACAGAACAATGGAAAGGACACCATTGTAGGCATTTACTACAGGCCGCCTGTGCAAGCTGAAGATATGGATGAACTCTTTATGCATCAAATGGCCAAGTTCTCCAAAAAATATGACATAGTGGTCATGGGAGATTTCAACTATCCAGACATTTGTTGGGAATCTCTCTCAGGCAAAACTAACAGGTCCAGGAAATTCTTATCCTCTCTTGCTGACAACTTTATCTTCCAAAAGGTAATGGAGAAAACAAGGGGATCTGCTACCTTGGATCTAATCCTCATAAACAGGGAGGAAATGGTGGAGGAGGTAAGAGTGGCTGGGACTCTAGGAGGTAGTGACCATGCTATTTTAGAATTTTGGATAACAAGAGGAGGAAGACCTGTGAAGACTCAGACGTCAAGGTTAGATTTCAGAAAGGCAGATTTTAAGGAACTCAGAAAGAGAATTGGAGGGATCCAATGGCTGGATATCCTTAAGGACAAAAATGTCCAGGAAGGATGGAAAATCTTGAAAAATGAGATTCTCAAAGCACAATCGTTAACAATTCCGAAAAGAGGGAAGAATGGGAAGCATTTAAGGAAACCAGGATGGATGAACATAGAACTTAAACACATGCTAAAAAGGAAGAAAGAAATGTTTATCAAATGGAAAGAGGGAGGCATATCTAAAGAAGAATATAATGCCGTCTGCAGAACCTGCAGGGCACAAATCAGATTATCTAAAGCTGACAATGAATTAAGGCTTGCAAGTGACGTCAAAAGCAACAAAAAAGGATTTTGGGGATACGTCAAAAGTAAAAGAAAAGTCAAAGATGCTATAGGATTTTTACAGGATGAAAATGATGAAATGGTAAGTCAGGATGTTGAGAAGGCTGAACTTTTAAATTCCTATTTTGCATCCGTTTTCTCTCAGAAAGGAAATGTAACATCAACTGATCTTCACTGTCCTTTTAAAGGAATAGAAGAATCCAGGATATCTATAAACAGAAAGACAGTGAGGAAACACTTAGCTAACATAAATGAATTCAAGTCTCCAGGTCCAGATGAATTACACCCCAGGGTACTGAAGGAGATAGCAGAAGAAATTCTTGAACCACTGTCCATAATCTTTGAAATTTCTTGGAGAACAGGAGAAGTCCCAGAAGACTGGAAAAGAGCAAATGTTGTTCCTATCTTCAAAAAGGGGAAGAAGGTGGACCCAGGGAACTACAGGCCGGTGAGTCTGACTTCTATACCAGGAAAGATCTTTGAACAAATTATTAAAGATCATGTATGCAAGTACCTGGATAAGAATGAAGTGATTAAACAGAGTCAGCATGGGTTTGTAACTAAGGCCGGCGTCACACACAACGACAAAAAATCGGTCCGTTTTAGACGGTCGATTGTCGGATCAAAATGCAAACATCACACATCCTTCTGGCATCCGATTTTCCTTCAAAGATGCGATTTAGTCGCATGTGTGTGTACCTTGTAACATCCGATTTTCATCCGACTTGCGAGAATTTCTCGCAGGCTTGCAAAACTGACATATAATGGATCCAAAAGAATAGTATTTCAATCACAAAAAAAAGAATAGATATATACACATAGAACACATATATATATATATATATATGTTTACATGTCATTGTGACATGTATATATACATATATATATACATATATATAGATATTAGAAAAAACTTTTTGACAGTTAGGGTGATCAATGAGTGGAACAGGCTGCCACAAGAGGTGGTGAGTTCTCCTTCAATGGAAGTCTTCAAACAGAGGCTGGATAGACATCTGTCTGGGATGATTTAGAGAATCCTGCTTTGAGCAGGGGGTTGGACCAGATGACCCAGGAGGTCCCTTCCAACTCTACCATTCTATGATATATTTATAGTTCCTAGACTTCTACATACTGTTATAGCCGCTAATTCAATTGCCGGCTTTTGTGAAATCACAGAAGCCGACATGAAATGATACATTGTTTCCACACAGTTAACCATGTCATTTCCTGTATTTTGATATTTGTTTAGAACTTACAATTACATGAGTGTATTTGTGCAAAATTTCAGACATGTAGGGGTTAATTAAAGGTGTAAATTCGTTGAAAAAAAATGCGTGGGCTCCCGCTGTATTTTCTCCACCAGACAGACAAAGCAAGCGAGTGGGGGCAGATAATAACAGCCTAAGGAGGGTACATTTTTTTGGTGCCCCCCCTGGCTACTAACATCTGCCCCCAGACACCCCAGAAAGGGCAAATCTATAATTAGATTCGCCCTTTCTGGCACTTTGCCCGTCTATTCCCATTGCCCTGTAGCGGTGGCGAATGGGTTAATAATCTCACCTTAATGTCACCTTAGTATTGAAAGGTGACTTTAAGGCAGGTTAATAATTGAGAGCTGTCAATTAGACAACTATCAATTATTAATCCTATTGTATGATAGAAAAATCAAACACACACAGTTTAATAAAAAAGAAGTTTAATGAAATAATCACACAGTTTTTGACAATATTTTATTTTCCTGCTAAAACCATTTCCTGTAATAAAAATAAAATAAAAAAGCAAAATGATTCTTACCAATCCGATGTACAGTCAGGTCCCACGGTGTAATCCATCAGAAAGGGTTAACAGGTTACAGGTCGCAGAGAGCTAATAATGCTGTCTCAGACCTGTATTCCCCTGAATGAATAAGTTACTCTCCCAGAGAAAGGAGAGGAATAGATTCATGAATGGAGCTTAATTGATTTATTACAACTTTCACTTGAGTGACCTGACCTAAGGTGAAAGTGGATACAATCAATTAAGCTTCATTCATGAATCACATCCTCTCCTGTCGGCAGGAGATAAGCTCATTCATTCAGGAGCTATCAGATGAGCACGCAGGATTACTTGCGCTGCTTATCTGATTGCTAGTAGTTAACCCTTTGTGAAGGATTACATCGTGGGACGTGACAGATTGCCAGATAGGTAAGAATAATGTTGTTTTATTATTTTATATTTATTTTAGAAGAACAAGGGCTTCGAACGGATTAAGACTTAAATAAAAGATGGTCAAAAATATGTGTTTTTATTTCATTAAAATTATTTATTCTTAAAGTGTGTGTGTTTTTTTATTTACTTCAATAGGATTAATAATTGATATTTGTCTAATTGACAGCTCTCAATTATTAACCTGCCTTAAGGTCACCTTTCAATACTAAGGTGACATTAAGGTGAGATTATTAACCCATTCGCCACCGCTACAGGGCAATGGGAATAGACGGGCAAAGTGCCAGAAAGGGCGAATCTAATTATAGATTTGCCCTTTCTGGGGTGTCTGGGGGCAGATGTTAGTAGCCAGGGGGGGCACAAAAAAAAAGTACCCTCCCTAGGCTATTATTATCTGCCTCCACTCGCTTTGCTTTGTCTGTCTGGTGGAGAAAATACAGCGGGAGCCCACGCATTTTTTTGTCAACGAATTTACACCTTTAATTAACCCCTACATGTCTGAAATTTAGCACAAATACACTCATGTAATTGTAAGTTCTAAACAAATATCAAAATACAGGAAATGACATGGTTAACTGTGTGGAAACAATGTATCATTTCATGTCGGCTTCTGTGATATCACAAAAGCCGGCAATTGAATTTGCGGCTATTACAGTATGTAGAAGTCTAGGAAATATAAATATATATATATATATACATGTCACAATTACATATATATATATATGTATTCTATGTGTGTATATCTATTCTTTCTATTCTTTATTAAAGCTGTCAGTGTGATTTTACAGTATAGCCGGGGATGAATTGCCGGCTTTTCTAAAGGACACCGATGCGATTTCATCGCAAGTCACACATGCGGTCCGTTTGTAATCAGATTTTTCATCGCTCCCATAGACTTGCATTGGCGATAGTCGACCCACAATCGGTGACAATCGCAGCATGCTGCGATTGCACACGGACGTTTAAAACGGACCACAAAAAATCTGATACTGGGAGCTGCTCCATAGATTAACATAGGGCAGACTGCAATACGATTTTTCATCGCATTGCAGTCGTCCGATTCTGTCGCCAGTGTGACGCCGGCCTAATAAGTCATGTCAGACTAACTTAATTTCCTTCTATGACAGAATCACTGACTGGGTGGATCAGGGAAATGCTGTAGATATAGTATATCTTGACTTCAGCAAAGCATTTGACAAAGTATCTCACACAATCCTTATTGAAAAAATGACTAAGTATGGAATGGACAAGGCAACTGTTAGGTGGATTCATAACTGGCTTAGTGATCGGACCCAAAGAGTGGTTGTAAATGGCTGCACATCCAGTTGGAAGAATGTCTCAAGTGGGGTGCCACAAGGCTCTGTTTTGGGCCCTGTATTGTTCAACATCTTTATCAATGATTTAGATGAAGGAATTGAGGGTAAACTGATCAAATTTGCTGATGACACAAAGCTAGGAGGGGTAGCTAGCACTAGAGAAGATAGAGAGAGGATTCAAAAAGATATACATAAACTGGAGCAGTGGGCAGCAACTAACAGAATGGATTTTAACAGGGAAAAATGCAAAGTACTACATCTGGGCAATAAAAATGAAAAAAGCATATACAAAATGGGAGGAATAGGGCTAAGTAACAGCACATGTGAAAAAGACTTGGGTATACTAATTGATCACAGACTTAACATGAGTCAACAGTGTGATGCAGCAGCAAAAAAGGCAAATGCAATTCTAGGATGTATCAACAGAAGCATACAGTCTAGATCACGTGAGGTCATTATTGCCCTCTACTCCTCTTTGGTCAGACCTCATCTGGAATACTGTGTCCAGTTTTGGGCACCACATTTTAAAAAAGACATCAACAAACTGGAGCAAGTTCAGAGAAGAGCCACCAGAATGGTGACCGGTCTGCAAACCATGTCCTATGAGGAATGGTTGCAGGATTTGGGAATGTTTAGCTTGCAAAAAAGAAGACTGAGAGGAGACTTAATAGCTGTCTACAAATATCTCAAGGGCTGTCACATTGTAGAAGGATCATCTTTATTCTCATTTGCACAAGGAAAGACTAGAAGCAATGGGATGAAACTGAATGGGAGGAGACACAGATTAGATATTAGAAAAAACTTTTTGACATTAGGGTGATCAATGAGTGGAACAGGCTGCCACAAGAGGTGGTGAGTTCTCCTTCAATGGAAGTCTTCAAACAGAGGCTGGATAGACATCTGTCTGGGATGATTTAGAGAATCCTGCTTTGAGCAGGGGGTTGGACCAGAAGGCCCAGGAGGTCCCTTCCAACTCTACCATTCTATGATCTATGAACCTTTCAGCGAGGAGTGGCAATCAGGGATCATGGACTGGTCTGATATAAGGGAGGTTCCCTCCCATGATGGTTGCCGGTGATCAGTTGTTCTTGTCTCAGTTGTGGTTCCTGGTTCATTTGGAAGTTTGCTGGAGTCTTGCCTGCATCTCCTGCTTTCAGAAAAGATATTTTTTGCTTTTCTTTTTGTGCTTGCTTTTTGCATTGTTTTCTGCACTTTTGTGGAGGTCAGCCAGGTCTCCTCCTGGGGCCTGAGCTCCTCACAGTTTATCTGCAGCCACTGTTATTTGCTCATTTGCTTTTTCTTGTTTTTTTAGCGGCTGCAGCTTGGTTTTGTTCACACTGAGATCTGATTTAGCGGGTGGCGAGATCGTGTGATTTCAGTATTTTTGTAATCAGAATTGTTGGATTTTTGTAGGGTTTTCTGGGTTGCAGAAAGTAATCTCTCCTTTCCTATCCTATTTAGTCAGTTTGTGGCCCCAGCGTTTGCTCAATCTATTTTCTGACAATGTTTGTGTTTTCATCTTGTCTAACCGCCATTATATGTTTGGGGCTTCCTATTTTCTTTGGGAATCTGCTACGGGGCAGATAGCTTTCATCTTTCTGCCTTTAGGTGGAGTTATCTCTCAGGCTGTGATAAGGCGTCTAGGATCAACGTAGGAACGCTCCACGGCTACCTCTAGTTGTGTCGTTAGTTTAGGAATCTGCAACCCATCAGTTACCAACATCTCAGGTGTTCTGCTGCCCTGCTGTTGTTCCTGTCCTCCTCAGCTACCGAAACACAACAGAGGCACTTGAAGATAAATGGGCTGCATTGTCGAGTTGCCAGAAGAAAGCCATTACTGCGCATATGCCACATAGTATCTCGCCTACAATGAGCAAAACAGCACAAAGACAAGACTCAAAACTTCTGGAACAAGGTAATTTGGAGGGATGTGACCAAAATTTAACTTTTTGGCCACGACCATAAACGTTACATTAGGAAAGAGGTCAACAAGGCCTTTGATGAAAGGAACACCATTAGTGTTGAGCGATACGATACTGCAAATATCGGATATCGGCCGATATTAGCTGTATCGACCTTTCGATACTTCGTTTCGATATTTTCGTCTTATCGAATACCGGAATCAGAAGTTCCCATAATTCTTTGTGAGGCAATGTGATTTTAGTCAGCCAATGAGGAATCCTAAGAAGTGTGGGCACATCCTGTACTGCTGTGGTCATGTTAACTAATGGCATGTCTGTGATTGGATGATGAAATGATGTCAGAATGCACTATAAAAGGCGCCGCCGCCATTTTAGCGTCACTGTGCTGTGAATTCAGTAAGGGACAGAACGCTGCTGTGCTGACTCTGAGGGACAGTTAGAGATTGCGATTTAGTGTACTGTGCTGTAGGCAGGCTAGCACCAACTGCTGTGTAAAGCTTCCTTTTGCCTGCAGTGTTGTTTTAACAGCTCTGCAAGGTGTGTGTGAGTGCAGGTGACGCTGCAGTTTGCTCTGCATGCAACGCTGTCTGTAGGCATCTGCACGAGTCACTCACAGACTCTTTTTTTTTTTCTTCAGTGTAATTCTTGCTGCTCCATGCAATTTAACTATTAGTGTGACGCGCTTCCATCCGTATCCAATACATTGGTTGCAAACACTATAGAAGTAGACAAAGGAGTAGCCTTTCACATATTGTGAACAGTTGTGTTTCAGTGTTCACTTCAGTCTGTGTTTTTTATTTTTTGAGTGCACATCACGCTCCAGTTACTTGTTCAAGCACTGCTGCTTGTACTCTGCTGAGCGTGTCTCAGTGCCTCATCCTTTTCATTTATCTCCAATTGGTTCTGCTCCATTCCATTTAAAATATAATCTATTAGTGTGACGCGCTTCCATCCGTATCCAATACATTGGTTGCAAACACTATAGAAGTAGACAAAGGAGTAGCCTTTCACAGATTGTGAACAGTTGTGTTTCAGTGTTCACTTCGGTCTGTGATTTTTATTTTTTGAGTGCACATCACGCTCCAGTTACTTGTTCAAGCACTGCTGCTTGTACTCTGCTGAGCGTGTCTCAGTGCCTCATCCTTTTCATTTATCTCCAATTGGTTCTGCTCCATTCCATTTAAAATATAATCTATTAGTGTGACGCGCTTCCATCCGTATCCAATACATTGGTTGCAAACACTATAGAAGTAGACAAAGGAGTAGCCTTTCACAGATTGTGAACAGTTGTGTTTCAGTGTTCACTTCAGTCTCTGCGTAATAACCACACTTAGGCCTTATAACTTTTCTGACTTTCTTTATCAATCTACCAAGATGAAGAAGTCAGTGAGTAAGGCACGTGGTCGTGGCCGTGGAGTTTCAGCAGGGAGGGACGTGGGGATTCTGTTGCTGCTGCCGCCCTCAGTGACACAGCATCCACCAGTTTTCCCCGTGAGCGTTCCTTTATGCGCACTTTGGTAGGAGCTCGGCGTGCCCCCCTGCTGCGGGAAGAACAAATTGAAGCCGTTGTTGGTTGGATGGCAGCCAATGCATCGACTTCAATTCCTTCCACCTCCTCTCAGGAACACAACACTGTTGAGCAACCATCTGTCTGTTCACCGCCTGTCAAATTGCCCAGGCAGTCAGAGAGTTCTGTACTGGAGCCAGCTGAGTCTCTGCTTCTGTTCTCAGAATCTGTTGGCTCGCAAACACGGGCACAGGCAAGCAGCATTCTGCAATTTGAAGAAGAGGGAGTATGCAGTGATGCGCAACAGCTGTGTCTCTCTCAATCTGAAGAGGCGGGTGAGCCAGTGCCGATGGACAGCACACCGCAGAACGCATCTTATGATGATGATGAGACTCAGGTGCCAGGTTTTGTGGAACATGGTGCTGCCCAGACCATCCAACAGCAGCAGGTGTTGGAAGAGGGTAGTGGAGATGATGAAGTCCGAGACCCAACATGGCGTGAGCAACAGGAAGGTGGTGGGAGCAGCTCTGAGGAAGAGATTGGCCCAACGGTACAAAGAGGAGGGAGAGGTAGGCTGCAGACTCGCTTGCCTGTAGCCTCCAGTTTGGCACCTGTTGGGAGCAGTTCTCTTAAAAATGTCAAAATTGGCGCTCCCATGTCTTGCACTGCGTGGTCCTTTTTTGACAGACTTGTATCTGATATTTGCTATGTTCAATGCAAGCTGTGTAAGCAAAAAGTTAAAAGAGGTAAAAATATCAGGAACCTGAATACCACAAATATGTGGAAACATGTACGGACAAAGCACGTAGCTGAGTTACAAAGACACACTGGAGATGTAGGCCAACCTACAGCAGCACCTACATCTTTAGGTCATGTTCGAGCCTATACCTCCAGCTCTCACACACCTGGTTCGGCTTCCTCACAGGATCTCCATGGAAGAACCTCGGTCACTGTTGTCCATAGACAAACTGTTATTCCACCCACTGCAGCAAGTTCACAGTCATCGTCACACTCCCAGAACAAAAAACAACCATCGGTAACACAGGCATGGGATAAAAGACGGCCATACTCGGCAAACCATCCACGAGCACAGGCTCTGAATGCTGGCCTTGCAAAACTCCTGTCCCTTGAAATGCTGTCATTCAGGCTGGTGGAGACTGACAGTTTCAGGAACTTTATGGCATTGGCAGTCCCACAATATAATGTGCCAAGCCGATTTTATTTCAGCAGGCAAGCTGTCCCTGCTCTGCAAAAACATGTAGAGGGAAACATTAAACATGCGCTACTAAACGCCGTCAGTAGCAGGGTCCACCTGACCACCGATGCGTGGACCAGTACCCATGGCCAGGGACGATACCTTTCCCTCACTGCCCATTGGGTCAATGTTGTGGAGCCGGGTACAGATCTTGCCAGTGGCGCTGTACGTGTTCTGCCAACTCCAAGGATTGCAGGAATCCAGTCTGTGCACATTGATTCCTCCTCCTACTCCAGTTCCTCAGAATCATCGCTGCACGAGCCGTCACGGTCTACCTCCACATGGACCCGTGAACGCTTACCTGTTGCGACCGATATGAGCACAGCCGTGGCCAAACGTCAACAGGCCGTCCTGAAATTAATTCCCATGGGGAATCGAAGCCACACAGCGCAGGAGGTCTGGAATGCCATCAAGCAGGAGAGCGACGTGTGGTTTTTGTCAGCTAATCTCCAGCCAGGCTTGGTAGTGTGTGACAATGGCCGAAATCTGGTGGCAGCTCTGGGCCTTGGCAACCTCACTCACATACCATGTCTGGCACATGTGCTCAACTTGGTCGTGCAGAGTTTTTTGAGGGACTATCCGGATCTTGATGCACTGCTGCACAAGGTCCGCCTAGAGTGCGCTCACTTGTGACGTTCCAGCATGGCCAGATCGCGCATTGCAGCTCTGCAAGTCAGATTTCGCCTTCCTGAACATCGCATCATATGTGACGTACCCACCAGGTGGAATTCCACGTTACATATGTTGGAGCGGTTGTGTGAGCAGTAGTGTTGAGCATTCCGATACTGCAAATATCGGGTATCGGCCGATATTAGCTGTATCGGAATTCCGATTCCGAGTTCCGATATTTTCGTCTTATCGGATACCGGAATCGGGATTGTCACTGTCACTGTCAGTGTCCGTCGGTCGGGTCTGTCAGGAGTCAGCGGCACTTACCTGGCAGAAGATCTCCGGCGGTCACGTCCTGCACTGCTTCATGGCCGCCATCTTCTTTCCCCGGCGGTCACATGCAGTTTCTCGCGATAACTGCAGTGACTGCTGGGTAATCGCGGCCGTAAAGCAGTCAGTCCGATGACGTCACCGCCGGGGAAGCAGGTAATCAGCTGTGCTGCGTTGCAATGACAGGCTCTGCCTGTCATTGCGATGTAGCAGAGCTGGATCGTCGTGGGACTGTCGTTATGGACTGCGTCGGACAGGTGGTATACTGTTGGTTTGTTTTTTTTCTTTTTTTACAGGAGATCGATGGCGTCGCAGGAATGAGAGTACAATAAAAAAAATGAAAACTGTGTTGTCTCTTTTATTTCATTAACCCCTTAACGACCGCCGATACGCCTTTTAACGGCGGTCATTAAGGGTACTTAAACCACAGCGCCGTTAATTAACGGCGCTGTGGAAAAAGTGAATAGCGCCCCCCAGAGGCGCATTTTCTCCGGGGTCTCGGCTACCGGGGGTAGCCGAGACCCCAGAGAACATGAATCGGGTCGGTTTTTACCGACACCGATGTTGCGATCGCCGTTATTAACCCTATAACGGCGACCGCAACAAAAAAAAAAAAAAAAGTTGTGCCATTTAATTTCTCTGTCCTCTGATGTCATCGGACATCAGAGGACAGAGAAAAAGGGTCCCCAGGACCCCCATGTGGCCCCCTATAAGATCCATGTGGCCCCCGGGCCCTCCGGTGTCCCCCGGTGCCGGCGCCGTTAAGACAATGGCGGGCGCATGCCCAGTGCGCCCGCCGCTATGTGCCGCTGTGCTGGTGGGGGGATGGGCAAATATTCTCTGGGGTCTCGGCTACCGGGGGTAGCCGAGACCCCAGAGAACATGATCCGGGTCGGTATTCACCGATCCCGGTGTTGCGATCGCGGCTATGCAAGCATTGCCGCGATCGCAAAAAAAAAAAAAAAAAAAAAAAAATGATTTCTCTCCCCTCTGATGTGATCGCACATCAGAGGGAGAGAAATGAGGGTCCCCCGATCGCCCCCCCATATACTTAACGGTGTCCTCCGTCCTCCCGCAGGCCCCAGGATCCCGGCTTCTTCTCCCTGCAAAAAAAAAAAAATGGCGGGCGCATGCGCAGTGCGCCCGCCGATCTGCTTTGGCGGCAGATTCAAATTTTTTTTCATTCATTCTCATAAAAGTACATTTTGATCACTGTGATAAACTATCACAGTGATCAAAATAAAAAAAACAGCACATAACCCCCCCATTTATCACCCCCTTAGTTAGGGACATATAATAAAAAGTAGAAATTATATTTATTTTCATTTTTCTGTTAGGGTTAGGGTTATAATTAGGGTTAAGGTTATAATTAGGGTTAGGGTTAGCATTAGGCTGGTTTCACACATCCGGTGTGCGCCTGACGGCGCCCCCGGCATTTAGCCGCAGCGCCGCATCAGAAAATCTGATGTGCCGCATGCGTTTTTTTTGCATTGACTTGCATTAGCGCCGGATGGCGCCGCATGTCAATGCGTTGCATGCGGTTTTGTCCGGATGCGGCGCAAATGTGCATTGCGGCGGCCGGACAAAACGCTGCATGTAACGTTTTTTGTTTTTGCCGGATGGTTTCTGATGTCTCCGGGCATCAGAAACCATCCGGCAAAAAACCGCATGCGACCGCCGGCGGCGCATCAGGTATTCTGATGCGGCGCTGCGGCAAAATGCCGGGGGCGCCGACAGGCGCCCGCCGGAAGTGTGAAAGCAGCCTTAGGGTAAGGGTTATAATTAGCGTTAGGGTTAGGCTGGGTTCATACTGCGTTATGGCAGTCCGTTAGACGGACTGCGTTACACAGCGGTATAACGCGGTGTAACGCAGTCCGTTAACGCTGCCATTCACCCCCATTTGAGGGCGCATCGCGACGCATGCCGTAAAGCGGCATGCGTTTGCGACGTGCCATCATTCAGTGACGGAGCCTCGGAAGCGGGCTGCAGCGTTTGGGCTCCGTCACCGCTAGCGCAGATGAATCATCTGCTGATTCCTCTGCGCTAGCGGGTATAGCATAATGCGATCGCGTTATGCTATACCATTACCAGCCCGTCAACGCTATGTGTTGAACGGGCTGGTAAAACGCAAAATGAACCTAGCCTTAGGGTTAGGGTTATAATTAGGGTTAGAATTAGGGTTAGGGTTACAATTAGGGTTGGAATTAGGGTTGGGATTTAGGTTAGGATTAGGGTTGGGATTAGGGTTAGGGGTGTGTTGGGATTAGGGTTGGAGCTAGAATTGAGGGATTTCCACTATTTAGGCACATCAGGGGGTCTCCAAACACGATGTGGCGTTCAAAAAGTCAAATGGCGCTCCCTCCCTTCCGAGCCCTGCCGTGCGCCCAAACAGTGGTTTACCCCAACATATGGGGTATCAGCATACTCAGGACAAATTGCACACCAATTTTGGGGTTCTAATTTCTCCGATTACCCTTGGGAAAATAAAAAATAGCTGGCTAAAAAAATCATTTTTGAGAAAAAAAATGATTTTTTATTTTCACACCCAGGCATTATAAACTTTTGTGAAACACTTGGAGGTTCAAAGTGCTCACCACAGATCTAGATAAGTTCCTTATGGGGTCTAGTTTCCAAAATGGGGTCACTTGTGGGGGTTTTCCACTGTTTAGGCTCATCTGGGGCACTGCAAACGGAACATGACCCCCACCAACGTCTGCATTCCAAAACGTTATTACTTCCTTTCCAAGCCCTGCTGTGCGCCAAAACAGTTTCCCCCCCCACATATTTGGTATCAGCGTACTCAGGACAAATTGGACAACAACTTTTGGGGTCCAATTTCCTTGTGAAAAATCAAAAATTTGGGACTAAAAAATCATTTTTGTGGAAAATTGTTTTTTTTTTTTTTCACACCCAGGCATTATAAACTTTTGTGAAACACTTGGGGGTTCAAAGTGCTCACCACAGATCTAGATAAGTTCCTTATGGGGTCTAGTTTCCAAATGGGGTCACTTGTGGGGGTTTTCCACTGTTTAGGCTCATCTGGGGCACTGCAAACGGAACATGACCCCCACCAACGTCTGCATTCCAAAACGTTATTACTTCCTTTCCAAGCCCTGCTGTGCGCCAAAACAGTTTCCCCCCCCACATATTTGGTATCAGCGTACTCAGGACAAATTGGACAACAACTTTTGGGGTCCAATTTCCTTGTGAAAAATCAAAAATTTGGGACTAAAAAATCATTTTTGTGGAAAATTTTTTTTTTTTTTTTTTCACACCCAGGCATTATAAACTTTTGTGAAACACTTGGGGGTTCAAAGTGCTCACAGCGGATCTAGATAAGTTCCATAGGTGGTCTAGTTTCCAAATGGTGTTACTTGTGGGGGGTTTCCACTGTTTAGGCGCATCAGGGGCTCTCCAAACGCGACATGGTGTCCAATCTCAATTCCAGCCAATTTTGGTTTGAAAAAGTCAAACGGTGCTGCTTCCATTCCAAGCCCTGCCGTGCGCCCAAACAGTGGTCCCCCCCATATATGGGGTATCAGCATACTCAGGACAAATTGTACAACAACTTTTGTTGTCCAATTTCTCCTGTTACCCTTGTGAAAATAAAAAATTGGGGACTAAACGATCAGGTTTGTGGAAAAAATATGATTTTTTATTTTCACGCCCGGGCGTTATAAACTTCTGTGAAGCACTTGGGGCTTCAAAGTGCTCCACCACACATCTAGATAAGTTCCTTAGGGGGTCTAGTTTCCAAAATGGGGTCACTTGTGGGGGGTTTCCACTGTTTAGACACATCAGGGCCTCTACAAATGCGACATGGCGTCCAGCCAATTCCGCGTTGAAAAAGTCAAACGGAGCTCCTTCCCTTGCGACCTCTGCCGTGCGCCCAAAAAGTGGTTTACCCCAACATATGGGGTATCAGCATGCTCAGGACAAATTGCACAAAAACTTTTGGGGTCTTGTTACCCTTGGGAAAATAAAAATTGGGGTGAAAAGATCATTTTTGTGGAAAAAATATGATTTTTTATTTTCACGGCTCTACGTTATAAACTTGTGTGAATCACTTGGAGGTTCAAAGTGCTCACCACACATCTAGATAAGTTCCTTAGGGGGTCTAGTTTCCAAAATGGGGTCACTTGTGGGGGGTTTCCACTGTTTAGACACATCAGGGCCTCTACAAATGCGACATGGCGTCCAGCCAATTCTGCATTGAAAAAGTCAAACAGCGCTCCTTCCCTTGCGACCTCTGCCGTGCGCCCAAAAAGTGGTTTACCCCCACATATGGGTATCAGCATGCTCAGGACAAATTGCACAAAAACTTTTGCGGTCTTATTACCCTTGGGAAATTAAAAATTGGGGTGAAAAGATCATTTTTGTGGAAAAAAATTTTTTTTTTTTTTTTCACGGCTCTAGGTTATAAACTTGTGTGAAGCACTTGGAGGTTCAAAGTTCTCACCACACATCTAGATAAGTTCCTTAAGGGGTCTTGTATCCAAAATGGGGTCACTTGTGGGGTGTTTCCACTGTTTAGGCACATCAGGGGCTATCTAAACCGACATGGCATTCAGCCAATTCTGCGTTGAAAAAGTCAAACGGCGCTCCTTCCCTTGCGACCTCTGCCACGCGCCCAAAAAGTGGTTTACCCCCACATATGGGGTATCGAAGTATTCAGAAGAAATTGTACAACAAATTTTGTGGTTCATTTTTTCTTTTAACACTTGTGAAAAATAAAAAAACTTGGTTCCGAAGTAAAGCTTTTGCAAAAAAGTTAAATGTCAATTTTTTCCTTCCACATTGCTTCAGCTCCTGTGAAGCACTTGAAGGGTTAATAAACTTCTTGAATGTGGTTTTGAGCACCTTGAGGGGTGCAGTTTTTAGAATGGTGTCACTTTTGGGTATTTTCTATCATATAGACCCCTCAAAGTGACTTCAAATGTGATGTGGTCCCTAAAAAAAAAATGGTGTTGTAAAAATGAGAAATCGCTGGTCAACTTTTAACCCTTATAACTTCGTAACAAAAAAAAATTTTGGTCCCAAAATTGTGCTGATGTAAAGTAGACATGTGGGAAATGTTATTTATTAAGAAATTTGTGTGACATATCTCTCTGATTTAAGGGCATAAAAATTTAAAGTTTGAAAATTGTTAAATTTTCAAAATTTTCGCCATATTTCCGTTTTTTTCATAAATAAACACAAGTCATATCAAATAAATTTTACCACTAACGTGAAGTACAATATGTCACGAAAAAACAATCTCAGAATCAGCGGGATTCGTTAAAGCGTTCCAGAGTTATAACCTCATAAAGTGACAGTGGTCAGAATTGTAAAAATTGGCCCGGTCATTAAGCTGCAAAATGGCTCTGTCCTTAAGGGTTAAAAGACTTTTTTCTTGCTGTCTTTTTTTTATACATTTAATAACTTTGGGATTAATAATGGATCGGTGTCTTATTGACGCCTCTCCATTATTAACCGGGCTTATTGTCACCGTGCAATCAACGGTGACATTAACCCCTTATTACCCCGCTTGCCACCGCTACAGGGCAAGTGGGAAGAGCCGGGTAAAGTGCCACAATTGGCACATCTTTTGATGCGCCAAATGTGGGGCTGCTGTAGCCTGGTATTATCAGGCTGTTGAGGGCCAAAATCCATGGGCCTTGACAGTCTTTTAATACCAGGCCGCAGCAGTCTGCATTTTACTTGGCTGGTTAACAAAAATAGGGGGGATCCCCACGCCGTTTTTTTTTCGAGGGGATCCCCTATTTTTGTTAACCAGCCAAGCTAAGCAGACTGCTGTGGCCTGGTATTATCAGGCTTGCAAGGTCCATGGATATTGGATCCTTACCAGCCTGAAAAACCAGGCCTCAGCGGTCTGCTTCATCTGGCTGGTTAACAAAAATAGGGGGGACCCCACGCCAATTTTTTTCGAGGGGATCCCCTATTTTTGTTAATCTGCCAAGATATGCAGACTGCTGTGGCCTGGTATTATCAGGCTGGCAAGGTCCATGGATCTTGGCTCCTTAACAGCCTGAAAATCCAGGCCTCAGCGGTCTGCTTCATCTGGCTGGTTAACAAAAATAGGGGGGACCCCACGCCAATTTTTTTCGAGGGGATCCCCTATTTTTGTTAATCAGCCAAGATATGCAGACTGCTGTGGCCTGGTATTATCAGGCTGGCAAGGTCCATGGATCTTGGCTCCTTAACAGCCTGAAAATCCAGGCCTCAGCGGTCTGCTTCATCTGGCTGGTTAACAAAAATAGGGGGGACCCCACGCCAATTTTTTTCGAGGGGATCCCCTATTTTTGTTAATCAGCCAAGATATGCAGACTGCTGTGGCCTGGTATTATCAGGCTGGCAAGGTCCATGGATCTTGGCTCCTTAACAGCCTGAAAATCCAGGCCTCAGCGGTCTGCTTCATCTGGCTGGTTAACAAAAATAGGGGGGACCCCACGCCAATTTTTTTCGAGGGGATCCCCTATTTTTGTTAATCAGCCAAGATATGCAGACTGCTGTGGCCTGGTATTATCAGGCTGGCAAGGTCCATGGATCTTGGCTCCTTAACAGCCTGAAAATCCAGGCCTCAGCGGTCTGCTTCATCTGGCTGGTTAACAAAAATAGGGGGGACCCCACGCCAATTTTTTTCGAGGGGATCCCCTATTTTTGTTAATCAGCCAAGATATGCAGACTGCTGTGGCCTGGTATTATCAGGCTGGCAAGGTCCATGGATCTTGGCTCCTTAACAGCCTGAAAATCCAGGCCTCAGCGGTCTGCTTCATCTGGCTGGTTAACAAAAATAGGGGGGACCCCACGCCATTTTTTTTTCGAAGGGAACCCCTATTTTTGTTAATCAGTTCCCTCTGACGTCACTGATTGTGTCCCTGGCTGACCTGAAGTGAAAGTGGAAAGCAATCAATTAAGCTTTCCACTTAAGGGCCCGTCTCACATAGCGATATCGCTACCGAGATCGCTGCTGAGTCACTAGTTTTGTGACGCAGCAGCGAGCTCACCAGCGATATCGCTGTGTGTGACATTCAGCGACGATCAGCCCCCCTGCCGGGTATCGCTGATCGTCGCTGAAATGTCAGGACCTTTGATCGCTGGTTTCCCGCTGACAGGCACACATCGCTGCGTGTGACAGGCGGGAGACCAGCGATCCGCTGGTAACCAAGGTACACAGCGGGTTTCCAGGCGCGGGGCTGTGCCTAGAAACCCGCTGTGTACCTTGGATACCAGCGCCCTGATGCAGGGAGCTGGTATCCAAGGTACATAGCGGGTTTCCAAGCGCTGCGCGGTGCCTGGAAACCCGCTGTGTACCTTGGTTACCAGCGGATCGCTGGTCTCCCGCCTGTCACACGCAGCGATGCGTGCCTGTCAGAGGGAAACCAGCGATCAAAAAAAGGTCCTGACATTTCTGCGACGATCAGCGATACCCGGCAGGGGGCTGATCGTCGCTGAATGTCACACACAGCGATATCGCTGGTGAGCTCGCTGCTGCGTCACAAAACTAGTGACTCAGCAGCGATCTCGGTAGCGATATCGCTATGTGAGACGGGCCCTTAAGCGATGTTACCCGCAGTGTCGCTGTCCCAGATCGCTGCCTGAGCTGCCTGTTTGGCAGCTCAGCAGCGATCATGTAGCGATACACCAGCGATCCTGACAAGTGCATATCGTTGTCGGGATCGCTGGTGTATCGTTATGTGACACCCAGCCTTTACTCTCCTGTCAGGCAGGAGAGGAACTCATTCATTTGGGGTTTACTGTGAGGCTGCAGCATTAGCTGCGGTCCCTGCAGTAAACATTAACCCTTTCTGAAGGATTACACCGTGGGACCTGACTGTGCATGGGATAGGTAAGAATAATTTTGCTTTTTTATTTTATTTTTATTACAGGAAATGGTTTTTGCAGTAAAATAAAAGATGGTCAAAAACATGTGTCTTTATTTCATTAAAATGATTTTTAATTAAAGTGTGTGTGTTTTATTTTTATTTCATGCAATAGGATTAATAATTGATAGTTGTCTAATTGACAGCTCTCAATTATTAACCTGGCTTAAGGTCACCTTTCAATAGCAAGGTGGCTTTAACCCCTATTAACCCATTCGCCACCGCTACAGGGCAATGGGAATAGACGGGCAAAGTGCCAGAAAGGGCGAATCTAATTATAGATTTGTCTTTCCTGGGGTGTCTGGGGGCAGATGTTAGTAGCCGGGGGGGGCAAAAATAATGGTCCCTCTCTGGGCTATTATTATCTGCCCCCACTCACTGGCTTTGTCTGTCTGGTTGCGAAAATAGGGCGGGAGCCCACGCATTTTTTTTCAGCAATTTTACACCTCATATATATATATACATGTCATTGAATTTGTGACACATATATATATATATTTATATTTGTAGTTCATACACTTCTACATAGTATAATAGCCGCTAATTCAATTGCCGGCTTTTGTGAAAATGCAGAACCCGACATGAAATGACACTTGGTGTACATAGGGTTAACCATGTCTTTTCATGTCCTTTGCTATCTAATTTGCACAAACAATTAAATCAGACTATGTGTGCAAAATTTCACACCTGTAGGGGTTAATTAAAGGTGTAAATTCGTAGCAAAAAAGTCCGTTTTTTTTACAACGAATTTACACCTTTAATTAACCCCTACAGGTGTGAAATTTTGCACACATAGTCTGATTTAATTGTTTGTGCAAATTAGATAGCAAAGGACATGAAAAGACATGGTTAACCCTATGTACACCAAGTGTCATTTCATGTCGGGTGACCCGACATGAAATGACACTTGGTGTACATAGGGTTAACCATGTCTTTTCATGTCCTTTGCTATCTAAGGCCGGAGTCACACTGGCGACAAAATCGGACGACTGCAATGCGATGAAATATCGCATTGCAGTCGGACCTATGTTAATCTATGGAGCAGCTCCCAGTATCAGATTTTTTGTGGTCCGTTTTTAAACGTCCGTGTACAATCGCAGCATGCTGCGATTGTCACCGATTGTCGGTCGACAATCGCCAATGCAAGTCTATGGGAGCGATGAAAAATCTGATTACAAACGGACCACACTGTGTGACTTGCGATGAAATCGCATCGGTGTCCTTTAGAAAAGCCGGCAATTCATCCCCGCCTATACTGTAAAATCACACTGACAGCTTTAATAAAGACTAGAAAGAATAGATATATACACATAGAACACATACATATATATATACATGTCATTGTGACATGTATATATACATATATTTATAGTTCCTAGACTTCTACATACTGTAATAGCCGCTAATTCAATTGCCGGGTTTTGTGAAATCACAGAAGCCGACATGAAATGATACATTGTTTCCACACATTTAACCATGTAATTTCATGTATTTTTATATATGTTTGAAACATACAATTACATGAGTGTATTTGTGCAAAATTTCAGACATGTAGGGGTTAATTAAAGGTGTAATTTCGTTGAAAAAAATGCGTGGGCTCCCGCTGTATTTTCTCCACCAGACAGACAAAGCAAAGCGAGTGGGGGCAGATAATAATAGCCCAGGGAAGGTGCATTTTTTTGTGCCCCCCCTGGCTACTAACATCTGCCCCCAGACACCCCAGAAAGGGCAAATCTATAATTAGATTCGCCCTTTCTGGCACTTTGCCCGTCTATTCCCATTGCCCTGTAGGGGGTGGCGAATGGGTTAATCTCACCTTACTGTCACCTTGCAATTGAAAGGTGACCTTAAGGCAGGTTAATGATTGATAGCTGTCAATTAGACAACTATCAATTATTAATCCTATTGAAGTAAATAAAAAAACACACACACTTTAAGAATAAATAATTTTAATGAAATAAAAACACATTTTTTTTACCATATTTTATTTTACACTAAATCCGTGCGAAGCCATTGATCTCCTAAAATAAAGAAAAAGAAATAAAACAACATTATTCTTACCTATTCCGCCGATCTGTCACGTCCCACGCTGTAATCCTTCACAAAGGGTTAACTAGCTTTGAGCCAAGCAGTGCAAGTAATCCTGCATGCTCAGCTCAAAGCTCATGAATGAATAAGTTCCTCTCCTGGCGACAGGAGAGGATGTGTTTCATGAATGAAGCTTAATTGATTGTGTCCACTTTCCCTTTAGGTCAGGTCACTACAGTTAAATTGGCAAGAAATCAATTAAGCTCCATTCATGAATCTATTCCTCTACTTTCGCTGGGAGAGGAACTTATTGTCACGCGGTCTTATGATATGTGTACGATGTCAGTAAACTATTCTTAAAAGAACAACACTCTATACAACATATAGATTAGCAACATCAGCATGTAAATATAGAATAGATTTACCTGACACGATATCCGTTGAACTCAGGGTTAATCTTGAGGACTTGATACACTGTCACAGGAAAGAGGAGGACCGGGGGTCTAACCTGACCCTAAACTGGGGTCCTAACTAATCCCTCACCTTGGAGGTACTGATAATGGTTCAAGGTCCAAGTCTCCAGCCTAACCCTGTCTCCTATCAGTCCCTGAACCCTGTAATCAGTCCTAAGAAGGATACTGATTACCACCAAAGGAATATGGGCTGATCTCTGCTAAATACACAGATTAGACATATTAGACAGACTGGAGAAAACACAGACTTGCATACACACTCAAACACAGAAGGAACATAAATGATCTGGGATATTAAACTCTAAGCAAGGTGAGCTTAAAACAACTAAGGAGCTCTTTAACTTAAGTCTATACAGATACAATCCTATCTGTGGTCTGCATGAAGAATTTCACTGGCAACTCCCAACACAGACAACCAGAGATTTAAAGGAAACCAATCAACAAATAATTAATTGCAGCCGGGAGAAACTGCACCCAGTCCCAGAACTGAGCACAGACAGAATTAACTCCCTAACTGCCAAACACAAAGAAACAGCAACTCAGCTGTGAGAAGTCAGAATGTGCAACCGCGACGATCTTCGTGGCAATGCACACATGACAGTACCCCCCCTTCTACGAGGGGCCTCCGGACCCTCAGGGCCAGGTTTGCCCGGGTGAGTTCTGTGGAAGGTCCGCACCAAACGATCTGCGTTAATGTCAGACGCAGGAACCCACGTCCTCTCCTCTGGACCATACCCCTTCCAATGCACCAAGTACTGAAGGGACCGGCGATTCAGACGTGAGTCAATGATCTTTGACACTTGAAACTCCAAGTTACCATTGACCACCACTGGAGGAGGAGGTAGAGGTGATGGTATGACTGGTGCCACGTACCTCTTAAGTAATGACTTGTGGAACACATTGTGGATTTTAAACGTAGGAGGGAGGTCCAGACGAAATGCCACAGGATTAATTATGGAACTGATCCTGTACGGCCCGATGAATCTGGGGCCCAGCTTCCAGGAGGGAACTTTAAGTTTTATATTCCTGGTAGACAACCATACCAGATCGTTCACATTAAGATCTGGACCAGAAACTCTCCTCCTATCAGCCATACGTTTATAACGGTTCCCCATAGCACTCAGATTATTCAATACACCTCTCCACACTGAAGCAAGTGACGACGAGAAACGCTCCTCCTCAGGAACCCCAGAAGGGACCCCCCCATTGAATGTACAAAACTGGGGATGAAAACCATATGCCCCAAAAAACGGGGACTTACCAGTGGACTCGCTCCGCCTGTTGTTAAGAGCGAACTCTGCCAGAGGCAAGAAAGAAGACCAGTCCTCCTGGTTCTCTGAGACAAAACACCGAAGATAAGTCTCTAGGCTTTGATTCAGACGCTCTGTCTGACCATTGGTCTGCGGATGAAAAGCCGAGGAAAATGACAATTGCATCCCCCGACGTAAACAAAATGCCCTCCAAAACTTGGACACAAACTGAGACCCCCTATCTGACACCACATCAGAAGGCAACCCATGAAGTCTCACAATCTCCCCAATGAACACCTGCGCCAGAGTTTTAGCATTAGGGAGGGCAGGAAGAGCAATGAAATGTGCCATCTTACTGAACCTGTCAACAACCACCAGTATGACAGTCTTCCCTGACGACTGAGGAAGGTCCGTGATGAAGTCCATAGACAAATGAGTCCATGGACGCTCCGGAAGTTTCAAGGGTAAGAGGGTCCCAGACGGACGGGTATGAGGGGTCTTAGAGCGAGCACAAACCCCACAGGACGCGACAAAAGTTAAAACATCTTTATTAACGTTAGGCCACCAAAACCGGCGAGAAAGGAGATCTAAAGTAGCCTTACTCCCTGGATGTCCTGCTAAAGCAGAATTATGATGTGCCTCAATAACCTTTTGTCTCAACTGATTTGGGACAAACAGTCTCCCTGGAGGTCCTGCAGGGGCGTCCCCCTGAGCCTCTAACACCTCCTCCTCAAGCTCAGAACATACAGCCGACACTACCACCCCCTCCTGAAGGATAGGAATCGGGTCATCCATTTTCCCGGCCCCTGGGAAACTGCGAGACAAGGCATCCGCCTTAACATTCTTAGATCCAGGGCGATAAGTGACAACAAAATTAAACCTGGTAAAAAACAACGACCATCGAGCTTGTCTGGAATTCAGACGCTTAGCAGATTCCAAATACAGCAGGTTCTTGTGATCAGTAATGACGGTGACCGGGTGGACTGCCCCCTCCAAAAAGTGACGCCATTCTTCAAAAGCCAACTTAATGGCCAAAAGTTCCCTATTGCCGATATCATAATTCCTTTCGGCGGACGACAATTTTTTAGAAAAGAAAGCGCACGGATGCCATTTACCAGGGGACGGACCCTGGGACAATATTGCACCCACCCCTACGTCAGACGCGTCCACCTCCACAACGAACGGCTGTGATGCATCTGGTTGGATGAGAACGGGTGCCGAAGCAAAACATTTTTTCAAAGAGGAAAAAGCTTGGCAAGCTTTGTCCGACCATTTAGAAAAATCCGTCCCTTTTCTTGTCATGTCAGTGAGAGGTTTGACAACAGATGAGAAATTACAAATAAATTTCCGGTAGTAGTTAGCAAACCCCAGAAAACGCTGCAGAGCCTTAAGATCCTCTGGCTGATCCCATTCAAGCACTGCTCTCACCTTTTCAGGGTCCATACGGAAACCGGAGGCTGACACCAAGAAACCCAAAAACTGAAGTTCCTGTACGGCGAATACACACTTTTCCAGTTTGGCGTATAGTTTATTGTCTCGCAAGATCTGCAACACCTGTCTCACATGCTCCTGGTGAGACACAAGATCTGGTGAGTAAATTAAAATGTCATCCAAATATACGACCACAAACAGCCCCACCAGATGACGAAAAATGTCATTAACAAAATGTTGGAACACTGCTGGTGCAGTAGTCAGACCAAAAGGCATGACAAGGTTCTCATAATGTCCCTCCGGCGTGTTAAACGCCGTTTTCCACTCATCCCCCTCTTTTATCCTAATCAGATTATACGCCCCCCTGAGATCCAATTTAGAGAACCATTTGGCGCCAACAATTTGATTGAAGAGATCAGGAATCAGAGGGAGTGGATACGGATCTCGAACAGTAATCCGATTAAGTTCGCGGAAATCCAAGCAAGGGCGTAGGCCTCCATCTTTTTTCTTCACAAAGAAGAACCCCGCGGCCACTGGGGAAGATGAAGGTCTAATATGCCCTTTGGCCAGACTCTCCGAAATATAATCTTTCATAGCCTGCCTCTCAGGACCAGAAAGGTTATATAACCTAGCTTTAGGTAACTTAGCATCAGGAAGTAAATTAATAGAGCAGTCATACACGCGATGAGGAGGCAACTCCTGACACCCCTCCTCAGAGAACACATCCCCAAAGTCCTCCAAAAAAGGAGGCAAAGTACTAGGCACGACCGCACTGATGACTGTGTTCATGCAGTTACTTTTGCAAAACTCCCCCCATTGGCTTATATCTCTGGACTGCCAATTAATCACAGGGTTATGTTTAACCAACCAAGGAAGTCCCAACACAATAGGAGTAGGTAGACCCTCCAACACATAACAAGATAATAGTTCCCTATGTATTGCCCCTACCCGAAGGTCAATGTTATGAACCTCATGAACAAAGCTACCTTGGCCGAGAGGCCTGGCGTCAATGGAGAATATAGGGATCGGTTTGACCAATACACTCAGATGCATACCTTGAGCCTGAGCAAACTGAGCGTCAACCAGATTAGCCCCGGACCCACTATCAAGAAGAACAGAAAATCTCTCCACTCTCGTACCAACCACCACCTCCACTGGTACAAGGAACTGAGAAGAACTAGCGGACGAAATACATACTCCCAGGTTGTCGTCCACCACACAACCTGGGATTAACAGTTTTCCGGCGACTTTTTGCTCAACAAGGCACGGGATGGACATCCCCCAACAAAATGTCCCTCTTTCCCGCAGAAGAAACACCTTCTAGTCCTGCGGCGTACCGCCAATCCCCTCCTACGAAATGATGTCCCTCCCAACTGCATAGGCTCCTCCGAACAGACAAGGGGAACCTCAACATAAGGGACTTTAGTAGTAGGTGGAGTAACAACAGGGGGCGGAGTTACCTCGCACCTCTCCCGGAGCCGTCTATCAGTACGGATAGCTAGGGCCATAGCAGCCTCCAGTGATGGAGGAGAATCATACTGAGCCAAAACGTCCTTTAATTTGTCAGAAAGCCCATGACAAAACTGGCTTCTAAGAGCTGGGTCATTCCACTGAGTATCTGTGGCCCATCTACGGAACTCAGAAGCAAATTCCTCCGCCGGACGATCTCCCTGCTGTATCTTACGTAATTTTGTCTCAGCAAGAGAGACCCGATCTGGGTCATCATATACCAAACCCAGGGCAGTAAAAAATCGATCTACTGACTGTAGAGCCGGGGATCCCGGAGGAAGGGAGAAGGCCCAGGATTGAGGGTCCCCTTGTAGGAGCGAGATAACAATTCCCACTCTCTGCTCTTCACTCCCTGATGATCGAGGCCGAAGCCGAAAATACAATTTACATGCTTCCCTGAAGGTAAAAAATTTGTCTCGCCCACCAGTGAACCTGTCCGGGAGAGCTACTTTAGGTTCAAATCTGGTTTGCTCCGAGGGAGACAAAACTTTGGACTTAATGTCCGTCAGCTCCATGGATAATCCCTGCAACTGCAGAGCCAGCTGGGCTACTGGATCCATGGCAACTGGGAATAATTTTATTGGCCAGTGAAAATGTCACGCGGTCTTATGATATGTGTACGATGTCAGTAAACTATTCTTAAAAGAACAACACTCTATACAACATATAGATTAGCAACATCAGCATGTAAATATAGAATAGATTTACCTGACACGATATCCGTTGAACTCAGGGTTAATCTTGAGGACTTGATACACTGTCACAGGAAAGAGGAGGACCGGGGGTCTAACCTGACCCTAAACTGGGGTCCTAACTAATCCCTCACCTTGGAGGTACTGATAATGGTTCAGAGGTCCAAGTCTCCAGCCTAACCCTGTCTCCTATCAGTCCCTGAACCCTGTAATCAGTCCTAAGAAGGATACTGATTACCACCAAAGGAATATGGGCTGATCTCTGCTAAATACACAGATTAGACATATTAGACAGACTGGAGAAAACACAGACTTGCATACACACTCAAACACAGAAGGAACATAAATGATCTGGGATATTAAACTCTAAGCAAGGTGAGCTTAAAACAACTAAGGAGCTCTTTAACTTAAGTCTATACAGATACAATCCTATCTGTGGTCTGCATGAAGAATTTCACTGGCAACTCCCAACACAGACAACCAGAGATTTAAAGGAAACCAATCAACAAATAATTAATTGCAGCCGGGAGAAACTGCACCCAGTCCCAGAACTGAGCACAGACAGAATTAACTCCCTAACTGCCAAACACAAAGAAACAGCAACTCAGCTGTGAGAAGTCAGAATGTGCAACCGCGACGATCTTCGTGGCAATGCACACATGACACTTATTCATTCAGGGGAATACAGGTCTGAGACAGCATTATTAGCTCTCTGCGACCTTTAACCTGTTAACCCTTTCTGATGGATTACACCGTGGGACCTGACTGTACATCGGATTGGTAAGTATAATTTTGCTTTTTTATTTTATTTTTATTACAGGAAATGGTTTTAGCAGGAAAATAAAATATGGTCAAAAACTGTGTGATTATTTAATTAAACTTATTTTTTATTAAAGTGTGTGTGTTTGATTTTTCTTTCATACAATAGGATTAATAATTGATAGTTGCCTAATTGACAGCTATCAATTATTAACCTGGCTTAAAGTGACCTTTCAATTGCAAGGTCATTTTAACCCCTTATTAACCCATTCGCCACCGCTACAGGGCAATGGGAATAGACGGGCAAAGTGCCAGAAAGGGCGAATCTAATTATAGATTTGCCCTTTCTGGGGTGTCTGGGGGCAGATGTTAGTAGCCAGGGGGGGCACAAAAAAAATGTACCCTCCCTAGGCTATTATTATCTGCCCCCACTCGCTTGCTTTGTCTGTCTGGTGGAGAAAATACAGCGGGAGCCCACGCATTTTTTTTAACGAATTTACACCTTTAATTAACCCCTACATGTCTGAAATTTAGCACACATATACTCATGTAATTGTATGTTTCAAACATATATAAAAATACATGAAATTACATGGTTAAATGTGTGGAAACAATGTATCATTTCATGTCGGCTTCTGTGATTTCACTGAAGCCGGCAATTGAATTAGCGGCTATAACAGTATGTAGAAGTGTAAGAACTATAAATATATGTATATATATATATGTCACAATGACATATATATATATATATATATATATATATATTATATAATGTGCTCTATGTGTATATATCTATTCTTTCTTTTGGCATTTAAATACTATTCTTTTGGATCCATTATATGTCAGTTTTGCAAGCCTGCGAGAAAATCTCGCAAGTCGGATGAAAATCGGATGTTACAAGGTGCACACACATGCGATTAAATCGCATCTTTGAAGGAAAATCGGATGCCAGAAGGATGTGTGATGTTTTTATTTTGATCCGATTGTCGACCGTCTAAAACGGACCGATTTTTTGTGGTTGTGTGTGACTCCAGCCTAATTTGCACAAACAATTAAATCAGACTATGTGTGCAAAATTTCACACCTGTAGGGGTTAATTAAAGGTGTAAATTCGTAGCAAAAAAAGTCCGTTTTTTTTACAACGAATTTACACCTTTAATTAACCCCTACAGGTGTGAAATTTTGCACACATAGTCTGATTTAATTGTTTGTGCAAATCAGATAGCAAACGACATGAAAAGACATGGTTAACCTATGTACACCAAGTGTCATTTCATGTCGGGTGCTTCTGTCTTTTCACTGAAGCCGGCTTTACCGGCAATTGAATGAGAGGATATTTTACTATGTAGAAGTGTATAAACTATACATATATGTATATATATATGTCACAATGACATGTATATATATATATATGTATTCTATGTGTGTATATTTAGTGTTTACAAGGAAAGAATGGTTTTTTTTTAGTTGCGATATTTTGTTCCCATAGACTTACATGGGACTTCCGGTATCGGTATCGGGTATCGCCGATATTTTAGTGATATCGGCGATACCATTCCGATTCCGATACTTTAGGATATCGGAAAGTATCGCTCAACTCTAGTGAGCAGCAGCCAGCAGTAATGGAGTATCAGCTGCAACAGGCGCAATCAACTCGCAATTTGCGCCGTTCACACTTCACCACTACTGAGTGGGCCTCTATGAAGGACATCTGCGACGTTTTGCGTGCGTTTGATGTCTCAACGCGGATGGCGAGTGCAGATGATGCACTAGTCAGCATGACTGTCCCCCTTATCTGCCTGCTTCAGAAATCACTGAAAGCACTAAAGGAAGAGGTTTTGGAAGAGGTGGAGGATGAGGAGTCACAAATTCAATTACCTTCAGGACAGTCAGCGCAACATGGTTCCTCACAAAGGGCTGGGCAGGGCTCACTTTGTGAGGAGGATGAGGAGGAGGAGGAGTCAATGGAGGAGGAAGAAATCCCTACAGAGGGAGGTACACAACGCTCTAGTCAGTATGTAGAGCGAGGGTGCGGTGATGCAGAGGAGGCAGAGGTGACGCCTCTTCCAGAGGACAGCCTTTGTTGGCCAGTTGGGAGTCTGCAGCACATGGTTGATTTCATGCTTCTGTGCCTGAGAAACGACCGCCGCATCGCCCACATTCTCAGCACGTCAGATTATTGGGTGTACACCCTCCTAGACCCTCGCTACCGGGACAACTTACAAACCCTCATCACACCGGTGAACCGGGACCGTAAAATGCAGGAGTACCAAGACACACTGGTGCAATCCATACTGTTGTACATTCCAGCCGAGAGACCTGCTGCTGCTACTGCTTTACAAAGCAGCTCTGTGCGTCGAGGCAGTGTAGACACCTCTACAACAAGAGGGAGCAGAAGCAGCGGCTTTGCACAGGGCAAGAACTGTATGTTACAAATGTGGCAAAGTTTTGTGACAGCGCCAGCAAGGTCTACACCATCCGAGACGGCTCCAGTCACCAGGAAGAAACGTTTCCGTAAGATGGTGACAGACTACTTGGCTTTCCCTCTAAGTGTACTCCCAGATGCCTCTTCCCCTTTCAAATTTTGGGTCTCTAAGTTGGATACATGGCCAGAGCTTAGCCAGTATGCATTGGAGGTGCTGGCTTGCCCTGCTGCCAGTGTATTATCTGAGCGTGTCTTTAGTGCTGCAGGTGGTGTAGTAACAGACCTTCGCATGCGACTATCCTCAGAGAATGTAGACCGGCTTACTTTTCTGAAAATGAACAAGGCATGGATCTCACCTGAATTTGCCTGTCCGTTTTCAGATTAAATAACTGTTTGGCAACGTTTTCTCATGTCTCCTGTTATGTTCATCTTTCTACCACCTGAACTCTACTCCCTGGGCTACAACACCGCCATTTGTTGCTCGTAAGTAATTGGCAGGGGTACTGACTCCTGGCCAGCCTGGTTACAGCACGACAGCTGTTTCCTGGCAGTGTGAACGTCAATTATCCTCCAATAAGTTGTGCTGTCGTGTTGCATTCGGTTTAGCCGACTCTATGGTGCCTGCAGTTTAGGTGATTCCTATGTGTGCTATGGGATATGTAAATAAAGGCGGTTTCCATTGTGACAATAGGATAAGCACCCACTGTAGGACTGTGTGATTCGGTAACTGCGGACGGCTTGCGTACTGTCAACTTACATTTTCATGGGTGCGTTCTTCTACCCGTCCGGGGTCCAGTACTGTCAAGTGGTTCTCCCCAGTGCTTTTGGCCTAGGTGCCTCCATCTCCGTATCCGAGTTCCAGCAACGTCTGCTGGTCCTTGGTAGTGCTTTGGAGCACAGGTACCTCCTGCTTAGTAACCGTGTCACAGTAACGTCAGCTGGTACTCAGTTGTGACATTGCCTCTTTTCCTTCTGCTACCCGTCCGGGGTCCAGTACCGTCAAGTGGTTCTCCCCAGTGCTTTTGGCCTAGGTGCCTCCATCTCCGTATCCGAGTTCCAGCAACGTCTGCTGGTCCTTGGTAGTGCTTTGGAGCACAGGTACCTCCTGCTTAGTAACCGTGTCACAGTAACGTCAGCTGGTACTCAGTTGTGACATTGCCTCTTTTCCTTCTGCTACCCGTCCGGGGTCCAGTACCGTCAAGTGGTTCTCCCCAGTGCTTTTGGCCTAGGTGCCTCCATCTCCGTATCCGAGTTCCAGCAACGTCTGCTGGTCCTTGGTAGTGCTTTGGAGCACAGGTACCTCCTGCTTAGTAACCGTGTCACAGTAACGTCAGCTGGTACTCAGTTGTGACATTGCCTCTTTTCCTTCTGCTACCCGTCCGGGTTCCAGCACAGTCAGCTGGTCCTCGTTACTTCCATTGTCTCTTGCTCCATCTGATACCCGTCAGGGTTCCAGTAACGTCAGCTGTTTCTCGGAAATTAGACGACCTTAAAGACCACCCAGAAGAAGATGACGACAACAAGGACGACGAGCATGAAGCCAACCAGCCTGAACACCATCACAAAGAAAAAATAAAAGATTACCCAGAAGAAGATCACCAACAGGACAAAGAAGGTTAAGACAAACTACAAGATACAGAACAAGAGACAGAAGAACAATAAGCAAAAGATCAAAAAGCAGAAGAACATGAAGTATAAGACCAAAATGAAGAGCAAAATATATGCTCTAAATTCTAAGCAGAAGAAGACTAAGCAGTGTATGGGGGTGAGTCCGTTCCTCCTCGTGGTGCCCCTGGAAAATGCCTGCTGCTGCTGCAGGCTAAACTGAACACGGACAAATACTGTTGTAATTTAAATCTTTTGTGACAGCAAGAACGGAAGGATGAACAATTCATACTTTTACAGATTACAAGTACAGGAATCTCTGTCACAAATAAGAATATGATGAAGAAGATGAAGAGGAAGAAGATGAAGAATTTGAATATGAAGAAGATTAATTAGTTTAATAATAACAATATGAGTAATGTAAACAAAAACATGAATAGCAAGAAGTTTAAGAAGAAGATTAAGAAGGTGAAGATGAAGAATAATTTGATGAGAAAGATGATGCTGCTGCTGAAGATTATGAAGGAGAAAGTGTGGCACTGGCAAAAGTTAAAAAGGTGAAGAGCATGGAAGTTGTGAAACATACATATTTGCCAAAATAGAAAAAAGGTTAACAACATTGTCAATTTGTTAGTCAATCCAAACGTATTTCCCAAAAAAAATATATTAATGCTATTCCAATGCATTGGGTTAAACATGTATGCCTTTATTGTCTCCTCAACCTCCCCCAATACATTCTACATTAGTCTTTGTTGTTTTCCTTCATGTACAATTAACCAACAAGGCAAGAATGGTTTTTTTTTAATGTCGATATTTGGTTCCCATAGACTTACATTGGACTTCCGGTATCGGAATCGGATATCGACGATATTTAGTGATATCGGCGATACCATTTCGATACGATATTTTTAGATATCGAGCAGTATCGCTCAACACTAAACACCATTCTACTGTAAAGCACGAAGGTGGATCGCTGATGTTTTGGAGATGTGTGAGCTACAAAGGCACAGGAAACTTGTTCAAAGTTAAAGGAAAGATGAATGCAGCACGTTATCAGCAAATACTGGAGGCAAATTTGCACTCATCAGCCTGGAAGCTGCGCATGGGACGTACTTGGATGTTCCAACATGACAACGATCCAAAACACAAGGCCAAGTCGACCCGTCATTGGCTACAGCAGAACAAAGTGAAGGTTCTGGAGTGGCCATCCCAGTCTCCTGACCTCAATATCTTTGAGCCACTCTGGGGAGATCTCAAGCGCATAGTTCATGCTAGACAGCCCAGGAATTTACAGTATCTGGAGCTTTTTACCAAGAAGAGAGGGCAGCTTTATCATCTAAGAAAATAAAGAACCTCATCCACAACTGGACAAACAAATGCTGAACTGTGAGTAAGGTGCAGGCGGAGGTTTTATGATGGATCAAGAAAGATGTAGTGTGCTCGGTGAAACGAAAACAGCATGCATCTCCATTTCCATAACAGCTGACGGGCTCTCACTCACCATGACTGTAAGGGGTAAACAAGTGGATGTTCTGTAGTACTGTGTGAGAAGACTTGGACATGGTGGAAAACAAGAATGAAGCAGCAGATGTGGTTGATGGGAAGGCCGGTAGTTTGCGAGGCCTGCTTGTCGACATTTCAGCTTTGTGAGATTCCTAACCCACGTACATGTCGAACACCAACCCTATTCCCCCTTCCACCATGACCTCGGTTTTTCACACTCATGTTGTATGTACCCTTCCCCTCTTTTAACCGCATTTAAACGCAGTGAGATTCTCAGACTAACATATTTTTTTGCGCATGTGCCAGTTCATGCATGTAGTAGTCAAATTATTGCAATTTTTGCCTCTACTGAGTCCTTTTTTGCAAAGTTGGCAGATAACTTGAGTTAGGTCATCCTTGCTTCCCCTGCGAACTGCAAATCTGCGACTGCTGCTGGCCACAGCCAGAGTTGTGGCTGAGAATGCAGTGCTTGTTGTGGTTGAACACTTTGTGTCTATGCGGCAAGCCAAAACGTAACTCTGAGTTCACAAGTGGGATCTAGAACCTCATCTTCATCCTCTCTGTTCTCCCATTCCTCACCCTGAGAGTCACCATCCTCCTCTTTCTGCCCTGACAGCACAGTACAGTGTGCCTCAGGTGTCTGACTCTCATCAGAATCACCTCCACCCCTGGGGGTTAACGTCTGGTGACGAGGGTCTGAATTCTGCTAGGACCCTACTTTTTCCAGGCCCAGATCCAACTGAAAAGAATTTTGGGCATCGGGGCAGATGCTTTCCTCATCTAGATTCTGTGAATCTTTGGAGCAGAACTCTGATGCCCATGGAATTGAATGTGGGAACAGAACTGTATCCATGAGCTATGATCATGATATCTATCATCCAGAGGAACATAAGCTGTGACTGCACACTATACCGGCTGGAGATATCAAAAGCTGTGGGCCAACCAAAAGTTGGGAGACAGTTGGTATCACCTGCTATGGGGTCAGAGGAACTATCGATCTCAGATTGGGAATTTGTGCACTGAGGACATTGTATGTTGGCCATCTACATGGATTTGTTGTACAGCCATGGATGTATGGAATAAAAATAGTTGCATCGTTAACCTGCCTAGGTTATTTTTATAACCCACAACCTCAGATATTTACACAATGTCTTGAATGGGGAAAAACATCAAAATCACATAGCACATCAAGTACAGTGGAAAAATTACCTGTTGTGGGTGGTGGGGCCTGCCCCAACGCACGTTTTGATGCTCTGCCTTCTTCTACCAGACTAAAAGATTTAGATTATGAAATGTGGCCTCCTGCCTGCACTACAGAATTAACAAATTATTTAGATTAGGAAATGTGGCCTCATGCCTGCTACACAATATTAACACAAATAAGTTACAGTCAGATTTGATGCGCCATTATTTAGAGAAATCTTGGCCGATCTTGTTATCTGGTCTGATTCTATCCAAATTTTTGGGTCCTAAACCACAGATTACATTTAGTAGATCAAAAAATCTTGGTGACTGCTTAGTAAAAAGTTTTTATGTAAATGAACCAAATACATTTTTATCCTCTGTGTTACCTGTTACTGGATGTCGTCCATGTAGAAAATGTGTCGCCTGTCCAAATATTATTCGTACACAATCCTTTACAAGTTCAGATGGACAGAAGACATATTCCATTAAACATAATATTACATGTACAACTACATCTGTAATATATTATGCCACATGCCCATGCTCTCTTATATATATCAGACTTACTACACGTTCATTGAAGATACGTGTACATGAACATGTCCTTGGAATTTTGGCTGTGAAGGGTATTGAAGATAAATCATTATTAAAAACAATACCACAACATTTTAAGGCCTTTCACAACGGTGATGCAACCCTATTACATGTGAGGGGAATTGATGTGATCCCACCTAAAATAAGGAGAGGCAAGATTATGAATCCTCTAGCTAGACTTGAAACGAGGTGGATTTGGACTCTCCAGAATGGATATCCACTTGGTTTGAATGAACAGATTAGCTTTGCTCCTTACCTGTAGATTATTTGTGATAATTTTTGTACTGTACATTTTAACTTTTTTACTTATTTTAGTTATATTTTTATTCTATTTTAGTCTTCAATATATGCTGCTGTACTTACTCATGAGCCTTCATCAGCTATTCGATTGAAATGGACCTTATCTGGGAATTTAACCATGAAGGTATCACTATCATTATCTTTATTATTCTTTAGTTGATTTATTTCTTTTTATATTTTCTTTATATCTACTTATTATTATTACTATTTTCATCATTATTATCATCATTTATTATTTATTATTTATTTTTCAGTTTTTATTATTTTTTATTTTTTTTATATTTTTTTGGTTTATTTTAACATTATTCTTTATTATTTGTTATATGATGATATTTATTATCTATCTATATGATATTATGGTATAATGTAATAGTGTAATATGGTGTCATCAATTCTTGATAGAATTATATAATTTCTATTTACTTTTTGTAATTATATATGACTTATATATCTTTTGTTTGGATTACGCTATTTATTATCATGTATTGATTATTAATTATTCCGTTTTTATGGCTCATGTTGCGGGGTGAGGATTCGTGTGCATGTGCGGCTTGTGGCCTGTTTTGTTCCGGGTTCGGCGTCTTTATGTTGCCATGCCAGCAGTCACATGGTTGTGGCCTACGTCATTGACTGCATGACGCCGCAGCCCGGGGCACTCTGGTCCTCCTGACAGCGCATGCGCCCGCTCATTTCCGGTCCTTGCACATTGGCTGCGGCTACCTTTTTAAACTCTCCATTCTGTCATTATGTACACTAATTCCCTGATGAAGGTTGTATCCGAAACGCGCGTTGGGGAGCGTCCCTGCAGTCACTAACCCTGCCAACACACAGGTAATTTATTTGGCCATGATGAGATTTATGTTTTAATGAATGATCTCTGCATATGTGGGAATACTTTTGGCCGCTGTGGGCAATTAAGCACTATTATATATAGCACTTCTTGCACAAAGATTGCACTTCATATTGCTTTTTTGCACATTAACCCATAGGGTGTAGCTGTGTGTTTTTTATAAGATTTTATTGATGTTGACACATTTGGAGAATAATTTTTTTGTACATTGAGATATTTATTATTATCATTTTTATGCATTTTACACTTTTACACTTGTATTACCGTTAGGGTTGAGCGATACTTTCCGATATCCAAAAGTATCGGAATCGGAATGGTATCGCCGATACCATTAAAATATCGGCGATACCCGATACCGGAAGTCCCATGTAAGTCTATGGGAACAAAATATCGGAATTAAAAAAACCCCATTCTTGCCTTGTTGGTTAATTGTACATGAAGGAAAACAACAAAGAGTAATGTAGAATGTATTGGGGAAGGTTGAGGAGACATTAAAGGCATAGATGTTTAACCCAATCAAATGGAATAGCATATATATATATTTTTTTTTAAAGATGTTCGGATTGACGAATAAATTGACAATGTTGTTAACGTTTTTTCTATTTTGGCAAATATGTATATTTCACAACTTCCATGCTCTTCACCTTTTTAACTTTTCACACACTTTCTCCTTCATAATCTTCAGCAGCATCATCTTTTTCATCAAATTATTCTTCATTTCACCTTCTTTATCTTCTTCTTAAACTTCTTGCTATTCATCTTTTTGTTAACATTACTCATATTCTTCTTATTAAACTATTATTCTTATTCATATTGTACTTCATCTTCTTCATCATATTCTTATTTGTGACAGAGAATCCTGTACTTGTAATCTGTCAAAGTATGAATTTTTCATCCTTCCGTTCTTGCTGTCACAAAAGATTTAAATTACAACAGTATTTGTCCGTGTTCAGTTTAGCCTGCAGCAGCAGGCATTTTCCAGGGGCACCACGAGGAGGAACGGACTCACCCCCATACACTGCTTAGTCTTCTTCTGCTTAGAATTTAGAGCATATATTTTGCTCTTCATTTTGGTCTTATACTTCATGTTCTTCTGCTTTTTGATCTTCTGCTTATTGTTCTTAAGTCTCTTGTTCTGTATCTTGTAGTTTGTCTTAACCTTCTTAGTCCTGTTTGGTAATCTTTTATTTCTTCTTTGTGATGGTGTTTAGGCTGGTTGGCTTGATGCTCGTCGTCCTTGTGGTCGTCATCTTCTTCGGGGTGGTCATCAGGGTCGTCGTCTTCATTGTTGGAGATCCAGAGTGATTACCCAAAAAAGCATTGAAAAAATCTTCAATTTGTAAATGTAGCAGAAGGTACAAGAGTCAATGCAAGTAACGAGGACCAGCTGACTGTGCTGGAACCCGGAGGGGCAGCAGAAGGAAAAGAGCCAATGGCACAACCGAGGACCAGCTGACGTTACTGGGACACGGTTACTAAGCAGGAGGTACCTGTGCTCCAAAGCACTACCAAGGACCAGCAGACGTTGCTGGAACTCGGATACCGAGATGGAGGCACCTAGGCCAAAGGCACTGCGGAGAACCAGCTGACGGTACTGGAACCCGGACGGGTAGCAGAAGGTACAAGAGCCAATGCAAGTAATGAGGACCAGCTGACTGTGCTGGAACCCGGAGGGGCAGCAGAAGGAAAAGAGCCAATGGCACAACCGAGGACCAGCTGACGTTACTGGGACACGGTTACTAAGCAGGAGGTACCTGTGCTCCAAAGCACTACCAAGGACCAGCAGACGTTGCTGGAACTCGGATACCGAGATGGAGGCACCTAGGCCAAAGGCACTGCGGAGAACCAGCTGACGGTACTGGAACCCGGACGGGTAGCAGAAGGTACAAGAGCCAATGCAAGTAACGAGGACCAGCTGACTGTGCTGGAACCCGGAGGGGCAGCAGAAGGAAAAGAGCCAATGGCACAACCGAGGACCAGCTGACGTTACTAGGACACGGTTACTAAGCAGGAGGTACCTGTGCTCCAAAGCACTACCAAGGACCAGCAGACGTTGCTGGAACTCGGATACCGAGATGGAGGCACCTAGGCCAAAGGCACTGCGGAGAACCAGCTGACGGTACTGAAACCCGGACGGGTAGCAGAAGGTACCCATGGAAATTTAAGATGACAGGCCGCGAGCCGGCCGCAGTTACCGAATCCCACAGTACTACAGTGGGTGATTGTCCTATTGTCACAACGGAAACAGCCTTTATTTGCATATCCCGCAGCACACATAGGAAGCACCTAAACTCCAAGCACCATAGAGTCGGCTAACCCGACCGCAACACGACAGGACAACTTATTGGAGGCTAAGTGACGTTTACACTGAGAGGAAACAGATGGCGTGCTGTAACCAGTCTGGGCAGGAGTGAGTACCCGTGCCAATGACACTTCCGAGCAACAACTGGCGGTGTTGTAGCCCAGGGATGAGAAGAGAACATGGTGGAGGCAGCAGGACTTTTTGCCGTTCACACAGCAGGGGAACAGCTGACATTACTGAACCCCAGTAACACAGGAGCAAGTGTTCACTGTGCTAACAGCACTTCCGAGCAACAACTGGCGGTGTTGTAGCCCAGGGATGAGAAGAGAACAGGGTGGAGGCAGCAGGACTTTTTGCCGTTCACACAGCAGGGGAACAGCTGACATTACTGAACCCCAGTAACACAGGAGCAAGTGTAGACTGTGCTAACAGCACTTCCGAGCAACAACTGGCGGTGTTGTAGCCCAGGGATGGGAAGAGAACAGGGTGGAGGCAGCAGGACTTTTTGCCGTTCACACAGCAGGGGAACAGCTGACATACTGAACCCCAGTAACACAGGAGCAAGTGTTCACTGTGCTAACAGCACTTCCGAGCAACAACTGGCGGTGTTGTAGCCCAGGGATGAGAAGAGAACAGGTGGAGGCAGCAGGACTTTTTGCCGTTCACACAGCAGGGGAACAGCTGACATTACTGAACCCCAGTAACACAGGAGCAAGTGTAGACTGTGCTAACAGCACTTCCGAGCTACAACTGGCGGTGTTGTAGCCCAGGGATGAGAAGAGAACATGTGGAGGCAGCAGGACTTTTTGCCGTCACACAGCAGGGGAACAGCTGACATTACTGAACCCCAGTAACACAGGAGCAAGTGTAGACTGTGCTAACAGCACTTCCGAGCTACAACTGGCGGTGTTGTAGCCCAGGGATGAGAAGAGAACATGGTGGAGGCAGCAGGACTTTTTGCCGTTCACACAGCAGGGAACAGCTGACATTACTGAACCCCAGTAACACAGGAGCAAGTGTTAATGTGCTAACAGCACTTCCGAGCAACAACTGGCGGTGTTGTAGCCCAGGGATGAGAAGAGAACATGGTGGAGGCAGCAGGACTTTTTGCCGTTCACACAGCAGGGGAACAGCTGACATTACTGAACCCCAGTAACACAGGAGCAAGTGTTCACTGTGCTAACAGCACTTCCGAGCAACAACTGGCGGTGTTGTAGCCCAGGGATGAGAAAGAACAGGGTGGAGGCAGCAGGACTTTTTGCCGTTCACACAGCAGGGGAACAGCTGACATTACTGAACCCCAGTAACACAGGAGCAAGTGTAGACTGTGCTAACAGCACTTCCGAGCTACAACTGGCGGTGTTGTAGCCCAGGGATGAGAAGAGAACAGGTGGAGGCAGCAGGACTTTTTGCCGTTCACACAGCAGGGGAACAGCTGACATTACTGAACCCCAGTAACACAGGAGCAAGTGTTAGACTGTGCTAACAGCACTTCCGAGCACAAAGGCGGTGTTGTAGCCCAGGGATGAGAAGAGAACAGGTGGAGGCAGCAGGACTTTTTGCCGTTCACACAGCAGGGGAACAGCTGACATTACTGAACCCCAGTAACACAGGAGCAAGTGTACACTGTGCTAACAGCACTTCCGAGCACAACTGGCGGTGTTGTAGCCCAGGGATGAGAAGAGAACATGGTGGAGGCAGCAGGACTTTTTGCCGTTCACACAGCAGGGGAACAGCTGACATTACTGAACCCCAGTAACACAGGAGCAAGTGTAGACTGTGCTAACAGCACTTCCGAGCACAACTGGCGGTGTTGTAGCCCAGGGATGAGAAGAGAACATGGTGGAGGCAGCAGGACTTTTTGCCGTTCACACAGCAGGGGAACAGCTGACATTACTGAACCCCAGTAACACAGGAGCAAGTGTTAACTGTGCTAACAGCACTTCCGAGCAACAACTGGCGGTGTTGTAGCCCAGGGATGAGAAGAGAACATGGTGGAGGCAGCAGGACTTTTTGCCGTTCACACAGCAGGGGAACAGCTGACATTACTGAACCCCAGTAACACAGGAGCAAGTGTACTGTGCTAACAGCACTTCCGAGCACAACTGGCGGTGTTGTAGCCCAGGGATGAAGAGAACAGGTGGAGGCAGCAGGACTTTTTGCCGTTCACACAGCAGGGAACAGCTGACATTACTGAACCCCAGTAACACAGGAGCAAGTGTACTGTGCTAACAGCACTTCCGAGCAACAACGGCGGTGTTGTAGCCCAGGATGAGAAGAGAACATGGTGGAGGCAGCAGGACTTTTTGCCGTTCACACAGCAGGGGAACAGCTGACATTACTGAACCCCAGTAACACAGGAGCAAGTGTTAGACTGTGCTAACAGCACTTCCGAGCAAAAACTGGCGGTGTTGTAGCCCAGGGATGAGAGAGAACATGGTGGAGGCAGCAGGACTTTTTGCCGTTCACACAGCAGGGGAACAGCTGACATTACTGAACCCCAGTAACACAGGAGCAAGTGTCACTGTGCTAACAGCACTTCCGAGCAACAACTGGCGGTGTTGTAGCCCAGGGATGAGAAGAGAACAGGTGGAGGCAGCAGGACTTTTTGCCGTTCACACAGCAGGGAACAGCTGACATTACTGAACCCCAGTAACACAGGAGCAAGTGTAGACTGTGCTAACAGCACTTCCGAGCTAACAACTGGCGGTGTTGTAGCCCAGGGATGAGAAGAGAACAGGTGGAGGCAGCAGGACTTTTTGCCGTTCACACAGCAGGGGAACAGCTGACATTACTGAACCCCAGTAACACAGGAGCAAGTGTAGACTGTGCTAACAGCACTTCCGAGCTACAACTGGCGGTGTTGTAGCCCAGGGATGAGAAGAGAACATGGTGGAGGCAGCAGGACTTTTTGCCGTTCACACAGCAGGGGAACAGCTGACATTACTGAACCCCAGTAACACAGGAGCAAGTGTTCACTGTGCTAACAGCACTTCCGAGCAACAACTGGCGGTGTTGTAGCCCAGGGATGAGAAGAGAACAGGGTGGAGGCAGCAGGACTTTTTGCCGTTCACACAGCAGGGGAACAGCTGACATTACTGAACCCCAGTAACACAGGAGCAAGTGTAGACTGTGCTAACAGCACTTCCGAGCTACAACTGGCGGTGTTGTAGCCCAGGGATGAGAAGAGAACATGGTGGAGGCAGCAGGACTTTTTGCCGTTCACACAGCAGGGGAACAGCTGACATTACTGAACCCCAGTAACACAGGAGCAAGTGTAGACTGTGCTAACAGCACTTCCGAGCTACAACTGGCGGTGTTGTAGCCCAGGGATGAGAAGAGAACATGGTGGAGGCAGCAGGACTTTTTGCCGTTCACACAGCAGGGGAACAGCTGACATTACTGAACCCCAGTAACACAGGAGCAAGTGTAGACTGTGCTAACAGCACTTCTGAGCACAACTGGCGGTGTTGTAGCCCAGGGTCAAGGAGGATGTTTAAATACTATATCAAGTATTTTCCTTGTTACGTGTCAATTAAAAATGTCTATACTCCAAACAAATATAAACTTTAGTACCATAAGATGATGATTTAAGTTAAAAAAATATATGTAAATTAAAAATTTACAAACATAAACGCATACATTAACATGTTGAAAAGCAATGCAAACCACAATTAAAATAGGTTAAATAATCTGCTATACGGTTTAAAATAAAAGCATACAAGTACACATCAGAATCCATTAATGATGGGTAAGTAACAGTATGTATACCATTTTTATTGTGTAGACAATGAATGGCTGACTTAAAAACATAATCAGCATTACAAGTTTTCTTTGACATTCATAAAACTTTACATTTGGTGAATAATATAACTACAATTTTTTAAAAAATATCTAAAATTTCCATCATGTAATACTGATAATATGTGCCAATCATTTATATTAACAAAACAAAAATTTAAAAAGTGCATAGTGCAGAGTGAAAACAGATATTTATGCCTGACTGTGGACTTGCAAGCATGACAACGGATAGATAAGGTATATATAGATGAGACTGCATAGCCACAGATGGTGAATGGCGATGTAATACTGTACCTCAATAAAGTGTGCGTTACTACTACATCCTTTTTTTTATCTAGCTTTATAAAAGGTTACGTGCATGTATGGTTGCGCCTCTGTTTGGACGCACAGACTGGCTTCCTGCTGTGACGCGTTGGGTATTGGAGCGTCTGTACGTCTTATGACGCAGACTAACATTCACGGTGCGCATCGTTCATCATCGCAAGCGTACCGACAACACAAAGGCGTTGTCATGACTGCTTTACTCAGTAAACATGCACCTATGATGAAACATACACGCATGTGCCCTATTACATAACAAGCTACAAGAAAAACGAGTGTGAGGTGTGACACAGCTGTTTTGTTAAGGTACAGTATTATATCGACATTGTACAGATGTCGCTATTCAGTCTGATAAATATATATCATTCACGTATTCTATCAGTTGTCATTCTTTCAGCACCACTTACAGGTATATATTTTGCTATTGTGACTAATGCACTATTGACTTTACCAAGGTAATGCATGATTTTTGTAAGCGATTATCATGTTTACATGAAGGACCTTTATGATATGGGCTGTTAACTTTCTAATCAAATATGTATTTTTTAAAATGACACAAATATAAGTAATGTTGAAGAGGACTATTCCTACATGCATTGTTTGCACAATATTACACGTGTACATCACGTCCCTTAATCAACATTGGATTATTATATTTACTTGTATGCTTTTATTTCAAAGGCAAGAACACTGAAGTATAACCTTCGCACTGCAGCAGTTGTCAAAGTTCAACCCACATTATGCACTTCCAACATTGCAGCATTGGAGTCATCATGATGTGAGTTGGATTTGTCTAAGCTATGGAGTGACAAGGTTGACCATCAGTATCCTATAGCATAAGTAGGATTATGTGTTTGCATTTGTTTTCGACATGTGCATATCTGTAATAATATGTCACATTTATTTTGTTACAGATTTGTGACAAAGACTAATCATTTTATGGTTTGAAAGTTGACGTTTCAAATGTTTACAGCTTAGAAATCAGGGTGTAGCCTCATATCTATGTGTAGCACTAGACACTTTGAGATGTCAGGTTTTTTTCACCATGATTAGGTAGCTAGCAGTAATTTTTGCCGGACACACAGCAGGGAACAGCAGGCGTTACTGAACCCACAAACACATCAGCGATTGTTTTCATCTGTGCATCTAACACTTCTGAGCAGCAACTGGCGCTGTTGAAGCCCAGGGTCAAGGAGGGTGTAGGCAGAGGCCTAGTATGAGACGTTTGAAGTTGAAGTTGTAGTTAGCAGCAGTCATTTTTGCCAGACACACAGCAGGGGAACAGCAGGCGTTACTGAACCCCACAAACACATCAGCGATTGTTTTCATCTGTGCATCTAACACTTCTGAGCAGCAACTGGCGCTGTTGAAGCCCAGGGTCAAGGAGGGTGTAGGCAGAGGCCTAGTATGAGACGTTTGAAGTTGAAGTTGTAGTTAGCAGCAGTAATTTTTGCCAGACACACAGCAGGGGAACAGCAGGCGTTACTGAACCCCACAAACACATCAGCGATTGTTTTCATCTGTGCATCTAACACTTCTGAGCAGCAACTGGCGCTGTTGAAGCCCAGGGTCAAGGAGGGTGCAGGCAGAGGCCTAGTATGAGACGTTTGAAGTTGAAGTTGTAGTTAGCAGCAGTAATTTTTGCCAGACACACAGCAGGGGAACAGCAGGCGTTACTGAACCCCACAAACACATCAGCGATTGTTTTCATCTGTGCATCTAACACTTCTGAGCAGCAACTGGCGCTGTTGAAGCCCAGGGTCAAGGAGGGTGTAGGCACAAAATATTGACTTATTGCCTTGTTACGTGGCCATTGCAAATGTATGTACTTCAAACAAGAATAAATGAAGTTTTACTAGGACAATAAAATGATGAATTTCAATTCCAAGAATAGAAAAATATTTATACTTGAGAGTCCTCTGTGGTTGATACCGTTTAATGGCTAACTGAAAATATGGTAACAAATTCAAAGCTTTCGAGACTACTCAGGTCTCTTCATCAGGCTAAGACTAAAAAAAAAATGGAAGAATCACATATTTGTACACACAACAGGACACAGGAATAGGTAAGACAAGTGAGGGAGGGACAAGTGAGGGTAGACCGGCCAAAAAATGAGAACAAGGATGAATTATCAGCGCCACACGATAAGACAAAAAATAATGGATTTACCTGTGGCAAAACACTTTTGTATGCCCGGTCATAGCATGATGGATATGGAATTACTGGTATTAAAATATAACTTCAAATATGACAAAGATACAAAGGTTTCAGAATATAAGCTCATCATGACCTTTGACACTGTTAGTGATGGAATGAATAGATCACACGGATTTATGTCATTCTATATCAATTAAGGAATCTGCGTCTCTGCCCTTCCAGGGGCATGAAAACACAAAACCAGACCCCAATCAGAGAGCAATAAAACTTTCTATCCTTATCTAGGAACTGTTCCAATATTTATGTTCATCCCTCTGTGATAATGACAGTTCTGCTACACGTCACTTACTTGTCTTACCTATTGCACTATTCCTGTGTCCTGTTGTGTATAGAAATATGTGATGCTTCATTTTTGTTTTAGTCTTTGCCTGATGAAGAGACGTGAGTAGCCTCTAAAGCTTGCAATTTGTTACCATCTTTTCAGTTATCCATTCAAAGGTATCAACCACTGCGGACTCTCAAGTCTAAATATTTATCTATCTACTGGCTAACACGGTACAAAGATACACATGTTTCCTAACTTCAAGAATAAAAATAAAGACATGCAAATATAAACGCATATATGCACATGCCAACAAGAAATGGAACAACACACCACCCAAAAAATTGGTTACAAAATATAGTGTTGTAAATTTAAGAATAAAAGTCCATTTTTGTATTTATGAATAATGCTTAAGGAACGCTATGTTAAACCATAACATAGTGAAGACAATGGATTTTGTAATAGTCACTCATCATCATCATCATTGCAATTTAGATGTGACAGTCGCAGACATTTCAATTATTTAAGTTAATAAAATCGTTACTTTGTACAGCATGTATGACATGTCCAGCATGGACTCATCAATGTGATGACACAATAATGTACGATAAAAAATAACCATTTAAAAAAACATAATGCATTGTCACAATTTAAGTGTGTGCCTGCAAGTGTAGGTGAAAGAAAGGCTACGGATAGCAAAGGTATATTCTATGTCTGTATCAGACAGTGGACAGCCTCTGATGGGTAATGGCGATGTTATACTGTACGTCAATAAAGTCTGCGGCTGCAATCATGCATTTTTTGCTTGGACAGTGTTGAAGAGGGTAAAAGCATGTCTGGTTGCGCAAGGCTTTATCCGTCAACACTACCTTCCTACTGTCACGCGTAGGGTAGGGTAGCGTGTGTCAATTAGATGACTCTATAAAATGTGACGTTACGCAGCGTTATTGCGCCCTAGGGACGCCAAAAATACAACAGCAGTAATCATTTACTGTCTAATACTCCACCTATGACCAACAAAAAAAGACCGTTCCCTCTTTAACAATCTACAAGACTAACAAGCATAATGGTTCACGCTGACTTTATTGAGGTACAGTATTACATCGACATTGTCCATGAGTAACTATGCACTGTGATACCTATATACCATTATTAATTTATATCTGTTGTGGTTGTTTCAACAGCACTTGCAGGTATAACTAGTACTACCTATTGTCAGTATGCATGATGCACTTTCTAGATGTAATAATTTATTATTGCACATTATTACCAGGTTTAGATGCTGGCCATTTCATATATGGTGTGTGAAGTTACAGTTGGCATCAGTATGTGTATTTTATAATGTCTGTCATAAATAAAAATCGTGATGATGATGATGAGGATTTTATGATTTGTACATCCATTGACTGCATTATCTTACAGGTACAGATAAAGTTCCTTAAAAAGAATTAATTGATAAGTATGAAATGTACTTTTATGCATTAATTTCAAAAAGTGAAGACTATGTTTTAGTTTTTGTTACCATTTATAATAGACATGTGCAGATATGCGCTGTGATGACAAATTATTATTTGTCCATATTTGTCATAAAAATTTATCATTCTAGGCCTGGAAAACTTCACAATTTCCTGTTTTAAGCATAACAATCAGGGTGACGGCTCTTCCCTATTTGGAGCATGTTCGACATGGGTTTTTCTGTGCATGTGTAGGGAACAGGAGACTTGTTGTCGGACACACAGCAGGGGAACAGCTGGCGTTACTGAACCCCACTAACACTATAGCTTGTGTATTGGTCTGTGGACACGACACTTCTGAGCAGCAACTGGCAGTGTTGTAGCCCAGGGAGTAGAGTTCAGGTGGTAGAAAGATGAACATAACAGGAGACATGGATAACGTTGCGAACCAGTTATTTAATCTGAAAACGGACAGACAAATTCTGGCGAGATCCATGCCTGTTCATTTTCAGAAAAGTAAGCCGGTCTACATTATCGGAGGATAGTCGCATGCGACGGTCTGTTAGTACACCACCTGCGGCACTAAAGACGCGCTCCGATAATACACTGGCAGCAGGGCAAGCCAGCACCTCCAATGCATACTGGCTAAGCTCTGGCCATGTATCCAGCTTAGAGACCCAAAACTTGAATGGGGAAGAGCCATCTGGGAGTACACTGAGAGGGAAAGACATGTAGTCTGTCACCATCTTACGGAAACGTTGCCTCCTGCTGACTGGAGCCGTCTTGGATGGTGTAGACATTGGTGGCGCTGCCACAAAACTTCGCCACATTTGGAACATACTGGTCTTGCCCTGTGCAGAGGCGCTGCTTGTGCTCCCTCTTGTTGCAGAGCTGTCTCCACTGCCTCGACGCACAGAGCTGCTTTGTAAAGCAGTAGCAGCAGCAGTGCTCTCGGCTGGAATGGAGAACATTATGGATTGCACCAGTATGTCTTTGTACTCCCGCATTTTACGCTCCCGGTTCAACGGTGTGATGAGGCTTTGTAAGTTGTCCCGGTAGCGAGGGTCTAGGAGGGTGTACACCCAATAATCAGACGTGGTGAGAATGTGGGCGATGCGGCGGTCGTTTCTCAGGCACTGCAGCATGAAATCAACCATGTGCTGCAGACTCCCAACTGGCCAAGAAACGCTGTCCCCTGCAAGAGGCGTCATCTCTGACTGCTCTGCATCACCCCACCCTCGCTCTACATACTGACTAGAGCGTTGTGTACCTCCCTCTGGAGCGATGTCTTCCTCCTCCATTGACTCCTCCTCATCCTCCTCACAAAGTGAACACTGCCCAGCCCTTTGTGAGGAACCACGTTGCGCTGACTGTCCAGAAGGTGATGGAATTTGTGACTCCTCATCCTCCACCTCTTCCAAAACCTCATCCCTTATTGCTTGCAGTGTTTTTTGAAGCAGGCAGATAAGGGGGACAGTCAGGCTGACTAGTGCATCATCTGCACTCGCCATCCGCGTTGACTCATCAAACGCACGCAAAACGTGGCAGATGTCCTTCATAGAGGCCCACTCAGTAGTGGTGAAGTGTGAACGACGCAAATTGCGAGTTGATTGCGCCTGATGCAGCTGATACTCCATTACTGCTGGCTGCTGCTCACACAACCGCTCCAACATATGTAACGTCGAATTCCACCTGGTGGGTACGTCACATATGATGCGATGTTCAGGAAGGCGAAATCTGCGTTGCAGAGCTGCAATGCGCGATCTGGCCATGCTGGAACGTCGCAAGTGAGCGCACTCTAGGCGGACCTTGTGCAGCAGTGCATCAAGATCCGGATAGTCCCTTAAAAACTCTGCACGACCAAGTTGAGCACATGTGCCAGACATGGTATGTGAGTGAGGTTGCCAAGGCCCAGAGCTGCCACCAGATTTCGGCCATTGTCACACACTACCAAGCCTGGCTGGAGATTCGCTGGCAAAAACCACACGTCGCTCTCCTGCTTGATGGCATTCCAGACCTCCTGCGCTGTGTGGCTTCGATTCCCCATGTAAATTAATTTCAGGACGGCCTGTTGACGTTTGGCCACGGCTGTGCTCATATCGGTCGCATCAGGTAAGCGTTCACGGGTCCATGTGGAGGTAGACCGTGACGGCTCCTGCAGCGATGATTCTGAGGAACTGGAGTAGGAGGAGGAGTCAATGTGGACAGACTTGATTCCTGCAATCCTTGGAGTTGGCAGAACACGTACAGCGCCACTCGCAAGATCTGTACCCGGCTCCACAACATTGACCCAATGGGCAGTGAGGGAAAGGTATCGTCCCTGGCCATGGGTACTGGTCCACGCATCGGTGGTCAGGTGGACCTTGCTACTGACGGCGTTTAGTAGCGCATGTTTAATTTTTCCCTCAACATGCTTTTGCAGACCAGGGACGGCTTGCCTGCTGAAATAAAATCGGCTGGGCACATTGTATTGTGGGACTGCCAATGACATTAAGTCACGGAAACTGTCAGTCTCCACCAGCCTGAATGACAGCATTTCAAGGGACAGGAGTTTTGCAATGCCAGCATTCAGAGCCTGTGCTCGTGGATGGTTTGCCGAGTATGGCCGTCTTTTATCCCATGCTGTGCTACCGATGGCTGTTTTGTGGCCTGGGAGTGTGAGGATGACAGGGAACTTGCAGCTGTGGGTGGAATAACACTGGGTCTCTGGACAACAGTTACAGAGGTTCTTCCATGGCGATCCTGTGAGGAAGCCGAACCAGCTGTGTGTGAGCTGGAGGAAGAGGCTCCAACACGAGCTGAAGATGTAGGTGCTGCTGTAGGTTGGCCTACATCTCCAGTGTGTCTTTGTAACTCAGCTACGTGCTTTGTCCGTACATGTTTCCACATGTTTGTGGTATTGAGGTTACTGATATTTTTACCTCTTTAATTTTTGATTACACACTTCTTTTGCTTAGCAAATACATCTCAAGGGGTTAAAAAAAAGGAACCGCAGTGCAAGTCCGGACCCCCCTTTGGCGGGAAGAAACGCTACGACGGGTCCCAAACGGAGGTCGGCAACCGATCGCACCTACCTCTCCCTACGTTTGGACCGTTCCAACTCTCCTCAGAGCTGCCCCCACCTTTTTTCCCTCACCCTTTTTGGTTTGACCTCATATCTCCACTACCCTTTCCCAACCCCTCTGCTGTTGGGGGGTCGGCCCACACCTTGCTCAACAAAAAAGGCATGGCTCATCACATAGATGGTTCTGCTGTCTGACCATCGACTGTCACCCCCTTTTCATTTTTAAGGACCAGCGTTGCATCACGCAACCCCTCTTCTTCACATTCCAGAATCTGTTTGGGCGGGGCCCTTTTCCCCCAACCACAGATTCTGAAACAAAAGAAAGGACTATGGCCCCAATTTCAGAACTCTCGACCGCCTGGGCAATTTTGGCAGGCGTGAAGAGACAGGGGTTTTCAACAGGGCGTGGTCCGGGAAGAGTGGAAGAAATTTGAAGTCGATCATTGGCTGCCTAACCAAAACGTTTCATTTTTCTTCCCGCAGGGGGGGTACCGAGCCCTACAAAGTCGCATAAGGAACGCTTAGGGAAAATGGGGGAAAGCTTGTCACGGGGTGCGGAGCAGCCACAAAAATCCCCACGTCCTCTCCGCTGAAACCCAGGGCCACGACCCGTCCCTTACTCCCTCCCTTTCATCTTGGGAAATTGAAAAAAAGTCAAAAAATTATAACCTAAGTGTTTATTCCCAAGATGCGTGAACACTGAGAAACTGTTCTACTGTGAAAGCCCCTTTGTGTACTTCTATATGTTTGCAACCAATGTTTTTGTAAGGGAGGGGAAGCGCTCACACATAGATTAGATTTTTTTCAATTAATGGAGCAGCCCCAATTTAGAGAAAAAGGGAAGGTTAAAGGCGGCAAACCTCAGCAAAAACAAAAACCCAAAGCGTATTAAAAGAACTAAATGGAGGGATCGCACTCAAAAAATGAAAAAAGCTAAATACATGAAAAAAGGAAACACAACTTTTATACCCTTAAAAACCCCCTTTTACTTTTTATAGTGTTTGAAACCCCTTTTTGAAAACGGTGAAGCCGTCACACAATAGTTTAATTTTTTTTCAAAAAAATGGGCAGCCCCAAATTTAAAAAAATTTTGAAGGATGGGGCGTAACACCCACGACTCAACACAGTATTGAAGAACAAACCCGGGCTGATCGCATCAAAAAAAAAAAGCTCACAGACTACATGAACCTGAAACACAACTGTTCATAGCGTGAAAGGGCCCCTTTGCTACTTCTAAGTTTTTTGAAAACCACTGTTTTGAATAGGATAACGCGCCACTAATAATTAATTTTTTTCAAATATAGGGACAGCACCAATTAGAAAAAAAATGTGAAGGATGGGGCAGTGACACACCTCACAACTACAACCACATATTGAAAACTAAATAGGTGACTGCACTCAAAAATGAAAAGCTCACAATACAGTGAACACTGAAACACCTTTTAAACTTAAAAAGGCCCCCTTTGTTACTTCTATATGTTTGAACCCAAATTTATTTATAGGGAGGAACCGTCACACTAATAGATAATTTTTAAATTAAGGGCGAAATTTTAAAAAAATAAAAAAAGACATGAACATTCAGGCCAAAAACCGGGGGGGGATGAACAAACTAGCGTACCGCACTCCACACACACCTTGCCAAAAGCTGAAAACAACACGCAAAAGAAGCTTTTCACAGCGGTTGGAAACTACCTCCAAAACACAGTAAAATACACAAAAACCCAAACTTAAAATGTCCCTCAATCACACAGCAGCGTTTGTCCCTAACATTCAAGCCAGGAGCTAAAATGGGGGGGCCCTTTTATGGACTGACATCATTTCACGCCCAACAACCTCCCTTTTAAATGACCGCAGCATTTCAGGGTGTGCCCACACTTTATAAGTTCCTCATTGCTGACTAAAAAACACATTTCCTCTTTAAAAATTATGGAACTTCCCATTCCGGTATAGATAATGAAAAAAAACAACTAAGACGGAATTTCCATACAGCGAATATCGGCCGTACCCGATACTTCGGATCGGGGTGCCAACACAATTTCCGTATGTTTTTATTACACTTTCGAATTTTTATGTTATTCCAGTGCTCAAAGATTTCCTAATTTTTCATAGTAACTGCAGGTAATTGTACCTTTTGACTCGGGGAATATGTATGCCCCACCAATTTAATTTTTTTTTTAATCATGTATTAAAAATTTACATTTTATATTTTCCCCTTTTAATCATGACCTTTTATGTTCGGGGTTTTCCCAAATTCTCTTAAATCGTTTTAAACCCCAATGTTCCCCTTCTCCATATAGGGACCCTATATTTAAATATTTTTTACCCCTTTTAACACTTGATTTGGTTTTTTATACGGGTTCCTTTTGCCTTTTTTTTTTAAAACCTTTGATAAAGTATAATTTATACAAAAAAAAGAAGATCAAAAAATCCAAAGATAACAAAAAATTTTTTTATTTTTCAAAAATTTTTAAAAAAACAGGGGAAAAAGTGCAAAAAGACTCATGCCAAAACTCATGAAAAAAGGACAAACCGGTAAAATGGGCCAATTACTAATAAAAGATGTTATCATCAAAAAATGCATGGCAGACACATACATTCAGACCAAAATTTGGACACACCTTCTCATTCAAAAATTTTTCTTATTTTTAAGGGTATGAAAATTGTACATTCACACGAAGGGATCAAAACTAGATTAACACATGTGGAATTATACATTCACTTTACAAAAAGTGAAAAAAACGAAAAAATGTCAAAACTATTCTTCAAAGTAGCCACCTTTTTCTTTGTTATGCTTTGCACCAGAAAAGGGGAACATGGACTCAATCCGGTTCCCACCTTAAGCAGGGGAGGGGTGTGATATTGGGGGGGTTTTTCTGGGGCACGTTGGGGTTTTTTCAAAAAGAAGGGTATGAACCCGAAGGCACCAGCATCTTGCCAATCATTCCTCCGTTTGCATTTGTTGGGCCATCATTTTTTTTTCAACGAAAAAGCCCAAAACACTCCAATGGTAAGGGTTTTGCCAAGAAGGGAGTGTTTACGGCAGTGACCCCCTCCACTTTTCCCCAACCTAACCCAATTGAGATGGTTTGGGGGGTACTGCCCGTAAACTTCTTTTTGAATAAATCCCCAACATTTTTCAAAGCACCCCCACCTCACCACCCTCCATGTTTCATGGGGGAACCCCAAAAAGTAGAGTCCACCTTACCTTTTCTGGTGAAAACAGTAATCAAAGCAAAAGGGGCTCTTTGAAAAACCCCGAATAAAAACTTTTTTTATTTTTCACATTTTTGTAAATTAATTTAAATTCCCTGTGTTAATTTTCATAGTTTTTTCCCCTTAATTTGGTTTAACAATTTTTAGCATGAAAACAAAAAAATTTTAAAATGAAAGGGTTTTTCCAAATTTTTGGGTTTACTGTATTTTTAAAAAAAGGGGGCCAAAAACCAGTCATCGGGGTATTTACACGAAATTCAAAAAGGATGTAAAAAGGGTTAGTTTTAAATTATACTCTTGGTTAAGAATACCGCCCTTTTGGGAAAATTAAGAATCACTGTCCCTAAACCATAAAAAACACAAATTTGTAATACATTCACAAGAGTATTATTTTAAACCTGTTTTTAGGAACTGACAAAAATCGTCACCCCCGCGGGGTTGGGCACTGTCCCTTTCCCCCAAAGGGGGTAAGGGGAAATAAATGGGGGTATAAAAACAACCTGCCCCAAATGATGAACTACACACCGTCATAATTACCCCCCGGTTTTAAATTTGAAAAAAAACCAAAAAATTTTTTTTAAAACCCTTAATAGGGGCCAATAAGTCTGCCCAGTGGGGTTTTTGACATCCTGTTCAAAATCCAATGTATTAATAAAAGTTTCCAAAGGCTGGGGTCGTCATCAGAGCCGTCGGGGACAGATACCGAGAGGGTTGGTCATGAAAGGGGTATTTACACAGGCGTCCTGTCAAGGACGCGAAGAAAGCCCCCTGGACCGTCCACGCCATGACCCCCCAAAACCAGGGGGGGCACGTCAGGGCCAGAAGACATCAGGACCTTTACCAGCACAGTAAGACGACCGGGATTTGGGGGGGCCAGGGGGGGGGCCTCCGGCTGTAAGAGGGGGAAAGGACAAGAATTAGAAAATTTAAAAAATCAAAACCCTCAAGGATAAAAACAAAAATAATTATCAAAATACAAAAAAACTCCATAAACACAATATTGGGAATTTGGGGTAATAGAAAACAGGGGAAAAAAGCTAAAAAAAATTATTGTGAGAAGTAAACCATAAATAGGGTAATACCGGGATGATGAAAAATTTAGATCAGAGGGGTGGGGATATCGAAACAAAACGAACTTCCCCAATTTGAAAACTGAAGGGGAAAAACTATAAAAAATTTAAAAAAAAAAAAAAAAAAATAAAACCCAATCTTAAAAAAAAGGGGATCTAAACAATAGATTTTTATAAGAAAAGGCAAAATTAAATTTCATTAGACCCCCTTGGATGGACTGTGTTAAACCCTCCATCTAGCTCTTTTGAAAATTTTTACTTGATTCCCCCACGAATTCCCGGAACTAGCATGTCAAACCCTTTTCTTTTTAAAGGGGAAACAAATTTATGTAGTTTAAGGACAGGGTATGTCCTAAAGGGGTGGGTCTTCGTGGGGGGTGCCGCCTAGCCCAAGACGTTCACCGTGCGCACCTTTAATTGTCATGGTCTACAAAATAATAACTTGCAGGGACATGTGGGAAAATAAAAAAGGGAAAACACAGTGTTTTTTGGTTTCGTATCCTTTTCCTGAGAATTTTGAAGGTGGGGCCCCGGCAAAGTTAGGGGAGGGACGCACCGACCCCCAAAAAACCAACCAACCCCCCTTGGAAGATGTGCATGTATCAACATGGGATGACTTTTTCTTTGGTCTTTAAATTCATCGATGTCGGAAGTGTCTGGGGGTTGGGGAAAATTTGGTTTAAATGGGGCAGTTGGGGAAAGGGCCTGCTTTTTGGAAAACCCATACGGGGGCCAATAAATTTATAAATTAAAAATTTGAATTATTTTTTTTTTTTTATAAAAGAATACGGGGAAATTTTATTTTGAATTTATAAATTTTGGGTTGCTACCTCCGCTCATCCTAAACCTTATTAATTTATTCCCTGACATTTTTGCGTTTTGCAGGTTTTTAATGATCAAGAAAATTTTTAAAAAAGGGGTTTTGATCTTTTAAAGGGGTTAAAAGGGGGTTTAGCGACGGGGTTTTTTAAAAGGGCCTACAACGGGGAAAAAATTTTTACCCGCTTCTTTGCTAATAATAACAAAAAAAAATAATCTCATACACTGTTAGTTTTAACAGGGGTTTACTTAGGGCCCCCCTAGAGGATTGCCCAGAAAGATGACCCTATATTGAACCCAAATTTTTTTTTCCCCGACCGCATCCATTCCCACGATCGATGAAAATTAAAAACCAAATACTAGTCATACCATTTGATACGATCGCAGTATTTTAACTGGGGTTGGGGGGGTTTTTCCCCGTGGTCGGGGCG